>OX104132.1:10319159-11549876 GCA_944470555.2 Heterobilharzia americana | reverse complement strand
CGTTACACGTAGGATTTCTGCAGATCGATACACGAAACGAAGGCAATTATCGTCTTTTCTTTGAAGTTGAACATCAAGAAAATGGAAGGTTGAGTTTGGTGAAAATTTGAATCTTGTAAACTAGCTCCATATCTTCAAAAAGATTCTTTGTTGAATTTTGAATTCAATGATATTGCTGCAGACATCCTAAGAAATGACTTTCAAAATCCTAAACAGAACATACGTCGCGCCAACCTTCGAATTATCTTCTCCTGTGAGAAACGTTTTGGTCAATGTGCGACAGACAAGCCGACACCATTAGGCCAACAAATGTGTGTGCTAGTTTACTTGCTCTTATGGAGCTGAGTACATCAGCCGTACCATGCGTCCACCTGTAAATGTGCCGGCAAACACTACCCAGACTGGCTGGCTGGCTGGCTAGCTGGCAATGGAGGACGGAAATCTATTTTCAGTTCAATAACAGAACACCTCGTCAACTCAGGCCACTCAGCTCCTTTTCAGATCTCATCCAAAATTCTTTACGGGGTTCGATCAAACCTCTCTAAGGGAGTAAGATCAAGGCATTTGTCTCAGCTGAAGCACTAACGATGCGGAAGTTCAACCAGCGTTATACATCCAAAAAGGGTATGTCCAACCTCCATCTTTGTCATGGCCATCATAAAGCCTTGACTGTCATCCTGTATTAGGTAACTATACATGTATTTTCTCCATCCCTTGTTTATTTTACTACTCTGTCATAGATTTAACCCACATTACGTAATCGCAATCTTACTTTCATAACCCTACGTTCATTTCCCTACTTCGTCATACATTCATTCATCCTGTATTGTATAATTACATTTAATTTCATAATCCCTTGTCCAGTTTCCCACTCTAAACCCAAATGCGTATTAAATAACTTCCCTTTAGTTATTCAATATATTTTGCCCCCTAATTGCAAATAATCCTGAGCTGTTCTGCCGACTGTAACATATATCCACGAATGTACAGCTCAGTAAATGACTTCATCGAGATTAAAACAAAATTTTCTTCCCTCCAACCACATCTCATCTTAATATGGTTGAAGATAACAATAAGAAACTTCATGGAATGATGCATCAAATATAAATCATGTAACCCTCTTCCACTTCGATTATATAAAATAACCAAAAAAGGTGGCTGATAAGTACGATATGAAGGTGACGCGTTTAACCACCTTATTGAATGCAGATTAGACACATCTAGCATAAATGGCTTTTTATTCACCAGTCGACTACAAGAAATAAAATCTAGTGGATCCTATTCCGTTCTTTATCAAAAGTTATTTTCAGACACCTCAATCTAAGTGAATCAACAAAGAATACACCAATATTCTCAAAGTAGGCTAGATACAACCATATCCAGGTATAGGCATCAGGTGTTGGACTATACACTCTATTATATGTGAGAGCCAACAATATCACCTAGTGAAACACGATTCGAACCGGTTACCTAATTTACTTAACGACTAATTGTCTAGAGCAATTGGCAACAGCTCAAATGATAACCATTTGAGTTGGTTGAAAAATTAAAGTCAATAGTATCACTTGCCTATTTTTCATAATACGAGATATAACCATTGACGTGGTCACATTGCATCCACTGTCTATCCTACGAAGAATACCACGTTCTTTGCAAATCTTAAAAAGTGAGAAACAACAGCATTAAGTATATATGCATAGAAAAGATGATAAGATTGCAAAATTTCTCTGTGTAGATGCAGCAGATCAGTTAAATGACTTTTCTTAGCATTGGAAAACACTTAAAAAAGGCGCAACAAAATGTTAGTCTAGACACACACACACACACACATACACATTCATTATAAAGGAGAGTAATGCTCAACTAATTAATTGTATTCACCAATCCCTCCCAAATTTTAGTCATTAAAAAGATCTACTGCTACTACTACTACTACTACTACTACTACTACTGCATATTCCAATATCAAAATCAAAATAAATCGAAGGTAATCGGTAGAAAACCCTTGATGTATGTCTCACAATTGCTTGGACTTATGAACAAAGTTCATTGAAAATCTCCAGGGGAACCAGATCACCTCGGAAATTCAAATCCTATAAACAATTACTAGACAGTAAATTGTCGGGCATGATTGTACAAGATTGTGTCAGTAAATTCACGTCGGTAGTAGAGAAGAAAAATGCTGAATATCACCACTCCGAATAAATTTCATCTAGAAGCAGTGACACATAAACGCTGTTCAAATGAAACACGATGAAACCTGAACAAATCAACTTTTCAAAGGTGATTGTGACGGACAAAATCATATAGAACCTTGAAGGGAGGTGCATGGTATGACGTTGCCACACTTCCCAGTAATATACAAAGAAAAAGGTGGACAGAAAAAGAGTTCTACCAACGAAGGTTAAGTACTGTGAGAAAATTAACAATATGAAGATAATAAAGGTAAGCGCAAATATTCAGGCTTTAGAAGATGTCAAGGAGTGAACACATTTGTGCCAGTGTGACGGATTTTCGGTCATGTCGCGAAGTATCCTCAACCACTGATTCCTTTCGTCTTCGAGGCAACATGACTCAGACCAACAGTCAGGTACTTCATCGAATGGCACCAGATCCTGGTTTGGCTAATATCAACCTTCTTTCAACCTAATCCAACTCCTCCTCAAGGTCATGGAGAATGAAGATAACTAATGCATAGAAAATCAAGAAGGAGGCATCCGTTCATCTTCTATTCATATTAAATGAACTAGAGGGAAACATATGAACGTCGAACAAATATGAATAAACATGAAAAAGTAGGGTAGAGAACAAGACACAGAATGAGAACATCCGCTCCAACATCCATTTAATACTCTAACTATTAATCATTAGCATGACATAGATCGTAGTCAACAAGGTCGTAGTTCATCGCATGGCTCAGTATAACACAACAGATATCCTTTCACCACACATCATGTAACAACTCAACTGGTCACAATCAACACGCAAACGACAATTAACTTCCTCCTACTAAACAGTTATTCAATACGCATTCAATGTACAGTATAGAATGAAAATAACAATACAGGTAATAGATATATTGTAAACATTGTGAATATCACCTTAAGGTGTATCGAAGAATCAGTATTTTGTTTCAAGTCAACGAATTCCTAAATTTGCTACACAATAATTAGGAGATTTTTAAGAGATATGAATGTACTTTGAATGTGGAAACCTGAAGAAAATTTTCGCATCGTGATGCGAGCGTGAAGGCAGTGAGTACTTTCCAGTTGCTCATACAATAGAAGTTGTTTACTCCATATGCCTGAAAGACAAACTCGATCCACTTTCAAGTGAATATTCAAGTCAAATCTCAATGTTTATCAATTTATATCACAGTTAACTTAATCTTAGAATCTCATCAGCCTAAATGATCATTCATCTGGTCAATGAAGTGAATAAGTAGGTTAGGTGACAAGTAAGTCATATACATGGAATTTTAAAACTTGTTGAGATTACCATTTTGTAACTGTGCTAGCCTTGTAAAACTGCTCTCATTTCATGTGTTACAGTATATTCATTCTCTCTGAACACACACAAATATCCCCATCTCTACAGCTCATTTCTCATATCAGTGAAATGCTGCAGTTGAACAAAGACACTGATTCAAGTGTTCCTTACTTTCTACTCTTAGCCAACTGTAAGTCATTCTGCAAGATTATTTCATCGTACTAGTCAGTGCCTACCAGCCAGATAAAGTGAAATTAGGCTCGACTAGCTTGATAAACTTGTTATACAACTACTTTTATTCTCTTAGTATTATATTAGTATTGGAGTTATGCTTGAGAAAGTAGATTCAAACGACCATCACCTTCCATTACCGCATTCTCCACAACAGTGCATCCAATTCCCAGGATACCACATTATATATATATATATATATATATATATATATATATATATATATATATTCACACAGGATAAATGACAGAACAGGAGGGAAGATAATGGAACACTTCACTTGAAGATGCATACTGAGCAACAATTCCTTGGGGACTGGTCTATAGAAAAGAACATTCACGCGATTTTCAACCAGTTACAAAGACCACCATCGATTGAAATATAATCATAACTAGGCTCTCTAACCTATATAAATCCCAGATTTTTGAATACACGAATTCGGCCTGTCAACGCTACCATGACAATTAGCTTCGCCACCATCTTCTTCTTGTTAACTACTTATATCTCACACAACACACAGTCAATAAACTCAAAATAAGACACAAAATATTTTACTGATTGTTATTATCATACGCCTAATAAATATATCATACGTAAGTCAAATTGGAAACAACTGGTTTAACTATTTTTAGCAGTACAAACTATGCTGTATTTACTTATACTACCATAAATAGTGAACACTTCTGATTACTTCACAGTATCAGCATATAAAGACGAATTCAGTTTAGCTTAGTGGTACAAATTGACATAAGGCAATAGAGCAAAACTAAACAATGTGGACTGGAAATGTGTTGTTCATGACCGTGAAGAAATGCCTCTTCACCACATAATACTTTCCCATGGTGTGCAATAGTAATGACAGTGATGATAAGGAGAAAAGTGAGTTGAGTGCAACTCAACAATTAATGCCAATTAGCTTAGTTTATTTAATATAACACCAAGTGATACAATATTATTTACTAGAGGATGTTTACAGCACAAATATTTTCCAATAATCATATAAAAAGTGACTTCAACAACCATTACCTAGTCAACTACATTTCTTCACATAATCAAAGAGTATGATATTAATCTTGTTGCTAGAAGGCAGGTACATCCAGATGACGAGTCCCAAACAGCACGAAACGAGTGTCCCGGATTCCACTGCGAGCCACTACCAATCATCAACATATAAGAGAGTTGGGTAGTTAGCAGGTCGGTATGGCATTTATCAAATTCAGTCTCGAGGATTGTCCACACTCAAATATCATACACTCACAGGATTGGCAACATCAGTACGATAAATTCATGAAGGTTACAGAACACACTGAAAACGTCAAACATGGTATCTGCTGCACTATGATCAATTCTGAGCCCTATCTTTAACAGTTTCCAACCATTCATTCCTATCATCTCCATAACCATAGCCATACAGTCTGTATTTGCCTACACGGATCAGTCAGAGTCTCGGCTGCTTAACAAACCAGTGCCATGTCTTCGTCCCGTCAGATTGTGTTGTGCTCAACTAAAGACAAATTATGTAGTATGTGTAACAGTGGATCACCTACCTCCACAAAAGTCACATCAAAAATAACAAGGTAGAATTCAGGAATGTTGAAAAGTAGCACACTGTCTAACACTTATGACTGCGCGCATACACAATCAGGTTATTAACAATACTATTTTCAGCTTCAATCAACATCTGGTGCCGAGGATACTGAATCGACAGGCACTCATTCAATAAAACAAGTCATGATTTTATTCACCTTTCACAATAGTCACTCATGAGTAGACAGTTACTGACTGACTAACCTGAAACTTTCAGTTTCAAGTAGTTCGTAAAATATGATGTGACGGATTCACAATTTGATGATATTACGTGGAAAAATGACTTCGGAAACTTACCATCATTGGATCTAAGCCTTCAAGTGTTGGGGTAAGGTTTTTATCCCAACCGATTGCTACATAATTTACCTGAAGAAGAAATGTAGAAAATTATTTTAGTAGTTCACTCGCATTGCATTAGTGTTGAAAATCCGGATCGTGTTCACGCCTCATGCTGAGTGCACCAGATCTGCACACTACTTTCAGGTCAATGAACACCTGGCTTACTGTCTTTCCCATTCGGGCTTCCACGTTCTCATATGTACCTATGCCGCCGCCTGCAGTCGAAACGATGCTGCCCAGCTAGGTAGCTGAAACAGACAACTCCCTTTAGATTCCTCTCGTTGATGGTGATTGCTGCTTGCTCTTGTTGTTCCTTGCTTGTGTATCTTCATCACCTCTGTCTTCTCTACGTTCACTTGAAGTCCCGTCTTCGCTACCCTGCCTCTTCTGCCAACTTGTTGATTTTTGTCTGTAGATCTTTGAGCTTGTGCGACACTAGACATAAATCATCATCGTTGGTGAAATTCAAATCTTCTAGGAACTTTTCACCAATCAAACAGCGTATGCCCCACTTCTCGATCCTCACAGTTTCTTGCATGATGCAGTCGACCACAATCACGAAGATCAACGGTGAGATACTTCTTTTTAATTAACTTTTCACTATCATTTCAATTCATAAAATGATGCTTATGATTTACATATTGAGGAAATGATTAATTTTACAACATTAAGAGGCGGATCATGGAAATCGTGATAGCGATTAAGACAACAGAAAATTGTACATCATAAAATTGTGAAAGTTCCAGCAGGTTGTTACTGAATTGCTAACTTGTATAATAATGAATAAGAAGGATGAAAAAATCATCTCAGGTGATCACTTGTTACGCAAGAATAATAAAAGATGAATGTAGGATAAACACAGGGAAAGACCGTTCTTACATATTTGAAGAACATAAAACTATGTGGTTGGCCACCGTAAAGATAAAGACTATAAAAGTTTCTTATGAATACATGAGTTTGCCTTGCCTTGTTCAAATGACACTCAATATCTTCCGCCATTTGTATAAAATGCTTACTTACCATATAGGCAAAATAGGAAGCAGTGTGGTGAATAACTTTAAAAGACCCACACACATCGATTCAATGTCCAATAACTTCTTACTGGTCTTGTCTTCCCTTTGCTCAACCATAATGAATAGTGCTCAGAAACACAAAGATGTACTTGCCTAATCTAACGACAGATGTAACTACCCTCATAGGAGCAATTCAACTACTAAATGTACACAGAAGAGATGAATTCAGGCAGTTCAACTTTATTTCGCGAAATGAATATATCAGTCTAGTGAAGAGACAGTATAACTTTGTTGTATTGAATTTACTTTTAAAAGCGGTTCTAAGACGTTGTATTCAATCTCACCAATGATATCATCATAAAACTATAGTTTTAAGAACAATGACCTTTTAGAAGCTATCAGTAAACTTTCTTTTTTATTGCTTAATGCGATATATCCTTTTATATGAGATGAACTGGATATCCGTTTCCTCTTCATCCTCCTCCTCCTCCTCCTCCTCCTCCGTGAACGTGTCATCATGTGGACAGATAACTTTAGTTCAATGCAGTAGATCAAACATTCCATTCAATTCTATTCACACTGCAAAACGAACAATTCTTGGAAAGTGTACACACTGAATGATTGATATAAGTTTTCGGTACACATTCCTTTTTATTGGCTTATCTGATTTTCTCATCACCCAGACATTTCATTGACACAATACTACTCTCGTATTTTTGTTGATAGTGACGATAATTATTGTTAGTGCTATTAAATTTGCCCATTTATGCTCATCATATTATTCTCATTATTAAACAATGAGGAATATATCATCCATATCACACCAACAGAATTCTAATCTCCAAATTACATCTTTCAAATGGACATTCTCTAGGGGAAAATCAACTAGGATTGGTCAAAATAGTGATAGTAACATCATCTAGAAAGTACTTCTTTCATGGAGGATATAAGCAATTCCAATTTCTAAGCTCTCACTGATTAGGCCACTATATATTTAATTATTTGTCCCTTGGGTTTCCAGTGGAACATACGGCTTCATTAGCACGCCTCCATTGCACTCTCTTCTCTGCAAACTTTTGAACCTCGCTACACAACTGCCCATAAGCTCTCATTTCTTCCTCACTAAATCTCCTCCATGTCACTCTCACCTCGAACGCCCAACTCGCCGTTTCCCCTTCGGGTTCCACTCGATATCCTGGCCTGGCGAGTCATGTTCCCAATCGATCTTCCCACTCCATCCACAATCTAATCCATCTCCAATTTCTGCTTCTGCATATTTCTTGAGTGATAGCTTCTTGGTTGGTTCGTTGCCAGACTGAGTTCCTTGTTGCTTATTCTTATTATTCTAGCCATCTGAGTTTCAGCAGCGAGTCAGCGTACGCAGTTGTTGATGAATATCTGTAGTTTTTGGAAATGCTTTTCGTGACGCCCCAAGTCTCTCAACCATATAGAAGCACTGACTTGACATTAGTGTTGAAAATCCAGATCTTGTTCTTTATGCTGAATGCAGAGGATTTCCACACTGATTTCTGGTTTATGAATGCCTGACTTGCTTTGACGTCTTCGTCTGTCCCACGTGTAGTTCAAATGAGGTCACTATAGACGTATATATTTTTTTCTTACCAATTCGATAATGAAAAGCCAACTCACTTATGGTGATAATATATTTGTTTATCATTATTATTCAGAACCAACAGAATTCTCAGTATTATAAAGAATCTCTCTTTAAGAAGTAACACAAATTGCATGAGAAGTTTTAGAAAAGTTGGATGAATGAATAACAAACACTTCAATATAGAAATAAAACTATCAATAATGATAATAACATGGACGATAATAGATTAAACTGGAAATTATCAGTTCAACAGTTTAGAATTAGTTGAAAGTATATTGGCCAATTGAAGTTCTTTATTCACTTTTTTCTTATTTCGTTCTTCATAAAGCAACCTGAATATATCAGTTCGTATATATATCCACGCGTGTACATATTCGTGTCAAAAAAAACAAAACAAACAAAAAACAGAAAACACTTCAATGTTCAATTAATCCACGAACTATAAAGTTATCACTCATAGAAATTCTTCATAGCATAATTTCTGGCAACGATACAATACAGTATGAAATGAATACTATCAACGCTTTAATGATAATAACATATTGTAATGTATTTTTGAGATGAATGGGGATTTTTAATTTACAAGTAGTATTCATCATGGACTGACATCAGTTGGAGAACCATTGAAAATCTGGGAGCACTGGACAGCTGTCTCGTCCAACTAGTATGGACTCCTCAGCAGTACGCACCCACGACCCCACTGTGCAGGGACCGAACTCAGGACCTTCGGTTTCACGGTGAACGCGTTAACCATTCAGCCACTGGGTCGGTTTCCAGTGGTTCACAACTTCCAACTTCTGTCAACTCATGACATAGCGCGACTGTCACCCAAGGTCTTCAGTTAGCATCCACTTCACTTCCGACTGCTTGACTTCACAGGTCACGGCTTCTCATTGGAAATTCCTAACATACTGCTGAGGGGTCCTATACTAGGACGAAAAAGCTGTCCAGTGCTCCCACATTTTCAATGGTTCCCCCAACTTATGCCAGTCCATGATGAATACTACTTCTAAATAACATGTTGAATAAAAAGACAATTCGATGAGAAAAGTTAATATTAATCAAGTAGAACTACTCATAACTGATCTGTATTCATGAGTATAAAGATATTAAGTAAAAAATAGCATCAACGTAGGCATCAGTGTTTATCTCACTAAATACTTAACTGTCTCTTTAACCTCTACCCATCTATACATGCAGTTTATTTCACACACACACACACACACACACACATGCTTATTTAGACATGTGAATATTTATGCAAAGGCAGCTTAATTTCAACTCGGTCTGCTCAGTTCTATGCCGTAAATACCACAACTACTTACATGAATAAATTATATAAGATGTGCGTCAAAGAAGATAAAGTTTATTGGTGGTCAGGTCACAAGATTGTGATCTACCTCACTGGAATATTATCATCATTTTTCATAGTGACGATTAGTAGTTGCAGCACTGATGTACGCTTCGTTTCACTTAAGAATCATTAGATAGCTTTAGTGTTATTGCTTGTATTATACAGTTGTTGATTGGACCGAATCGATCGGTTTCTATTGGCATATGGACTCCTGCGAGGATGCCTAGATATTACCTGTGCTTCTAATTACATAGTAATGATGGTTAGGGGTTAGCAGTGGAATCCAGGATATGCATCTCATCCTACTTGGAACTCGTCAGCTGGATGTATCTGCCTCAAAGTGAGTGATGTTGTTTCCACCGGGATCGAAACTCGGGACCGATAGTATCAAACGCAAAGGCGTTTTCCACTACACCACAGAGTCAAATGTCTTCGTTCACTTGGGTTCTTTGACTTTATGTTATTATCCATGAATCTGAGTGGAAAACCGTTTTTCGCCAGAGTTTCTTGAAGATTTTGCAGTTCTCCGTTAACAGTGTCCTCACCACATGTTTTCCTGATCCTCGAGGAAAGTGAATGGATAAGATTTCTCTTCCTACATAGAGGGACTGAACTTTGCAAATTATTAAACTGTCCGTTACACGTAGGCTTTCTGCAGATCGATACACGACACGAAGGCAATTATCGTCTTTTCTTCGAAGTTGAACATCAAGAAAATGGAAGGTTGAGTTTGGTGAAAATTTGAATCTTGCAAACTAGCTCCATATCTTCAAAAAGATTCTTTGGTTGAATTTTGAATTCAAAATGATATTGCTGCAGACATCCTCAAGAAATGACTTCAAAATCCTTAAACAGAATATACTTCGCGCCAACCTTCGAATTATCTTCTCCTGTGAGAAACGTTTTGGTCAATGTGCGACAGACAAGCCGACACATTAGGCCACACAAATGTGTGTGTGCTAGTTTACTTGCTCTTATGGAGCTGAGTACATCAGCCGTACCATGCGTCCACCTGTAAAATGTGCCGGCAAACACTACCCAGACTGGCTGGCAAGCTGGCTGGCTGGCTGGCTGGCTGGCTAGCTGGCAATGGGAGGACGGAAATCTATTTTCACTTCAATAACAGAACACCTCGTCAACTCAGGCCACTCAGCTCCTTTTCAGATCTCATCCAAAATTCTTTACGGGGTTCGATCAAACCTCTCTAAGGGAGTAAGATCAAGGCATTTGTCTACAGCTGAAGCACTAACGATCCGGAAGTTCAAACCAGCGTTATACATCCAAAAAGGGTATGTCCAACCTCCATCTTTGTCATGGCCATCATAAAGCCTTGACTGTCATCCTGTATTAGGTAACTATACATGTATTTTCTCCATCCCTTGTTTATTTTACTACTCTGTCATAGATTTAACCCACATTACGTAATCGCAATCTTACTTTCATAACCCTACGTTCATTTCCCTACTTCGTCATACATTCATTCATCCTGTATTGTATAATTACATTTAATTTCATAATCCCTTGTCCAGTTTCCCACTCTAAACCCAAATGCGTATTAAATAACTTCCCTTTAGTTATTCAATATATTTTGCCCCCTAATTGCAAATAATCCTGAGCTGTTCTGCCGACTGTAACATATATCCACGAATGTACAGCTCAGTAAATGACTTCATCGAGAAGAAAACAAAATTTTCTTCCCTCCAACCACATCTCATCTTAATATGGTTGAAGATAACAATAAGAAACTTCATGGAATGATGCAGCAAATATAAATCATGTAACCCTCTTCCACTTCGATTATATAAAATAACCAAAAAAGGTGGCTGATAAGTACGATATGAAGGTGACGCGTTTAACCACCTTATTGAATGCAGATTAGACACATCTAGCATAAATGGCTTTTTATTCACCAGTCGACTACAAGAAATAAAATCTAGTGGATCCTATTCCGTTCTTTATCAAAAGTTATTTTCAGACACCTCAATCTAAGTGAATCAACAAAGAATACACCAATATTCTCAAAGTAGGCTAGATACAACCATATCCAGGTATAGGCATCAGGTGTTGGACTATACACTCTATTATATGTGAGAGCCAACAATATCACCTAGTGAAACACGATTCGAACCGGTTACCTAATTTACTTAACGACTAATTGTCTAGAGCAATTGGCAACAGCTCAAATGATAACCATTTGAGTTGGTTGAAAAATTAAAGTCAATAGTATCACTTGCCTATTTTTCATAATACGAGATATAACCATTGACGTGGTCACATTGCATCCACTGTCTATCCTACGAAGAATACCACGTTCTTTGCAAATCTTAAAAAGTGAGAAACAACAGCATTAAGTATATATGCATAGAAAAGATGATAAGATTGCAAAATTTCTCTGTGTAGATGCAGCAGATCAGTTAAATGACTTTTCTTAGCATTGGAAAACACTTAAAAAAGGCGCAACAAAATGTTAGTCTAGACACACACACACACACACATACACATTCATTATAAAGGAGAGTAATGCTCAACTAATTAATTGTATTCACCAATCCCTCCCAAATTTTAGTCATTAAAAAGATCTACTGCTACTACTACTACTACTACTACTACTACTACTACTACTACTGCATATTCCAATATCAAAATCAAAATAAATCGAAGGTAATCGGTAGAAAACCCTTGATGTATGTCTCACAATTGCTTGGACTTATGAACAAAGTTCATTGAAAATCTCCAGGGGAACCAGATCACCTCGGAAATTCAAATCCTATAAACAATTACTAGACAGTAAATTGTCGGGCATGATTGTACAAGATTGTGTCAGTAAATTCACGTCGGTAGTAGAGAAGAAAAATGCTGAATATCACCACTCCGAATAAATTTCATCTAGAAGCAGTGACACATAAACGCTGTTCAAATGAAACACGATGAAACCTGAACAAATCAACTTTTCAAAGGTGATTGTGACGGACAAAATCATATAGAACCTTGAAGGGAGGTGCATGGTATGACGTTGCCACACTTCCCAGTAATATACAAAGAAAAAGGTGGACAGAAAAAGAGTTCTACCAACGAAGGTTAAGTACTGTGAGAAAATTAACAATATGAAGATAATAAAGGTAAGCGCAAATATTCAGGCTTTAGAAGATGTCAAGGAGTGAACACATTTGTGCCAGTGTGACGGATTTTCGGTCATGTCGCGAAGTATCCTCAACCACTGATTCCTTTCGTCTTCGAGGCAACATGACTCAGACCAACAGTCAGGTACTTCATCGAATGGCGCCAGATCTTCGTTTGGCTAATATCAACCTTCTTTCAACCTAATCCAACTCCTCCTCAAGGTCATGGAGAATGAAGATAACTAATGCATAGAAAATCAAGAAGGAGGCATCCGTTCATCTTCTATTCATATTAAATGAACTAGAGGGAAACATATGAACGTCGAACAAATATGAATAAACATGAAAAAGTAGGGTAGAGAACAAGACACAGAATGAGAACATCCGCTCCAACATCCATTTAATACTCTAACTATTAATCATTAGCATGACATAGATCGTAGTCAACAAGGTCGTAGTTCATCGCATGGCTCAGTATAACACAACAGATATCCTTTCACCACACATCATGTAACAACTCAACTGGTCACAATCAACACGCAAACGACAATTAACTTCCTCCTACTAAACAGTTATTCAATACGCATTCAATGTACAGTATAGAATGAAAATAACAATACAGGTAATAGATATATTGTAAACATTGTGAATATCACCTTAAGGTGTATCGAAGAATCAGTATTTTGTTTCAAGTCAACGAATTCCTAAATTTGCTACACAATAATTAGGAGATTTTTAAGAGATATGAATGTACTTTGAATGTGGAAACCTGAAGAAAATTTTCGCATCGTGATGCGAGCGTGAAGGCAGTGAGTACTTTCCAGTTGCTCATACAATAGAAGTTGTTTACTCCATATGCCTGAAAGACAAACTCGATCCACTTTCAAGTGAATATTCAAGTCAAATCTCAATGTTTATCAATTTATATCACAGTTAACTTAATCTTAGAATCTCATCAGCCTAAATGATCATTCATCTGGTCAATGAAGTGAATAAGTAGGTTAGGTGACAAGTAAGTCATATACATGGAATTTTAAAACTTGTTGAGATTACCATTTTGTAACTGTGCTAGCCTTGTAAAACTGCTCTCATTTCATGTGTTACAGTATATTCATTCTCTCTGAACACACACAAATATCCCCATCTCTACAGCTCATTTCTCATATCAGTGAAATGCTGCAGTTGAACAAAGACACTGATTCAAGTGTTCCTTACTTTCTACTCTTAGCCAACTGTAAGTCATTCTGCAAGATTATTTCATCGTACTAGTCAGTGCCTACCAGCCAGATAAAGTGAAATTAGGCTCGACTAGCTTGATAAACTTGTTATACAACTACTTTTATTCTCTTAGTATTATATTAGTATTGGAGTTATGCTTGAGAAAGTAGATTCAAACGACCATCACCTTCCATTACCGCATTCTCCACAACAGTGCATCCGATTCCCAGGATACCACATTATATTATATATATATATATATATATATTCACACAGGATAAATGACAGAACAGGAGGGAAGATAATGGAACACTTCACTTGAAGATGCATACTGAGCAACAATTCCTTGGGGACTGGTCTATAGAAAAGAACATTCACGCGATTTTCAACCAGTTACAAAGACCACCATCGATTGAAATATAATCATAACTAGGCTCTCTAACCTATATAAATCCCAGATTTTTGAATACACGAATTCGGCCTGTCAACGCTACCATGACAATTAGCTTCGCCACCATCTTCTTCTTGTTAACTACTTATATCTCACACAACACACAGTCAATAAACTCAAAATAAGACACAAAATATTTTACTGATTGTTATTATCATACGCCTAATAAATATATCATACGTAAGTCAAATTGGAAACAACTGGTTTAACTATTTTTAGCAGTACAAACTATGCTGTATTTACTTATACTACCATAAATAGTGAACACTTCTGATTACTTCACAGTATCAGCATATAAAGACGAATTCAGTTTAGCTTAGTGGTACAAATTGACATAAGGCAATAGAGCAAAACTAAACAATGTGGACTGGAAATGTGTTGTTCATGACCGTGAAGAAATGCCTCTTCACCACATAATACTTTCCCATGGTGTGCAATAGTAATGACAGTGATGATAAGGAGAAAAGTGAGTTGAGTGCAACTCAACAATTAATGCCAATTAGCTTAGTTTATTTAATATAACACCAAGTGATACAATATTATTTACTAGAGGATGTTTACAGCACAAATATTTTCCAATAATCATATAAAAAGTGACTTCAACAACCATTACCTAGTCAACTACATTTCTTCACATAATCAAAGAGTATGATATTAATCTTGTTGCTAGAAGGCAGGTACATCCAGATGACGAGTCCCAAACAGCACGAAACGAGTGTCCCGGATTCCACTGCGAGCCACTACCAATCATCAACATATAAGAGAGTTGGGTAGTTAGCAGGTCGGTATGGCATTTATCAAATTCAGTCTCGAGGATTGTCCACACTCAAATATCATACACTCACAGGATTGGCAACATCAGTACGATAAATTCAAAATTCTCTGCATCAGTAATATTTCACTTTGCATACAAAGTGCTTCAATGGTAACATGCGATACGTATAGCGGATATAAGCTAAGCAAACTTCAGAGGTTTACTGTATACATATACAGTTGATATCAGTCAAACTGCCTGTACACCGAATAAGATCATACGAAGAATCAGTAGAGGAGAGGTAAAATTTTGTTACAACTGTAAAATATACCGACTTATCTCCACATTATCTGTACGCGTCCCAACTTATATGTCTATCCTGGATTAACTGTTCGCATTCGAATAAACCTCGGCCTTTATATTGAACTGTATACACAGATAGGCTGACAAATCAGCGTGCAACTTCGCAGAGATATTCATCACTTTAGCTAACTAAACTTCACAGCAGCACACAAACAACAAGTAGATAGAAAATGAATAACATTTAAAACTTGAAAGAAGTATGTGATAGGGTAGAGGACAAATTATGAAGGTTACAGAACACACTGAAAACGTCAAACATGGTATCTGCTGCACTATGATCAATTCTGAGCCCTATCTTTAACAGTTTCCAACCATTCATTCCTATCATCTCCATAACCATAGCCATACAGTCTGTATTTGCCTACACGGATCAGTCAGAGTCTCGGCTGCTTAACAAACCAGTGCCATGTCTTCGTCCCGTCAGATTGTGTTGTGCTCAACTAAAGACAAATTATGTAGTATGTGTAACAGTGGATCACCTACCTCCACAAAAGTCACATCAAAAATAACAAGGTAGAATTCAGGAATGTTGAAAAGTAGCACACTGTCTAACACTTATGACTGCGCGCATACACAATCAGGTTATTAACAATACTATTTTCAGCTTCAATCAACATCTGGTGCCGAGGATACTGAATCGACAGGCACTCATTCAATAAAACAAGTCATGATTTTATTCACCTTTCACAATAGTCACTCATGAGTAGACAGTTACTGACTGACTAACCTGAAACTTTCAGTTTCAAGTAGTTCGTAAAATATGATGTGACGGATTCACAATTTGATGATATTACGTGGAAAAATGACTTCGGAAACTTACCATCATTGGATCTAAGCCTTCAAGTGTTGGGGTAAGGTTTTTATCCCAACCGATTGCTACATAATTTACCTGAAGAAGAAATGTAGAAAATTATTTTAGTAGTTCACTCGCATTGCATTAGTGTTGAAAATCCGGATCGTGTTCACGCCTCATGCTGAGTGCACCAGATCTGCACACTACTTTCAGGTCAATGAACACCTGGCTTACTGTCTTTCCCATTCGGGCTTCCACGTTCTCATATGTACCTATGCCGCCGCCTGCAGTCGAAACGATGCTGCCCAGCTAGGTAGCTGAAACAGACAACTCCCTTTAGATTCCTCTCGTTGATGGTGATTGCTGCTTGCTCTTGTTGTTCCTTGCTTGTGTATCTTCATCACCTCTGTCTTCTCTACGTTCACTTGAAGTCCCGTCTTCGCTACCCTGCCTCTTCTGCCAACTTGTTGATTTTTGTCTGTAGATCTTTGAGCTTGTGCGACACTAGACATAAATCATCATCGTTGGTGAAATTCAAATCTTCTAGGAACTTTTCACCAATCAAACAGCGTATGCCCCACTTCTCGATCCTCACAGTTTCTTGCATGATGCAGTCGACCACAATCACGAAGATCAACGGTGAGATACTTCTTTTTAATTAACTTTTCACTATCATTTCAATTTATAAAATGATGCTTATGATTTACATATTGAGGAAATGATTAATTTTACAACATTAAGAGGCGGATCATGGAAATCGTGATAGCGATTAAGACAACAGAAAATTGTACATCATAAAATTGTGAAAGTTCCAGCAGGTTGTTACTGAATTGCTAACTTGTATAATAATGAATAAGAAGGATGAAAAAATCATCTCAGGTGATCACTTGTTACGCAAGAATAATAAAAGATGAATGTAGGATAAACACAGGGAAAGACCGTTCTTACATATTTGAAGAACATAAAACTATGTGGTTGGCCACCGTAAAGATAAAGACTATAAAAGTTTCTTATGAATACATGAGTTTGCCTTGCCTTGTTCAAATGACACTCAATATCTTCCGCCATTTGTATAAAATGCTTACTTACCATATAGGCAAAATAGGAAGCAGTGTGGTGAATAACTTTAAAAGACCCACACACATCGATTCAATGTCCAATAACTTCTTACTGGTCTTGTCTTCCCTTTGCTCAACCATAATGAATAGTGCTCAGAAACACAAAGATGTACTTGCCTAATCTAACGACAGATGTAACTACCCTCATAGGAGCAATTCAACTACTAAATGTACACAGAAGAGATGAATTCAGGCAGTTCAACTTTATTTCGCGAAATGAATATATCAGTCTAGTGAAGAGACAGTATAACTTTGTTGTATTGAATTTACTTTTAAAAGCGGTTCTAAGACGTTGTATTCAATCTCACCAATGATATCATCATAAAACTATAGTTTTAAGAACAATGACCTTTTAGAAGCTATCAGTAAACTTTCTTTTTTATTGCTTAATGCGATATATCCTTTTATATGAGATGAACTGGATATCCGTTTCCTCTTCATCCTCCTCCTCCTCCTCCTCCTCCGTGAACGTGTCATCATGTGGACAGATAACTTTAGTTCAATGCAGTAGATCAAACATTCCATTCAATTCTATTCACACTGCAAAACGAACAATTCTTGGAAAGTGTACACACTGAATGATTGATATAAGTTTTCGGTACACATTCCTTTTTATTGGCTTATCTGATTTTCTCATCACCCAGACATTTCATTGACACAATACTACTCTCGTATTTTTGTTGATAGTGACGATAATTATTGTTAGTGCTATTAAATTTGCCCATTTATGCTCATCATATTATTCTCATTATTAAACAATGAGGAATATATCATCCATATCACACCAACAGAATTCTAATCTCCAAATTACATCTTTCAAATGGACATTCTCTAGGGGAAAATCAACTAGGATTGGTCAAAATAGTGATAGTAACATCATCTAGAAAGTACTTCTTTCATGGAGGATATAAGCAATTCCAATTTCTAAGCTCTCACTGATTAGGCCACTATATATTTAATTATTTGTCCCTTGGGTTTCCAGTGGAACATACGGCTTCATTAGCACGCCTCCATTGCACTCTCTTCTCTGCAAACTTTTGAACCTCGCTACACAACTGCCCATAAGCTCTCATTTCTTCCTCACTAAATCTCCTCCATGTCACTCTCACCTCGAACGCCCAACTCGCCGTTTCCCCTTCGGGTTCCACTCGATATCCTGGCCTGGCGAGTCATGTTCCCAATCGATCTTCCCACTCCATCCACAATCTAATCCATCTCCAATTTCTGCTTCTGCATATTTCTTGAGTGATAGCTTCTTGGTTGGTTCGTTGCCAGACTGAGTTCCTTGTTGCTTATTCTTATTATTCTAGCCATCTGAGTTTCAGCAGCGAGTCAGCGTACGCAGTTGTTGATGAATATCTGTAGTTTGTTGGAAATGCTTTTCGTGACGCCCCAAGTCTCTCAACCATATAGAAGCACTGACTTGACATTAGTGTTGAAAATCCAGATCTTGTTCTTTATGCTGAATGCAGAGGATTTCCACACTGATTTCTGGTTTATGAATGCCTGACTTGCTTTGACGTCTTCGTCTGTCCCACGTGTAGTTCAAATGAGGTCACTATAGACGTATATATTTTTTTCTTACCAATTCGATAATGAAAAGCCAACTCACTTATGGTGATAATATATTTGTTTATCATTATTATTCAGAACCAACAGAATTCTCAGTATTATAAAGAATCTCTCTTTAAGAAGTAACACAAATTGCATGAGAAGTTTTAGAAAAGTTGGATGAATGAATAACAAACACTTCAATATAGAAATAAAACTATCAATAATGATAATAACATGGACGATAATAGATTAAACTGGAAATTATCAGTTCAACAGTTTAGAATTAGTTGAAAGTATATTGGCCAATTGAAGTTCTTTATTCACTTTTTTCTTATTTCGTTCTTCATAAAGCAACCTGAATATATCAGTTCGTATATATATCCACGCGTGTACATATTCGTGTCAAAAAAAACAAAACAAACAAAAAACAGAAAACACTTCAATGTTCAATTAATCCACGAACTATAAAGTTATCACTCATAGAAATTCTTCATAGCATAATTTCTGGCAACGATACAATACAGTATGAAATGAATACTATCAACGCTTTAATGATAATAACATATTGTAATGTATTTTTGAGATGAATGGGGATTTTTAATTTACAAGTAGTATTCATCATGGACTGACATCAGTTGGAGAACCATTGAAAATCTGGGAGCACTGGACAGCTGTCTCGTCCAACTAGTATGGACTCCTCAGCAGTACGCACCCACGACCCCACTGTGCAGGGACCGAACTCAGGACCTTCGGTTTCACGGTGAACGCGTTAACCATTCAGCCACTGGGTCGGTTTCCAGTGGTTCACAACTTCCAACT
The DNA here is from genome assembly GCA_944470555.2 of Heterobilharzia americana. Taxonomy (NCBI): domain Eukaryota; kingdom Metazoa; phylum Platyhelminthes; class Trematoda; order Strigeidida; family Schistosomatidae; genus Heterobilharzia; species Heterobilharzia americana. The sequence goes on along the minus strand of OX104132.1, from coordinate 11,530,059 downwards.
TCTGTCAACTCATGACATAGCGCGACTGTCACCCAAGGTCTTCAGTTAGCATCCACTTCACTTCCGACTGCTTGACTTCACAGGTCACGGCTTCTCATTGGAAATTCCTAACATACTGCTGAGGGGTCCTATACTAGGACGAAAAAGCTGTCCAGTGCTCCCACATTTTCAATGGTTCCCCCAACTTATGCCAGTCCATGATGAATACTACTTCTAAATAACATGTTGAATAAAAAGACAATTCGATGAGAAAAGTTAATATTAATCAAGTAGAACTACTCATAACTGATCTGTATTCATGAGTATAAAGATATTAAGTAAAAAATAGCATCAACGTAGGCATCAGTGTTTATCTCACTAAATACTTAACTGTCTCTTTAACCTCTACCCATCTATACATGCAGTTTATTTCACACACACACACACACACACACACACATGCTTATTTAGACATGTGAATATTTATGCAAAGGCAGCTTAATTTCAACTCGGTCTGCTCAGTTCTATGCCGTAAATACCACAACTACTTACATGAATAAATTATATAAGATGTGCGTCAAAGAAGATAAAGTTTATTGGTGGTCAGGTCACAAGATTGTGATCTACCTCACTGGAATATTATCATCATTTTTCATAGTGACGATTAGTAGTTGCAGCACTGATGTACGCTTCGTTTCACTTAAGAATCATTAGATAGCTTTAGTGTTATTGCTTGTATTATACAGTTGTTGATTGGACCGAATCGATCGGTTTCTATTGGCATATGGACTCCTGCGAGGATGCCTAGATATTACCTGTGCTTCTAATTACATAGTAATGATGGTTAGGGGTTAGCAGTGGAATCCAGGATATGCATCTCATCCTACTTGGAACTCGTCAGCTGGATGTATCTGCCTCAAAGTGAGTGATGTTGTTTCCACCGGGATCGAAACTCGGGACCGATAGTATCAAACGCAAAGGCGTTTTCCACTACACCACAGAGTCAAATGTCTTCGTTCACTTGGGTTCTTTGACTTTATGTTATTATCCATGAATCTGAGTGGAAAACCGTTTTTCGCCAGAGTTTCTTGAAGATTTTGCAGTTCTCCGTTAACAGTGTCCTCACCACATGTTTTCCTGATCCTCGAGGAAAGTGAATGGATAAGATTTCTCTTCCTACATAGAGGGACTGAACTTTGCAAATTATTAAACTGTCCGTTACACGTAGGCTTTCTGCAGATCGATACACGACACGAAGGCAATTATCGTCTTTTCTTCGAAGTTGAACATCAAGAAAATGGAAGGTTGAGTTTGGTGAAAATTTGAATCTTGCAAACTAGCTCCATATCTTCAAAAAGATTCTTTGGTTGAATTTTGAATTCAAAATGATATTGCTGCAGACATCCTCAAGAAATGACTTCAAAATCCTTAAACAGAATATACTTCGCGCCAACCTTCGAATTATCTTCTCCTGTGAGAAACGTTTTGGTCAATGTGCGACAGACAAGCCGACACATTAGGCCACACAAATGTGTGTGTGCTAGTTTACTTGCTCTTATGGAGCTGAGTACATCAGCCGTACCATGCGTCCACCTGTAAAATGTGCCGGCAAACACTACCCAGACTGGCTGGCAAGCTGGCTGGCTGGCTGGCTGGCTGGCTAGCTGGCAATGGGAGGACGGAAATCTATTTTCACTTCAATAACAGAACACCTCGTCAACTCAGGCCACTCAGCTCCTTTTCAGATCTCATCCAAAATTCTTTACGGGGTTCGATCAAACCTCTCTAAGGGAGTAAGATCAAGGCATTTGTCTACAGCTGAAGCACTAACGATCCGGAAGTTCAAACCAGCGTTATACATCCAAAAAGGGTATGTCCAACCTCCATCTTTGTCATGGCCATCATAAAGCCTTGACTGTCATCCTGTATTAGGTAACTATACATGTATTTTCTCCATCCCTTGTTTATTTTACTACTCTGTCATAGATTTAACCCACATTACGTAATCGCAATCTTACTTTCATAACCCTACGTTCATTTCCCTACTTCGTCATACATTCATTCATCCTGTATTGTATAATTACATTTAATTTCATAATCCCTTGTCCAGTTTCCCACTCTAAACCCAAATGCGTATTAAATAACTTCCCTTTAGTTATTCAATATATTTTGCCCCCTAATTGCAAATAATCCTGAGCTGTTCTGCCGACTGTAACATATATCCACGAATGTACAGCTCAGTAAATGACTTCATCGAGAAGAAAACAAAATTTTCTTCCCTCCAACCACATCTCATCTTAATATGGTTGAAGATAACAATAAGAAACTTCATGGAATGATGCAGCAAATATAAATCATGTAACCCTCTTCCACTTCGATTATATAAAATAACCAAAAAAGGTGGCTGATAAGTACGATATGAAGGTGACGCGTTTAACCACCTTATTGAATGCAGATTAGACACATCTAGCATAAATGGCTTTTTATTCACCAGTCGACTACAAGAAATAAAATCTAGTGGATCCTATTCCGTTCTTTATCAAAAGTTATTTTCAGACACCTCAATCTAAGTGAATCAACAAAGAATACACCAATATTCTCAAAGTAGGCTAGATACAACCATATCCAGGTATAGGCATCAGGTGTTGGACTATACACTCTATTATATGTGAGAGCCAACAATATCACCTAGTGAAACACGATTCGAACCGGTTACCTAATTTACTTAACGACTAATTGTCTAGAGCAATTGGCAACAGCTCAAATGATAACCATTTGAGTTGGTTGAAAAATTAAAGTCAATAGTATCACTTGCCTATTTTTCATAATACGAGATATAACCATTGACGTGGTCACATTGCATCCACTGTCTATCCTACGAAGAATACCACGTTCTTTGCAAATCTTAAAAAGTGAGAAACAACAGCATTAAGTATATATGCATAGAAAAGATGATAAGATTGCAAAATTTCTCTGTGTAGATGCAGCAGATCAGTTAAATGACTTTTCTTAGCATTGGAAAACACTTAAAAAAGGCGCAACAAAATGTTAGTCTAGACACACACACACACACACATACACATTCATTATAAAGGAGAGTAATGCTCAACTAATTAATTGTATTCACCAATCCCTCCCAAATTTTAGTCATTAAAAAGATCTACTGCTACTACTACTACTACTACTACTACTACTACTACTACTACTGCATATTCCAATATCAAAATCAAAATAAATCGAAGGTAATCGGTAGAAAACCCTTGATGTATGTCTCACAATTGCTTGGACTTATGAACAAAGTTCATTGAAAATCTCCAGGGGAACCAGATCACCTCGGAAATTCAAATCCTATAAACAATTACTAGACAGTAAATTGTCGGGCATGATTGTACAAGATTGTGTCAGTAAATTCACGTCGGTAGTAGAGAAGAAAAATGCTGAATATCACCACTCCGAATAAATTTCATCTAGAAGCAGTGACACATAAACGCTGTTCAAATGAAACACGATGAAACCTGAACAAATCAACTTTTCAAAGGTGATTGTGACGGACAAAATCATATAGAACCTTGAAGGGAGGTGCATGGTATGACGTTGCCACACTTCCCAGTAATATACAAAGAAAAAGGTGGACAGAAAAAGAGTTCTACCAACGAAGGTTAAGTACTGTGAGAAAATTAACAATATGAAGATAATAAAGGTAAGCGCAAATATTCAGGCTTTAGAAGATGTCAAGGAGTGAACACATTTGTGCCAGTGTGACGGATTTTCGGTCATGTCGCGAAGTATCCTCAACCACTGATTCCTTTCGTCTTCGAGGCAACATGACTCAGACCAACAGTCAGGTACTTCATCGAATGGCGCCAGATCTTCGTTTGGCTAATATCAACCTTCTTTCAACCTAATCCAACTCCTCCTCAAGGTCATGGAGAATGAAGATAACTAATGCATAGAAAATCAAGAAGGAGGCATCCGTTCATCTTCTATTCATATTAAATGAACTAGAGGGAAACATATGAACGTCGAACAAATATGAATAAACATGAAAAAGTAGGGTAGAGAACAAGACACAGAATGAGAACATCCGCTCCAACATCCATTTAATACTCTAACTATTAATCATTAGCATGACATAGATCGTAGTCAACAAGGTCGTAGTTCATCGCATGGCTCAGTATAACACAACAGATATCCTTTCACCACACATCATGTAACAACTCAACTGGTCACAATCAACACGCAAACGACAATTAACTTCCTCCTACTAAACAGTTATTCAATACGCATTCAATGTACAGTATAGAATGAAAATAACAATACAGGTAATAGATATATTGTAAACATTGTGAATATCACCTTAAGGTGTATCGAAGAATCAGTATTTTGTTTCAAGTCAACGAATTCCTAAATTTGCTACACAATAATTAGGAGATTTTTAAGAGATATGAATGTACTTTGAATGTGGAAACCTGAAGAAAATTTTCGCATCGTGATGCGAGCGTGAAGGCAGTGAGTACTTTCCAGTTGCTCATACAATAGAAGTTGTTTACTCCATATGCCTGAAAGACAAACTCGATCCACTTTCAAGTGAATATTCAAGTCAAATCTCAATGTTTATCAATTTATATCACAGTTAACTTAATCTTAGAATCTCATCAGCCTAAATGATCATTCATCTGGTCAATGAAGTGAATAAGTAGGTTAGGTGACAAGTAAGTCATATACATGGAATTTTAAAACTTGTTGAGATTACCATTTTGTAACTGTGCTAGCCTTGTAAAACTGCTCTCATTTCATGTGTTACAGTATATTCATTCTCTCTGAACACACACAAATATCCCCATCTCTACAGCTCATTTCTCATATCAGTGAAATGCTGCAGTTGAACAAAGACACTGATTCAAGTGTTCCTTACTTTCTACTCTTAGCCAACTGTAAGTCATTCTGCAAGATTATTTCATCGTACTAGTCAGTGCCTACCAGCCAGATAAAGTGAAATTAGGCTCGACTAGCTTGATAAACTTGTTATACAACTACTTTTATTCTCTTAGTATTATATTAGTATTGGAGTTATGCTTGAGAAAGTAGATTCAAACGACCATCACCTTCCATTACCGCATTCTCCACAACAGTGCATCCAATTCCCAGGATAACACATTATATATATATATATATATATATATATATATATATATATATATATATATTCACACAGGATAAATGACAGAACAGGAGGGAAGATAATGGAACACTTCACTTGAAGATGCATACTGAGCAACAATTCCTTGGGGACTGGTCTATAGAAAAGAACATTCACGCGATTTTCAACCAGTTACAAAGACCACCATCGATTGAAATATAATCATAACTAGGCTCTCTAACCTATATAAATCCCAGATTTTTGAATACACGAATTCGGCCTGTCAACGCTACCATGACAATTAGCTTCGCCACCATCTTCTTCTTGTTAACTACTTATATCTCACACAACACACGGTCAATAAACTCAAAATAAGACACAAAATATTTTACTGATTGTTATTATCATACGCCTAATAAATATATCATACGTAAGTCAAATTGGAAACAACTGGTTTAACTATTTTTAGCAGTACAAACTATGCTGTATTTACTTATACTACCATAAATAGTGAACACTTCTGATTACTTCACAGTATCAGCATATAAAGACGAATTCAGTTTAGCTTAGTGGTACAAATTGACATAAGGCAATAGAGCAAAACTAAACAATGTGGACTGGAAATGTGTTGTTCATGACCGTGAAGAAATGCCTCTTCACCACATAATACTTTCCCATGGTGTGCAATAGTAATGACAGTGATGATAAGGAGAAAAGTGAGTTGAGTGCAACTCAACAATTAATGCCAATTAGCTTAGTTTATTTAATATAACACCAAGTGATACAATATTATTTACTAGAGGATGTTTACAGCACAAATATTTTCCAATAATCATATAAAAAGTGACTTCAACAACCATTACCTAGTCAACTACATTTCTTCACATAATCAAAGAGTATGATATTAATCTTGTTGCTAGAAGGCAGGTACATCCAGATGACGAGTCCCAAACAGCACGAAACGAGTGTCCCGGATTCCACTGCGAGCCACTACCAATCATCAACATATAAGAGAGTTGGGTAGTTAGCAGGTCGGTATGGCATTTATCAAATTCAGTCTCGAGGATTGTCCACACTCAAATATCATACACTCACAGGATTGCCAACCTCAGTACGATAAATTCAAAATTCTCTGCATCAGTAATATTTCACTTTGCATACAAAGTGCTTCAATGGTAACATGCGATACGTATAGCGGATATAAGCTAAGCAAACTTCAGAGGTTTACTGTATACATATACAGTTGATATCAGTCAAACTGCCTGTACACCGAATAAGATCATACGAAGAATCAGTAGAGGAGAGGTAAAATTTTGTTACAACTGTAAAATATACCGACTTATCTCCACATTATCTGTACGCGTCCCAACTTATATGTCTATCCTGGATTAACTGTTCGCATTCGAATAAACCTCGGCCTTTATATTGAACTGTATACACAGATAGGCTGACAAATCAGCGTGCAACTTCGCAGAGATATTCATCACTTTAGCTAACTAAACTTCACAGCAGCACACAAACAACAAGTAGATAGAAAATGAATAACATTTAAAACTTGAAAGAAGTATGTGATAGGGTAGAGGACAAATTGATGAAGGTTACAGAACACACTGAAAACGTCAAACATGGTATCTGCTGCACTATGATCAATTCTGAGCCCTATCTTTAACAGTTTCCAACCATTCATTCCTATCATCTCCATAACCATAGCCATACAGTCTGTATTTGCCTACACGGATCAGTCAGAGTCTCGGCTGCTTAACAAACCAGTGCCATGTCTTCGTCCCGTCAGATTGTGTTGTGCTCAACTAAAGACAAATTATGTAGTATGTGTAACAGTGGATCACCTACCTCCACAAAAGTCACATCAAAAATAACAAGGTAGAATTCAGGAATGTTGAAAAGTAGCACACTGTCTAACACTTATGACTGCGCGCATACACAATCAGGTTATTAACAATACTATTTTCAGCTTCAATCAACATCTGGTGCCGAGGATACTGAATCGACAGGCACTCATTCAATAAAACAAGTCATGATTTTATTCACCTTTCACAATAGTCACTCATGAGTAGACAGTTACTGACTGACTAACCTGAAACTTTCAGTTTCAAGTAGTTCGTAAAATATGATGTGACGGATTCACAATTTGATGATATTACGTGGAAAAATGACTTCGGAAACTTACCATCATTGGATCTAAGCCTTCAAGTGTTGGGGTAAGGTTTTTATCCCAACCGATTGCTACATAATTTACCTGAAGAAGAAATGTAGAAAATTATTTTAGTAGTTCACTCGCATTGCATTAGTGTTGAAAATCCGGATCGTGTTCACGCCTCATGCTGAGTGCACCAGATCTGCACACTACTTTCAGGTCAATGAACACCTGGCTTACTGTCTTTCCCATTCGGGCTTCCACGTTCTCATATGTACCTATGCCGCCGCCTGCAGTCGAAACGATGCTGCCCAGCTAGGTAGCTGAAACAGACAACTCCCTTTAGATTCCTCTCGTTGATGGTGATTGCTGCTTGCTCTTGTTGTTCCTTGCTTGTGTATCTTCATCACCTCTGTCTTCTCTACGTTCACTTGAAGTCCCGTCTTCGCTACCCTGCCTCTTCTGCCAACTTGTTGATTTTTGTCTGTAGATCTTTGAGCTTGTGCGACACTAGACATAAATCATCATCGTTGGTGAAATTCAAATCTTCTAGGAACTTTTCACCAATCAAACAGCGTATGCCCCACTTCTCGATCCTCACAGTTTCTTGCATGATGCAGTCGACCACAATCAGGAAGATCAACGGTGAGATACTTCTTTTTAATTAACTTTTCACTATCATTTCAATTTATAAAATGATGCTTATGATTTACATATTGAGGAAATGATTAATTTTACAACATTAAGAGGCGGATCATGGAAATCGTGATAGCGATTAAGACAACAGAAAATTGTACATCATAAAATTGTGAAAGTTCCAGCAGGTTGTTACTGAATTGCTAACTTGTATAATAATGAATAAGAAGGATGAAAAAATCATCTCAGGTGATCACTTGTTACGCAAGAATAATAAAAGATGAATGTAGGATAAACACAGGGAAAGACCGTTCTTACATATTTGAAGAACATAAAACTATGTGGTTGGCCACCGTAAAGATAAAGACTATAAAAGTTTCTTATGAATACATGAGTTTGCCTTGCCTTGTTCAAATGACACTCAATATCTTCCGCCATTTGTATAAAATGCTTACTTACCATATAGGCAAAATAGGAAGCAGTGTGGTGAATAACTTTAAAAGACCCACACACATCGATTCAATGTCCAATAACTTCTTACTGGTCTTGTCTTCCCTTTGCTCAACCATAATGAATAGTGCTCAGAAACACAAAGATGTACTTGCCTAATCTAACGACAGATGTAACTACCCTCATAGGAGCAATTCAACTACTAAATGTACACAGAAGAGATGAATTCAGGCAGTTCAACTTTATTTCGCGAAATGAATATATCAGTCTAGTGAAGAGACAGTATAACTTTGTTGTATTGAATTTACTTTTAAAAGCGGTTCTAAGACGTTGTATTCAATCTCACCAATGATATCATCATAAAACTATAGTTTTAAGAACAATGACCTTTTAGAAGCTATCAGTAAACTTTCTTTTTTATTGCTTAATGCGATATATCCTTTTATATGAGATGAACTGGATATCCGTTTCCTCTTCATCCTCCTCCTCCTCCTCCTCCTCCTCCGTGAACGTGTCATCATGTGGACAGATAACTTTAGTTCAATGCAGTAGATCAAACATTCCATTCAATTCTATTCACACTGCAAAACGAACAATTCTTGGAAAGTGTACACACTGAATGATTGATATAAGTTTTCGGTACACATTCCTTTTTATTGGCTTATCTGATTTTCTCATCACCCAGACATTTCATTGACACAATACTACTCTCGTATTTTTGTTGATAGTGACGATAATTATTGTTAGTGCTATTAAATTTGCCCATTTATGCTCATCATATTATTCTCATTATTAAACAATGAGGAATATATCATCCATATCACACCAACAGAATTCTAATCTCCAAATTACATCTTTCAAATGGACATTCTCTAGGGGAAAATCAACTAGGATTGGTCAAAATAGTGATAGTAACATCATCTAGAAAGTACTTCTTTCATGGAGGATATAAGCAATTCCAATTTCTAAGCTCTCACTGATTAGGCCACTATATATTTAATTATTTGTCCCTTGGGTTTCCAGTGGAACATACGGCTTCATTAGCACGCCTCCATTGCACTCTCTTCTCTGCAAACTTTTGAACCTCGCTACACAACTGCCCATAAGCTCTCATTTCTTCCTCACTAAATCTCCTCCATGTCACTCTCACCTCGAACGCCCAACTCGCCGTTTCCCCTTCGGGTTCCACTCGATATCCTGGCCTGGCGAGTCATGTTCCCAATCGATCTTCCCACTCCATCCACAATCTAATCCATCTCCAATTTCTGCTTCTGCATATTTCTTGAGTGATAGCTTCTTGGTTGGTTCGTTGCCAGACTGAGTTCCTTGTTGCTTATTCTTATTATTCTAGCCATCTGAGTTTCAGCAGCGAGTCAGCGTACGCAGTTGTTGATGAATATCTGTAGTTTATTGGAAATGCTTTTCGTGACGCCCCAAGTCTCTCAACCATATAGAAGCACTGACTTGACATTAGTGTTGAAAATCCAGATCTTGTTCTTTATGCTGAATGCAGAGGATTTCCACACTGATTTCTGGTTTATGAATGCCTGACTTGCTTTGACGTCTTCGTCTGTCCCACGTGTAGTTCAAATGAGGTCACTATAGACGTATATATTTTTTTCTTACCAATTCGATAATGAAAAGCCAACTCACTTATGGTGATAATATATTTGTTTATCATTATTATTCAGAACCAACAGAATTCTCAGTATTATAAAGAATCTCTCTTTAAGAAGTAACACAAATTGCATGGAAGTTTTAGAAAAGTTGGATGAATGAATAACAAACACTTCAATATAGAAATAAAACTATCAATAATGATAATAACATGGACGATAATAGATTAAACTGGAAATTATCAGTTCAACAGTTTAGAATTAGTTGAAAGTATATTGGCCAATTGAAGTTCTTTATTCACTTTTTTCTTATTTCGTTCTTCATAAAGCAACCTGAATATATCAGTTCGTATATATATCCACGCGTGTACATATTCGTGTCAAAAAAAACAAAACAAACAAAAAACAGAAAACACTTCAATGTTCAATTAATCCACGAACTATAAAGTTATCACTCATAGAAATTCTTCATAGCATAATTTCTGGCAACGATACAATACAGTATGAAATGAATACTATCAACGCTTTAATGATAATAACATATTGTAATGTATTTTTGAGATGAATGGGGATTTTTAATTTACAAGTAGTATTCATCATGGACTGACATCAGTTGGAGAACCATTGAAAATCTGGGAGCACTGGACAGCTGTCTCGTCCAACTAGTATGGACTCCTCAGCAGTACGCACCCACGACCCCACTGTGCAGGGACCGAACTCAGGACCTTCGGTTTCACGGTGAACGCGTTAACCATTCAGCCACTGGGTCGGTTTCCAGTGGTTCACAACTTCCAACTTCTGTCAACTCATGACATAGCGCGACTGTCACCCAAGGTCTTCAGTTAGCATCCACTTCACTTCCGACTGCTTGACTTCACAGGTCACGGCTTCTCATTGGAAATTCCTAACATACTGCTGAGGGGTCCTATACTAGGACGAAAAAGCTGTCCAGTGCTCCCACATTTTCAATGGTTCCCCCAACTTATGCCAGTCCATGATGAATACTACTTCTAAATAACATGTTGAATAAAAAGACAATTCGATGAGAAAAGTTAATATTAATCAAGTAGAACTACTCATAACTGATCTGTATTCATGAGTATAAAGATATTAAGTAAAAAATAGCATCAACGTAGGCATCAGTGTTTATCTCACTAAATACTTAACTGTCTCTTTAACCTCTACCCATCTATACATGCAGTTTATTTCACACACACACACACACACACACACATGCTTATTTAGACATGTGAATATTTATGCAAAGGCAGCTTAATTTCAACTCGGTCTGCTCAGTTCTATGCCGTAAATACCACAACTACTTACATGAATAAATTATATAAGATGTGCGTCAAAGAAGATAAAGTTTATTGGTGGTCAGGTCACAAGATTGTGATCTACCTCACTGGAATATTATCATCATTTTTCATAGTGACGATTAGTAGTTGCAGCACTGATGTACGCTTCGTTTCACTTAAGAATCATTAGATAGCTTTAGTGTTATTGCTTGTATTATACAGTTGTTGATTGGACCGAATCGATCGGTTTCTATTGGCATATGGACTCCTGCGAGGATGCCTAGATATTACCTGTGCTTCTAATTACATAGTAATGATGGTTAGGGGTTAGCAGTGGAATCCAGGATATGCATCTCATCCTACTTGGAACTCGTCAGCTGGATGTATCTGCCTCAAAGTGAGTGATGTTGTTTCCACCGGGATCGAAACTCGGGACCGATAGTATCAAACGCAAAGGCGTTTTCCACTACACCACAGAGTCAAATGTCTTCGTTCACTTGGGTTCTTTGACTTTATGTTATTATCCATGAATCTGAGTGGAAAACCGTTTTTCGCCAGAGTTTCTTGAAGATTTTGCAGTTCTCCGTTAACAGTGTCCTCACCACATGTTTTCCTGATCCTCGAGGAAAGTGAATGGATAAGATTTCTCTTCCTACATAGAGGGACTGAACTTTGCAAATTATTAAACTGTCCGTTACACGTAGGCTTTCTGCAGATCGATACACGACACGAAGGCAATTATCGTCTTTTCTTCGAAGTTGAACATCAAGAAAATGGAAGGTTGAGTTTGGTGAAAATTTGAATCTTGCAAACTAGCTCCATATCTTCAAAAAGATTCTTTGGTTGAATTTTGAATTCAAAATGATATTGCTGCAGACATCCTCAAGAAATGACTTCAAAATCCTTAAACAGAATATACTTCGCGCCAACCTTCGAATTATCTTCTCCTGTGAGAAACGTTTTGGTCAATGTGCGACAGACAAGCCGACACATTAGGCCACACAAATGTGTGTGTGCTAGTTTACTTGCTCTTATGGAGCTGAGTACATCAGCCGTACCATGCGTCCACCTGTAAAATGTGCCGGCAAACACTACCCAGACTGGCTGGCAAGCTGGCTGGCTGGCTGGCTAGCTGGCAATGGGAGGACGGAAATCTATTTTCACTTCAATAACAGAACACCTCGTCAACTCAGGCCACTCAGCTCCTTTTCAGATCTCATCCAAAATTCTTTACGGGGTTCGATCAAACCTCTCTAAGGGAGTAAGATCAAGGCATTTGTCTACAGCTGAAGCACTAACGATCCGGAAGTTCAAACCAGCGTTATACATCCAAAAAGGGTATGTCCAACCTCCATCTTTGTCATGGCCATCATAAAGCCTTGACTGTCATCCTGTATTAGGTAACTATACATGTATTTTCTCCATCCCTTGTTTATTTTACTACTCTGTCATAGATTTAACCCACATTACGTAATCGCAATCTTACTTTCATAACCCTACGTTCATTTCCCTACTTCGTCATACATTCATTCATCCTGTATTGTATAATTACATTTAATTTCATAATCCCTTGTCCAGTTTCCCACTCTAAACCCAAATGCGTATTAAATAACTTCCCTTTAGTTATTCAATATATTTTGCCCCCTAATTGCAAATAATCCTGAGCTGTTCTGCCGACTGTAACATATATCCACGAATGTACAGCTCAGTAAATGACTTCATCGAGAAGAAAAAAAATTTTCTTCCCTCCAACCACATCTCATCTTAATATGGTTGAAGATAACAATAAGAAACTTCATGGAATGATGCAGCAAATATAAATCATGTAACCCTCTTCCACTTCGATTATATAAAATAACCAAAAAAGGTGGCTGATAAGTACGATATGAAGGTGACGCGTTTAACCACCTTATTGAATGCAGATTAGACACATCTAGCATAAATGGCTTTTTATTCACCAGTCGACTACAAGAAATAAAATCTAGTGGATCCTATTCCGTTCTTTATCAAAAGTTATTTTCAGACACCTCAATCTAAGTGAATCAACAAAGAATACACCAATATTCTCAAAGTAGGCTAGATACAACCATATCCAGGTATAGGCATCAGGTGTTGGACTATACACTCTATTATATGTGAGAGCCAACAATATCACCTAGTGAAACACGATTCGAACCGGTTACCTAATTTACTTAACGACTAATTGTCTAGAGCAATTGGCAACAGCTCAAATGATAACCATTTGAGTTGGTTGAAAAATTAAAGTCAATAGTATCACTTGCCTATTTTTCATAATACGAGATATAACCATTGACGTGGTCACATTGCATCCACTGTCTATCCTACGAAGAATACCACGTTCTTTGCAAATCTTAAAAAGTGAGAAACAACAGCATTAAGTATATATGCATAGAAAAGATGATAAGATTGCAAAATTTCTCTGTGTAGATGCAGCAGATCAGTTAAATGACTTTTCTTAGCATTGGAAAACACTTAAAAAAGGCGCAACAAAATGTTAGTCTAGACACACACACACACACACATACACATTCATTATAAAGGAGAGTAATGCTCAACTAATTAATTGTATTCACCAATCCCTCCCAAATTTTAGTCATTAAAAAGATCTACTGCTACTACTACTACTACTACTACTACTACTACTACTACTGCATATTCCAATATCAAAATCAAAATAAATCGAAGGTAATCGGTAGAAAACCCTTGATGTATGTCTCACAATTGCTTGGACTTATGAACAAAGTTCATTGAAAATCTCCAGGGGAACCAGATCACCTCGGAAATTCAAATCCTATAAACAATTACTAGACAGTAAATTGTCGGGCATGATTGTACAAGATTGTGTCAGTAAATTCACGTCGGTAGTAGAGAAGAAAAATGCTGAATATCACCACTCCGAATAAATTTCATCTAGAAGCAGTGACACATAAACGCTGTTCAAATGAAACACGATGAAACCTGAACAAATCAACTTTTCAAAGGTGATTGTGACGGACAAAATCATATAGAACCTTGAAGGGAGGTGCATGGTATGACGTTGCCACACTTCCCAGTAATATACAAAGAAAAAGGTGGACAGAAAAAGAGTTCTACCAACGAAGGTTAAGTACTGTGAGAAAATTAACAATATGAAGATAATAAAGGTAAGCGCAAATATTCAGGCTTTAGAAGATGTCAAGGAGTGAACACATTTGTGCCAGTGTGACGGATTTTCGGTCATGTCGCGAAGTATCCTCAACCACTGATTCCTTTCGTCTTCGAGGCAACATGACTCAGACCAACAGTCAGGTACTTCATCGAATGGCGCCAGATCTTCGTTTGGCTAATATCAACCTTCTTTCAACCTAATCCAACTCCTCCTCAAGGTCATGGAGAATGAAGATAACTAATGCATAGAAAATCAAGAAGGAGGCATCCGTTCATCTTCTATTCATATTAAATGAACTAGAGGGAAACATATGAACGTCGAACAAATATGAATAAACATGAAAAAGTAGGGTAGAGAACAAGACACAGAATGAGAACATCCGCTCCAACATCCATTTAATACTCTAACTATTAATCATTAGCATGACATAGATCGTAGTCAACAAGGTCGTAGTTCATCGCATGGCTCAGTATAACACAACAGATATCCTTTCACCACACATCATGTAACAACTCAACTGGTCACAATCAACACGCAAACGACAATTAACTTCCTCCTACTAAACAGTTATTCAATACGCATTCAATGTACAGTATAGAATGAAAATAACAATACAGGTAATAGATATATTGTAAACATTGTGAATATCACCTTAAGGTGTATCGAAGAATCAGTATTTTGTTTCAAGTCAACGAATTCCTAAATTTGCTACACAATAATTAGGAGATTTTTAAGAGATATGAATGTACTTTGAATGTGGAAACCTGAAGAAAATTTTCGCATCGTGATGCGAGCGTGAAGGCAGTGAGTACTTTCCAGTTGCTCATACAATAGAAGTTGTTTACTCCATATGCCTGAAAGACAAACTCGATCCACTTTCAAGTGAATATTCAAGTCAAATCTCAATGTTTATCAATTTATATCACAGTTAACTTAATCTTAGAATCTCATCAGCCTAAATGATCATTCATCTGGTCAATGAAGTGAATAAGTAGGTTAGGTGACAAGTAAGTCATATACATGGAATTTTAAAACTTGTTGAGATTACCATTTTGTAACTGTGCTAGCCTTGTAAAACTGCTCTCATTTCATGTGTTACAGTATATTCATTCTCTCTGAACACACACAAATATCCCCATCTCTACAGCTCATTTCTCATATCAGTGAAATGCTGCAGTTGAACAAAGACACTGATTCAAGTGTTCCTTACTTTCTACTCTTAGCCAACTGTAAGTCATTCTGCAAGATTATTTCATCGTACTAGTCAGTGCCTACCAGCCAGATAAAGTGAAATTAGGCTCGACTAGCTTGATAAACTTGTTATACAACTACTTTTATTCTCTTAGTATTATATTAGTATTGGAGTTATGCTTGAGAAAGTAGATTCAAACGACCATCACCTTCCATTACCGCATTCTCCACAACAGTGCATCCAATTCCCAGGATAACACATTATATATATATATATATATATATATATATATATATATATATATATTCACACAGGATAAATGACAGAACAGGAGGGAAGATAATGGAACACTTCACTTGAAGATGCATACTGAGCAACAATTCCTTGGGGACTGGTCTATAGAAAAGAACATTCACGCGATTTTCAACCAGTTACAAAGACCACCATCGATTGAAATATAATCATAACTAGGCTCTCTAACCTATATAAATCCCAGATTTTTGAATACACGAATTCGGCCTGTCAACGCTACCATGACAATTAGCTTCGCCACCATCTTCTTCTTGTTAACTACTTATATCTCACACAACACACGGTCAATAAACTCAAAATAAGACACAAAATATTTTACTGATTGTTATTATCATACGCCTAATAAATATATCATACGTAAGTCAAATTGGAAACAACTGGTTTAACTATTTTTAGCAGTACAAACTATGCTGTATTTACTTATACTACCATAAATAGTGAACACTTCTGATTACTTCACAGTATCAGCATATAAAGACGAATTCAGTTTAGCTTAGTGGTACAAATTGACATAAGGCAATAGAGCAAAACTAAACAATGTGGACTGGAAATGTGTTGTTCATGACCGTGAAGAAATGCCTCTTCACCACATAATACTTTCCCATGGTGTGCAATAGTAATGACAGTGATGATAAGGAGAAAAGTGAGTTGAGTGCAACTCAACAATTAATGCCAATTAGCTTAGTTTATTTAATATAACACCAAGTGATACAATATTATTTACTAGAGGATGTTTACAGCACAAATATTTTCCAATAATCATATAAAAAGTGACTTCAACAACCATTACCTAGTCAACTACATTTCTTCACATAATCAAAGAGTATGATATTAATCTTGTTGCTAGAAGGCAGGTACATCCAGATGACGAGTCCCAAACAGCACGAAACGAGTGTCCCGGATTCCACTGCGAGCCACTACCAATCATCAACATATAAGAGAGTTGGGTAGTTAGCAGGTCGGTATGGCATTTATCAAATTCAGTCTCGAGGATTGTCCACACTCAAATATCATACACTCACAGGATTGCCAACCTCAGTACGATAAATTCAAAATTCTCTGCATCAGTAATATTTCACTTTGCATACAAAGTGCTTCAATGGTAACATGCGATACGTATAGCGGATATAAGCTAAGCAAACTTCAGAGGTTTACTGTATACATATACAGTTGATATCAGTCAAACTGCCTGTACACCGAATAAGATCATACGAAGAATCAGTAGAGGAGAGGTAAAATTTTGTTACAACTGTAAAATATACCGACTTATCTCCACATTATCTGTACGCGTCCCAACTTATATGTCTATCCTGGATTAACTGTTCGCATTCGAATAAACCTCGGCCTTTATATTGAACTGTATACACAGATAGGCTGACAAATCAGCGTGCAACTTCGCAGAGATATTCATCACTTTAGCTAACTAAACTTCACAGCAGCACACAAACAACAAGTAGATAGAAAATGAATAACATTTAAAACTTGAAAGAAGTATGTGATAGGGTAGAGGACAAATTGATGAAGGTTACAGAACACACTGAAAACGTCAAACATGGTATCTGCTGCACTATGATCAATTCTGAGCCCTATCTTTAACAGTTTCCAACCATTCATTCCTATCATCTCCATAACCATAGCCATACAGTCTGTATTTGCCTACACGGATCAGTCAGAGTCTCGGCTGCTTAACAAACCAGTGCCATGTCTTCGTCCCGTCAGATTGTGTTGTGCTCAACTAAAGACAAATTATGTAGTATGTGTAACAGTGGATCACCTACCTCCACAAAAGTCACATCAAAAATAACAAGGTAGAATTCAGGAATGTTGAAAAGTAGCACACTGTCTAACACTTATGACTGCGCGCATACACAATCAGGTTATTAACAATACTATTTTCAGCTTCAATCAACATCTGGTGCCGAGGATACTGAATCGACAGGCACTCATTCAATAAAACAAGTCATGATTTTATTCACCTTTCACAATAGTCACTCATGAGTAGACAGTTACTGACTGACTAACCTGAAACTTTCAGTTTCAAGTAGTTCGTAAAATATGATGTGACGGATTCACAATTTGATGATATTACGTGGAAAAATGACTTCGGAAACTTACCATCATTGGATCTAAGCCTTCAAGTGTTGGGGTAAGGTTTTTATCCCAACCGATTGCTACATAATTTACCTGAAGAAGAAATGTAGAAAATTATTTTAGTAGTTCACTCGCATTGCATTAGTGTTGAAAATCCGGATCGTGTTCACGCCTCATGCTGAGTGCACCAGATCTGCACACTACTTTCAGGTCAATGAACACCTGGCTTACTGTCTTTCCCATTCGGGCTTCCACGTTCTCATATGTACCTATGCCGCCGCCTGCAGTCGAAACGATGCTGCCCAGCTAGGTAGCTGAAACAGACAACTCCCTTTAGATTCCTCTCGTTGATGGTGATTGCTGCTTGCTCTTGTTGTTCCTTGCTTGTGTATCTTCATCACCTCTGTCTTCTCTACGTTCACTTGAAGTCCCGTCTTCGCTACCCTGCCTCTTCTGCCAACTTGTTGATTTTTGTCTGTAGATCTTTGAGCTTGTGCGACACTAGACATAAATCATCATCGTTGGTGAAATTCAAATCTTCTAGGAACTTTTCACCAATCAAACAGCGTATGCCCCACTTCTCGATCCTCACAGTTTCTTGCATGATGCAGTCGACCACAATCAGGAAGATCAACGGTGAGATACTTCTTTTTAATTAACTTTTCACTATCATTTCAATTTATAAAATGATGCTTATGATTTACATATTGAGGAAATGATTAATTTTACAACATTAAGAGGCGGATCATGGAAATCGTGATAGCGATTAAGACAACAGAAAATTGTACATCATAAAATTGTGAAAGTTCCAGCAGGTTGTTACTGAATTGCTAACTTGTATAATAATGAATAAGAAGGATGAAAAAATCATCTCAGGTGATCACTTGTTACGCAAGAATAATAAAAGATGAATGTAGGATAAACACAGGGAAAGACCGTTCTTACATATTTGAAGAACATAAAACTATGTGGTTGGCCACCGTAAAGATAAAGACTATAAAAGTTTCTTATGAATACATGAGTTTGCCTTGCCTTGTTCAAATGACACTCAATATCTTCCGCCATTTGTATAAAATGCTTACTTACCATATAGGCAAAATAGGAAGCAGTGTGGTGAATAACTTTAAAAGACCCACACACATCGATTCAATGTCCAATAACTTCTTACTGGTCTTGTCTTCCCTTTGCTCAACCATAATGAATAGTGATTCACTAGCACGCCTCCATTGCACTCTCTTCTCTGCAAACTTTTGAACCTCGCTACACAACTGCCCATAAGCTCTCATTTCTTCCTCACTAAATCTCCTCCATGTCACTCTCACCTCGAACGCCCAACTCGCCGTTTCCCCTTCGGGTTCCACTCGATATCCTGGCCTGGCGAGTCATGTTCCCAATCGATCTTCCCACTCCATCCACAATCTAATCCATCTCCAATTTCTGCTTCTGCATATTTCTTGAGTGATAGCTTCTTGGTTGGTTCGTTGCCAGACTGAGTTCCTTGTTGCTTATTCTTATTATTCTAGCCATCTGAGTTTCAGCAGCGAGTCAGCGTACGCAGTTGTTGATGAATATCTGTAGTTTGTTGGAAATGCTTTTCGTGACGCCCCAAGTCTCTCAACCATATAGAAGCACTGACTTGACATTAGTGTTGAAAATCCAGATCTTGTTCTTTATGCTGAATGCAGAGGATTTCCACACTGATTTCTGGTTTATGAATGCCTGACTTGCTTTGACGTCTTCGTCTGTCCCACGTGTAGTTCAAATGAGGTCACTATAGACGTATATATTTTTTTCTTACCAATTCGATAATGAAAAGCCAACTCACTTATGGTGATAATATATTTGTTTATCATTATTATTCAGAACCAACAGAATTCTCAGTATTATAAAGAATCTCTCTTTAGGAAGTAACACAAATTGCATGAGAAGTTTTAGAAAAGTTGGATGAATGAATAACAAACACTTCAATATAGAAATAAAACTATCAATAATGATAATAACATGGACGATAATAGATTAAACTGGAAATTATCAGTTCAACAGTTTAGAATTAGTTGAAAGTATATTGGCCAATTGAAGTTCTTTATTCACTTTTTTCTTATTTCGTTCTTCATAAAGCAACCTGAATATATCAGTTCGTATATATATCCACGCGTGTACATATTCGTGTCAAAAAAAACAAAACAAACAAAAAACAGAAAACACTTCAATGTTCAATTAATCCACGAACTATAAAGTTATCACTCATAGAAATTCTTCATAGCATAATTTCTGGCAACGATACAATACAGTATGAAATGAATACTATCAACGCTTTAATGATAATAACATATTGTAATGTATTTTTGAGATGAATGGGGATTTTTAATTTACAAGTAGTATTCATCATGGACTAATATCAGTTGGGGAACCATTGAAAATCTGGGAGCACTGGACAGCTGTCTCGTCCAACTAGTATGGGACTCCTCAGCAGTACGCACCCACGACCCCACTGTGCAGGGACCGAACTCAGGACCTTCGGTTTCACGGTGAACGCGTTAACCATTCAGCCACTGGGTCGGTTTCCAGTGGTTCACAACTTCCAACTTCTGTCAACTCATGACATAGCGCGACTGTCACCCAAGGTCTTCAGTTAGCATCCACTTCACTTCCGACTGCTTGACTTCACAGGTCACGGCTTCTCATTGGAAATTCCTAACATACTGCTGAGGGGTCCTATACTAGGACGAAAAAGCTGTCCAGTGCTCCCACATTTTCAATGGTTCCCCCAACTTATGCCAGTCCATGATGAATACTACTTCTAAATAACATGTTGAATAAAAAGACAATTCGATGAGAAAAGTTAATATTAATCAAGTAGAACTACTCATAACTGATCTGTATTCATGAGTATAAAGATATTAAGTAAAAAATAGCATCAACGTAGGCATCAGTGTTTATCTCACTAAATACTTAACTGTCTCTTTAACCTCTACCCATCTATACATGCAGTTTATTTCACACACACACACACACACACATGCTTATTTAGACATGTGAATATTTATGCAAAGGCAGCTTAATTTCAACTCGGTCTGCTCAGTTCTATGCCGTAAATACCACAACTACTTACATGAATAAATTATATAAGATGTGCGTCAAAGAAGATAAAGTTTATTGGTGGTCAGGTCACAAGATTGTGATCTACCTCACTGGAATATTATCATCATTTTTCATAGTGACGATTAGTAGTTGCAGCACTGATGTACGCTTCGTTTCACTTAAGAATCATTAGATAGCTTTAGTGTTATTGCTTGTATTATACAGTTGTTGATTGGACCGAATCGATCGGTTTCTATTGGCATATGGACTCCTGCGAGGATGCCTAGATATTACCTGTGCTTCTAATTACATAGTAATGATGGTTAGGGGTTAGCAGTGGAATCCAGGATATGCATTTCATCCTACTTGGAACTCGTCAGCTGGATGTATCTGCCTCAAAGTGAGTGATGTTGTTTCCACCGGGATCGAAACTCGGGACCGATAGTATCAAACGCAAAGGCGTTTTCCACTACACCACAGAGTCAAATGTCTTCGTTCACTTGGGTTCTTTGACTTTATGTTATTATCCATGAATCTGAGTGGAAAACCGTTTTTCGCCAGAGTTTCTTGAAGATTTTGCAGTTCTCCGTTAACAGTGTCCTCACCACATGTTTTCCTGATCCTCGAGGAAAGTGAATGGATAAGATTTCTCTTCCTACATAGAGGGACTGAACTTTGCAAATTATTAAACTGTCCGTTACACGTAGGCTTTCTGCAGATCGATACACGACACGAAGGCAATTATCGTCTTTTCTTCGAAGTTGAACATCAAGAAAATGGAAGGTTGAGTTTGGTGAAAATTTGAATCTTGCAAACTAGCTCCATATCTTCAAAAAGATTCTTTGGTTGAATTTTGAATTCAAAATGATATTGCTGCAGACATCCTCAAGAAATGACTTCAAAATCCTTAAACAGAATATACTTCGCGCCAACCTTCGAATTATCTTCTCCTGTGAGAAACGTTTTGGTCAATGTGCGACAGACAAGCCGACACATTAGGCCACACAAATGTGTGTGTGCTAGTTTACTTGCTCTTATGGAGCTGAGTACATCAGCCGTACCATGCGTCCACCTGTAAAATGTGCCGGCAAACACTACCCAGACTGGCTGGCAAGCTGGCTGGCTGGCTGGCTGGCTGGCTAGCTGGCAATGGGAGGACGGAAATCTATTTTCACTTCAATAACAGAACACCTCGTCAACTCAGGCCACTCAGCTCCTTTTCAGATCTCATCCAAAATTCTTTACGGGGTTCGATCAAACCTCTCTAAGGGAGTAAGATCAAGGCATTTGTCTACAGCTGAAGCACTAACGATCCGGAAGTTCAAACCAGCGTTATACATCCAAAAAGGGTATGTCCAACCTCCATCTTTGTCATGGCCATCATAAAGCCTTGACTGTCATCCTGTATTAGGTAACTATACATGTATTTTCTCCATCCCTTGTTTATTTTACTACTCTGTCATAGATTTAACCCACATTACGTAATCGCAATCTTACTTTCATAACCCTACGTTCATTTCCCTACTTCGTCATACATTCATTCATCCTGTATTGTATAATTACATTTAATTTCATAATCCCTTGTCCAGTTTCCCACTCTAAACCCAAATGCGTATTAAATAACTTCCCTTTAGTTATTCAATATATTTTGCCCCCTAATTGCAAATAATCCTGAGCTGTTCTGCCGACTGTAACATATATCCACGAATGTACAGCTCAGTAAATGACTTCATCGAGAAGAAAAAAAATTTTCTTCCCTCCAACCACATCTCATCTTAATATGGTTGAAGATAACAATAAGAAACTTCATGGAATGATGCAGCAAATATAAATCATGTAACCCTCTTCCACTTCGATTATATAAAATAACCAAAAAAGGTGGCTGATAAGTACGATATGAAGGTGACGCGTTTAACCACCTTATTGAATGCAGATTAGACACATCTAGCATAAATGGCTTTTTATTCACCAGTCGACTACAAGAAATAAAATCTAGTGGATCCTATTCCGTTCTTTATCAAAAGTTATTTTCAGACACCTCAATCTAAGTGAATCAACAAAGAATACACCAATATTCTCAAAGTAGGCTAGATACAACCATATCCAGGTATAGGCATCAGGTGTTGGACTATACACTCTATTATATGTGAGAGCCAACAATATCACCTAGTGAAACACGATTCGAACCGGTTACCTAATTTACTTAACGACTAATTGTCTAGAGCAATTGGCAACAGCTCAAATGATAACCATTTGAGTTGGTTGAAAAATTAAAGTCAATAGTATCACTTGCCTATTTTTCATAATACGAGATATAACCATTGACGTGGTCACATTGCATCCACTGTCTATCCTACGAAGAATACCACGTTCTTTGCAAATCTTAAAAAGTGAGAAACAACAGCATTAAGTATATATGCATAGAAAAGATGATAAGATTGCAAAATTTCTCTGTGTAGATGCAGCAGATCAGTTAAATGACTTTTCTTAGCATTGGAAAACACTTAAAAAAGGCGCAACAAAATGTTAGTCTAGACACACACACACACACACATACACATTCATTATAAAGGAGAGTAATGCTCAACTAATTAATTGTATTCACCAATCCCTCCCAAATTTTAGTCATTAAAAAGATCTACTGTACTACTACTACTACTACTACTACTACTACTACTACTACTACTGCATATTCCAATATCAAAATCAAAATAAATCGAAGGTAATCGGTAGAAAACCCTTGATGTATGTCTCACAATTGCTTGGACTTATGAACAAAGTTCATTGAAAATCTCCAGGGGAACCAGATCACCTCGGAAATTCAAATCCTATAAACAATTACTAGACAGTAAATTGTCGGGCATGATTGTACAAGATTGTGTCAGTAAATTCACGTCGGTAGTAGAGAAGAAAAATGCTGAATATCACCACTCCGAATAAATTTCATCTAGAAGCAGTGACACATAAACGCTGTTCAAATGAAACACGATGAAACCTGAACAAATCAACTTTTCAAAGGTGATTGTGACGGACAAAATCATATAGAACCTTGAAGGGAGGTGCATGGTATGACGTTGCCACACTTCCCAGTAATATACAAAGAAAAAGGTGGACAGAAAAAGAGTTCTACCAACGAAGGTTAAGTACTGTGAGAAAATTAACAATATGAAGATAATAAAGGTAAGCGCAAATATTCAGGCTTTAGAAGATGTCAAGGAGTGAACACATTTGTGCCAGTGTCACGGATTTTCGGTCATGTCGCGAAGTATCCTCAACCACTGATTCCTTTCGTCTTCGAGGCAACATGACTCAGACCAACAGTCAGGTACTTCATCGAATGGCACCAGATCCTGGTTTGGCTAATATCAACCTTCTTTCAAACTAATCCAGCTCCTCCTCAAGGTCATGGAGAATGAAGATAACTAATGCATAGAAAATCAAGAAGGAGGCATCCGTTCATCTTCTATTCATATTAAATGAACTAGAGGGAAACATATGAACGTCGAACAAATATGAATAAACATGAAAAAGTAGGGTAGAGAACAAGACACAGAATGAGAACATCCGCTCCAACATCCATTTAATACTCTAACTATTAATCATTAGCATGACATAGATCGTAGTCAACAAGGTCGTAGTTCATCGCATGGCTCAGTATAACACAACAGATATCCTTTCACCACACATCATGTAACAACTCAACTGGTCACAATCAACACGCAAACGACAATTAACTTCCTCCTACTAAACAGTTATTCAATACGCATTCAATGTACAGTATAGAATGAAAATAACAATACAGGTAATAGATATATTGTAAACATTGTGAATATCACCTTAAGGTGTATCGAAGAATCAGTATTTTGTTTCAAGTCAACGAATTCCTAAATTTGCTACACAATAATTAGGAGATTTTTAAGAGATATGAATGTACTTTGAATGTGGAAACCTGAAGAAAATTTTCGCATCGTGATGCGAGCGTGAAGGCAGTGAGTACTTTCCAGTTGCTCATACAATAGAAGTTGTTTACTCCATATGCCTGAAAGACAAACTCGATCCACTTTCAAGTGAATATTCAAGTCAAATCTCAATGTTTATCAATTTATATCACAGTTAACTTAATCTTAGAATCTCATCAGCCTAAATGATCATTCATCTGGTCAATGAAGTGAATAAGTAGGTTAGGTGACAAGTAAGTCATATACATGGAATTTTAAAACTTGTTGAGATTACCATTTTGTAACTGTGCTAGCCTTGTAAAACTGCTCTCATTTCATGTGTTACAGTATATTCATTCTCTCTGAACACACACAAATATCCCCATCTCTACAGCTCATTTCTCATATCAGTGAAATGCTGCAGTTGAACAAAGACACTGATTCAAGTGTTCCTTACTTTCTACTCTTAGCCAACTGTAAGTCATTCTGCAAGATTATTTCATCGTACTAGTCAGTGCCTACCAGCCAGATAAAGTGAAATTAGGCTCGACTAGCTTGATAAACTTGTTATACAACTACTTTTATTCTCTTAGTATTATATTAGTATTGGAGTTATGCTTGAGAAAGTAGATTCAAACGACCATCACCTTCCATTACCGCATTCTCCACAACAGTGCATCCGATTCCCAGGATAACACATTATATATATATATATATATATATATATATATATATATATATATATATTCACACAGGATAAATGACAGAACAGGAGGGAAGATAATGGAACACTTCACTTGAAGATGCATACTGAGCAACAATTCCTTGGGGACTGGTCTATAGAAAAGAACATTCACGCGATTTTCAACCAGTTACAAAGACCACCATCGATTGAAATATAATCATAACTAGGCTCTCTAACCTATATAAATCCCAGATTTTTGAATACACGAATTCGGCCTGTCAACGCTACCATGACAATTAGCTTCGCCACCATCTTCTTCTTGTTAACTACTTATATCTCACACAACACACGGTCAATAAACTCAAAATAAGACACAAAATATTTTACTGATTGTTATTATCATACGCCTAATAAATATATCATACGTAAGTCAAATTGGAAACAACTGGTTTAACTATTTTTAGCAGTACAAACTATGCTGTATTTACTTATACTACCATAAATAGTGAACACTTCTGATTACTTCACAGTATCAGCATATAAAGACGAATTCAGTTTAGCTTAGTGGTACAAATTGACATAAGGCAATAGAGCAAAACTAAACAATGTGGACTGGAAATGTGTTGTTCATGACCGTGAAGAAATGCCTCTTCACCACATAATACTTTCCCATGGTGTGCAATAGTAATGACAGTGATGATAAGGAGAAAAGTGAGTTGAGTGCAACTCAACAATTAATGCCAATTAGCTTAGTTTATTTAATATAACACCAAGTGATACAATATTATTTACTAGAGGATGTTTACAGCACAAATATTTTCCAATAATCATATAAAAAGTGACTTCAACAACCATTACCTAGTCAACTACATTTCTTCACATAATCAAAGAGTATGATATTAATCTTGTTGCTAGAAGGCAGGTACATCCAGATGACGAGTCCCAAACAGCACGAAACGAGTGTCCCGGATTCCACTGCGAGCCACTACCAATCATCAACATATAAGAGAGTTGGGTAGTTAGCAGGTCGGTATGGCATTTATCAAATTCAGTCTCGATGATTGTCCACACAATTAAGAAAATTAACAATATGAAGATAATAAAGGTAAGCGCAAATATTCAGGCTTTAGAAGATGTCAAGGAGTGAATACATTTGTGCCAGTGTCACGGATTTTCGGTCATGTCGCGAAGTATCCTCAACCACTGATTCCTTTCGTCTTCGAGGCAACATGACTCAGACCAACAGTCAGGTACTTCATCGAATGGCACCAGATCCTGGTTTGGCTAATATCAACCTTCTTTCAAACTAATCCAGCTCCTCCTCAAGGTCATGGAGAATGAAGATAACTAATGCATAGAAAATCAAGAAGGAGGCATCCGTTCATCTTCTATTCATATTAAATGAACTAGAGGGAAACATATGAACGTCGAACAAATATGAATAAACATGAAAAAGTAGGGTAGAGAACAAGACACAGAATGAGAACATCCGCTCCAACATCCATTTAATACCCTAACTATTAATCATTAGCATGACATAGATCGTAGTCAACAAGGTCGTAGTTCATCGCATGGCTCAGTATAACACAACAGATATCCTTTCACCACACATCATGTAACAACTCAACTGGTCACAATCAACACGCAAACGACAATTAACTTCCTCCTACTAAACAGTTATTCAATACGCATTCAATGTACAGTATAGAATGAAAATAACAATACAGGTAATAGATATATTGTAAACATTGTGAATATCACCTTAAGGTGTATCGAAGAATCAGTATTTTGTTTCAAGTCAACGAATTCCTAAATTTGCTACACAATAATTAGGAGATTTTTAAGAGATATGAATGTACTTTGAATGTGGAAACCTGAAGAAAATTTTCGCATCGTGATGCGAGCGTGAAGGCAGTGAGTACTTTCCAGTTGCTCATACAATAGAAGTTGTTTACTCCATATGCCTGAAAGACAAACTCGATCCACTTTCAAGTGAATATTCAAGTCAAATCTCAATGTTTATCAATTTATATCACAGTTAACTTAATCTTAGAATCTCATCAGCCTAAATGATCATTCATCTGGTCAATGAAGTGAATAAGTAGGTTAGGTGACAAGTAAGTCATATACATGGAATTTTAAAACTTGTTGAGATTACCATTTTGTAACTGTGCTAGCCTTGTAAAACTGCTCTCATTTCATGTGTTACAGTATATTCATTCTCTCTGAACACACACAAATATCCCCATCTCTACAGCTCATTTCTCATATCAGTGAAATGCTGCAGTTGAACAAAGACACTGATTCAAGTGTTCCTTACTTTCTACTCTTAGCCAACTGTAAGTCATTCTGCAAGATTATTTCATCGTACTAGTCAGTGCCTACCAGCCAGATAAAGTGAAATTAGGCTCGACTAGCTTGATAAACTTGTTATACAACTACTTTTATTCTGTTAGTATTATATTAGTATTGGAGTTATGCTTGAGAAAGTAGATTCAAACGACCATCACCTTCCATTACCGCATTCTCCACAACAGTGCATCCAATTCCCAGGATAACACATTATATATATATATATATATATATATATATATATATATATATATATTCACACAGGATAAATGACAGAACAGGAGGGAAGATAATGGAACACTTCACTTGAAGATGCACACTGAGCAACAATTCCTTGGGGACTGGTCTATAGAAAAGAACATTCACGCGATTTTCAACCAGTTACAAAGACCACCATCGATTGAAATATAATCATAACTAGGCTCTCTAACCTATATAAATCCCAGATTTTTGAATACACGAATTCGGCCTGTCAACGCTACCATGACAATTAGCTTCGCCACCATCTTCTTCTTGTTAACTACTTATATCTCACACAACACACAGTCAATAAACTCAAAATAAGACACAAAATATTTTACTGATTGTTATTATCATACGCCTAATAAATATATCATACGTAAGTCAAATTGGAAACAACTGGTTTAACTATTTTTAGCAGTACAAACTATGCTGTATTTACTTATACTACCATAAATAGTGAACACTTCTGATTACTTCACAGTATCAGCATATAAAGACGAATTCAGTTTAGCTTAGTGGTACAAATTGACATAAGGCAATAGAGCAAAACTAAACAATGTGGACTGGAAATGTGTTGTTCATGACCGTGAAGAAATGCCTCTTCACCACATAATACTTTCCCATGGTGTGCAATAGTAATGACAGTGATGATAAGGAGAAAAGTGAGTTGAGTGCAACTCAACAATTAATGCCAATTAGCTTAGTTTATTTAATATAACACCAAGTGATACAATATTATTTACTAGAGGATGTTTACAGCACAAATATTTTCCAATAATCATATAAAAAGTGACTTCAACAACCATTACCTAGTCAACTACATTTCTTCACATAATCAAAGAGTATGATATTAATCTTGTTGCTAGAAGGCAGGTACATCCAGATGACGAGTCCCAAACAGCACGAAACGAGTGTCCCGGATTCCACTGCGAGCCACTACCAATCATCAACATATAAGAGAGTTGGGTAGTTAGCAGGTCGGTATGGCATTTATCAAATTCAGTCTCGAGGATTGTCCACACTCAAATATCATACACTCACAGGATTGCCAACCTCAGTACGATAAATTCAAAATTCTCTGCATCAGTAATATTTCACTTTGCATACAAAGTGCTTCAATGGTAACATGCGATACGTATAGCGGATATAAGCTAAGCAAACTTCAGAGGTTTACTGTATACATATACAGTTGATATCAGTCAAACTGCCTGTACACCGAATAAGATCATACGAAGAATCAGTAGAGGAGAGGTAAAATTTTGTTACAACTGTAAAATATACCGACTTATCTCCACATTATCTGTACGCGTCCCAACTTATATGTCTATCCTGGATTAACTGTTCGCATTCGAATAAACCTCGGCCTTTATATTGAACTGTATACACAGATAGGCTGACAAATCAGCGTGCAACTTCGCAGAGATATTCATCACTTTAGCTAACTAAACTTCACAGCAGCACACAAACAACAAGTAGATAGAAAATGAATAACATTTAAAACTTGAAAGAAGTATGTGATAGGGTAGAGGACAAATTGATGAAGGTTACAGAACACACTGAAAACGTCAAACATGGTATCTGCTGCACTATGATCAATTCTGAGCCCTATCTTTAACAGTTTCCAACCATTCATTCCTATCATCTCCATAACCATAGCCATACAGTCTGTATTTGCCTACACGGATCAGTCAGAGTCTCGGCTGCTTAACAAACCAGTGCCATGTCTTCGTCCCGTCAGATTGTGTTGTGCTCAACTAAAGACAAATTATGTAGTATGTGTAACAGTGGATCACCTACCTCCACAAAAGTCACATCAAAAATAACAAGGTAGAATTCAGGAATGTTGAAAAGTAGCACACTGTCTAACACTTATGACTGCGCGCATACACAATCAGGTTATTAACAATACTATTTTCAGCTTCAATCAACATCTGGTGCCGAGGATACTGAATCGACAGGCACTCATTCAATAAAACAAGTCATGATTTTATTCACCTTTCACAATAGTCACTCATGAGTAGACAGTTACTGACTGACTAACCTGAAACTTTCAGTTTCAAGTAGTTCGTAAAATATGATGTGACGGATTCACAATTTGATGATATTACGTGGAAAAATGACTTCGGAAACTTACCATCATTGGATCTAAGCCTTCAAGTGTTGGGGTAAGGTTTTTATCCCAACCGATTGCTACATAATTTACCTGAAGAAGAAATGTAGAAAATTATTTTAGTAGTTCACTCGCATTGCATTAGTGTTGAAAATCCGGATCGTGTTCACGCCTCATGCTGAGTGCACCAGATCTGCACACTACTTTCAGGTCAATGAACACCTGGCTTACTGTCTTTCCCATTCGGGCTTCCACGTTCTCATATGTACCTATGCCGCCGCCTGCAGTCGAAACGATGCTGCCCAGCTAGGTAGCTGAAACAGACAACTCCCTTTAGATTCCTCTCGTTGATGGTGATTGCTGCTTGCTCTTGTTGTTCCTTGCTTGTGTATCTTCATCACCTCTGTCTTCTCTACGTTCACTTGAAGTCCCGTCTTCGCTACCCTGCCTCTTCTGCCAACTTGTTGATTTTTGTCTGTAGATCTTTGAGCTTGTGCGACACTAGACATAAATCATCATCGTTGGTGAAATTCAAATCTTCTAGGAACTTTTCACCAATCAAACAGCGTATGCCCCACTTCTCGATCCTCACAGTTTCTTGCATGATGCAGTCGACCACAATCAGGAAGATCAACGGTGAGATACTTCTTTTTAATTAACTTTTCACTATCATTTCAATTTATAAAATGATGCTTATGATTTACATATTGAGGAAATGATTAATTTTACAACATTAAGAGGCGGATCATGGAAATCGTGATAGCGATTAAGACAACAGAAAATTGTACATCATAAAATTGTGAAAGTTCCAGCAGGTTGTTACTGAATTGCTAACTTGTATAATAATGAATAAGAAGGATGAAAAAATCATCTCAGGTGATCACTTGTTACGCAAGAATAATAAAAGATGAATGTAGGATAAACACAGGGAAAGACCGTTCTTACATATTTGAAGAACATAAAACTATGTGGTTGGCCACCGTAAAGATAAAGACTATAAAAGTTTCTTATGAATACATGAGTTTGCCTTGCCTTGTTCAAATGACACTCAATATCTTCCGCCATTTGTATAAAATGCTTACTTACCATATAGGCAAAATAGGAAGCAGTGTGGTGAATAACTTTAAAAGACCCACACACATCGATTCAATGTCCAATAACTTCTTACTGGTCTTGTCTTCCCTTTGCTCAACCATAATGAATAGTGCTCAGAAACACAAAGATGTACTTGCCTAATCTAACGACAGATGTAACTACCCTCATAGGAGCAATTCAACTACTAAATGTACACAGAAGAGATGAATTCAGGCAGTTCAACTTTATTTCGCGAAATGAATATATCAGTCTAGTGAAGAGACAGTATAACTTTGTTGTATTGAATTTACTTTTAAAAGCGGTTCTAAGACGTTGTATTCAATCTCACCAATGATATCATCATAAAACTATAGTTTTAAGAACAATGACCTTTTAGAAGCTATCAGTAAACTTTCTTTTTTATTGCTTAATGCGATATATCCTTTTATATGAGATGAACTGGATATCCGTTTCCTCTTCATCCTCCTCCTCCTCCTCCTCCTCCTCCTCCGTGAACGTGTCATCATGTGGACAGATAACTTTAGTTCAATGCAGTAGATCAAACATTCCATTCAATTCTATTCACACTGCAAAACGAACAATTCTTGGAAAGTGTACACACTGAATGATTGATATAAGTTTTCGGTACACATTCCTTTTTATTGGCTTATCTGATTTTCTCATCACCCAGACATTTCATTGACACAATACTACTCTCGTATTTTTGTTGATAGTGACGATAATTATTGTTAGTGCTATTAAATTTGCCCATTTATGCTCATCATATTATTCTCATTATTAAACAATGAGGAATATATCATCCATATCACACCAACAGAATTCTAATCTCCAAATTACATCTTTCAAATGGACATTCTCTAGGGGAAAATCAACTAGGATTGGTCAAAATAGTGATAGTAACATCATCTAGAAAGTACTTCTTTCATGGAGGATATAAGCAATTCCAATTTCTAAGCTCTCACTGATTAGGCCACTATATATTTAATTATTTGTCCCTTGGGTTTCCAGTGGAACATACGGCTTCATTAGCACGCCTCCATTGCACTCTCTTCTCTGCAAACTTTTGAACCTCGCTACACAACTGCCCATAAGCTCTCATTTCTTCCTCACTAAATCTCCTCCATGTCACTCTCACCTCGAACGCCCAACTCGCCGTTTCCCCTTCGGGTTCCACTCGATATCCTGGCCTGGCGAGTCATGTTCCCAATCGATCTTCCCACTCCATCCACAATCTAATCCATCTCCAATTTCTGCTTCTGCATATTTCTTGAGTGATAGCTTCTTGGTTGGTTCGTTGCCAGACTGAGTTCCTTGTTGCTTATTCTTATTATTCTAGCCATCTGAGTTTCAGCAGCGAGTCAGCGTACGCAGTTGTTGATGAATATCTGTAGTTTGTTGGAAATGCTTTTCGTGACGCCCCAAGTCTCTCAACCATATAGAAGCACTGACTTGACATTAGTGTTGAAAATCCAGATCTTGTTCTTTATGCTGAATGCAGAGGATTTCCACACTGATTTCTGGTTTATGAATGCCTGACTTGCTTTGACGTCTTCGTCTGTCCCACGTGTAGTTCAAATGAGGTCACTATAGACGTATATATTTTTTTCTTACCAATTCGATAATGAAAAGCCAACTCACTTATGGTGATAATATATTTGTTTATCATTATTATTCAGAACCAACAGAATTCTCAGTATTATAAAGAATCTCTCTTTAAGAAGTAACACAAATTGCATGAGAAGTTTTAGAAAAGTTGGATGAATGAATAACAAACACTTCAATATAGAAATAAAACTATCAATAATGATAATAACATGGACGATAATAGATTAAACTGGAAATTATCAGTTCAACAGTTTAGAATTAGTTGAAAGTATATTGGCCAATTGAAGTTCTTTATTCACTTTTTTCTTATTTCGTTCTTCATAAAGCAACCTGAATATATCAGTTCGTATATATATCCACGCGTGTACATATTCGTGTCAAAAAAAACAAAACAAACAAAAAACAGAAAACACTTCAATGTTCAATTAATCCACGAACTATAAAGTTATCACTCATAGAAATTCTTCATAGCATAATTTCTGGCAACGATACAATACAGTATGAAATGAATACTATCAACGCTTTAATGATAATAACATATTGTAATGTATTTTTGAGATGAATGGGGATTTTTAATTTACAAGTAGTATTCATCATGGACTGACATCAGTTGGAGAACCATTGAAAATCTGGGAGCACTGGACAGCTGTCTCGTCCAACTAGTATGGACTCCTCAGCAGTACGCACCCACGACCCCACTGTGCAGGGACCGAACTCAGGACCTTCGGTTTCACGGTGAACGCGTTAACCATTCAGCCACTGGGTCGGTTTCCAGTGGTTCACAACTTCCAACTTCTGTCAACTCATGACATAGCGCGACTGTCACCCAAGGTCTTCAGTTAGCATCCACTTCACTTCCGACTGCTTGACTTCACAGGTCACGGCTTCTCATTGGAAATTCCTAACATACTGCTGAGGGGTCCTATACTAGGACGAAAAAGCTGTCCAGTGCTCCCACATTTTCAATGGTTCCCCCAACTTATGCCAGTCCATGATGAATACTACTTCTAAATAACATGTTGAATAAAAAGACAATTCGATGAGAAAAGTTAATATTAATCAAGTAGAACTACTCATAACTGATCTGTATTCATGAGTATAAAGATATTAAGTAAAAAATAGCATCAACGTAGGCATCAGTGTTTATCTCACTAAATACTTAACTGTCTCTTTAACCTCTACCCATCTATACATGCAGTTTATTTCACACCACACACACACACACACACATGCTTATTTAGACATGTGAATATTTATGCAAAGGCAGCTTAATTTCAACTCGGTCTGCTCAGTTCTATGCCGTAAATACCACAACTACTTACATGAATAAATTATATAAGATGTGCGTCAAAGAAGATAAAGTTTATTGGTGGTCAGGTCACAAGATTGTGATCTACCTCACTGGAATATTATCATCATTTTTCATAGTGACGATTAGTAGTTGCAGCACTGATGTACGCTTCGTTTCACTTAAGAATCATTAGATAGCTTTAGTGTTATTGCTTGTATTATACAGTTGTTGATTGGACCGAATCGATCGGTTTCTATTGGCATATGGACTCCTGCGAGGATGCCTAGATATTACCTGTGCTTCTAATTACATAGTAATGATGGTTAGGGGTTAGCAGTGGAATCCAGGATATGCATCTCATCCTACTTGGAACTCGTCAGCTGGATGTATCTGCCTCAAAGTGAGTGATGTTGTTTCCACCGGGATCGAAACTCGGGACCGATAGTATCAAACGCAAAGGCGTTTTCCACTACACCACAGAGTCAAATGTCTTCGTTCACTTGGGTTCTTTGACTTTATGTTATTATCCATGAATCTGAGTGGAAAACCGTTTTTCGCCAGAGTTTCTTGAAGATTTTGCAGTTCTCCGTTAACAGTGTCCTCACCACATGTTTTCCTGATCCTCGAGGAAAGTGAATGGATAAGATTTCTCTTCCTACATAGAGGGACTGAACTTTGCAAATTATTAAACTGTCCGTTACACGTAGGCTTTCTGCAGATCGATACACGACACGAAGGCAATTATCGTCTTTTCTTCGAAGTTGAACATCAAGAAAATGGAAGGTTGAGTTTGGTGAAAATTTGAATCTTGCAAACTAGCTCCATATCTTCAAAAAGATTCTTTGGTTGAATTTTGAATTCAAAATGATATTGCTGCAGACATCCTCAAGAAATGACTTCAAAATCCTTAAACAGAATATACTTCGCGCCAACCTTCGAATTATCTTCTCCTGTGAGAAACGTTTTGGTCAATGTGCGACAGACAAGCCGACACATTAGGCCACACAAATGTGTGTGTGCTAGTTTACTTGCTCTTATGGAGCTGAGTACATCAGCCGTACCATGCGTCCACCTGTAAAATGTGCCGGCAAACACTACCCAGACTGGCTGGCAAGCTGGCTGGCTGGCTGGCTGGCTAGCTGGCAATGGGAGGACGGAAATCTATTTTCACTTCAATAACAGAACACCTCGTCAACTCAGGCCACTCAGCTCCTTTTCAGATCTCATCCAAAATTCTTTACGGGGTTCGATCAAACCTCTCTAAGGGAGTAAGATCAAGGCATTTGTCTACAGCTGAAGCACTAACGATCCGGAAGTTCAAACCAGCGTTATACATCCAAAAAGGGTATGTCCAACCTCCATCTTTGTCATGGCCATCATAAAGCCTTGACTGTCATCCTGTATTAGGTAACTATACATGTATTTTCTCCATCCCTTGTTTATTTTACTACTCTGTCATAGATTTAACCCACATTACGTAATCGCAATCTTACTTTCATAACCCTACGTTCATTTCCCTACTTCGTCATACATTCATTCATCCTGTATTGTATAATTACATTTAATTTCATAATCCCTTGTCCAGTTTCCCACTCTAAACCCAAATGCGTATTAAATAACTTCCCTTTAGTTATTCAATATATTTTGCCCCCTAATTGCAAATAATCCTGAGCTGTTCTGCCGACTGTAACATATATCCACGAATGTACAGCTCAGTAAATGACTTCATCGAGAAGAAAAAAAATTTTCTTCCCTCCAACCACATCTCATCTTAATATGGTTGAAGATAACAATAAGAAACTTCATGGAATGATGCAGCAAATATAAATCATGTAACCCTCTTCCACTTCGATTATATAAAATAACCAAAAAAGGTGGCTGATAAGTACGATATGAAGGTGACGCGTTTAACCACCTTATTGAATGCAGATTAGACACATCTAGCATAAATGGCTTTTTATTCACCAGTCGACTACAAGAAATAAAATCTAGTGGATCCTATTCCGTTCTTTATCAAAAGTTATTTTCAGACACCTCAATCTAAGTGAATCAACAAAGAATACACCAATATTCTCAAAGTAGGCTAGATACAACCATATCCAGGTATAGGCATCAGGTGTTGGACTATACACTCTATTATATGTGAGAGCCAACAATATCACCTAGTGAAACACGATTCGAACCGGTTACCTAATTTACTTAACGACTAATTGTCTAGAGCAATTGGCAACAGCTCAAATGATAACCATTTGAGTTGGTTGAAAAATTAAAGTCAATAGTATCACTTGCCTATTTTTCATAATACGAGATATAACCATTGACGTGGTCACATTGCATCCACTGTCTATCCTACGAAGAATACCACGTTCTTTGCAAATCTTAAAAAGTGAGAAACAACAGCATTAAGTATATATGCATAGAAAAGATGATAAGATTGCAAAATTTCTCTGTGTAGATGCAGCAGATCAGTTAAATGACTTTTCTTAGCATTGGAAAACACTTAAAAAAGGCGCAACAAAATGTTAGTCTAGACACACACACACACACACATACACATTCATTATAAAGGAGAGTAATGCTCAACTAATTAATTGTATTCACCAATCCCTCCCAAATTTTAGTCATTAAAAAGATCTACTGCTACTACTACTACTACTACTACTACTACTACTACTACTGCATATTCCAATATCAAAATCAAAATAAATCGAAGGTAATCGGTAGAAAACCCTTGATGTATGTCTCACAATTGCTTGGACTTATGAACAAAGTTCATTGAAAATCTCCAGGGGAACCAGATCACCTCGGAAATTCAAATCCTATAAACAATTACTAGACAGTAAATTGTCGGGCATGATTGTACAAGATTGTGTCAGTAAATTCACGTCGGTAGTAGAGAAGAAAAATGCTGAATATCACCACTCCGAATAAATTTCATCTAGAAGCAGTGACACATAAACGCTGTTCAAATGAAACACGATGAAACCTGAACAAATCAACTTTTCAAAGGTGATTGTGACGGACAAAATCATATAGAACCTTGAAGGGAGGTGCATGGTATGACGTTGCCACACTTCCCAGTAATATACAAAGAAAAAGGTGGACAGAAAAAGAGTTCTACCAACGAAGGTTAAGTACTGTGAGAAAATTAACAATATGAAGATAATAAAGGTAAGCGCAAATATTCAGGCTTTAGAAGATGTCAAGGAGTGAACACATTTGTGCCAGTGTCACGGATTTTCGGTCATGTCGCGAAGTATCCTCAACCACTGATTCCTTTCGTCTTCGAGGCAACATGACTCAGACCAACAGTCAGGTACTTCATCGAATGGCGCCAGATCTTCGTTTGGCTAATATCAACCTTCTTTCAACCTAATCCAACTCCTCCTCAAGGTCATGGAGAATGAAGATAACTAATGCATAGAAAATCAAGAAGGAGGCATCCGTTCATCTTCTATTCATATTAAATGAACTAGAGGGAAACATATGAACGTCGAACAAATATGAATAAACATGAAAAAGTAGGGTAGAGAACAAGACACAGAATGAGAACATCCGCTCCAACATCCATTTAATACTCTAACTATTAATCATTAGCATGACATAGATCGTAGTCAACAAGGTCGTAGTTCATCGCATGGCTCAGTATAACACAACAGATATCCTTTCACCACACATCATGTAACAACTCAACTGGTCACAATCAACACGCAAACGACAATTAACTTCCTCCTACTAAACAGTTATTCAATACGCATTCAATGTACAGTATAGAATGAAAATAACAATACAGGTAATAGATATATTGTAAACATTGTGAATATCACCTTAAGGTGTATCGAAGAATCAGTATTTTGTTTCAAGTCAACGAATTCCTAAATTTGCTACACAATAATTAGGAGATTTTTAAGAGATATGAATGTACTTTGAATGTGGAAACCTGAAGAAAATTTTCGCATCGTGATGCGAGCGTGAAGGCAGTGAGTACTTTCCAGTTGCTCATACAATAGAAGTTGTTTACTCCATATGCCTGAAAGACAAACTCGATCCACTTTCAAGTGAATATTCAAGTCAAATCTCAATGTTTATCAATTTATATCACAGTTAACTTAATCTTAGAATCTCATCAGCCTAAATGATCATTCATCTGGTCAATGAAGTGAATAAGTAGGTTAGGTGACAAGTAAGTCATATACATGGAATTTTAAAACTTGTTGAGATTACCATTTTGTAACTGTGCTAGCCTTGTAAAACTGCTCTCATTTCATGTGTTACAGTATATTCATTCTCTCTGAACACACACAAATATCCCCATCTCTACAGCTCATTTCTCATATCAGTGAAATGCTGCAGTTGAACAAAGACACTGATTCAAGTGTTCCTTACTTTCTACTCTTAGCCAACTGTAAGTCATTCTGCAAGATTATTTCATCGTACTAGTCAGTGCCTACCAGCCAGATAAAGTGAAATTAGGCTCGACTAGCTTGATAAACTTGTTATACAACTACTTTTATTCTGTTAGTATTATATTAGTATTGGAGTTATGCTTGAGAAAGTAGATTCAAACGACCATCACCTTCCATTACCGCATTCTCCACAACAGTGCATCCAATTCCCAGGATAACACATTATATATATATATATATATATATATATATATATATATATATATATATTCACACAGGATAAATGACAGAACAGGAGGGAAGATAATGGAACACTTCACTTGAAGATGCATACTGAGCAACAATTCCTTGGGGACTGGTCTATAGAAAAGAACATTCACGCGATTTTCAACCAGTTACAAAGACCACCATCGATTGAAATATAATCATAACTAGGCTCTCTAACCTATATAAATCCCAGATTTTTGAATACACGAATTCGGCCTGTCAACGCTACCATGACAATTAGCTTCGCCACCATCTTCTTCTTGTTAACTACTTATATCTCACACAACACACGGTCAATAAACTCAAAATAAGACACAAAATATTTTACTGATTGTTATTATCATACGCCTAATAAATATATCATACGTAAGTCAAATTGGAAACAACTGGTTTAACTATTTTTAGCAGTACAAACTATGCTGTATTTACTTATACTACCATAAATAGTGAACACTTCTGATTACTTCACAGTATCAGCATATAAAGACGAATTCAGTTTAGCTTAGTGGTACAAATTGACATAAGGCAATAGAGCAAAACTAAACAATGTGGACTGGAAATGTGTTGTTCATGACCGTGAAGAAATGCCTCTTCACCACATAATACTTTCCCATGGTGTGCAATAGTAATGACAGTGATGATAAGGAGAAAAGTGAGTTGAGTGCAACTCAACAATTAATGCCAATTAGCTTAGTTTATTTAATATAACACCAAGTGATACAATATTATTTACTAGAGGATGTTTACAGCACAAATATTTTCCAATAATCATATAAAAAGTGACTTCAACAACCATTACCTAGTCAACTACATTTCTTCACATAATCAAAGAGTATGATATTAATCTTGTTGCTAGAAGGCAGGTACATCCAGATGACGAGTCCCAAACAGCACGAAACGAGTGTCCCGGATTCCACTGCGAGCCACTACCAATCATCAACATATAAGAGAGTTGGGTAGTTAGCAGGTCGGTATGGCATTTATCAAATTCAGTCTCGAGGATTGTCCACACTCAAATATCATACACTCACAGGATTGCCAACCTCAGTACGATAAATTCAAAATTCTCTGCATCAGTAATATTTCACTTTGCATACAAAGTGCTTCAATGGTAACATGCGATACGTATAGCGGATA
The DNA here is from genome assembly GCA_944470555.2 of Heterobilharzia americana. Lineage (NCBI taxonomy): Eukaryota > Metazoa > Platyhelminthes > Trematoda > Strigeidida > Schistosomatidae > Heterobilharzia > Heterobilharzia americana. Next base: position 11,489,811 of record OX104132.1, on the reverse strand, counting down.
TAAGCTAAGCAAACTTCAGAGGTTTACTGTATACATATACAGTTGATATCAGTCAAACTGCCTGTACACCGAATAAGATCATACGAAGAATCAGTAGAGGAGAGGTAAAATTTTGTTACAACTGTAAAATATACCGACTTATCTCCACATTATCTGTACGCGTCCCAACTTATATGTCTATCCTGGATTAACTGTTCGCATTCGAATAAACCTCGGCCTTTATATTGAACTGTATACACAGATAGGCTGACAAATCAGCGTGCAACTTCGCAGAGATATTCATCACTTTAGGTAACTAAACTTCACAGCAGCACACAAACAACAAGTAGATAGAAAATGAATAACATTTAAAACTTGAAAGAAGTATGTGATAGGGTAGAGGACAAATTGATGAAGGTTACAGAACACACTGAAAACGTCAAACATGGTATCTGCTGCACTATGATCAATTCTGAGCCCTATCTTTAACAGTTTCCAACCATTCATTCCTATCATCTCCATAACCATAGCCATACAGTCTGTATTTGCCTACACGGATCAGTCAGAGTCTCGGCTGCTTAACAAACCAGTGCCATGTCTTCGTCCCGTCAGATTGTGTTGTGCTCAACTAAAGACAAATTATGTAGTATGTGTAACAGTGGATCACCTACCTCCACAAAAGTCACATCAAAAATAACAAGGTAGAATTCAGGAATGTTGAAAAGTAGCACACTGTCTAACACTTATGACTGCGCGCATACACAATCAGGTTATTAACAATACTATTTTCAGCTTCAATCAACATCTGGTGCCGAGGATACTGAATCGACAGGCACTCATTCAATAAAACAAGTCATGATTTTATTCACCTTTCACAATAGTCACTCATGAGTAGACAGTTACTGACTGACTAACCTGAAACTTTCAGTTTCAAGTAGTTCGTAAAATATGATGTGACGGATTCACAATTTGATGATATTACGTGGAAAAATGACTTCGGAAACTTACCATCATTGGATCTAAGCCTTCAAGTGTTGGGGTAAGGTTTTTATCCCAACCGATTGCTACATAATTTACCTGAAGAAGAAATGTAGAAAATTATTTTAGTAGTTCACTCGCATTGCATTAGTGTTGAAAATCCGGATCGTGTTCACGCCTCATGCTGAGTGCACCAGATCTGCACACTACTTTCAGGTCAATGAACACCTGGCTTACTGTCTTTCCCATTCGGGCTTCCACGTTCTCATATGTACCTATGCCGCCGCCTGCAGTCGAAACGATGCTGCCCAGCTAGGTAGCTGAAACAGACAACTCCCTTTAGATTCCTCTCGTTGATGGTGATTGCTGCTTGCTCTTGTTGTTCCTTGCTTGTGTATCTTCATCACCTCTGTCTTCTCTACGTTCACTTGAAGTCCCGTCTTCGCTACCCTGCCTCTTCTGCCAACTTGTTGATTTTTGTCTGTAGATCTTTGAGCTTGTGCGACACTAGACATAAATCATCATCGTTGGTGAAATTCAAATCTTCTAGGAACTTTTCACCAATCAAACAGCGTATGCCCCACTTCTCGATCCTCACAGTTTCTTGCATGATGCAGTCGACCACAATCAGGAAGATCAACGGTGAGATACTTCTTTTTAATTAACTTTTCACTATCATTTCAATTTATAAAATGATGCTTATGATTTACATATTGAGGAAATGATTAATTTTACAACATTAAGAGGCGGATCATGGAAATCGTGATAGCGATTAAGACAACAGAAAATTGTACATCATAAAATTGTGAAAGTTCCAGCAGGTTGTTACTGAATTGCTAACTTGTATAATAATGAATAAGAAGGATGAAAAAATCATCTCAGGTGATCACTTGTTACGCAAGAATAATAAAAGATGAATGTAGGATAAACACAGGGAAAGACCGTTCTTACATATTTGAAGAACATAAAACTATGTGGTTGGCCACCGTAAAGATAAAGACTATAAAAGTTTCTTATGAATACATGAGTTTGCCTTGCCTTGTTCAAATGACACTCAATATCTTCCGCCATTTGTATAAAATGCTTACTTACCATATAGGCAAAATAGGAAGCAGTGTGGTGAATAACTTTAAAAGACCCACACACATCGATTCAATGTCCAATAACTTCTTACTGGTCTTGTCTTCCCTTTGCTCAACCATAATGAATAGTGCTCAGAAACACAAAGATGTACTTGCCTAATCTAACGACAGATGTAACTACCCTCATAGGAGCAATTCAACTACTAAATGTACACAGAAGAGATGAATTCAGGCAGTTCAACTTTATTTCGCGAAATGAATATATCAGTCTAGTGAAGAGACAGTATAACTTTGTTGTATTGAATTTACTTTTAAAAGCGGTTCTAAGACGTTGTATTCAATCTCACCAATGATATCATCATAAAACTATAGTTTTAAGAACAATGACCTTTTAGAAGCTATCAGTAAACTTTCTTTTTTATTGCTTAATGCGATATATCCTTTTATATGAGATGAACTGGATATCCGTTTCCTCTTCATCCTCCTCCTCCTCCTCCTCCTCCTCCGTGAACGTGTCATCATGTGGACAGATAACTTTAGTTCAATGCAGTAGATCAAACATTCCATTCAATTCTATTCACACTGCAAAACGAACAATTCTTGGAAAGTGTACACACTGAATGATTGATATAAGTTTTCGGTACACATTCCTTTTTATTGGCTTATCTGATTTTCTCATCACCCAGACATTTCATTGACACAATACTACTCTCGTATTTTTGTTGATAGTGACGATAATTATTGTTAGTGCTATTAAATTTGCCCATTTATGCTCATCATATTATTCTCATTATTAAACAATGAGGAATATATCATCCATATCACACCAACAGAATTCTAATCTCCAAATTACATCTTTCAAATGGACATTCTCTAGGGGAAAATCAACTAGGATTGGTCAAAATAGTGATAGTAACATCATCTAGAAAGTACTTCTTTCATGGAGGATATAAGCAATTCCAATTTCTAAGCTCTCACTGATTAGGCCACTATATATTTAATTATTTGTCCCTTGGGTTTCCAGTGGAACATACGGCTTCATTAGCACGCCTCCATTGCACTCTCTTCTCTGCAAACTTTTGAACCTCGCTACACAACTGCCCATAAGCTCTCATTTCTTCCTCACTAAATCTCCTCCATGTCACTCTCACCTCGAACGCCCAACTCGCCGTTTCCCCTTCGGGTTCCACTCGATATCCTGGCCTGGCGAGTCATGTTCCCAATCGATCTTCCCACTCCATCCACAATCTAATCCATCTCCAATTTCTGCTTCTGCATATTTCTTGAGTGATAGCTTCTTGGTTGGTTCGTTGCCAGACTGAGTTCCTTGTTGCTTATTCTTATTATTCTAGCCATCTGAGTTTCAGCAGCGAGTCAGCGTACGCAGTTGTTGATGAATATCTGTAGTTTATTGGAAATGCTTTTCGTGACGCCCCAAGTCTCTCAACCATATAGAAGCACTGACTTGACATTAGTGTTGAAAATCCAGATCTTGTTCTTTATGCTGAATGCAGAGGATTTCCACACTGATTTCTGGTTAATGAATGCCTGACTTGCTTTGACGTCTTCGTCTGTCCCACGTGTAGTTCAAATGAGGTCACTATAGACGTATATATTTTTTTCTTACCAATTCGATAATGAAAAGCCAACTCACTTATGGTGATAATATATTTGTTTATCATTATTATTCAGAACCAACAGAATTCTCAGTATTATAAAGAATCTCTCTTTAAGAAGTAACACAAATTGCATGGGAAGTTTTAGAAAAGTTGGATGAATGAATAACAAACACTTCAATATAGAAATAAAACTATCAATAATGATAATAACATGGACGATAATAGATTAAACTGGAAATTATCAGTTCAACAGTTTAGAATTAGTTGAAAGTATATTGGCCAATTGAAGTTCTTTATTCACTTTTTTCTTATTTCGTTCTTCATAAAGCAACCTGAATATATCAGTTCGTATATATATCCACGCGTGTACATATTCGTGTCAAAAAAAACAAAACAAACAAAAAACAGAAAACACTTCAATGTTCAATTAATCCACGAACTATAAAGTTATCACTCATAGAAATTCTTCATAGCATAATTTCTGGCAACGATACAATACAGTATGAAATGAATACTATCAACGCTTTAATGATAATAACATATTGTAATGTATTTTTGAGATGAATGGGGATTTTTAATTTACAAGTAGTATTCATCATGGACTGACATCAGTTGGAGAACCATTGAAAATCTGGGAGCACTGGACAGCTGTCTCGTCCAACTAGTATGGACTCCTCAGCAGTACGCACCCACGACCCCACTGTGCAGGGACCGAACTCAGGACCTTCGGTTTCACGGTGAACGCGTTAACCATTCAGCCACTGGGTCGGTTTCCAGTGGTTCACAACTTCCAACTTCTGTCAACTCATGACATAGCGCGACTGTCACCCAAGGTCTTCAGTTACCATCCACTTCACTTCCGACTGCTTGACTTCACAGGTCACGGCTTCTCATTGGAAATTCCTAACATACTGCTGAGGGGTCCTATACTAGGACGAAAAAGCTGTCCAGTGCTCCCACATTTTCAATGGTTCCCCCAACTTATGCCAGTCCATGATGAATACTACTTCTAAATAACATGTTGAATAAAAAGACAATTCGATGAGAAAAGTTAATATTAATCAAGTAGAACTACTCATAACTGATCTGTATTCATGAGTATAAAGATATTAAGTAAAAAATAGCATCAACGTAGGCATCAGTGTTTATCTCACTAAATACTTAACTGTCTCTTTAACCTCTACCCATCTATACATGCAGTTTATTTCACACACACACACACACACACACACACATACACACATGTATATATATGTATGTTCAAAGGCAGCTTAATTTCAACTCGGTCTGCTCAGTTCTATGCCGTAAATACCACAACTACTTACATGAATAAATTATATAAGATGTGCGTCAAAGAAGATAAAGTTTATTGGTGGTCAGGTCACAAGATTGTGATCTACATCACTGGAATATTATCATCATTTTTCATAGTGACGATTAGTAGTTGCAGCACTGATGTACGCTTCGTTTCACTTAAGAATCATTAGATAGCTTTAGTGTTATTGCTTGTATTATACAGTTGTTGATTGGACCGAATCGATCGGTTTCTATTGGCATATGGACTCCTGCGAGGATGCCTAGATATTACCTGTGCTTCTAATTACATAGTAATGATGGTTAGGGGTTAGCAGTGGAATCCAGGATATGCATCTCATCCTACTTGGAACTCGTCAGCTGGATGTATCTGCCTCAAAGTGAGTGATGTTGTTTCCACCGGGATCGAAACTCGGGACCGATAGTATCAAACGCAAAGGCGTTTTCCACTACACCACAGAGTCAAATGTCTTCGTTCACTTGGGTTCTTTGACTTTATGTTATTATCCATGAATCTGAGTGGAAAACCGTTTTTCGCCAGAGTTTCTTGAAGATTTTGCAGTTCTCCGTTAACAGTGTCCTCACCACATGTTTTCCTGATCCTCGAGGAAAGTGAATGGATAAGATTTCTCTTCCTACATAGAGGGACTGAACTTTGCAAATTATTAAACTGTCCGTTACACGTAGGCTTTCTGCAGATCGATACACGACACGAAGGCAATTATCGTCTTTTCTTCGAAGTTGAACATCAAGGAAATGGAAGGTTGAGTTTGGTGAAAATTTGAATCTTGCAAACTAGCTCCATATCTTCAAAAAGATTCTTTGGTTGAATTTTGAATTCAAAATGATATTGCTGCAGACATCCTCAAGAAATGACTTCAAAATCCTTAAACAGAATATACTTCGCGCCAACCTTCGAATTATCTTCTCCTGTGAGAAACGTTTTGGTCAATGTGCGACAGACAAGCCGACACATTAGGCCACACAAATGTGTGTGTGCTAGTTTACTTGCTCTTATGGAGCTGAGTACATCAGCCGTACCATGCGTCCACCTGTAAAATGTGCCGGGAAACACTACCCAGACTGGCTGGCAAGCTGGCTGGCTGGCTGGCTGGCTAGCTGGCAATGGGAGGACGGAAATCTATTTTCACTTCAATAACAGAACACCTCGTCAACTCAGGCCACTCAGCTCCTTTTCAGATCTCATCCAAAATTCTTTACGGGGTTCGATCAAACCTCTCTAAGGGAGTAAGATCAAGGCATTTGTCTACAGCTGAAGCACTAACGATCCGGAAGTTCAAACCAGCGTTATACATCCAAAAAGGGTATGTCCAACCTCCATCTTTGTCATGGCCATCATAAAGCCTTGACTGTCATCCTGTATTAGGTAACTATACATGTATTTTCTCCATCCCTTGTTTATTTTACTACTCTGTCATAGATTTAACCCACATTACGTAATCGCAATCTTACTTTCATAACCCTACGTTCATTTCCCTACTTCGTCATACATTCATTCATCCTGTATTGTATAATTACATTTAATTTCATAATCCCTTGTCCAGTTTCCCACTCTAAACCCAAATGCGTATTAAATAACTTCCCTTTAGTTATTCAATATATTTTGCCCCCTAATTGCAAATAATCCTGAGCTGTTCTGCCGACTGTAACATATATCCACGAATGTACAGCTCAGTAAATGACTTCATCGAGAAGAAAACAAAATTTTCTTCCCTCCAACCACATCTCATCTTAATATGGTTGAAGATAACAATAAGAAACTTCATGGAATGATGCAGCAAATATAAATCATGTAACCCTCTTCCACTTCGATTATATAAAATAACCAAAAAAGGTGGCTGATAAGTACGATATGAAGGTGACGCGTTTAACCACCTTATTGAATGCAGATTAGACACATCTAGCATAAATGGCTTTTTATTCACCAGTCGACTACAAGAAATAAAATCTAGTGGATCCTATTCCGTTCTTTATCAAAAGTTATTTTCAGACACCTCAATCTAAGTGAATCAACAAAGAATACACCAATATTCTCAAAGTAGGCTAGATACAACCATATCCAGGTATAGGCATCAGGTGTTGGACTATACACTCTATTATATGTGAGAGCCAACAATATCACCTAGTGAAACACGATTCGAACCGGTTACCTAATTTACTTAACGACTAATTGTCTAGAGCAATTGGCAACAGCTCAAATGATAACCATTTGAGTTGGTTGAAAAATTAAAGTCAATAGTATCACTTGCCTATTTTTCATAATACGAGATATAACCATTGACGTGGTCACATTGCATCCACTGTCTATCCTACGAAGAATACCACGTTCTTTGCAAATCTTAAAAAGTGAGAAACAACAGCATTAAGTATATATGCATAGAAAAGATGATAAGATTGCAAAATTTCTCTGTGTAGATGCAGCAGATCAGTTAAATGACTTTTCTTAGCATTGGAAAACACTTAAAAAAGGCGCAACAAAATGTTAGTCTAGACACACACACACACACACACACATTCATTATAAAGGAGAGTAATGCTCAACTAATTAATTGTATTCACCAATCCCTCCCAAATTTTAGTCATTAAAAAGATCTACTGCTACTACTACTACTACTACTACTACTACTACTACTACTGCATATTCCAATATCAAAATCAAAATAAATCGAAGGTAATCGGTAGAAAACCCTTGATGTATGTCTCACAATTGCTTGGACTTATGAACAAAGTTCATTGAAAATCTCCAGGGGAACCAGATCACCTCGGAAATTCAAATCCTATAAACAATTACTAGACAGTAAATTGTCGGGCATGATTGTACAAGATTGTGTCAGTAAATTCACGTCGGTAGTAGAGAAGAAAAATGCTGAATATCACCACTCCGAATAAATTTCATCTAGAAGCAGTGACACATAAACGCTGTTCAAATGAAACACGATGAAACCTGAACAAATCAACTTTTCAAAGGTGATTGTGACGGACAAAATCATATAGAACCTTGAAGGGAGGTGCATGGTATGACGTTGCCACACTTCCCAGTAATATACAAAGAAAAAGGTGGACAGAAAAAGAGTTCTACCAACGAAGGTTAAGTACTGTGAGAAAATTAACAATATGAAGATAATAAAGGTAAGCGCAAATATTCAGGCTTTAGAAGATGTCAAGGAGTGAACACATTTGTGCCAGTGTGACGGATTTTCGGTCATGTCGCGAAGTATCCTCAACCACTGATTCCTTTCGTCTTCGAGGCAACATGACTCAGACCAACAGTCAGGTACTTCATCGAATGGCGCCAGATCTTCGTTTGGCTAATATCAACCTTCTTTCAAACTAATCCAACTCCTCCTCAAGGTCATGGAGAATGAAGATAACTAATGCATAGAAAATCAAGAAGGAGGCATCCGTTCATCTTCTATTCATATTAAATGAACTAGAGGGAAACATATGAACGTCGAACAAATATGAATAAACATGAAAAAGTAGGGTAGAGAACAAGACACAGAATGAGAACATCCGCTCCAACATCCATTTAATACTCTAACTATTAATCATTAGCATGACATAGATCGTAGTCAACAAGGTCGTAGTTCATCGCATGGCTCAGTATAACACAACAGATATCCTTTCACCACACATCATGTAACAACTCAACTGGTCACAATCAACACGCAAACGACAATTAACTTCCTCCTACTAAACAGTTATTCAATACGCATTCAATGTACAGTATAGAATGAAAATAACAATACAGGTAATAGATATATTGTAAACATTGTGAATATCACCTTAAGGTGTATCGAAGAATCAGTATTTTGTTTCAAGTCAACGAATTCCTAAATTTGCTACACAATAATTAGGAGATTTTTAAGAGATATGAATGTACTTTGAATGTGGAAACCTGAAGAAAATTTTCGCATCGTGATGCGAGCGTGAAGGCAGTGAGTACTTTCCAGTTGCTCATACAATAGAAGTTGTTTACTCCATATGCCTGAAAGACAAACTCGATCCACTTTCAAGTGAATATTCAAGTCAAATCTCAATGTTTATCAATTTATATCACAGTTAACTTAATCTTAGAATCTCATCAGCCTAAATGATCATTCATCTGGTCAATGAAGTGAATAAGTAGGTTAGGTGACAAGTAAGTCATATACATGGAATTTTAAAACTTGTTGAGATTACCATTTTGTAACTGTGCTAGCCTTGTAAAACTGCTCTCATTTCATGTGTTACAGTATATTCATTCTCTCTGAACACACACAAATATCCCCATCTCTACAGCTCATTTCTCATATCAGTGAAATGCTGCAGTTGAACAAAGACACTGATTCAAGTGTTCCTTACTTTCTACTCTTAGCCAACTGTAAGTCATTCTGCAAGATTATTTCATCGTACTAGTCAGTGCCTACCAGCCAGATAAAGTGAAATTAGGCTCGACTAGCTTGATAAACTTGTTATACAACTACTTTTATTCTCTTAGTATTATATTAGTATTGGAGTTATGCTTGAGAAAGTAGATTCAAACGACCATCACCTTCCATTACCGCATTCTCTACAACAGTGCATCCAATTCCCAGGATAACACATTATATATATATATATATATATATATATATATATATATATATATTCACACAGGATAAATGACAGAACAGGAGGGAAGATAATGGAACACTTCACTTGAAGATGCATACTGAGCAACAATTCCTTGGGGACTGGTCTATAGAAAAGAACATTCACGCGATTTTCAACCAGTTACAAAGACCACCATCGATTGAAATATAATCATAACTAGGCTCTCTAACCTATATAAATCCCAGATTTTTGAATACACGAATTCGGCCTGTCAACGCTACCATGACAATTAGCTTCGCCACCATCTTCTTCTTGTTAACTACTTATATCTCACACAACACACGGTCAATAAACTCAAAATAAGACACAAAATATTTTACTGATTGTTATTATCATACGCCTAATAAATATATCATACGTAAGTCAAATTGGAAACAACTGGTTTAACTATTTTTAGCAGTACAAACTATGCTGTATTTACTTATACTACCATAAATAGTGAACACTTCTGATTACTTCACAGTATCAGCATATAAAGACGAATTCAGTTTAGCTTAGTGGTACAAATTGACATAAGGCAATAGAGCAAAACTAAACAATGTGGACTGGAAATGTGTTGTTCATGACCGTGAAGAAATGCCTCTTCACCACATAATACTTTCCCATGGTGTGCAATAGTAATGACAGTGATGATAAGGAGAAAAGTGAGTTGAGTGCAACTCAACAATTAATGCCAATTAGCTTAGTTTATTTAATATAACACCAAGTGATACAATATTATTTACTAGAGGATGTTTACAGCACAAATATTTTCCAATAATCATATAAAAAGTGACTTCAACAACCATTACCTAGTCAACTACATTTCTTCACATAATCAAAGAGTATGATATTAATCTTGTTGCTAGAAGGCAGGTACATCCAGATGACGAGTCCCAAACAGCACGAAACGAGTGTCCCGGATTCCACTGCGAGCCACTACCAATCATCAACATATAAGAGAGTTGGGTAGTTAGCAGGTCGGTATGGCATTTATCAAATTCAGTCTCGAGGATTGTCCACACTCAAATATCATACACTCACAGGATTGCCAACCTCAGTACGATAAATTCAAAATTCTCTGCATCAGTAATATTTCACTTTGCATACAAAGTGCTTCAATGGTAACATGCGATACGTATAGCGGATATAAGCTAAGCAAACTTCAGAGGTTTACTGTATACATATACAGTTGATATCAGTCAAACTGCCTGTACACCGAATAAGATCATACGAAGAATCAGTAGAGGAGAGGTAAAATTTTGTTACAACTGTAAAATATACCGACTTATCTCCACATTATCTGTACGCGTCCCAACTTATATGTCTATCCTGGATTAACTGTTCGCATTCGAATAAACCTCGGCCTTTATATTGAACTGTATACACAGATAGGCTGACAAATCAGCGTGCAACTTCGCAGAGATATTCATCACTTTAGCTAACTAAACTTCACAGCAGCACACAAACAACAAGTAGATAGAAAATGAATAACATTTAAAACTTGAAAGAAGTATGTGATAGGGTAGAGGACAAATTGATGAAGGTTACAGAACACACTGAAAACGTCAAACATGGTATCTGCTGCACTATGATCAATTCTGAGCCCTATCTTTAACAGTTTCCAACCATTCATTCCTATCATCTCCATAACCATAGCCATACAGTCTGTATTTGCCTACACGGATCAGTCAGAGTCTCGGCTGCTTAACAAACCAGTGCCATGTCTTCGTCCCGTCAGATTGTGTTGTGCTCAACTAAAGACAAATTATGTAGTATGTGTAACAGTGGATCACCTACCTCCACAAAAGTCACATCAAAAATAACAAGGTAGAATTCAGGAATGTTGAAAAGTAGCACACTGTCTAACACTTATGACTGCGCGCATACACAATCAGGTTATTAACAATACTATTTTCAGCTTCAATCAACATCTGGTGCCGAGGATACTGAATCGACAGGCACTCATTCAATAAAACAAGTCATGATTTTATTCACCTTTCACAATAGTCACTCATGAGTAGACAGTTACTGACTGACTAACCTGAAACTTTCAGTTTCAAGTAGTTCGTAAAATATGATGTGACGGATTCACAATTTGATGATATTACGTGGAAAAATGACTTCGGAAACTTACCATCATTGGATCTAAGCCTTCAAGTGTTGGGGTAAGGTTTTTATCCCAACCGATTGCTACATAATTTACCTGAAGAAGAAATGTAGAAAATTATTTTAGTAGTTCACTCGCATTGCATTAGTGTTGAAAATCCGGATCGTGTTCACGCCTCATGCTGAGTGCACCAGATCTCCACACTACTTTCAGGTCAATGAACACCTGGCTTACTGTCTTTCCCATTCGGGCTTCCACGTTCTCATATGTACCTATGCCGCCGCCTGCAGTCGAAACGATGCTGCCCAGCTAGGTAGCTGAAACAGACAACTCCCTTTAGATTCCTCTCGTTGATGGTGATTGCTGCTTGCTCTTGTTGTTCCTTGCTTGTGTATCTTCATCACCTCTGTCTTCTCTACGTTCACTTGAAGTCCCGTCTTCGCTACCCTGCCTCTTCTGCCAACTTGTTGATTTTTGTCTGTAGATCTTTGAGCTTGTGCGACACTAGACATAAATCATCATCGTTGGTGAAATTCAAATCTTGTAGGCTCTTTTCATCGGTCCAGCGTATGACATATATATATATATATATATATATATATATATATATATATATATGATTTTAGAGGTGTTACACTTTTGAAAATTTGGCAAAACAACAGATAATCTGCAAACCCCTGAATATTAGCCAATGAAAACGAGTGAATATTGAGAATCTGTTGAAGAGTTTTTGCGAAAATTGTCAGACTTCGAATATTATTTTGTAACGCATAATTGTAATTCAACAAGATTATAACAAAACTCTTCAGATGCCGTTAAAGATGAATCTTGTTTATTTTCTCCTGAGCTTTGGTAGGGTCTCATGGACAAGTTATCGTTACATTCAAAGGTTAAATGAGTGTTAAAGTGACAATTAACTTTTTGTCACTTATATCAACAACAAAAACCTCCAAGATCCGTGTAGGCATTGTTCACACAATCATGTTAGGCTTAAACTTATGTGACTTCTTAATGAATTCAGTGCTTAGATAGTCACTATCCTCTGTCTCGTTACACCCATAATCAAATACAAATGTTCGGAAAGCATAGCATAAGTATAATTTGTTGATTTAGATGCTAGTATTTCAAGTACATTCTATGCTTTCCAATTCTATCAAAAACACTAAAACTTTAGCAGTAAGTATGACCAGCCCTAACACAATAAGCGCCACTTATTGCCTAGTACACAAGACTATACGCATGACTGCTGAGTTGTAATCCAAGTTCTTTCTAATTTTCCTTGTATAAAAGTATGTAAATGTTCACATTCTATGTAGTATCCCCTGAATACCAAGACGTTAGTATAATGCTTTTCACTTCACTTACCTGGGAAGTAGGATCAACCCTGATGGCTCAGTGGCCGGTGAAATCTCTGCACAGATACAAAAGGCTCGATTGGCTTTCGCCAACTTACGCTATCTCTCCTGCCACCACGATATCTAACTGTACATTAAGAGTTGAGTGTACTGCACAGCAGTCCCCTCTATTCTGCTATATAGCTGTGAAACACGGCCATCAAAAGTGGAAGACATGAGACGGCTTCAAGTGTTTCATTACCGTTGCCTTCGTAGTATAGGCCGTATTCCGTGGTGTCACCACACCACGTGAGTAACGCAGAAGTCGGGCGTAGGGTTTTAGGGAGAAGAGGTAAGTCAGTTGATGCGGTTGTCAACCTTCATCGACTGAGATGGTTGGAACATGTACTATATATGCTTAGTCGCCGTCTGCCTTGTCACACAATGTTCGCCGAAGTAGGTCCAAGCTGGGAAAAGGCCCGAGGCGGCCAGACTAAAACATGGTATCAATTTATGAAGTCATTGACGACTGTTGTTTGGCTTAGAAACGAAGTCAGTGGAGCAGATGCATACACATATTATCCTCATCTTAACGATGCTACACCGAATCTCATCATCTTTTCATTTTTCCCTTTTCTCTTTTAGTACTTAATATTTCATTTGACTGGATTTTCTTTTCTTCATCTTCTACTTGACTGCCTTTCTACTTGATGTACTGATATGAGCTATGGTAACTCGGATCATTACGCAGTAATGCCTGGTCCTATATTGATTTGGATAGATGATGATGATGGATGTAACTTCATGAAAAGCAATATATACAACTCACAAATATGAAATTTTAGTAAACACTGTTCAGATCTGTTACAATGAGAATAGTTCACTTAACAGCTATGCATACAGAATTAATTACTTAGAAGTTAAATATATCTCATATATTTACACATATATGCACATTATTTAGATGAGTTGTGGTTTATTGGTCTAGACGTTCAACTTTCAACCAATAAATCAATCTGTTCAAATCCCACTATACATATCACTACTATTTGAATAACCAACCCGAATAAAAATAGATACATCCCATCGTTTGGTGAATAGACCCAACTTTGCAATATATTTTTCTTATGTATAGTAATGACTAACAGTGGCTAGCAGTGGAATCCAGGATGCGCATTTCGGCCTATTTGGGACTCGTCAGCTGGATGTACCTGCCTCCCTGTAAGTGATGTTGTTCCCACCGGGACTCGAGAGCGGTCGCTTCTAACGCCAGCGCGTTATCCACTACACCATCGAGCCACGATAGCCACTTCTTGTGAGACGGGTATAGTTTTAGTGTTATTGCTTGTATTACACCGTCGTTGATTCGACCGAATTGATCAGCCTCTGTTGCGATGCATACTATACATAGTTAAAAGACAGACAACATCGAGGCATCCACATAGGAGCCCATATGCCAACAGAGGCTGATCAATTCAGTCGAATCAACGACGGTGTAATACAAGCAATAACACTAAAATATTTTTCTTAGTTGATCTGATTTAGATTAGTGTATTTATCAGTAGTAAATCTTCATAGACGATATCATGACAAGACCGTAAAATAGTGTTGAAAAGAATACACTTCAGTAACTGCATCCAGATTTGAGTATGGTATAGAAATCGGTTTTCCAGTCTCCACCTGGAGAGAAGTACTTGTGAGATGTACGATGAATGATTATTTCCTTTTCAATGATGATCTCTACAAGCAGTATCATAGTGTGGTTACGGAGTCAACCCTTGACACACTCTTAGCAGATTTTTTCTTGGTAAAATTAGAGAATGGTCCACGGAAAGAAACTACTAGCCAGTAGGAATTATATTGTCGTTACATGAATGATAAGCTTAATCTTTCTCCAAAAAGATATTAGTAGAATCTTGTTCTCATCCGGCAACCAAATTCACAGTAGAAGAGAGGCGAAATGAAAGTAACCCACTCCTTAATGTTCTGTTTGTAAGAAGGTTAGATGGAACATTGAAACGAAGTGTATATAGAAAGCCAACATCGACAGCTTCATGCACGCACTTCCTTAGTGCCGTACTCCTCAAATACAAAAAGAACCTAGTGAGATGTCTAGCATACTGTGCCACAGCTATTTTCTCTGATGATGCTATAAAGAAAGAGTCCGCCATTATCCATGAGCTTCTTAGTAGGAATGGCCATCCACAAAAGTTTGTGACTTAGCATATGAGTATTACGCAGGCCTCGACAAGAATTCTAAGAGTTCATAAAAAGCAAATCTTCTTGAAGCAGGAATTCAACATTGCCAGTGAGGTCATCACACAATACATAAAAAAGCACTGCAAAAAGCATTCGCAGCCCCTAAATTATATCCCATCTTCTACAACAGCGCCATCCTAAGTGCAAGAAATAAAGACAGACTGTCTGATTCTGCAAGTAGCTCCTTTGCAGAGGGTTATATTGGATGAACAATGTGGTAGGTCGATTGTGGAATTTCTCAGCATCTCCCATTACAGCTGAATAAGGGATAGATTAGAACAATAAAGAGCCCTATAGTTTCACACTTAGTCGACACTAGACATCAAGTGGATACTAGAAAAGCTTTCAAAATTATTCATCACATACCAATTAATTTGCCACATAGACTAAATATTCGTTTACTTCACATAACAGATGAGATTACAATCCACCTTTGCAAACCTAACCTTTGTATTCAAAAGAAGTTTGTTCAACCACTTTCATTACCGTGATCATCAACATCATGTAACTTCTAGTATTACTTTGTACACCTCTTCCCTTCTTCTTCGACCAATATTCATTTGCTTTCTAATTCTTACGTAATTATCTACTAATAACTGAAAACTCGTCAAAAAGCACTCCACTTACTCTACCAGTCACTATGCAACTAACTTAAGAATAACCCGCTTCAAATAACCCAATTTTAATTACTCTATTGATTATTTACATTTTTATTTCTAAAACTTATCATCGTCATGACTTACTTAAAATCTATGATTATTGTTCATCAACTCCCTCCACCAGTTGATTGGCATTTTGTAAACCTATATATTAGTTTGGAGCCCAAGACAAAGACCTAATTGAAAAGGAATATATGTCTTCGCTCAATTAGTCTTTTCTCTAAATGTCTAAGTGAGAATTTTCAATGTACAGAAAGCTAAGTGCCTACATCAATGATAAGCTGCATTTCTGTTACTATCATCGGTTAGATGGAAGAGATAACATGGACAATAAAAGTGAAACATACATGTATACATAAAAACTATGTGCAATCAATCAACAGTTTATTGTTTACAGAATAGGTAAGCGAATAATTCAAAGGAAAACCTACTCTGAAATGATCCAAAAGGGTTGCAGGAATAACATACGGTGCATCAATAATCACATTACTTACGTACTATAAACATGAAAGTAAAGTAAAAACAAACGAAAGAATAATATAAGTGTATATACACTGATTGAAAAAGTATCTTAAAACTACCTCGAATACGTGAATGAAATTGGAGTAAAAATTTTGACATTTAAATATCAACTGCTGATTAGATTCAGTATAACTTGACAAAGTAGTATCTGATATTCTCTTGAAGATGTTCAGAAATGATTAATAAGGATATTTTGTTTTAAAAAAAATTGTATAATAACTGGCGCTTATTAAATTGTTAGTATCTATCTACATTGAGAAAGCTCAGTTTCGAATACAGGACTGAAGTAGAATCGGTGAAAGAAGGCGATAGAAACAACTTACTGATATGTATAAACATGAATGAACATGACACTCGATTGCTTCAAATCATTACATACTGAATTCTATATATGAGATGATGTTTAGTTACCTGACGTAGTGGTTAAATTCTACAAACCGATCAAAATGATTATGCTCCAAGTAGATGCTAAACCATAAGCTACCTGAATGTTTATTTTAATTCTTGCTTCATCTAATATCATATAGTAAAGTATATGAAAAACGATTTTATCAACATGAATCAAAATCTATAAAAATTTGTGCTCAAATTAAGTTTAACAATTGTACAATGTGAAAAGTATAATTAATTATTAAGATGATCATTGACTTATATACATTTGTCAATATGATCTATAATGGTCTTCAGTTTGTTATTATCTTGAAAAGCCGTGTAATGCTCACTCAAAGCTTAAAAGATGTGAACAATGTAAAACTCTTAAAATGGATCATTAAGAAGAATACTTGTGATAGTGTTGTGTTATTTGAGCTATCCTGTCAGTACAAGCTACTAAACAGATTGAGAAGAAAAACTTTATAGTTAACTATTTTCTGAAGTTTGTGCTGACGAAGTTGTCTAGAATGATAAAGAAAGCTTCAGAGGACATAAAACAATTAAAATCATTCTCCTCAGCTATAAATATTCTCCACTATCTGAAGGAGAATGTAAATTAGCTGGTGAGATTTCATTTTTGTCAATTTCAGTTTATACACTAATACAGAAGGACGGTGAAGATGAGGCTATCAAAGAGAAATACATGTAATCAAAACAGATACAAGTATAGTGCCTACTAGATGGTTAAAAGTTTTCTTCCCAACTATACGTAAAACATAAGGCACAGGAACAATGCAGTGTATTCAGTATCATCAGAGAACCAAGCTGAATACAAAAAATGCTTCTTAATTTATCGCATACTCCGGAAATATTTCACAGCAGAACTGTTCCAGCAACATTTAGATAAGCTATACCCAATTATCCCTGGCCTGATTGATATTATTTATTTATTTGTTGCTTGGGTTCCCAGCGGAACACAGAGATTCAGTAGCACGCCTCCATTGCACACTGTTTACTCAGCGGTCCTTTGAAACTCGCTCCACGACTGCCCACAAGCTTTCGTTTCTACCTCACATGATTTCCTCCATGTCACTCTCACCTCGGACTCCCAACTAGTTGTTTCTCCTTCGGATTCCAATAGACGGCCCCGCCTGGCGCGCAGGGTCCCCAATCGGTCTTCTCAGTGCATCCCCAATCTAATCCATTTCCATATCCTTCTGCATACTTGTTGAGTAATAGGTTGTTGGTTGGTTCGTTGCCAGACTGAGTTCCTTGTTGCTTATTCTGATTATTCTGGCCTTCTGAGCTTCAGTAACGAGCCAGCGTAGGCAGTTATTGATGAATGTCTGTAGTTTGTTGGAAGTGCCTTTCGTAACGCGCCAAGTCTCTGAGCCATATACAAGCACTGACTTGACTGACCTAGTGTTGAAAATCCGGATGTTGTTCACGCTTTGTGCTGAGTGCACAAGATCTCCACACTGCTTTCAGGTTAATGCAGCAAGGCCTGTCTTGCTATCTTTCCGGTCGTGGCTGCCTTTGACGTCCTCGTCTATGCCTCCGTCTGTAGTTGAAACGGTGCTGCCCAGATAGGTGAAAGAGGCTACTTCCTTCAAGTTTCTCCCAATCATGGTGGTTGCTGTTGGTTGTTATTGTTGTTGTTGGTTGGTTGGGTATCTTCATCACCTCCGTCCTCTCTACGTTCACTTGAAGTCCCGTCTTCGCCACCCTGCCTCTTGTGTCTACCTGTTAGTTTTTGCCTGTAGATCTGAGAGTTTGTGCCACAAGACATTAGACACAAGTCATCGGTGGGGAAATCCAAATCTTCTAGGTTCTTTTCATCAGTCCAGTCAGCGTATCGCCATCTTCTCGCTCCTCACTGTTTGCTGCATGATCCAGTCCAGTCCAGTCCAGTCCAGTCCAGTCCAGTCCAGTCCAGTCCAGTCCAGTCCAGTCGACCACAATCAGGAAGATCATGGGTGATAGTAGACGGCAGTCTTGTCTTACTCCTGTCTTCACTTCGAAGGCATCACTGAGCCTTCCATTGTGTATAACTAAGCATGTGGGGTCTTCATATAGTTGTTGAATGAGGTTGATGAGGGTTTGTGACACTGAAAGCGTAGTGTTGAAGCAGCTGCCTGCCAAATCACTTGTCGGTCGACGCTGTCAAAGTCCTTTTCAAAGTCGATGAAGTTGAGGTAGACTTGAGTTGAGTTGAGTTGAGTTGACTGCCATTCTATACTCTGTTGTATGATGGTGCGTAGCGTCGTGTTGTAATTTGATCCGCACATGGTTTGTACTTCCCGAATCCAACCAGACTGTTCCGGTCGTAGTTTTGAATCCAGAGTATCCCTTAGCCTCTGCAGAATGATGCGGCATAAAACTTTGCTTGGTGTGGACAGGAGCATGAATCCGCGCCTGTCCTTGCAAACGCTTCGGTCACCCTTCTTTGGGAGTTTGACAGGATATCCCTTCTTCCAATCCCCAGGTACCTTCCCTTCCTTCCAGGCATCCTTCAAAACTTCAAATCTGCTGTAGGGCCAAAGTAACTGTAGTCAGATGGTTTGCTCAACTCCTTGATAATGTTATGGAGTAACATCATCTGACACCTAAGCTGTTGTTCAATGATAGCTTTCTTACTTAAACAGATATAAGGCCTCAATACAAAAATATCACTGAGGTAAATAAAACCTTCGATCCAGGATGACTCAGATATCTGCATGGTGAATCATGCATTTACCCTTTTCATATACATCCGGTTTATAGTATCACTGTTAAGTATATAGTCTAAAAATGAACCCGTTCCCTTTCCGCTCAGTCTGAGGTAAGTGGAAACATCACACTGCACCTCCAGAAATAAACAAAAAACAAGAAACCTGAAAAACTCTCCAGTCCGTTTCCTCGATGAGTGGATCTCAACCCCAAATTAACGTTACAATATCAACTACTTTCAATACCATTTACGTGTAAAACTTCTGTACAGTGATGGAAAGTAACTCCATATAATTTGACTGATCATAAACTAACATAGTTTTATTTCCCTAAAACGTTTCAACTACCAATTATTGCTAGTAATCATGTCAATGAAATCACACCACTTTCAACAACCGATCTTTATAATCTTGTCACCTCATCTTATTTGTTGTTATTTGTATACGTGTTGCATCATTCCTACTACATATGTTGGATGTTGATTCGATAAAAAAAAGACTCAGTAAACAATCTCTCTCTCCACCCAATTATATTTGACTCAGGTATAGTGCCTATTGTATGCAGTTGTGTGTTGATGCATGCATTGCAATGGCCGAGTTCTCTTCTACATTATTCAGCTTATTCGGATGTGTCATTCTATATTTGGCTAAATTCTCATGTTCACTTAATCTAACTGACCCCGACCATCTTGTTTGACCCATGCATTTGACCTCGCAGTCATCACATGGAGCTTGATAGATTAGATTATTTTGATTAATTGCCTCTATCTGATCGTTAAGCCAACCGACAAAACTTATCTCTGGGTGACTTTGTAAGTTGAAATGTCACCCAAATTCCAGCCTTGTTGAACAACTACGTAAAGTTTCTGATGTCGCTTACTTGAGAGGGTAAAACAATGGAGGCCTTGAACACATTTCCAATAGTGTTATCATCACTACTCGTACTTCTATTACTCTTATTATTTCCTTTCTAATATCTTCGTAAGAATTTCTTAATCAACAGTAGACGATAACTACCAACGCTTCTATTATGTGACTCAATTCCTTCTCTCAATTCTTCCAGTGACTAGTGAGTTTTCCAATTCTACCATTTACAAATCTCACCCAACCTGCCTTAACTGACATTGCATGAGATGACCTCAAGTCTCGATACCCGTTAAAGTGTGTCGGCTTCCTGAAAATGGTAGTATCCAAACCACCGTCTGACCTCCCTTCTACTCTGCAATCCAACATAGGTAATTCTCCTTCCGCCTCTTTTTTTCTGCCTTGTAAGCGAATTGGATTACGTCTACTACTGAGTTTATATGCATGAAGAAATTGTCGATATCTTCCGATTTCAACACAGTAAATGTATCATCCACATATCACCACCGTATCTCAAGTGCATAATTAAACCTTTGTAAAGTCATGTGTTTCCAACTATGCATAAATATATCTACTACGACTGGGGATATTGGTGATTCTATTGCTACTCCTTCTGTTTGTCCATATATTTTGTACTTAGATTTGAAGACGAAATAATAAGAGTTATACAAGTATGAATAGTGATGATTACACTATTGGGAAGGAGTTCGAGGCCTCCATTGTTTTACCCTCTCAAGGAAGCGACATCAGAAACTTTACGTAGTTGTTCAACAAGGCTGCAATTTGGGTGACATTTCAACTTACAAACTCACCCAGAGATAAGTTTTGTCGGTTGGCTTAACGATCAGATAGAGGCAATTAATCAAAATAATCTAATCTACCAAGCCTCATGTGATGACTGCGGGGTCAAATGCATGGGTCAAACAAGATGGTCGGGGTCAGTTAGATTAAGTGAACATGAGAATTTAGCCAAATATAGAATGACACATCCGAATAAGTTGAATAATGTAGAAGAGAACTCGGCCATTGCAATGCATGCATCAACACACAACTGCATACAATAGGCACTATACCTGAGTCAAATATAATTGGGTGGAGAGAGAGATTGTTTACTGAGTCTTTTTTTTATCGAATCAACATCCAACATATGTAGTAGGAATGATGCAACACGTATACAAATAACAACAAATAAGATGAGGTGACAAGATTATAAAGATCGGTTGTTGAAAGTGGTGTGATTTCATTGACATGATTATTAGCAATAATTGATGGGTAAAATGTCATAAGGTAAATAAGTCTGTATCATTGTTTGCTATCAATGAAATAAACAAATCTCATTTGAAATCACCTTCAAATTAGCCAAAATAAACACTACACTTCATTTTGTTTACAATATAGTGTTACATAAGTGTATATACGCCTTTAAACTGAAATATTTCATAGCTGCAGAATAATGTTTGATAATATATATGAAGTGAAACTATATGAACGAGAGCGTGATCCAGTAGATTGACAGTTTTTTTTCACTAAGGTACATAGATAGGAACATGCCATGTTTTGCACATTTTTCGATTCATGTCTAATATTTCTCCAGTGTGAAAAAAATAAGAATACAAGATAACATTGTAATACCATTTCATGTTGGAACCATGCCTCAATGGTTTATACTACGCACATCTAATTTTTGCTCATCATGTTCGAATACTGTTCACCTTAGCGAATTTTAACCAATCAGGTAGTAGCATTACATCTCACATAGTAAGTGTAGCTCATTGTCTAGAGCATATGAACGTGCTTAGCTGGTGAGTGTAAGTAAGCACAAAACTTGGATCCTGGTGACTGACTCCTAACATACGACAGCAAAATACAATGTATAACAATGTCATATCACCTAGCGCAGTGGCCACACTACAACTTGATCAGCCAGCGCTTAGCATATAAATTAGTTATCCGCTGATGGGGAACTTGGGAACATGTAAAGAGTTGTTGAGTTACTATTTTAGTGTGGCAACAAGCTGTATAGTTAATCGGAGTAATAACACCGCTAATTATCTAATTACACCGCAATAAATTAAGCATTTCGAAAGAATTCTTCATTGCCACAGTGTCGAACTAGCAGATTTAAGCTTAGTTATTTCATAGTTTGATAGATAAGTCATCGAAATTAGTTTGCACTTCAGTTACCGAGTGTGTTGTCTAGTTTACATGTGCCGCAACTGTCATCTGTTTCCTTTTCAATCCCAAGATTGTGTCGATCCAGATTATTCCAAACATTCTAACAAAACACTATACAATTACCGTATTTTCCGCTACTTGGCTTCAAAAATATCATATTCTTAAAGGAATTATACTTAAATGAGTAAAAATATGCGACTATATCACTCAGTAAATAGAATCATTATTGTACATAACTAAGAAATATGGTTTTAAGATTCACTGGTATATGACCTCTGGTTGATGGTTAAACTGACTGATAGAATCAACGTAGAATCTCGCACATAAGTAACTCAGCTCAAGTTTCCACACTTCACAGTAGTACACAAAGAGCAGTCGGATAAAAACGAACTGATAACAAAGTAGACCAAACTGTGTGGAAGAATAAAAAATCTGAAGATAAAAGGTCAATGTGAATATTCGAACATGAGATGTGAACGAGAAAATTCATCTGAGCCATTGTGATCGATTTTCGGTTGTGTCACCAACAATCCTCAACCACTAATTCCTTTCGTCTCGGTGACGTGAACCAGACAATGTGCATTTCACCACATAGCTCAAGCCAACAGTCAGTGACTTCATCGACTGTTGCTATGTCTTGGTTTTGCCACCCTGAACCATCTTCCCATCCTAGTCCAACTTCCTCTGGTATGGCACATTGAGGTAGGTTCTGGCTCTGGTAGATGTAGTACTTGTCCATGTCATCTCAATCGAATAACATTCCAAACCTCGTTAATCGACTTGCCTGTCTTGTCTAGTATCTTTAGCCTAACCTTAACATTGCTCACCAGGTGATTCCACCGAACGCGAACAATGCTAAAAAGATAACTATGGTCGAAAAATTGTAACTTTTACATGTATCCTACTCTTAACGGCCATATCTCACAACTGTACAACAGGACAGTACACATTACAGCGAAATATACTCGTCCTTTGATAGATAACTGTATGTCTCGCCGAGACCACAGATGATGCAAGTTGGCAAATATCAAACGACCTCTAATATTTAAATCTTAAGCTTCATTCTAACCTCGCCTGGTTAACTAGTTTACTAGTTACTAGCCGGTCCTAAGCCCGGGTAAAGAGGGAAGGTTGGGCATAGGGCTAGCAACCCTACCCCGTAAAACAAATCTAACCGCTAAAGAAACTTCAAAGCACAAACAAAATATAAAAAATGAAAACAAACTTATTCCCCGCTGGAATCGGAGAGGCGAAATGACGCCAGTTGGTGAAAGCCTGACTTCGGGAAGCCAATTGGCCGATGTGTCTTCTCTCGATGAAAGCGAAAGTAAACGTGGGGACATGGAATGTCCGCACGATGTTTGAACCCAGTAAGGCAGCCCAGATTGCAAAGGAGATGAGAAGGTATAACATCGAAGTGCTTGGGATTTGCGAAAGCAGATGGAATGGGAGTGGACTCTCCAAACTGTCAACTGGAGAATCAATAATCTACTCCGATATTGTCACCCAGACGCCAACCACGTTTTTAGCACACTGAGTTTTGGAGTGGCTATCATGATGTCCTCAAGAGCATCGAAGGCTCTCATGCAGTGGGAACCAATCTCCTCCAGGATCATGACAGCAAGATTCAACTCAAAAGGAAGAAAGGTCACAATCATACAATGCCTGGTTATGCACCTACAAATAATGCAGAGCAAGAGAAAAAGGAGGAATTCTACAGACAACTTCAATCAACACTGGACAAGACGTCAGTTGGCGATATCAAAATTCTAATGGGCGACATGAATGCCAAACTGGGAGGGGACAACACGGGAAGAGAACTAACCATGGGTCGAGAGGCGCTAGGTGAAATGAATGAGAATGGAGAATTGTTTGCAGAATTCTGTGCATTCAACGATTTGGTGATTGGAGGCAGTGTGTTCAGGCACAAGGATATCCACAAAGCGACATGGACTTCACCAGATGGACACACTAAAAATCAAATCGACTTTATCTCAATCTCAAGAAAATGGAGACGCAGTCTACTTAACACAAGGTCAAGAAGAGGAGCAGATGTAGGTTCAGACCACTATCTAGTGCAAGGAACCTTCGAAATCAAGTTAAAAGCCTTCAAGGAAGCTGGTGATAGACCTCAATTCAAGTACAACACTCGGAAACTGAAGGATGAAACTACAAAGGAGATCTTCAAAGCAGCCATCAAGACAAAATGGGAGACATCGAGGGACATCCCTGAAGAAACCTGTGTGGAAGAACACTGGAAGTCTTTGAAAGCTATGTGGAAAGAAACCTGCACAACAGTATTAGGAAGGAAGAAGAAAGAAGACAAGGAATGGATCTCGACGGATACCTGGAAGCTGATAGAGGAGAGGAGGATGGTGAAGCAGAAGATAAACCAGTGCAAGGATGCTCAACGACAAGAGGAACTGAGCACAATGTATAAAACACTGGACAAAGAAGTGAAGAAGAGTGCACGCAAAGACAAAAGACACTTCTACGACACACTGGCAAGTGAAGCAGAACAGGCTGCAGGTAAGAGAGACCTGACGACATTGTATCAAATAACCAGGTTGCTATCAGGGAAGAGACCAACACAGATGAAACCAATAAAAGATGAAGAAGGAAATTTAATTACAAAAGAAGAGAAACAGAGGAAACGATGGGCCGACCACTTCAAGAAGCTCTTGAATCGACCACCACCTGCACTTCGTCCAGAAATACCACCTGCAGCCGCTGAATTACAAGTGAACATAAATCCCCCAACGAAAATGGAAGTCCTGAACGCCATAAAGCTACTGAAATGCGGGAAAGCAGCAGGACCAGATGGAATACCGCCAGAAGCACTGAGAACAGATGCAGAGACAACAGCGGACATGCTCACACCACTATTGCAGAAGGTGTGGAGGGAAGAGAAGGTACCTGACTTTTGATTGGAAGAAGGGTTACCTTGTCAAACTGCCGAAGAAGGGAGACCTCAGTGCTTGCAAGAACTGGCGCGGAATCACTCTCCTGTCCACCCCAAGTAAAATATTAAGCCGCATCATCCTGGAGAGGCTTAAAGACGCACTGGATTCAAAACTGCGACCGGAACAGGCAGGCTTCAGGAAGTACAAATCATGTGCTGACCAAATTGCAACGCTTCGTATCATCATAGAACAGAGCGTAGAATGGCAATCAGCTCTCCACCTCAACTTCATCGACTTTGAGAAGGCCTTTGACAGCGTCGACCGAGAAGTAATTTGGAAACTGCTTCAATACTACGGAGTACCGCAAACCTTTATCCGCCTCATTCAACAACTATATGAAGATGCCACATGCCAAGTAATCCACAATGGGAAGCTCAGTGATGCCTTTGAAGTGAAGACAGGAGTGAAACAAGGTTGCCTACTATCCCCCATGATATTCCTTATTGTGGTGGACTGGATCATGCAGCAAACAGTAGGCAGCGAGAAGAGGGGGATACACTGGACGACGGAAAAGAACCTAGAAGACTTGGATTTCGCCGATGACTTATGCCTAATGTCACATAAACTTGAAGATCTGCAGGCAAAAACTAACAAGTTGACAGAAGAGGCAGCTAAGACGGGACTTCAGGTGAATATAGAGAAGACAGAAGTGATGAAGATACCGCACCACCACCATCAACAACAACAACAACAAACTCCAATCACCGTCAACGGGAGAAACTTGAAGGAAGTAACCTCCTTCACTTATCTAGGAAGCACTGTTTCAACTACAGGCGGGACGGACGAGGACGTCAAAGTCAGAATCGGAAAAGCAAGACAGGCGTTCATTAGCCTGAAACCAGTGTGGAGATCTTCTGCACTCAGCATGCGGAACAAGATACGGATTTTCAACACCAACGTCAAGTCAGTGCTCTTGTATGGCTCAGAGACTTGGCGCGTCACGAAAGGCATTTCCAATAAACTACAGACATTCATCAACAACTGCTTACTTTTGCTCGCTGCTGAAGATCAGATGGCCAGAAAAAATAAGCAACAAGGAACTTTTCTGGGAACGAACCAACCAAGAACCTATCACGCAACAAATATGCAGGAAGAAGTGGAGATGGATTGGCCATGCACTGAGAAGGCCGACTGAGGACATCACGCGTCAGGCCAGTTGCTCGAGTGGAATCCCCATGGGAAGCGACGAGTTGGACGTCCTTTTGAGGGTGACATGGAGGAGGTCATGCGAGGAGGAAATGAGAGCTTCTGGGCTGTCGTGGAACCAGGTTCAAAAGATCTCAGAGAACAGAGGTCACTGGAAGCGTCCTACTGAAGCCCTATGTTCCACTAGGAACCCAAGGGACTAATAATAATAATAATAAGCTTCATTCTAATTTCAGTTATCATCCTTCTTAAAGAGCATTTGTGTACTGAACTAATGATACAGTTTGTTCTAGGTAACTTTATTCAATGATATTTATTGATTTCTGGCATCCGTTAAGTGGTAGCATTTAAGAGTTTCACTATTTCTCTTTAAGTCATTTTTCATTTGAAAACGTTCAGTGAATAATGAACACTTATCTACCTATGCATTGTATCAAAACTAATTGTTAAGTGTTCAACAGATAAGATTATTTTCTAAAAAGATTATTGATAAACTAATCAGACATTTCATGCATTATTAATTCCTGCATGCATTAGTGAGTGAATTCAAGCATCCAATACCGTATATCAAAAAGGTATATTAGAAATTTCTTCATACTATGCTTTAAATATGGATCTAAATTAACAACTTAATGGGAAGAAATTTTATAGTGGAAGGTTAAGAAATGAGGTTGATCAAGCCAAGACATGATAATAAACTAATAAGTTTCAAATTACTGATCTGAATTGGGTAGAAAGTTGTTGTGAGTAAATGATTGAAGACTTTCAGTGATATATATCCTTTATAATCAAAATTTTAAACATTCCTATTAACTCTCTCTCTCTCTCCCCTTCTACACTTTTATCTATGCTTCATTTCCGATTCACATCTCGTTTTCATGTTGTTGTAGAGTGTAACAAGTTGAACTGACGAAGCTTTTCTGTCTGTACAGAAAGTATGCGTAGTCAAAGTTTAATAGAGGCTTCCAGACAATCAGTTGTGTAACGTGGAACAGTAACGCATTGACTTAAGTTCTATGTATTGAGTTCAATCACAGACTGATTTATTACTCTGATGAAATGAGTAGTTCATTCAAAGGATATTTTGGATTTTAGTACAAACTTATGAAATTGCATACATTTAAAAAGGAAATCACTTACACGACAGGCTAATACAGACAACAATCGTTCTTGAAGGGTAAGGATTGACCCCATTCGACCACTTTCGAATGATGATGTCTAAAGAAAGAAAAATATTTACTTTATATTATAAAACTTTACTTGAGTGTCATGCTTATAATCGGTTGTAAATTTGAAAAATACGAGAGTGAATTCTAGGTGTTACCAGTTCATTGGATTGGATAGCAAGATTACTTGAAGAATTCTGCTCTCTATACGAAAATCAATTCGGGCAATCTACTGTTGGTGATCTGCACTTCGAAGATTGAACACAACTATGAGCTTTTTAGAAAGTTGTAATGTAATTATCACACACCATTGACTGATGTAACTTATAGCTATTCCTATCAATTAGCCACCAGCTACCTCGATATGCCATACCAGAGGAAGTTGGACTAGGATGGGAAGATGGTTCAGGGTGGCAAAACCAAGACATAGCAACAGTCGATGAAGTCACTGACTGTTGGCTTGAGTCATGTGGCAAAATGCACATTGTCTGGTTCACGTCACCGAGACGAAAGGAATTAGTGGTTGAGGATTGTTGGTGACACAACCGAAAATCGATCACAATGGCTCAGATGAATTTTCTCGTTCACATCTCATGTTCGAATATTCACATTAACCTTTTATCTTCAGATTTTTTATTCTTCCACACAGTTTGGTCTACTTTGTTATCAGTTCGTTTTTATCCGACTGCTCTTTGTGTACTACTGTGAAGTGTGGAAACTTGAGCTGAGTTATTTTTGTGCGGAATTCTACGTTAATTTTGTCAACCAGTTATAAGTGTTCATCAATAGTACACATCGTATAACTATCATCTTCACAACATCAACGGCATCATACAGACTATACACTAGAATTTTCAACTTGAAGTAGAAACTGACAAGTTTACGACTACCTTCTACCTAATTATAACATAGGAAGATCAATTTGTAAACGATTTACAAATTGCACAGTCCATGTTGATATTTCTCACAGATGAGTAGTTTCTCAACTGCTCAACTGTAGTGTCAACAATGTTCCTATTGGAAATTACTCAGTCGAGATCACAAGGTGTGATCTGTGACACAAAAATGTCGTAAACTACTACTGAACTAATTGAGTAGCTAGAAACTACTCAAATTCATCTGTAGATTTCGACAACCAGATCAGAGTGATCTAAACACCGAACGGCCGTTTCGTTGAAAAACTATTCACCAATGTTAAATCTCAACATGGATCGTGCAGTTTATAAATCATTTGGATATTGATCATCTGGTTCATACGTGTTAGCTAGCCAGATCCAGGTGATGTGAATTAATTCGGTTGCAGGCTGAATTTCCCCGAGTGTACACCTGATGAGCGCACACACAAACAAGTTAAACGACCGTCCAGTGTTTAGTTCACTCTCATCTAGCTAGCGAAATCTACAGATTATTCTGAGTGGCTTCTAACTACTCAAGTTATTGTTGCAGTATATTCCCTTAATTGTAGTCTACTCTCTTCAAAACTATGAATTATGTACACACCTGAATCTACTCAAACATTGATTGTATGTAGGCTACGCATAAAAAATAAATTTCGGCTTACATTTCAACCACAAAAATAACCAAAATATTCATTCACATGCTTATCTCACTATTTAGTCCTTACTCATTTACCCACATGATTCAAGTATAGCACACATCACTGTCATCGAGCATTTTAAACAGGATAGACTAGAAATAGTAGGGGAAAAAACAAAAACTAGCATAAATGTCGAACAACGATGACTTATCTTAACCTTCGAAAGCAGAAAGTGTCGCTCAACAACAACTACACGCCTGAACGTTTCATCAGCACTAGTTAGATGACGATGTATGCTGGTGTCTGTGAGTAGTTTTAATATAACTCAAGTATATGACTAAAAAACCTGGCATGGTTAACTAGTTCACTAGTTAATAGCCGGTCCTAAGCCTGGGTAAAGAGGGTAGGTTGAGCATAACTAGCAACCCTATACCGTAAAACAAATCCAACCAACCGCCAAAGAAACTTCAAAGCAAAAACAAAATATAAAAAATAAAAACAATATTATTCCTCCCTAGAATCCGAGAGGCGAAATCACGCCGGTTGGTAAAAGCCTTCAAGAAGGCAATTGGCTGATGTATCTTCCCTTCTCTCGATGAAAGCAAAAGTAAACGTGGAGACATGGAATGTCCGCACAATATTTCAACTTAGCAAGGCTGTCCAGATTAAAAACGAGATGAGAAGGTATCACAGTGAAGTGCTTGGAATTTGTGAAAGCAGATGGAATGGAAGTGGACTCTGCAAACTGTCAACTGGAGACGAGTCAATAATCTACTCCAATATTGTTACCCAGACGACAACCACGAGCACACTCACGGAGTGGATATCATGATGTCCACAACAGCATCGAACCCTCTCATACAGTCGGAACCAATCTCCTCCACGATCAGGATCATGACACTAAGATTCAACTCAAAAGGAAGGAAGGTCACAATCATACAATGCTACACCGTGCACTTACAAATAATGCTTATGAAGAGGAGGAGGAATTCTACAGACAACTGCAATCAACACTCAACAAGACCTCAGTTTGTGACATCAAAATTCTAATGGGTGAGGTGATGTGAATGCCAAACTGGGAGCGGAAAACACAGGACGAGAACCAACCATGGGTCGAGAAGCACTCGGTGACGTGATGAACGAGAATGGAGAATTGTTTGAAGATTTCTGTACATTCAACGATTTGGTGATTGGAGTCAGGCACTGTGTTCTAGCACAAGCATATCCACAAAGCGAGCAACATGGATTCGATTTCACCAGACACCAGGACACACTAAAAATCAGATCGACTTCATCTCAATGTGAAGAAAGTGGAGACGTAGCCTACTTGACACTCGGTCAAGAAGATTAGCAGATGCAGGCTCGGACCACTGTATACTGCAAGGAACTTACCTTCCAAATCAAGTTAAAAGACTTCAAGGAAGTCGGTGATAGACCACAGTTCAAGTTGAACACCCAGAACAGAAAGTGAACTGAAGGACGAAACTACAAAGGAAATCTCCACGACAGCCATCAAGGCAAAATGGAGATACCGAGCAACATCACTCAAACAAACATGTGTGGATGAGCACTGGAACTCTGAAAACTATGTGGGAAGAAACCTGCACAACCGTATTAGGAAGGAAGAAGAAAGAAGATGAGGAATGGAATGGAATGGATCTCGACGCACACATGGAAGCTAATAGAGCAGGGAGAGGAGGATGGTGAAGCAGAAGATAAACCAGCGCAAACAAGCTCAAAGAGAGGAGGAACTGAGTACAACCTATGAAACACTGGACAAGGAAGTGAAGAAGAGTGCGCAGAAAGATAAAAGACACACTTCCACGACACACTGGCAAGTGAAGCAGAACAGGCTACCGGCTGGTAGGAGAGACAGAGACCTGACAACATTGTATCAGATAACCAGGTTACTATCTGCAAGAGTAGAGATCAACACAGATGGAGGAAATCTAAGTAAAAAAGAAGAGAAACAAAGGAAACAATGGGCTGACCACTTCAAAAAGCTCTTGAATCGACCACCACCTGCACTTAGTCCAGAAATAGCACCTTCAGTCACAGAACCACAAGCCACCGCAAATCCTTCAACAGAAGTCGAAGTCCTGAACGCCATCAAAATTGCTGAAATGCGGGAAAGCAGCAGGACCAGATGGAATCCCGCCAGAAGCACTGAGAGCGGACGCAGGGACAACAGTGAACAAGCTCACACCGCTAGGGTTACGAAGGGAAGGTACCTGGGGATTGGAAGAAGGGATATCCTGTCAAACTCCCAAAGAAGGGTGACCGAAGCGTTTGCAAGGACAGGCGCGGATTCATGCTCCTGTCCACACCAAGCAAAGTTTTATGCCGCATCATTCTGCAGAGGCTAAGGGATACTCTGGATTCAAAACTACGACCGGAACAGTCTGGTTGGATTCGGGAAGTACAAACCATGTGCGGATCAAATTACAACGCGACGCTACGCACCATCATACAACAGAGTATAGAATGGCAGTCAACTCAACTCAACTCAACTCAACTCTACATCAACTTCATCGACTTTGAAAAGGACTTTGACAGCGTCGACCGACAAGTGATTTGGCAGGCAGCTGCTTCAACACTACGCTTTCAGTGTCACAAACCCTCATCAACCTCATTCAACAACTATATGAAGACCCCACATGCTTAGTTATACACAATGGAAGGCTCAGTGATGCCTTCGAAGTGAAGACAGGAGTAAGACAAGACTGCCGTCTACTATCACCCATGATCTTCCTGATTGTGGTCGACTGGACTGGACTGGACTGGACTGGACTGGACTGGACTGGACTGGACTGGACTGGACTGGACTGGACTGGACTGGATCATGCAGCAAACAGTGAGGAGCGAGAAGATGGCGATACGCTGACTGGACTGATGAAAAGAACCTAGAAGATTTGGATTTCCCCACCGATGACTTGTGTCTAATGTCTTGTGGCACAAACTCTCAGATCTACAGGCAAAAACTAACAGGTAGACACAAGAGGCAGGGTAGCGAAGACGGGACTTCAAGTGAACGTAGAGAGGACGGAGGTGATGAAGATACACAACCAACCGAAAACAAGATCAACAACAAGCACCAATCACCATCAACAGGAGAAAACTAAAGCAAGCAATGTCTTTTATCTACGTAGGCAGCATCGTCTCAACTACAGGCGGCACAGACACAGATGAGCATGTCAAAACCAGGATGGGGAAAGCAAGACAGGCTTTCGCTAACCTGAAAGCAATGTGGAGATCTTCTGCATTCAGCATAAAGAACAAGATCCAGATGTCCAACACTAATGTCAAGTCAGTGCTTGTGTATGGTTCAGAAACTTGGCGCGTCTCGAAAAGCATTCTCAACAAACTACAGACATTCATCAACAGCTGCCGTCTACGCTCGCTCCATACTGAAGATCAGAAGGCCAGAATAATAAGAATAAGCAACAAGGAACTCAGTCTGGCAACGAACCAACCAAGAACCTATCACTCAACAAATATACAGAAGGAAGTGGAGATGAATTGGGCATGCACTTAGGAGACCATTCGGGGGCATCACGCGCCAGGCCAGGATATCGAGTGGAGCCCAGATGGGAAACGACGAGTTGGGAGTCCGAAGCGAGGGTGACATGGAGGAAGAAATGGAAGTTTGTGGGCAGTCGTGGTGTCAGGTCCAAAGGACTGCAGAGAACAGAGTGCAATAGAGGCGTACTACTGAGGCCCTATGTTTCACTAGGAACCCAAGGGAGAAAAAAACAATAATAATAAATCTTTCAAAGAACTATTCCTTAAAACTACTCAATCTTCTTTCGTTTAGCAGTTCCTCAAGCAAATCAGTTTACACTGATTATAAAATAGTCACTCTACACCATGAAAAATATTAACGCATTCATTACATTTAATTTCAGAGAGCTGAAATCTCAATTCAATCTGATGGTGTCGCTTTACCCAAGTTGAATCAGAAGAAAGCAGTCAAACAGATAATCATGTTATTGCTGCTATATATAGTAGCTGCTATCTTGAAGTGGTGGTCGGATTTGTATATCACAATGACCCAATGAGCCATGCTGGTGGGACCCTTGTCCTATCAAGGTCCTACAAAACCAGAAAGGTCTATTGGATAATGGGCGGACAAAAAGCAGTTACGATTATTGCGTAAATTGTTACACTGTGATGGGGCTCTGGGGGTGAAGTCATACTTCCTACTGGACAGGGATATGACAGTAGAAAGGTGTTCCTCTTGGATGAATAACAGTACCACGCTGATGCTCCCTTGCCATAGCAAAGTGAGTGTTAGAAAAGGTCGACCCTAAAATGTGTCAAACTCCCACCCCTCGCAGTATGCCAATGTCTCAAACAAGGATTCATAGTCGAATTCAAAAGCGAATAACACAAATCTCAAACTTGCCAAAAGTTTATGTGTGACCCGCCTTAAGAAGACGTCCCTTGAGGTCTAGGGTGACACATTACCCCTTCCAATTTCAAGTAATTTTTTTAGAAAAGCTACTATATATAGTAGTATGTAAATGTGACACGCAATCGACGTGCATAGTGTCAGAAAAAATGCAACATAAAGGAAATAATTTTTAGATGTTTTTAGGACATGGTGCTAGCGTATTTTTCACTACATCAATCCTTAGCGAAAGAAATTGATTGATAACACAAGATTCGCTTCAAAATAAACACATTATGAAAATACTTACTTTGTCTGAATGTAGTCCAATCAGTATATAATTGCCAAGTTTTAAACATTGTTCAAGGAAGGATAGATGACCAATATCTGTTGTACAGTTTGTTTTGTATATTTGTTAAATGAGAGTTGAAAGGTAATGGTTACATGTAAAGTACATTCGGTTAAGGAAAGTAAAAGGTTATCATATCACATTAATCAGTTTGTATAATAATTATTTCCAAATCTGTCCACAGTATAATCAGACAGTGAAAAATTACTTACTGGATGATAACCAGCTTATTTTTCGAGTCCTCTGAGCTGATCGAAGTCGGTCAGCCAAATTTGAAACGTGGTAACAAGGTCAATTGATTTGATACTGCAGTTTCGAGGTTTTCATGTTAGATGTTAAAAGTCAGTCAACAGGGAGTCCTATTTAATTTAGTTTTCATGCTTGTAGACACTCATCACCAAGCTGTGTTTGAAAACCTGAAGAAACTCATATTTCTTTGGAGATCTGAACCAGTACCATTCGATTCTGAGATTAAGGTTTCGATCTGGCTGCTGTTTCATCTACACAGTCTGGTTATACCTTCAGTAATGAGTGGCATAGATTCGATTCCTCAACGAAACATGAACTTCCT
Source organism: Heterobilharzia americana (assembly GCA_944470555.2). Taxonomy (NCBI): domain Eukaryota; kingdom Metazoa; phylum Platyhelminthes; class Trematoda; order Strigeidida; family Schistosomatidae; genus Heterobilharzia; species Heterobilharzia americana. Next base: position 11,455,079 of record OX104132.1, on the reverse strand, counting down.
CAAGATTTTAGATATACAATTATAACGAGTGCCAGTGTGTACGAAGGCTAAATTTAACGACTAACAGAAAACAATTTTATGGTAATGATATATAGTGGCTAGCAGTGGAATTCAGGATTCGCATTCCATCCTATTTGAGGCATGTCAGCTGGATTTACCTGCCTCCCAGTGAGTTATGTTGTGCCCACTAAGACTGGAACCTGAGAGCGACCGCCTCAAAGGCCACAGCGTTATCCATTGCCCCACCGAGTCACGACAGTCACGGGTACAGTTATCATGCTGTTGCTTGCATTATCCTTCCGTTAACTGAACCGAATTGAGCAATCTCTATTGCCATATGGATAAACAATCTAGTTAAACAAGAAGACTACCAGACAAGAAGAGTACTATTTATTATCTAATGCAAATATATGTGAAATACAAAACCGATACTAATTCGCATGATGAATACGCTTCATATGATAAACTGTTGAAAGTTTTTGAACAGAAATTCCTAGTCAGACAGTCGGCTATTTCAAATCATATCACGAGTCTTATACAAAGTTGATTCAACAATACCTTCGTATAAGTATCAATCGTAGTTCTCCAAAAGTTAAACCTAACCGATTAAATTTATCCTATGAAATTTGAATTTCCTTCTCTGTCGTTACGTACTGTATATTTCCACCGCTCTGAAACATACTATCTTCTGTTACCTTTTATCCTGCTTCGACTATGCTGTTAACTTTGTCTACAATAGTATATAAATAATAGCGCTGCGCGGATTATTATTTTCTTATATCCAGTTCACATGCTATCGCTTTTATGATGTCAATTATGAGGTCCCTGAAACGACAAGCATCAGTGGTTGAGGACTCTCTTGGTGAAATAGCTGAAAATCAATCACAACGATGCAGATGTATTCACTCTTTGACGTCTTATAAAGTTTCATTATTTTCACTAGCCTTGAGTTTCAAATTCTTTCTCCTCCCACACACCTTTGTCTACTTTGATACCATCAGTTTTTTTCCGCCCACTTGTTCATCGTATACTACTGTGAAGTGTGGCAACTTGAACCGAAGAACTTGTGTGCGAAGTTCTACATGAATTTTGTCTGTCTGTCTGTCAGTCTGGATGTCAACTATGCACAGTTGTGTAGGTAGTTTTTATTGATTCACTGATACAACTAAATTTTTATCCAAGACTATGTACTATTACGATTCGTGATATTAAGTAAGTAAATTGAATAGAAACGAAGAGAAACATGAGAATGAACAGCAGTTTTGAGGAAAATGTAGATGACTGACAAACTTAAGCAATATAGATTATTGCCAAGCTAGTCAATTGACCGTATCAGAATGCTCCTATCAGCTTTATTAAGTGGAATCCTATTCAACACTAGTCTCCTGGTAAATAGGAATGTAATAAATGTAATAAGGATAAAACTCAACAACTAAGCCCAGTTCTGTCAATAAGGTTATAAGTGAAACCCAGTGTGACAGGATTTGTGAGGCTAATTGACCAATAAGCGGAATAGATTTGGTTCGAAATATACTGTTGACTAATATGAGTAGCTGTAAACTACTCATGCTGATTAGGAGTGCTCGCTAACCAGATGAAGATGATCTCAACATCGTATAATGGTTTCGCTCGTTTGGAGCCCATCTCAGCAACGATGCAACCGAATCGATGCAGTTCAGAGACTCTAGAATATACTTTAACTCAGTGGATCATTAATGTTAATACTTGTATTAATGTTATCATGCGTCGCAAAAGCAGTGGCTATAGCAACTTGGTGACCTAGTGGATAAAACCCTGGCGTTTGAGGCGATCGTTCTCGAGTTCGAGTATTAGTGAGGACAATATCGCTCACTTGAAGGCAGGTAAATCCAGCTGACAAGTCACAAATAAGACGAAACACGCGTCCTGGGTTCCTGCTAACCACTATCCACCACTAATCAGTCCATCATTGACTAAAAATTTACTATTTAATCCAATATATTACATATTTATTTTTTCGATAATAAAGATTTTGAAAGCACCTTCATTGCCTTCTCGGTGCACACGGTTATCTTTTGTGCTGACACAAAAATCCTTACAATTATAGACTGCCATAATGACAGACTCTCTGCCTTTTTTACTATCGGAAGTAGCCAACATAACGAAAAGTCGAGATGGTTAATAATACAGTCAACAGAAGAACAAATTCTCAAAAAGATGAAGACGAATGATTAGTTTGTACTTCAGATATAATAACTCATAGGTATTCAAAATATGGTAATTGGTGTTTGTATGTCTCAATGAATGAAAAATAAAACTGAGTGAAGTAGGAAATTTGAACCATTAGATGCTGATCCAGTGGCTCAATGGCAATATGCTGGTTATGGGACCTAAAGGCCCTGGGTTCGACCCTAGGCAAAGTCATAGGTAGTTACAGCTGAGGAGTCCCATGCTGGGATGAAACAGCTGTCTAGTGTTACCAGAGTTCCGATGGTTTCCCAACTGCTGTCAAATCATGATGAATATCAACCTCAAACAAAATTACTTTCAGTGACACTTCGTTATTCAGTGTTAAAGGCGTTTTAAAAGCTATGGTAAACATGAATGTACAATATCCAAGCATATATGTGACATCTAGTTCATATCATATCGTCGAATTTGACACTTAAAAATTATTGAGAAAGGCTTTAGACATTATAAGGAAGGTCTCATTGCATAATAACTTCAAATAATGTGAAATCAAAGGTTTCTACATAGGAATGAGAAAATAAAACAGTTTGATGTGGTTTCCACTCACCCCTCTTACGAACATAACTAACATATATGCTATGCGAACTATAGCCACATATGTACATGGAGACTTTGATCTTCAAGATGCACACTCATCACAAGACACGACGTGTACTGTTTGATACTGGTAATTTCCCGTTGCTATATAAAGTCGAATTCACCGACCTACGTTGGTAGGTGAGCTCCCATGCAGATTCTTTGACACTGCTGAATATTCATTACGTTGTATCCATCTGTGTGACTTTCAGTGGAATCAAAGACGCGCATTTCGTTCTATTTTGGACACGTCGTCTGGATGTTTCTTCAATCCAATGAGTCACGTTGTTTCCACTGAGACTCAAACCCAATGTCCATCGCTTCAGACACCAAAACGTTAACCACTAGGCGACTGGGGCAGAAGAGTCATCTCCTGTGCAACGGGTAACAATTATTGTTTGAGGCTTGCAATTTCCAGTTGCTATGCAGGGTCGGATTGCTCAGCCAACGAGTCCAAAGTAGGACGAAATGTGCGTCAAGTTGCAAGTTATAAAGGTGAATAAAACATAATATTCGGCAGTATCGAAGCATCCGCATAGGAGCCCATCTCCCAATAAAGGTCAAGCAGTACAACCAAGTACAGCAACGGGAGATTACAAGTACTAAGAAACAACAATTAGTACCTGTTGTATAAGAGGTGGCTCTCGCGCCTCAGTGGATAACGCACTGGCATTTGAAGCGGTTATTACTGGGTCGAGTAGCAGTCAAGCACCACTCACTGGGGTGCGGATACATCCAGCTGACGAGTCCCAAATAGGACGAAACGTGCGTCATGGATTCCACTGCAAGCCACCAAAATGAACACTAAGCGTATCATCATCTTTTTCAACAATTTGACAACATAGAAAAATTTGTATATTATAAACACTGGCTTACCCCAAATTTGATAGCGTTATTTAGTATTAAGTAGTGAAACGTTAAATACTTAAAAAATAAAGAAAATATAACACAAACGTAATATTTCAGATTAGAAATTCCAAAAAGAAAGGATACGGAATAGATCAAATGTACCCGGTACATAGACCACTATATCGTTAGGACCAGGTTCACGGAATTGATCAGCGCAGAACTGACTAATTCGTAGAATATTTGGCATATATGTCATACCACCTGTAGACCAAATGGAAACACCAACAGAATCTACATCATCACCATTCATGCAATTTGTATTGAATCCAGGATAAATAGGTGATAATGATTCATTCATCTGTATGCCAAAGTAACGATATGAACAGAAAAATGTAAAAGAAAGTAAAAGCATTGTGAATAACTTGTTACTTGCCGAAAAAAAAACAAAGTTTTAACGAAATAATACTTCTAAGAATACAATTGGATGCTACATACTCATAGGTAATTAGTAAGTAACTGTGAAATCAGTTTTCGTGTTGATTCCCACTTACCTGAAGACATAGATTGAGTACAGTAGAGATATCAAAAAATGTACTACATTAGTGTAACAACAGTATGAGAAGTTTGTAAAAGATAAGGAATAACAAAATGATCAAGATAAAAACATCCATTTGAATAGAAACAAGAACAAAGACATTTGCGGAATAAAAGCTAATCCGTGAAGGAGTTTTCCTATTGGCAGACTGATCTCAGTTTATACTTTAGTATTCTCGGTGACAGTCCAAAGTAGACAAATACCCATCTCACATCACCTTCAACTGTGTATACGAATTAACATATACTTGTGGAAGCAAGTACATAAGAGGGATCGAAAGTAGGGCATCTACTCAAGTTTATGAGCATATTCTAAAAAATCTGTGTCTCAAAGGCAGAAAGATCTTTACCAGCTCGATCGCTAGGCACCTGATAGAAATAGGACATCAAATAGGTGTTTCTCAATCCTTCAAGACAATCAACAAACAAAGAAAGGCATGTTCATCACAGTTTGCGGAAGCTGTCACCACTAAACGTTGTCAACGTGACCTTTTTACTCAGAAAGAGACCATAATTAACCTTTCTTTAGCCTAGTAATAACTATATAATTTTTCTTTTGTATGTAAATAGTTGTTTTTTGATTGCATTATCTCTTTATTAGTTTACTAAATGACTGTTAATCATCCAGCTTAACGACCTTCCAGTTTTTCATATACTTACATAACCTACTACTTCTTTAACACTTGTCCGCTTGTTATTCCTGCTTTCCACAACTCCAGAATTTCCTATCCCATCAGATATAAATTCGCATTGATTTTGATTTCGATTCTGAGCTATATGTGATAAGGTACTGAACCATTCACTAAGTCATGTGACTTCTTGGAACCTGTCTTACGCACCGCTAAGTGCTAGCGCAACATAATTATCCTACACTGAACGGTGCCACGTTATAAACTCACCACCTCTCCGCTCCCCTCAACCAATCTTAACGCTAGTGAACAAACAATGAACGGTGTGAAAGTCTTTAAAACAGGAGTACATAAAATGTGCTTAAGCTACTCAATTACTGGATAATGGTCTCCCTAAGACTGAGACACATGCCACTTGGGCTGAAATCTACTTAATTACTTGTCTAGGCACTGTATATGAAAACTGGAAGCGGGAGAAAGACAAATATTACATTGAAAGATTTAACAACAAGAAAGGCGTTTGTGAATTCAGATGCTTTTGCGGCCATTTTGGTACATATGTTCCATAACCCATTAAATGCATATTTTGATTAATTCTCTCTATGTATATGTGCTCCCCCCCCCCCACAAACACATCTAAATTGACAAACGCAGTGGGAATTTGAAGCAATCGTTTGTACATTAACAAGGTCTATGTTACAACATGTATTTGGTTTTCTCAACTACCAGCTGCATTAGTGTTTATTTAATGGCAGACTTTAGCCTTCGCTTTAAAACTACGCCGTTAGATTCCCGTCTGTATGGTAACCCGATATAAACGCATTTCCTCCGAACAGAATATACATTGGGGTTTCATACTAACTGATTTCCTCAACCGATTACGAACTTTAATGGATATCTATTTTCCAACAATGTTTCAGTTCATATTTCGAAGTCAGCATCAATTTAGTCTTGCGTAAACATACGCTGCATTCTATTGAATAGGCACATTACCAAACGTCGCTTGTACTGAGTTGGAAAAAAGCTACGGAAACTTAAATACTAACATGTTCATTCAGGTTTTTAGTATATCGACCGTTTTATTGTAATTAGAAGACGAAGTTTATCTGAATGACTTAATGCATTTATGCAACACATTTCGAACAATCTAGTCACACATTTACTTGTCAAGCCAATTTATGTAAATCTGAAGAGTGGGAAGACAATTTCGAAACCTGTTTGAACATTAGTTTTGTGATCTGTTTCTATAATATGTTTAGCTATGCATGAAGAGGGTCGTCTCCCACCTGCGTTAATCAAAGCTTCACACTCCATTTGTTCTTGAAGGTATTTAGTTACATGTTCTCCCACCCCCAACTGCATGGTTTGATTACTCCTCCCTATGTATGTGACCACACACATATATAAATTGGTAAACACAATGGGGTGTGACGTAGTCATTGATGCAGTGGTTAGGTTTGCGGTGAGACATGTTTTTCCACAATAGCAAGATTAGCTGCGTAGTGTGTTTCCTGAATGGCTGATGTTAGCCTACGTCTCAAAACTATGTTATCTAACTTCCCCTTGGTATGGTACAGTGATATGGATGTTTTCTTAGGTGTTTCCTGACTTCTACTAAGGCTTATAAACTTCAACGGATATCCGTTTCCCATGAGTGTTGTTTTGATCAGGAGTTTGAAATCTTCATCCATAGTATCTGACGTACAGATACGAAAGATCCTATTCAGCAAGAATTTTACCAGATCTCGGCTATATTGGATCGGACAAAAACTGCAAAAATTCAGATACCGTCCTGTCCGTTTGAGCTTTCTGTAAACTGACCGTCTTATTGAACCACCTCGCCAACTCAAGAGTACATCTAAGAATGATAGACAGTTATTATTCTTTTTCTCACAAATCAGTCTGATGTGGGCTTGTATGGTGTTAGGTCTATTTGGTAGACAGACCATATTCTTATGCCTTTCACAAATCAATATGATATCACCGACATACCTTTTGTAAAGAGAAACTTTAGCGATTAGATTACCAGCCACATTTTCTTATATATGACGCATAAATATAGACTAGTAATGGTCCTAAACGATTATACTTATAGCTGCTGAAAGTGTTCACCTTCGAATATGAAATGTGGGTACACAGCAATAATATTTCCCTCAGAAAAGTCGGAGTAGTAGGGAATTGAAGGTTTCTACAAGATATGTAGTCACAGAGAATGTTAACAGACTTGGACAACAGTACGTTAGTATCCGTTAATTACTTTACTCTTTAACACTGAAAAATCGTTTGTTTCATCAACAGTTTTTAAAAAAAAAATACACATTAATGAATTCTTATCCACTTTAACTGTAACTTGTATATCATACAGAGATATCTTGTAGTGAATCCATAAGAACCAAAATATTTACTCTCATTAAGTCAGTAAAAGCCTTTTTATGTAAGGTAATTCACACTGAAAAAAAGAAATAACTCTGTATCTTTAATTCACTTCAACTGAATGATATATCACACACCAAGCTATGTGATATTCAGAGATGTAGAAATCTGAATAAGTTCATAAATTATGACCCAACTCAACTCAACTCAACTCTACATCAACTTCATCGACTTTGAAAAGGACTTTGACAGCGTCGACCGACAAGTGATTTGGCAGGCAGCTGCTTCAACACTACGCTTTCAGTGTCACAAACCCTCATCAACCTCATTCAACAACTATATGAAGACCCCACATGCTTAGTTATACACAATGGAAGGCTCAGTGATGCCTTCGAAGTGAAGACAGGAGTAAGACAAGACTGCCGTCTACTATCACCCATGATCTTCCTGATTGTGGTCGACTGGACTGGACTGGACTGGACTGGACTGGACTGGACTGGACTGGACTGGACTGGACTGGACTGGATCATGCAGCAAACAGTGAGGAGCGAGAAGATGGCGATACGCTGACTGGACTGATGAAAAGAACCTAGAAGATTTGGATTTCCCCACCGATGACTTGTGTCTAATGTCTTGTGGCACAAACTCTCAGATCTACAGGCAAAAACTAACAGGTAGACACAAGAGGCAGGGTGGCGAAGACGGGACTTCAAGTGAACGTAGAGAGGACGGAGGTGATGAAGATACCCAACCAACCAACAACAACAATAACAACCAACAGCAACCACCATGATTGGGAGAAACTTGAAGGAAGTAGCCTCTTTCACCTATCTGGGCAGCACCGTTTCAACTACAGACGGAGGCATAGACGAGGACGTCAAAGGCAGCCACGACCGGAAAGATAGCAAGACAGGCCTTGCTGCATTAACCTGAAAGCAGTGTGGAGATCTTGTGCACTCAGCACAAAGCGTGAACAACATCCGGATTTTCAACACTAGGTCAGTCAAGTCAGTGCTTGTATATGGCTCAGAGACTTGGCGCGTTACGAAAGGCACTTCCAACAAACTACAGACATTCATCAATAACTGCCTACGCTGGCTCGTTACTGAAGCTCAGAAGGCCAGAATAATCAGAATAAGCAACAAGGAACTCAGTCTGGCAACGAACCAACCAACAACCTATTACTCAACAAATATGCAGAAGAAATTGGAGATGGATTGGATTGGGCATACACTGAGAAAGCCAACTGCGGACATCACACACCAGTCCAGGCACTCCAGTGGAACCCACATGGGAAACGGCGAGTTGAGTGTCCGAGGGTGATATGGAGGAGATCGTGTGAGGAAGAAATGAGAGTTTAAAAAATTTCAGAGAACAGAGTGCACTGGAGACGTGCTACTGAAGCCCTACTAGGAACCCAAGGGACAAATAATAATGATAATACAAGTCGCTAAGTCGAATAGTAAACCGTAACTTAGAGTTCAACAATTACTGACAATTTTAAAATAAAGGACATCAGAGGCTGCCTTTTCAAACAAGGTAGACAACGAATATCTATACTGGATACTTTCAGTTATTTATTCCTTTACTGGTAGTGTAAAACTCTTCCTACTCATAATCGAACACATTCCAGAAATAAACCACAGAATTAACATTTTATATTGAAAGAAAAGTACATCCTAACATTTGAGGAAGCCATAGGCATATGCAAATCGAGCTCGCTGTAACATGTACGAAACTACACACTTACACCTACCTTAATAACCATTATTACCAATATTAGGAGCAAAATGTTATTCTTTCCTTATTGTATTTCTTACTTTGAATCCTCTACCTCCCTACGAATTATCATGATTGTTTTATTTCTCCTCTGATTTTCAGTTTTACACAAATTGACTTCACAAGTAATTAATGTGGTCAGACTGTTCGAAATGTATTGCACTCAATTACATTGCACTATTCAGATAAACTTTATCTTTCTATTTCCGCTTGTTGAATAACACAGTGAAACAGTACTGTTTACTGGATAAACGTTTCGAACATAATTCGTTGTCCAAATTTATATCAAATAACTTCACAAATCTAGAGAAGTGGTTTAAATATTTCATGAACTTCAATACTGAAATTTGACATGATAGAAGTGAATAAGTTGAACGTTGGGTCAATGGATAATAAGGGAAATATACTTATACTGGATGATGATTGAAGATAAAATGAAAATTTGGACCGCGGCCAGACTCGAACCAGCGACTACCAGAATTCCAGCCCGAAGCTCTACTAACTGGGCTACGAGGCCCGATTAGTGAACAAATTTTTCAAAATTTTACTACAATCATCAAGGGCTTTTCCGGCTATCATGCGTAACTAAATACCGCTTGAGCGTACTCACACAACTGAAATCAAAATCTGGTTACCAGTCGGACCTTGTAGCTCAGTTGGTAAAGCACCGGGTCGGAAACTCTGTGGTCACTGGTTCGAATCGGGTCGCGGTTCAAATTTTCATTTTACCTTTAGATATCACCCAGTATCAATACTGGTCTGTCAAACTACGGCTATCTCAGATAGTCAAAATTATAACCAATATGATGCTCTACCTTCCTAACTCAGTTAGACTTCCATTCGGATGAGAAGTCCTGAATAGACGGCCAATGTCACTTTGATCAATCAGTAGTAACGCGGCATGAATTCACATGATAGTCGAGTAAAAAACGCCTGGAAATACATACGTCAAATCTCAATGAGGTAGAAAATAAATTTCTGACAGTTTGCAACCTCATCGAAGCTGCTTCTACGCAGAACAAAACCCGTATAAGTCATCGCGTATTTAAATAGTAAGTGGAGAAGAATCACGTCACATTGTTCATACACGAGTTCAAGGTGAAGAGGTGATTGTGTGTGAATATGTGAATGGGTGTGAAGATATGAAGAATTCATTTTGTGTGTGTGTGTGTGTTATGTAGTAGTGATTCGTGTGTGCAACGTGATATTTCGGATATACTATCCAAGTTAGTTGGGCAGTTAGATCTTCTTTTCTGGTGAGTGTATTAGGACTCAAAATAATATGAAATGTCTCAACTATCCGTCTTTCCTCTAGGATTAAAAATTCTTTCTAAAAAATTTCGATATTTTCAATGTCAATTTTGTGGCTATAAAAGATGGTATGAACAGCAAGTAACTATTTGATGGGTAAATTTTCCAGTTTTACAGGAGTATTTGCAGGTCAATGAACCAACCAACAACCTATTACTCAACAAATATGCAGAAGGAAGTGAAGATGGATTAGATTGGGCATACACTGAGAAGACCAACTGGGGACATCACACACCAGTCCAGGCACTCCAGTGGAACCCAGATGGGAAGCGACGAGTTGGGCGTTCGAGGCGAGGGTGACATGGAGGAGATGGTGCGAGGAGAAAATGAGAGCTTCTGGGCTGTCGTAGCAACAGGTTCAAAAAATTTCAGAGAACAGAGTGCACTGAAGACGTGCTACTGAAGCCCTATGTTCTACTAGGAACCCAAGGGATAAATAATAATAATAATAATTTGCAGGTCATTTTGTGCACTCTGCATGTTATTTAACCTGAATAGGGATTTCACGGAAGAATTCCTCAATATAATAATAAACATGACAATCGACATAGTCTAATTTGTAGACACAATTACATGTGGAGCTAAAAAGGATTCCATCTGTTAAGGGAACTAAAGCATTCCAGAGAATGTTGGTCGTCTTGTAGAAGGCTCTAATTCGATGTCTGCTTAAAATCTTTTATGACCCTTCAGTTGTATCTTGTTAGAATAGCAGAACTACTATAATAGTTCAACACTCATTATTCGATTTTCCTCTCAGATTTTTATACTCATGACTTTGTATCTTTTGAATGATATTTTTAAGGTGGTTATTTGAATGTGGTACATTTATCGTCTTCATTCGTAACAAGCTTCGTGACCCTCCTGGATTAGTTCAGACCAAGTGTAAGTGTAGGAGTGAGTGGATGTGTTGAATAGAAATCAAGATTTGTTTAGAAAAAGTCTCCATAGTTGATCTTTTTAAAGTTTACAAATGTATCACACACACATATGTGATGTGATAGAGTTGACAAAGAGTATGAATTCAATATGAGACACGAGGAGATTACCAACGAAATCTATTTATCTACCTCATTGGGATTTCACAAACATATCTCATTTACAATGGTTTATATAATTCTAAGTCTCTCCTTCTTTATGATGACAAGAATAATAGAAATTTCTATATATCTGGAAGGTGTGTAGAATCACTTCTATCGCAGGTATCTGATGTTATTTCGGTTATCAATCTGTCCCTCCGCCCAATACTATCACTGTCACATCCTAAAGTGTGATTGTGTCCAGTCACATGCACAGCTATAGCTGAGCTTTTCTTTAATACCATTTCCTTTTTAATAACTTTTTCAATGAATTAAAATCTGGTCAGTAGTTGAATCTCATAACTGAGTTAGTAGAGCACCGGGTCGATAACCCTGAGGTCACCAGTTCAAATCTTGCCACTGCTCACATTTATTTATTAAGCTCCAAGCGAAACTGTGAAACATATTTGAAGTGATTACCCCTTAATGACTCTAATGGGTCCTACTGTATTGAATAGGACGTTGTAGGTTTGTCAAGTTAACACATACAGACATACAAGATAAAACTAAAGCCTAAAAAATTTCACCATCGGACCGTCATATATACAAATGGGATTATTCTTTTATTTATTGATACTTGAGATTACACGTCGCTATGCTAGGTCGAATTGTCCGACTTCTATTAATAGATGGGCTTCTGTATGGAGGCCCCGATACTGATGAATATCCATTCGATGGCTACCAGTGAAATCGAGGACCCACGTTTCGTCCCACACATGACTCGTCAGCTGAATGCAGCTGCACCCCATTGGGTGATGCTGTTCCAACTGAGGCTAGAACCTAGTACCCATTGCTTCAAACGTTAAAGTATCATCGACTAGGCCGCTGTAACATAGTAAATAACGCTTCAGCATTTGAAGAGATGCATAGTAGGTTAGAGCTCCAGACAAATAAACAGCAACAAAATTAAGACTGAACCTTTAACAATTGCGCCATCAGACCGTCACATACATAAACAGAATTATCTTTTATTTATCTGTATAATTAAAGAATAAATAATGTAGATGAAGCTATCTGGAATAGACAGGGTTTAGCAGACTAGAATTATTGATGCCGGACGATGACTGAAGGTGAAATAGAAACCTGAGTTTTGAAAGCAATCTAAACAGCGGCCTCGGGATTACCAGTCTGATGCTCTATCAATTGAGTCACTAGTCCGAATCCTACCACAACCCAGGTTTTCATTTCACCCTAAATCATCACTATGTATGAATAAATAATATACAATAAAAGTTATTTTTTAAAAATTTACCTTACAAGGATGAGTAAATCTGTCTTTAGTTTTCAATATAGAATCTAATGATTGCGTACGTCGAATTGACTGTTCTGTACCTGAACTTGACTGTGATGCATACACACCCTTGTCTTGTAATCGACGAATCCGTTTTAACATTCTACAAAAATGAATGAATGAAAAGTTTAGTTAGGGGATTTGTGGGGATTTAGTAATTTTTCAAGTTGGTATTTATCATGGAATGACATCAGTTGGAGGAACAATGAAAACCTCAGACTACTGGATAGCAGTTTTTTCCTAATATGGGACTCCTCAGCAGTGTGTACCCATAACCCCACTCCGCCACGGATCGAACCCAGAACCTTCGGGTTCGGTGACCAGCATGTTACTATTGAGCCATTGGATCAGAATCCAGTGGTGCGTACTTCCAACTTCTGTTAGTTCACAACATAGTGCGGCCATCACCCAATATCATCGCTGAGTATTTGTCCTCATGGCCACCAGGTTTGCCCAACCGGTCACGACTTCTCATTTGAACCTCAAGAATCCCCTTTCGAAGATAGTCAGCAATGAGCACTACATCAATTTAATTAAAGGGTTTGTGCGGTGATGATGGGAGGGTGATAACCGCGCTATGTCATAAATTGACAGGAGTTGGAAATATGGACCAACATATTCCCATCTAGTGGCTAGCTCAATGGTAACGTGATGGCCACGGAACTTGAAGGTCCCGAGTTCGAGCCCTGGCGGGAAAGCGTCGGGGGTGTAAACTGCAGAGAAAGCCCATTCAAGTGGAACGAAATAGTTGTCCAGTGATCCCACGTTTCCAATGTTCCTCCATCTGATGTCATTCCATGATGAATACCAAACTGAAGAATGAAAAGTAGACAAAAACTGATTGGTAAATGAATGAACAAATAATCTCTTGAACCCACTACTATGACAGCGCATACTTATAAACACTTTGCGGTATGATTGCTCACAAGGGAAATAAAATTTATCATGAACTTCATTCAGTGCTATTTCAACATTACCTGGTATAAACACAAGAGGCTCTGAATTTGTTGCTTAAGGAATTCACAAGGTTACTAACTATAAACCCCATAGTGTTCCTTGAGAATGATGGGAGCTATTTCAATCAACATAATGAAGTTAGAAGTATCCAAACAGAAAACTATGATTCATTTCCAATGGATCATAGTCTGTTTGGTTGTCAGCAGTGGAATCCAGAACATGTGTTTTATCCTAATTGAGACTTGTCAGCTGGATATACCTGCACATTCCAGAGGGTAATGTTCTTTCCACGAAGAATTCAACGCTGAATACATCGCTTTCAACGCTAAAGCATTATCCATTAGACCACTGAGGCATAAGATGTCAATCAATTCGATCCAATATAAGAACAAGAGAAACTGCAAGTACCAACTAACAATAATATGAAATAACCATAAATATCAGATGAATTTATAAGCTTTGATATTATTCCTATATACAAACTGTGTTGATCTCAGTGTACATTACTGGATAAACAAAATGTACGTAAATAATTTAACTTGATAACACATTTATTACGATAGTTATAGAAAGTCATATAAACGTATACTATAGTGATAAAAATTACTTTGAAGATAGTTATTCCCTATAAACTATTAATTGAATTTCTGTCTAGTATACATTAATGACTTGCTTTATGCTGAGTATCCTAAAGTTTTTATACGAAATTATGATCTATAGGGTTAATGAAGTTGGAAACAAATAAAAGAATAAATGCCTATCGATAACATTGAACAATGATCATGAACTTGAAAACAATGAAGAAAGAGAGTAATGTATTCATTCATTGTGAAACTTTACACTAAAAGGCCCAACCTCCTACAAGATTATTGATGTACACTGCTGAGCAGTTCCAAATCGAAACGAAACATCTGTCCTGAATCTTTAAATTTCCAGTGGTTAATCAATTGGTATCAATCCATACTACACTTCAACTAATAACTGAGTAACAGTAATAATCAGTAATCTTGTACATATTGTCAACATATACTATAGGGTCATATTGCATTTATAACTAGTAAATATACCTATCCTTTTGCCTAGACTGTAGTGGATGGTATAAATTTGTAATTGATAACAGTGAATGTACAAAAGAAATGATGACTAACCTTGATACTAATTCTGTAGTTGATATACCTTCAGTTCGTTTTACTTCTCTAATACAAAAACAATAGAGAAGAAAAACATCATTTACAATTTAATGACACTAAGGAATTGTAATTCACTAGAAAATCATTATAAATATAGTGAGATGAATAGTATCTTTTTCGTCAGTTGCATAAAGGTCATTTAAGAGTAAATGTAAGTGTGCTGTAAATCCCCAGTATCCATCTGTTTAAACATTAGATACTTTAATAAATCGTATAAAAGCAACTCAGTAGTTGTAATGAACAAATCTCATAACACCTGCAAACTGAATTAAGAAATCAGTAGATACTATTATGAGTAGGGTTAAGAAATCCACAGGGTATCTGATATGCCGAATAAAGCCATCTCTAAGTGAGTCAAAATGGTTTGATTCAACGTCGGAAACTAATAATCCCAGTAGAATGTACTCTCTGTCTTATGAAACTATGAATATAGTGGTCATATACAGTAGAAAGGTAAGTGTGTAGGTTAACTTTCTGCAAAACAATAAAATGGTATCATCATCATCATCATCATCAAATATCGTATCCACTCAGTCCATTTTAACTAAATTATAAAGTCCACAACTGATAGCTGCTACTGCTTATCTAATTCTCAACTTAGTACCTTTTACCTTGATTGGTTGATATAAAAATGTGGTAAAATGGACCATTATGCAGTAATGCTAGATTTCACTTTGATCCTAACTGATTGACATCATGAAGTCAGCATTTACGTTGAAAACCTTTCTTGCTATAGGAAGCTAAGAGCAAAAACAACTTTGTCATCAACCATAGATCAACAAACCTCTCGAATTCCAATGTGAATATTAGGGATATCTTCAGGTCCTGAACAATTTAAGCACAGAACGAGTTTACTTCTATCATAACTGATTGAAGAAAATAAGCTAGAATTCATCAGCACCTGATTTGTACACATGTCAAACGCGGACTATACTGGGACAGCCCTCTGAAGGTCAAATCTTGAACGAAATATATAAATGTGCCAAAATACGATTGAAAAACATATATATATATATATATATATATATATATATATATATATATATATATATATATATATATATATATATATATAGCCTACGCGCATACTTGAGATAAATATACACAAAATTCTGGACGGACAGTAAACCTGCAGTGTTGTGACGAAATTATTCCGATATGCGAGCTATATACAATCAACGGACTAATGTTATTTTTAACCCAGTTGATATAAACATTTTCAGCTAAATAATTCAATTTATTTCACTTATATGCTTGTGGCAAACGCAACTACCGTTTATGAGATATGATACATCATTAAGCTACTGCTGGTACACTTGTAATGTTAACCGAGATGTTCATACCACAGAACACATAAGACAATAGCTTATTGATTAAAAGATTGAATAGAAGTGAGATTCCAAAAGCTTACCACATAGCCATTACCTTTTATCATAAAAAGACCTAATTGGTCACTTCAGGCAGTCAAACTCTATATTGAATAACTTATTATCTAAAGAATCTTGTGACATTCAAGGTTTAAATGGGAGTGATTCCATAGGTCACCCAAGCAACTACTTGGACAAGTAATTAGGTTTCTTTATTTCGGTTGAGAAGGTTTATTTTCACTGCAAATATAATTGAGTGTCTGAGTAGTTGTTGCAGTTGCTTTCAGAGTTAATCTCAAATGGAGATGGAGACAGTAGTGGAATAGATGTTAAACTTTGAGATGTTGATTGACTACCTCTTCGAATCTGTCTATCCTAGAACTAACTGTGTATACTTGTGACGGGTATTAGAGTATTTGAAGACTATGGCAACCGATCTGGGACACTTTAGCATGCAGAATCTTCTAAGAAGGAAACGACATCATCAGACTTTTTGCAAGTGTTAAAATAATTATACTATTCAATGGTTAGCATTTTTCAAATACTTCAACATCATAATAATAAACACAGGTTGCCTAAAGTTTGTATACAACTTGAAATTGTGGTTTGGGAGACTAGTATTGAACAAGTGAAATTAAAATTTGAACCACCGCTGGATTCGGACTGATGACCACCGGGGTTTCCAGCCCGATGCTCTACCAAATGAGCTACAAGATACGACTACTAATCAGATTCTTATTTCACCTTCAATCATCAACCAGTATCAATACTGGTCTGTCAAACTACGGCTATCTCAGATAGTCAAAATTATAATCATTATGATGCTCTCTCTTCCTAACTCAGTTAAATTTTGATTGGGATGAGAAGTTCTAACTGAGCAGCCAGTGTGAGTACGATTAAGCAATAGTAACACATCATGAAATCACATAGCGGTTGGGCAAAACCCTTGGTGACTGAAGTGAAATTTCAAAAAAATCTAGTCAGCAGTCAGGCCTCGTAGCTCAGTTGGTGGTCCCCGGGTTCAAATCTGGCCGCGGTCCAAATTTTCATTTCACCTTCAATCACCACCCAGTATCTACAATTATTTTCATTATACTTCTGGTCGACAATGAATGAAAAAGAGATCACATATGAAAATCTAAACAAAAATGAATAATATTTATAATAGTGCTGCTCTTACCTATAACGATTTCCTGCTTTAACTTCAGCATATGGATCTGATCCATCATTGGATACAACTAGATCATCTAAGGAAAAGAAAGGCATAAAATAAATAAGCAACGAATGTATCTGTAGTAGAAATAATTACAACTTGACAAATCAATAATGTTAGATGTGATAACACATTAGCAATTTCGAGAAAAATTTCAATTTATCAACTGAAACATGAGCATTATTAGTAACATCAAGGATTCTGTACAGAGAATAATCGGACTAAGTTATCTCTTTTGCAATCTGACGTTTAACTTAATTGTATAACTGTATAACTTTATCTGTTGGTAGGCACAATAAGTCCTAAATACACTTTTCAATGACAACTAACTCGTTGAATTGTAAGTTTAAATATACTTATAAATGGAAAATAAGTTCAATTTAAACAAAGATATTGTTGTATAGAGACAGACTGACAATGAGCTATTCATAACAACTTACAACATAGAGGTAAAACGACTGTTTACAAGACTCTAAGTACATATTGAGAATAACGAAATCAGCTATAATCCCAGTTACTAAATTTCACTCTGGTTTCCTTCACATATTACTATCTGCCTGACAATTAAAACAGAGTGGTGAAAACAAGAAGAGAACCAATTAGTCTCAGTGGAGGTTGAAAGTGTGGAGGTGTGTGGCTCATTGGTTTAGGAACGTAACTTTCAATCAGTGAGTTCGCCTACCGAGATTTAGGCAGCCAGTTAATATCATCAGTCCTCATACAACAGTTGTAATTCATTGTCTACTGCATAAATGTGTTGCTGAGTGAATTTTGAAGTGAATTCTCCTTGTGAACACCTGCTTTAATTCCAGATATTATCAGTTTGCTTACATAGTTAACTAATTTTTGGGCAGCTTAATAGATCCTACTCAAAGAGAGCTTAATCAATCCAGATACATCATTGATGAGGTCATTCCTACATGATATAGTCAGTAAGCATCACTGAATATCATGACTGATTTTCCGCTACTCACGCGAATCAATAATATATCATACAAAACCTCACATAGAAGTCCATCGGTTAAAATTGCCACGCCGAAATTCGATACAGAAATGAAAATGAACAGAAACATACATTGATAAAGTAAATGAAAGAAAGGATGTAAGCACGAATGAAACAAATGAACTAAGAGCGATATTTTTCGCACATTGAAGTTTATATTAACTTAATGCTTTTCAGTTACTTATAGTTTCCAATTTCTGACGCTAAATATCTTTATGACCTTAATTAAAAAGCCAACACTTCCAAAAACTGCTTAAACAGATAACTAACCAATTAAACAATATGCCATATAACTTCATCTAGTCACTTTAAACTCAACTCTACTAGAACCAACATTTCACACCATGCACAACGCGTTTCACTGGCTTCGATCGGCATAGGTTTACAAGTTTAGTCACTGGTTTAGACTTTTCGTCTAGTGATCTTATCTCAACCTGAATCGATGGGTTTACCGTTTGCGGATAATTCTTTAAATACGTCCATAACTATAGCAGAAATCAATAAACCAATACCTCTTATCACCAAACATATAGTAATAAATTTCAATGGACATGATCGATTTTCTGTCCTCAGGAAGAATGAATCAGGTGAAGATATAGTTCACTGGTTTACGCACCTAATTTTCAATCATTAAGTAGACAGTACGAACAACACTCTACCTTACTGGACTCGAGCAGTCAAGAAGTAAATTTAATCTTTACATGATAGATACAGTTCATTGTGTAGTGCACGAATAAACACATAAAGTCTTACTATTAGCAATAAATAATACCAAACCTCTAATACTTTTAAGGATTTCAATGAATTGAAGACAGTCTTCAGTATTAGACAGCATTAATACATAAGTAAATGGAAGGGTGTGAACATTGTATAACCCTAAAAGATGTTTGCGTTATATCATGAAATGGATTGAGGATAGGCATGGTTGAGTTGTCCGCAAGTAACGTAAGGTATCTAGCCCATTTTTCCTCACTCACACTCACCCGAAAGCAATCAACCTCAGTCATTATAAAAAATTTGGTTGAGTAACCAACTTATCTCAAATGTTATATAAGACTTGATGTTTTATTATAATACATACCTCCATGTACACAAAAATCACAAGAATATTTCTCTAAAGTTTCCAAGTAAGTAAAATATGGAGCATCTTCTACAACCTATATGGAACAAAACAGAAATGCAAATTATTCACAATTATTAGAAGAAAAGAAATTTATGATACATTACAACAAACAGATGACAAACACATTCAATTATGTTGAAAACTTAGATATCAATCAGTGGATGAAAAATCATCCATAATATGAAGCTTTATAAGATATTATAAAGTAGAGGTAATTAGCAAACCCATCTTTTTCATCACTAGTGTAATTGTATTAACTTACAAATATAAATTACTATAGTCAGCTTTTTTATCGAGAAAGTTTTTTTTTTCGCTAAAGTAGAACTGCGTAGTGCGATCCATTGAAAACTGGTTCAATACGTATAAAAGTGAATACCACAAGGAAAGAAGCAAGTCGAAACTGGTATAACAATAAAGTTGAGTATGTATAAAATATACTCATTTTTAATACAGCAAGTTCGCTTTGTTCAAAAATGATACAATCAACAGTATCACACTATCATGGATTGACATCAGTTGGAGTGACCACTGGAGACCTAGAAGCAGTGCGTACCCAGAACTTCACCCTCCAGGGATGGAATCCAGCACCTTCAGGTTCCACGGCCAGTACGCTATCATTGGGCCACCGGGTCGAAATCCAATAGTGCATATTTCCCACTAATATCAATTCACCCTATAGTCCAACCTCCATCCAATACCATCATCCAGCACCGTCCTCATTTTCAACTTGGTTAGTTCCAACCCATGTCAATACATGATGCATTAGCACCAATGAAATATTACTTCAATTAGAAATGAAAAGTATTTATTTAAGAAGCATGTAGTGAGAAACTAAAACACTGAAATCATACTGGGAACAATAATAATACAATAACAGTTTGAGACTGTTAAAAAAACAAAGCACCAAGGAAAGTTATATTCATTTTGACAAATCATCATCGGAACATTAATGGAAGAAAACATGAGTTACACAACAGAGAAAAAAAACTCTCATGTGCACATTAGTTGAGATTTCTAGACTACAAATTGGCACATTTGGAAGGAATCAACAGTTGGAGAAGCAAAGGAAAGAAAATAACAGTATGATCAGTGAAACAAAGATGACGAAGAAACTGGTAAAACAAACAGATGGTTTATGAAGGTAAGATGTTAAGAGTTTAGACGATGTTAAATAGTGGATTCAATTAGGTTGTTATCGATTTTAAGTAGCATAGTGGAGTCTCTAATTACTTAAGAGGTTTAGAGCAATAATTGGAGGCCACATGAATTGTTTCTATGTGCTGGTGTGACTACTGAAACCCTTTCTTTATCTTTCGTAGATAGATTGCAGACATACTTAGTTCATAAACTCTTAAGAAGGTTAAAACATGTATCTAAACCTTTCAATCCAACATTTAACAATTTACAACACAGACATTCATTTTAACAAAATTCTTTTGATACATTTGTTTCACTTACCTCATCTACCCATTTTATAGCTTTGATAAGCCGATAACGTTCTTCTTCATGAAAAACTGGTGGACCTTTATGTTTAGTAATTTCCTCTAATGAAATAAAGAATTTTTAAAAAATTAACTTTAAAAGAAATCAAGATAGTCAAACTTACTATCAGAATGAATTCCAACAATAAGTTGATCACCAAGAGCTTTAGCTTGACGAAGAGCATTTGCATGTCCAAAATGAACTAAGTCAAAACTATTGAAAGGTAGAAATTATTTGCATTTCAATTGAAATGAAAAACAATTACCATCCATCAACCCATACACGAATCGGCTTTTTAGTATTTGATGACTGATTGCACATTTTCATTTATCAGCTGAAAAATGTATATATTTTCTCTAAGGATAAATTATTACAGTGGATTACTTCAATACAGGTCTATAAGCAGAAGTGAAAAATGCAAAAATATTATAGACTGAACATTTTAGTAAATTTAAGAAATGAGTACAGACAATATCTTTTATAATACAATTCTTTATGTTCTTGTGGGTAAGAAATACAATAAAATAAATATTATGAACGCTTTTCTGATAAAAGTATTCAATGAAATGTAGTCAGCTATCTTGCACACATCCCTGCAGTAGATATGAGTCACATCTATTGTGTGAAGGCTAGTGGGATTACTTGACTGCTTAAACCTTGGTAGGTGGAGCGGGGCTTCAAACATGTGACTTACTAGTTGATACTCATCTCCATAAACCACTCAGCCACAGATCCATATAAGTTGAAAGTATTTAATATAGTTAACTGATTTCACTTCTATTTTGGTACATACAAAAAAATACAGTTTTCTAGGATGAAAGAAACTATTGTTCTATCCTGCTCAAGGTCTTGTTGGTCCATTCCAACCACAATGTATTATTGAAGTTGATCTTCTAACTAAAGCCCTACAGTTAGAATGTTAACTTAGGAAGTAATCTGTATAGATTTATTCTCAAACACTGTTTTACTATGGTTCATATATCTGCTGCTAACAATTAGTTTACTACAGGAATCATAACATCCTTCCGGAATCTTGGATAACTAGAAATTAAGTCTATATTCGTCAATACTTGAACGGCTTCATCAGTTCCAGTTGCAACTTTAAGAAAGGTTCGAAGTTCATGTCGACAACCTTCGTTCTTTGATCGTTTGGTACAAGCCAGTGATCAAAAATAACTCCAAAAAGACTATGAAATGAAATGATAACTCAAACACTACAATTGAATAAAATTTAAGATTATTAAGCGAAATACGTTTTTCATGGGTTCAATACCACGATAAATTTGGTGTCCCTACATTATAAAGCCTTCAATAGATTCTAAAATGATGTTTACTCCGAAAATACGTCATATCTCTGAACAGGATGAAAAATAAGCCACGTACATAAGTGCAACGCAACGCGTACGAAAAAAATTCATAATACAAACGTTAATCAAATTTATAAAACAGAGTGAAATAATATTATTTACTTGATGACGTTCCGTGCATAAACAATCAAGCTATAAATTCGATATAACCGCACAACTTTCAGAAATCGAATTTTATAGTCCAGTCAACTTATATTCTTCTGTTTTCATTGGCAGTAAAATTTTTCATATCTATGGTATACGCGTTGCGTCATTCCTATTACATATGTTGGATGTCGATTCGATAAAAAAAGATTCAGTAAACAATCTCTCTCTCCACCCAATTATATTTGACTCAGGTATAGTGCCTATTGTATGCAGTTGTGTGTTGATGCATGCATTGCAATGGCCGAGTTCTCTTCTACATTATTCAACTTATTCGGATGTGTCATTCTATATTTGGCTAAATTCTCATGTTCACTTCATCTAACTGACCCCGACCGTCTTGTTTGACCTATGCATTTGACCTCGCAGTCATCACATGGAGCTTGGTAGATTAGATTATTCTGATTAATTGCCTCTATCTGATCGTTAAGCCAACCGACAAAACTTATCTCTGGGTGAGTTTGTAAGTTGAAATGTCACCCAAATTGCAGCCTTGTTGAACAACTACGTAAAGTTTCTGATGTCGCTTCCTTGAGGGGGTAAAACAATGGAGGCCTTGAACACATTTCCAATAGTGTTATCATCACTATTCGTACTTGTGTTACTCTTATTATTTCCTTTCTAGTATCTTCGTAAGAATTTCTTAATCAACAGTAACGATAACTACCAACGCTTCTATTATGTGACTCAATTCCTTCTATCAATTCTTCCAGTGACTAGTGAGTTTTCCAATTCTATCATTTACAAATCTCACCCAACCTGCCTTAACTGACACTGCATGAGATGACCTGAAGTCTCGATACCTGTTAAAGTGTGTCGGCTTCCTGTAAATTGTAGTATCCAAACCACCGTCTGACCTCCCTTCTACTCTGCAATCCAACATAGATAATTCTCCTTCCGCCTCTTTTTCTGCCTTGTAAGCGAATTGGATTACTTCTACTACTGAGTTTATATGCATGAGGAAATTGTCGATATCTTCCGATCTCAACACACTAAATGTATCATCCACATATCACCACCGTATCTCAAGTGCATGATTAAACCTTTGTAAAGTCATGTGTTTCCAACTATGCATAAATATATCTGCTACGACTGGGGATATTGGTGATTCTATTGCTACTCCTTCTGTTTGTCCATATATTTTGTACTTAGATTTGAAGATAAAATAATAAGAGTAATACAAGTAAGAATAGTGACGACAACACTATTGGGAAGGAGTTCAAAACCTCTCAAGGAACCGACATCAGAAACTTTACGTAGTTGTTCAACAAGGCTGCAATTTGGGTGACATTTCAACTTACAAACTCACCCAGAGATAAGTTTTGTCGGTTGGTTTAACGATCAGATAGAGGCAATTAATCAGAATAATCTAATCTACCAAGCTCCATGTGATGACTGCGAGGTCAAATGCATAGGTCAAACAAGACGGTCGGGGTCAGTTAGATGAAGTGAACATGAGAATTTAGCCAAATATAGAATGACACATCCGAATAAGTTGAATAATGTAGAAGAGAACTCGGCCATTGCAATGCATGCATCAACACACAACTGCATACAATAGGCACTATACCTGAGTCAAATATAATTGGGTGGAGAGAGAGATTGTTTACTGAATCTTTTTTTATCGAATCGACATCCAACATATGTAATAGGAATGACGCAACGCGTATACCATAGATATGAAAAATTTTACTGCCAATGAAAACAGATGTAAGTTGGTTTTCATCATGGATTGACCTCAGTTTGAGGAACATTTGAAACCTGGGAGCATTAGACAGCTGTTGTGTGCCAGTCTGGGACTCTAAAGCAGTGCGCACCTACGATTCCGCCCTCTAGGAATTGAACTCGAGACCTTCGGGTTGGGTGGCCAGCAGGGTAGGAATCCAGTGGTCCCTATTTCTAACTTCTGCCAATGCATGATATAGCGCAACCATTACCTAATGTCATCGTTGGGTGTCTGCCCTCAACAATGATATTGGGCGACGGTCACGCTGTTGTTAACCAACAGAGGTCGGAAATATGAACCACTGGGTCCCGACCCAGTGACTGGCTCAATGGTAACGTGCTGGCCACGGAACCTGAAGGTCACGGTTTCGATCACTGGCGGTTCCGCGTGTGCAGTGATGAAGATTCCTATACTAGGACGAAACAGCTGTTCGGTGCTCCAAAGTTTCCAATATTTTTTTCACTGTTAATCCATGGTGAAAACCAACTTAAAATATCTTTAAATCCCCACAAATGCCCAAACTCAAAAGGATAAGTTGACTGGACTATAAAAATCGACTGTTGAAAGGGGTGTGATTATATCGATGTGACTGAGCAATCAATTATTCCCGGAACGTCATGAAGTAAATAATACTATATCACTGTGCATTATAAGTAGAGTAAACTCATCTTACAAGCCATATATAAGAAACTCTCTTTGTGTTAGGTGCTTGTACGATCGGTAATCGCATGACTGGTAGTTGGATATATCTACTTCCGTATACATCTCAGTAGAAAGCAGTAGACCTGTGATTCAAACAGTACTGAGCCAAAAGCAATGAATGATTAGGATTTTTGCGATTATCAGTCTTCAAATTTAGTACCTGGACTTCCAATCAATATGTCCGATATTTGATGCACAAATCGATTTCCTCCCGGTTCGTTACTTAGTGAATGAAAAGTAGAAAGGTAAAGTTCTCCTCGTGATATTAAGAGTTTGAATATGAAGTGTCTTAGTTTATACAACTCATTAAAACCACTTCAGTAACTGCACGATAACAAACTCATTGACACTCATAGCACACTAACAATGTTTTGAGTGTCAGTAATCTTTTGTGCTGGTTTCTTTGACAGCCATATATCAAACCTATAATCAAGCGAACAGCACGACCGCGTGATATACTGAGACCTTGGTTCGTTTTTGGTACCGACAGCATAAGGGATAAATATTCGTAAAAATCTCCGCAATGCTATCAAAATTTCGTTAATTGATATCAACCTCCACATCTTGAAATCTTCATGTCAGACATAGTAAGATATGTTTTCTGGCTGCAAGATGATTTAGTAAAAAAAAAAAGTGAAAATTGTATTCGGAAGTTTTCAAAGAAGCACTGGGTTGGTATTTTAAGAACTATGTAGAAATTTAGTATAACTTAAATATTGAAACCGATTTATATTAGACATTTACAGTGAGGTGCACATAGTTACATGCTTTAAATGTAAAGTGGATTTCTGGAACTCTATCAAAAGTTAAGGAGTGAAATAAGAGGCGAATTCCTTCATTTACCTTACGAGGAGCGACTAGATCACTGTAGTAGGTTCAGAGGAGACTTCACACTAACGTATAGCATTCCAAAGTGGTTTTGGTGTTAACCTATTTTATTTATTTTTTTAGCTTAGAATTGACTGAAAGCGTTGGGTGAATAATCCACGTTCGGAATTCGTTGCTTACATTAAATTATGAAGGAGTGAAGATTTGCAGAGCGGCATGTTCATACAGCATCTGCCACTGACATTTTCATAAGTATAAACTGCCTCTACAATTCTTGTAGCTAAAAGATTATTACAGGCTGACCGAATTTTTAGGCTTATTTAGCAAACATAATACCAAATTGCAGTCTATGCTCAATGAATTCCTTGCACAGGTTGGTTTGCAGTGAATAGAAATGCTTAGTAGAAATCAAGTGCACAGTATAATAATGATACCTGAGGCTCAAAATCATCCTAACAGATTTATAGGTATTACGAAAGTAGATAAAAGTGATTTGGCGTTCCTAATCTACACTTTACACTTTCAGGCACGATTGAGTTGCTGCATCCAATAATGTGATTCCTAGCCATTAAATTCCTGAACACACATCAATGAATTTTCGTAGAAATACAAGGAATAGAATTTGGAAGTTCACAAAGTCAAGCGACTTCAACAATATGATAACAACGGAGAACCGATCTAATCAAACTAAGAGCTAGCTACGCAAAATAACAGCCCACATGTATAGATGCAAGCCACCAGCAAAAAGATTAGACTGACAAAAATTATTTTATCAAACATTAGAAAGTCTAGTCAGAATAAAATGAATAGTCCTTTGAAACTAAGTTGTAGTAGCACAGTGTTTGGAAAGAAACGAAGGCCATTCAATGTCCAATTTCTTTTTGCGAGGTAGATTTATTTACGCCTGCTTCTAGATCTGACGGGCGGTTGGGTGTTGGTGAAATTCGCAGGGAGTGTGTGGTTTTTTCAAGGACTATAGTGCAGATGGATTCCTGAAGTGTCATGCCAGAAGACAATTGGTCGTAATGGCTGTAAAATAAGACACAAAAGATGTCCAGAGAAATCACGGTAGAGGGTGTGAGAAGAAAAAGAGTAACAAAAAACGATTATGTGAAAGGAAAGGGAACGGAATGAGAAACTTTCGGTAGATTCATGGAAGAGAGGTGAAGGGAAGAGCTTTCACTAAAAAGTATGAGAACATAAAGTCAGTAGGAAGAGAAGGAGCAAACAGAATTATAGGACAGGTTATGGAAAAAAAGATGGTAATACCATTGGCAGGAGATTGTAACTGGAGATATCTACAGGGAAGTATATGGTTGAGCCAGATTCATAATGATAGTAGTGTTACAGAGGATTCTGTAGTAGGTTGGCCATGCTGAGTCGTGCGAAGTTAATAGGTTGTATCAACCTGGTCCACATCCCAGCTAGATAAGCCCAAATCGCCGGTAGCTGCGTAACTGTACGATCTCTTCTTGAAGCTGTTAACAGACGGTGAGGTAGCAATCTCGGCAAGCAGTGCGTTCCAGTGGCCGCAAACTCACAGCGGAGGAAATTTGAACACACACGGTTTTTCGCCTTTTGGTGGACGACTCTCCATGGGTCACCACGAGGATTACTGTTGTGGCCGTTCGGTAGGATTCCGCTGATCGGATGGCTTGGGTTACTTAGTATTTTGTAAGCCGTTATTAGGTCACAACGCAACCTGTGGTAGCTTGGAGAGGAGAGTCCTAGCTCATTCAGCCTGACCTTGCAGAGTTTCCGCCCAGTTCCCACGGCACCCTTTGTAGCCCGCAGTACTGCGTAGAATCTGGAGGCGTCTCCTGGGCAATTGGAGCTAGTGTTTAGTTTGTCATTCAGTATTAGTCCTAGGTCTTTCTCCGCGTTCGTGCACGAAAGTTGCTTTCCAAAGAGAGAATAAGGTACTTTCTGAGAGTCAGGCGTGCGCAGAAACGTGGTTAGGCACTTGTTCAGATTGAATACTAATACCCTATTATCTACCCTTTCTGCAAGCAATCTGAGTTCACTCTGAAGTGCTCTTGATTCCTCTTCGGATGTCGCAGTTCTCCGTAATTTAACAATGCGTGAAGTAAAACTACGGAGCTGAGGTTCAAAAAAAGGTCGTCCACAAAAAGAAGGAATAGCAGTGGATCCAGAATCGCTCCTCGTGATACAACAGATGACGATGTCCCCCTTCGTGTAGAATCATCTGCCGTCTAAATAAACCTCGCCTCATCAACCAGTTCACTAGTCAATAGCCGGTCCTAAGAATGGGTAAAGACGGAAGGTTGGGCATAGGGCTAGCAACCCTATACCGTAAAACAAATCCAACCAACCGCCAAAGAAACTTCAAAGCACAAACAAAATATAAAAATAAAAACAATATTATTCCTCCCTAGAATCCGAGAGGCGAAATCACGCCGGTTGCTAAAAGCCTTCAGGAAGCCAATTGGCCGATGTGTCTTCCCTTCTCTCGATGAAAGCAAAAGTAAACATGGGGACATGGAATGTCCGCACAATATTTCAACCTAGCAAGGCTATCCAGATTATAAACGAGATGAGAAGGTATCACAGTGAAGTGTCAGGAACTTGCGAAAGCAGATGGAATGGAAGAGGACTCTGCAAACTGTCAACCTGAGACGAGTCAATAATCTTACTCCAATATTGTTACCCAGACGACAACCACAAGCACACTCACGGAGTGGATATCATGATGTCCACAACAGCATCGAACCCTCTCATACAGTCGGAACCAATCTCCTCCACGATCAGGATCATGACACTAAGATTCAACTCAAAAGGAAGGAAGGTCACAATCGTACAATGCTACACTGTGCACCTACAAATAATGCTTATGAAGAGAAGGAGGAGGAATTCTACAGACAACTGCAATCAACACTCAACAAGACCTCAGTTTGTGACATCAAAATTCTAATGGGTGAGGTGATGTGAATGCCAAACTGAGAGCGGAAAACACAGGAAGAGAACTAACCATGGGTCGAGAAGCACTCGGTGACGTGATGAACGAGAATGGAGAATTGTTTGAAGATTTCTGTACATTCAACGATTTGGTGATTGGAGTCAGGCACTGTGTTCTAGCACAAGCATATCCACAAAGCGAGCAACATGGATTCGATTTCACCAGACACCAGGACACACTAAAAATCAGATCGACTTCATCTCAATGTGAAGAAAGTGGAGACTCAGTCAGCCTACTTGACACTCGGTCAAGAAGATTAGTGGATGTAGGCTCGGACCACTATATACTGCAAGGAACTTACCTTCCAAATCAAGTTAAAAGACCTCAAGGAAGTTGGTGATAGACCACAGTTCAAGTTGAACACCCAGAACAGAAAGTGAACTAAGGAAGAAACTACAAAGGAAATCTCCACGGCCGACATCAAGGCAAAATGGAGATACCGAGCAACATCACTCAAACAAACATGTGTGGATGAGCACTGGAACTCTGAAAGCTATGTGGAAAGAAACCTGCATAACTGTATTAGGAAGGAAGAAGAAAGAAGATGATGAATGGAATGGATCTCGACGGACACATGGAAGCTGATAGAGCAGGAAGAGGAGGATGGCGAGGCAGAAGATAAACCAGTGCAAACAAGCTCAAAGAGAGGAGGAACTGAGTACAATGTATAAAACAACCTATAAGACAAAGAAGTGAAGAAGAGTGCACGCAAAGACAAAAGACACTTCCACGACACACTGGCAAGTGAAGCAGAACAGGCTGCAGGTAGGAGAGACCTGACAACATCGTGTCAAATAACCAGGTAACTATCTGGGAAGAGATCAACACAGATGAAACCAATAAAAGATGATGAAGGAAATCTTATCACCAAAGAAGAGAAACAAAGGAAACGATGGGCTGACCACTTCAAAAAGTTCTTGAATCGACCACCACCTGCGCTTAGTCCAGAAATACCACCTGCAGCCACAGAACTATAAGTGAACACAAGCCCTCCGACAAAAGTCGAAGTAATGAACGCATAAAGCTACTGAAATGCGGGGAAGCAGCAGGACCAGATGGAATCCCGCCAGAAGCACTGAGGACAGACGCAGAGACAACAGCGGACATGCTCACACCACTACTGCAGAAGGTAGGGAAGGAAGAGAAGTTACCTGGCGATTGGAAGAAGGGTTACCTTGTCAAACTCCCAAAGAAGGGTGACCTAAGTCTTTGCAAGGACAAGGACTGGTGCGGAATCACTCTCCTGCCCACCCCAAGCAAAATATTAAGCCGCATCATCCTAGAGAGGCTAAAGGATGCGCTAGATTCAAAACCACGACCCAAATAGGCTGGCTGGATTCAGGAAGTACAAATCATGTGCGGATCAAATTGCAAAGCTACACTGCGCATCATCATACAAGAGTATAGAATGGCAGTCAACTCAATTCTGTACCTCAACTTTATCGACTTGGAGAAGGCCTTTGACAGCGTCGACTGAGAGGTAGTTTGGAAACTGCATCAATACTACGAAATACCACAAACCTTTATCACCCCCATTCAATAACTATGTGAAGACGCCACATGCTAAGTAATTCACAATGAGAAGCTCAGTGATACCTTTGAATTGAAGCGAAAACAGGAGTAAAACAAGGCTGTCCACTATCACCCATGATATTCCTGATTTTAGTCGACTGGATCATGCAGCAAACAGTGAGGAGCGAGAAGAGGGGGATACAGTGGCTGGACCGCGGAAAAGAACCTAGGAGATCTGGATTTCGCCGATGACTTATGTCTACTATCACACAAACCTGAAGATCTACAGGCGAAAACTAACAAGTTAGCAGAAGAGGCAACGAAGACAGGACTTCAGGTAAATGCAGAGAAAACAGAGGTGATGAAGATACCCAACCAACACCACCAACAACAACAACAAGCTCCAATCAACATCAACGGGAGAAACTTAAAGGAAGTAGCCTCCTTCACCCATCTAGGCAGCACTGTTTCAACTACAGATGGTGGCACAGACGACGACGTCAAAGCCAACCACGATCGGAAAGACAGCAAGACAGGTGTTCATTAGCCTGAAACCAGTGTGCAGATCTTCTGCATTCAGCTTGTGGAACAACATCCGGATTTTCAACACCAATGTCAAGTCGGTGCTTCTGTGTGGTTCAGAGACTTGGCGTGTTACGAAAGGCACTTCCAACAAACTACAGACATTCATCAACAACCGCCTACGCTTGCTACTGAAGATCAGATGGCCAGAATAACAGGAATAAGCAACAAGGAACTCTGGCCAGCAACGAATCAACCAAGAACCTATCGCTCAGCAAATATGCAGAAGCAGGAAGTGGAGACGGATTGGGCATACACTGAGAAGACTATTCGGGAACATCACGCACCAGTCCAGGCACTCGAGTGGAACCCAGATGGGAAGCGACGAGTTGGGCGTCCGAGGTGAGGGTGACATGGAGGAGATGGTATGAGGAAGAAATGAGAGCTTGTGGACTGTCGTGGAACCAGGTTCAAAGGATTTTAGAGGACAGAGTGCACTGGAGACGTGCTACTGAAGCCCTATGTTCCATTAGGAACCCGGGGGACAAATAATAAAATAATAATATAGTGGAGCATTTGATCGTTGATACCTAACCCTGATATTTTGCGAATAAAACGTGTGAGTGGGATTTGTGAAAAATCTTGACGAAATCTGGAGATGTAACATAAACAGGAACCTGGAGGTCACAGCACGCCGCCTACTTATCACAGGCCGCCAGATGGTTAGAGGGGCGATACCTGCCGTTACCGAAATTATGGTGAGCACCACTTGATGCTCCCCTCTTTTCCAAGCACTCCCTGACATGGTCGTCCACCAGGCCCTCCATTACTTCTGACACTGCTGGTAGAAGTTCTGTGGGTTGGTAGGATTTCGGGTTCTGTCCGTCCCCTACTTTGGAGAAGAGAGACAGAATAGCACACTCCTATTCTCGTGGAATCATGAATGTGTTTAGGGAGTGCCGAAACAGGTTGCAGAGTGGACCACATAGGTCCCCCGCTCATTGTTCCAACATATCCGGTCGGGTACGCTACCACTTTTCCAGCTTGTAAATTTTTGCACACTTATTTTTCTGGGATGCTCCATTATATAAACATGCAGCACTTATATCTTCTAGTGTCAGAATGGGTGGGGTTGCGATTGCCCTCCATGAAGATATATGTAATTTGCATAGTAACTTTTTCATGGTATGTGTTTGTATGTTGAAGAGTAATTATTGCTGCTGTTATCATTGCACTGTCGCATCCAGATGATTTCTCTGCGCGGAGTTTTGACAGCTTCTCGAGGACCACAGAAGGGGCTAACTTTATTTCATAAAACTCTACTGCATTGAGCAATGCCGAAAGCTGGTAGGGCAGTTGGCGATTTCGGTTGGATGACGGCATGTTCAGTTGTGTGTCGAGGGAGGCTCTAAAGGTTTTGGCAATTTCTAGTTTAAAGAGGTTCTCTCCTTCTGGGCCTTTCAGGAGGCAAGCTCCCTGGCTGGTGGATTTTCTGCCACACACCGATATAAGTTTTTGGAGTTGGCCTCAAGATTCCGGACAAGGTTCGTCTGGAACAACCTCCTGCACCCGTCACTTTGATGCTGCATTGATCTCTTAGGGCAACATACGCGGTATGATCTGACCCTTTACTGGAGATCCCCCGGTTGCATCATGCTTCCCTATTTCCCCTCAAGGGGCGTTCAGTGTCCAGTTTCCTCCATGGGGTTCACTTCTTCGGTACCGTTGTGACTCCTGGGACGTTTTCAGAGATAGTCTTCTTGATGGTATCTTTTACTTCTCATTGCTGATCGACTGAAGATTTGCTCCACCCCCGAGTCTATAGTGCCGTCAAAAGAAATTCGTGCATTGTCAAGTAGTTTGCCTTGCTGTAGCAAGGATGGGCCTGGATTCATCTCACGACAGCTGTTCGTTGAATACCAGATCAAACGCAACAACACCGCTTCCGCTGCTCTCAAGGGGAGTTTGAACCCAAACGTTTTCCGCCAGCAGATAGTCACTGGCAAGCGGCAGCCCAGTTTGGACGGGTTCTCTTCCGGACCCCTAGATGGTATCATCGCCAGTGTTCCCATGCAGTCCGGCCTTTTAAATAGTGTTGAGTAGGTTTCGGTCGAACCTCCGGCTTCAGGGTCCTCTCTCCTCCCGAGGATTTGGAGCCAAAGCATTAGAATCCTAGGCTATAATGACCTGGTTCAACCGCACAGACATCGCTCCGGACATTACTTGCTTCAGTCGCGGGTTATGTTCCACGTTGCTAGTAGGAGCTCTGTAGACGACCTCTACCAGGTATTTGGTGTGGCCAACCGTAAAGCGACACCAGGTGTCCAGGAGCCCAAAAGGTAAAGTTTCAGTTGCTCGTTCACTCTTAAGGTCATCTGTAGACTTTGCACTCCACCTCCTTTCTTAAACCCCCTATCTCTCCTGAACAGAAGCGTGCCGTCTATGCTAGTTTCGATGTCGCTAATATCCGGGATTATGATCTTTGGAGTAGGGCAGAACAGAGAGACCCTAGTTCCCCCATCTTACCTCTAAGCCCCCTCACTATACTGTAAAGACGCTTCGATATGTTTCTAACACCATGGGGTGTCTTGGTGGTGGCAACTGAAGAGGGTTGTGTGCAATAGGGAAAACTGCTACAGGACGGCCAGCTACACTGGAACCGGCCCAATCGCGTTTCTTCCCACAGTGGTTTCTGGGGATTTTGTAGAGCTTAGGCTGGCTTAGATATCTTGTCTGCTGACGGTGATGGTGACTTCAGCACTAGGTGGGGTCGCCGTTTGCTGTTGTCGCAGTGTTCTGGGCCTGTTTCCACACCAGCTGACGTTCCCACCGGCATTGTATTTTACTACGTACCAAGTTTGCGGTACTTTGGCTGAAAGCCCTTGACATCCGGAATGAATAGCCGTCAACCTGGGTGATCTTATCGTCGTCAAATGTGGGGGACTTGGTTGTCTGCAGATAGCCGCCGCCCTATCCCACCTGACTCTTTCCTCACTGATAACCACTGCCATTGTTAGACGTCGTGGGCATGCTTATCTACTAATGTCCCGGCTTCTAGCCCCTGTGTGCCATGAACAACCATGGCTGTTGGTTCCAGCGTGTGGGGCGCTTCGTGTGATACTTCTCTCACTGACAGTTGCCGGTCTGGCCTGGCCCTATTGCAGGATGAACGGTTGATGACCAGTGTGTGTGTGGCAACAAGATGAATCTTCCTGCCTCCTAAGCTGGGCTCGGGGTAACTGTCATCAACGCGGGCTTCCTCTGACGTTAATAGTCGTCTTTGTACAACCGGCGTAGCGCTGCTCCTAAGTGTGGACCATGCCGTTTTTCCATTTCCATCCGTTAAAAGATTCTCAAGTGAATCGGAGGGGATGCTGGGAAGCTAACTCTCGAAGTCATCCTATTAAATCCCTCACACTCACCGTCTCACTGATGACAGACGTGGTGACGCAACCTGTATATAGCAATGTGACTTTGGGGTCAAACGCTGTTCCTACACCTTCAGGCAACTATTCAGCATCCTCCCCCGGACTCACCTCAACTCCTATCAACTTGGGCTACCTCAATGAATCTGAGGGTTATACATGTATGGGTGCGGTGGCTCACCTTGCGGTGGGGAACTGCTGTAGGTGGCTACGCCATTGGCCTTATGATAGAGTAGGGGACTGACCAGAAGCAAACTTTTCCAGTGGACTGATGTGGGTACTTCCGGTCTGGAAGAGGGTTTTCGGTGGTCGATGGTCATAAGATAGCTGAAGTGCTATATTTACTGAGACGGCAATTACGCTAAACAACTAACTTGGTGTCACTGCAGCCTCAGTGGTCCAGTAGCGGGTGCTTCTGATTGGGGAAACGGAAGTTATAAAGAGTGCACGTCTCATACTTTGAACTGCACCTCAGTTTTTACGTCGGAAGACGAACGACCCCCAAGAGGAGGATTCCATACCATCGTAACTGGTTGTTTCATCGTCTTCTTAACAACTTTCAGCACAACCAACAAGCCGAATCAGACTGTAATTGCCTGCCGGCAAATATAAACACAGATACAACTTGGGGACGACCTTATTATCAACGATACGAGGGAATGCGGCTGATCCAAGCACGATCTAGCGCTCTATACCGAAAAACCCGTCTATCTTCCCCACACCACCAACCTGGCTGTTATCTGAATGCTCGGTCGCTTTCCCTTTAAGGTCTCGTTGCAGATATAAAGTAAGGTGGTGGCATACAACAAGCCAGCAACCATGGCGGCTGGTGGAAAGGTTACTTGAAAGTGTTAGAAGGGATAAGAAGTGAGCGATAAAACGTTCCTGAGTGGAGTGGAAAACTTTTTAAATAATAGGCGAGCGCAGCCGGTAAAAGACGATATGATTGATCGTGAGGATCCTACCCCCAGCAAGTTGCTGCCTTTACGAAGAAATAGAAGCCTCCTAAAAAGTGAACCGAAGGCTAAAAATGCATTGATAAGACGAAGATAGCCAAGGTATTCGACAGACACACTTTACATCAACTGGTTGAGGGAATATGTGTTAGCCCTAGGAGCGAGAGTTAAACGAAAGACTCCTTACGCAAGTTTCAAGGTCTATACGCACCCAATCTAGTCTCAACTCACTCTGAATCTTTCAAAAATCTTTTCAGAGAAGGCTTAAAACCAGTGAGGCAAGATTATCCATGAGCCAACTGGCCCGTATCTGTCTAGATCATATGACCTTTCGGGTTCTAGGAAGAAACATCTCTCTTAGTTATTTGTGGGGCACTGAAATATGAGCGTTTCGGTCAGGATTCAGCCTCTAGATCAGATGTTTCTATTTGACCAAATTAGGCCACTGCGTCGCTTCTTTGTAGTGTCTGCTGCTTCCTCGGTAAATGCATAACCGAAGTATATTCAGAAGATATCAAAAAACAAGCATGCGGCTACTGATAATATAATATGTAAATAAAGCGGCCACAGCACAGGCATAAATACTGAAAACAAACTCCGAGTACTCCAAGAATACTGCTAGCGGACAGCCGAGAGGGAACCACCATGGTGACTGCAGATATAACCTTCGGCGCAGTTAAACGGCGCTCGAAGTAGACAACAAGCTGAAAGATAAGTTTGAGGGAGTTATGAAGGACAGAAGTAGCAATAAATTTACCGAGAAAGGGAAAGCGGTTTGCGTACTTTTACGAGAATGAGTGACAACAAGAGCAAGAGAACAATGCGGTAACATTGCGCTTGCATGAAGATACAAAAATATGGCAGCAAAAGCAGACGCGGTTGTAATGGTCACACAGGATAGAGTCTCGCATTGCTTTTGGCATGATCCATAGCCCTCCTATACCACGGCAAAATGAGGCAATAATTGATTTTTGTTAGCCTAAACCCTTAACTTCGTACCATCATGACTACTGCCACCCAAAAATGGAACCATCATTTCCATAGGCAACTTTAAGGAGATAGTCTGCAGATCAGTCTCACGCCGTCAACAGTTGCGTTTTTAATCTGTTTTGCTATACAAAATAGGTGTGCATCCGTAAGATATGCATTGGACGTCACTCTTGTACACACTTTTCAAAAGTGAACCCAATGAAGGGTCACCACTTACTGAATAAAGAGCTTTGAAGAAGCAGACTTGCTGCTAAAGACAGTATGCATGTTCGGCGTGACGAAATAGGTTCTTGAAAGTCCACCTCACGCGAAAATGGCATCATATTCCTGTTGAGAACAATGATGTTTCTATGGCCGTGAACAGTGTTTACTTCAAATCACCTGAATTCGTTCATATACTTCTTTGGACAAAATACATTACTCAAAGTTTTCGGAGGTCAGTGAACCAGTCAGTCCCAGCTATGTCACTTGCCAGTGTCCTTATGCCAACTGTTATTCTCCAGAATAAGAGGTCCAACATCAGTTTTTCCCTTTGATTAACTGTCTGTTCTTATAACATATTATGCTAAGTCTAAATGAATATTTTTAAAAGAATACGATTTCAACAAACTGTCTGTTTTATCATGCCTGGTGTGCCATCCACATTTCTCTACTGAGATTTGTTTGGGGACATAAATGACGTTTAGTACATTTTTCTGCAGGAAAATGTCTGCAAGTGGTCGGGTACTGCACAAACAACCGATCCCATGATTATTCTTTTATTTTGTGGGCAGTGGTTCACTTCAAATAAGAAAGGCAGCATATCCATCGCAAACCAAAACTTGGATAGCCGCGGAGAATTGGCTTGGGATGATATGCAGACATCCATCTGAAAGCTCTCTTTATGACAGCTGCCTGTTAAGGGCTCCAAACATTCTCCGCGTATATACTTTACACATCTTCAGGCTCCAGAAGTTCTCAGTTTTCCTGAAATTGGCTGACGGATCACAATCTGGAGAGAAATCGATCTTGTTGAACATCATCTGCTCATTAAACGTATGAAATCAGAAATCTGGCTGTCTAAAATCCTTCTAACAAACAAGTTCTCTGTGAAATCACACGGAGGTCATCCTTCAAATTTGAATAACACCCTTATTACTGATTCAAAGCAAGTGTACAAAACAAAGTAAATTGGCCCGTCAGCGGGTGTCTCTGGAAGTTCATAAGACTTGGCTCCACTTCGCTTTAAAAGTTGAACAGTCGATCAAGCTAAGTGGGTTGTAAGCAAGAATATCACTAAGAGACACGATGTCCACAGCAGACAAATTCAGGTTTGTAGAAGACCAGCCTGTTTCACTTTCAGTTTAGGAGAGTCACAAATACCTCAAGATAAGCCTTATTCTTGCCGTTCAGCTTTGACGTTAAACAGCTAGCCTGAGCTAAGTGCAAATACATATAATAATAATATTTATTCCTGAATATACAGGCACACACCATTTTTACAGGTATAAATAAGTTGATATACAAATTACATTCATCTTCATGGAGGGTAATCTCGACCCCCGCCTATTGTCACTAGAAGATATAAGTGCTGCATGTTCATATAATGGAACATCCCAGCAGAATAAGTGTGCAGAAAATTTACAAGTTGGACGAGTGGAAGTATTGTCTTAGCATTCACAAAAAAAAGGGTTTGTATCTAGACACTACAGGTATTACCTGGAGAAAACTCATGCTTGAAGCTTATGCTTCCATTGTAGCAGTTTGTACTTTTTGCTTGAGACAATGATGAAAAGTTTACGAATTGTTTACCTATTGTACTTCATTGACGATTCCAGGACTGTATAATTCATCCATGTTAACACCATTCCACAACGAAGATTCATAATCTTGATGAATATTATGACTGAAAGCCAAATGTCTTCACTTTTCCAACTTCAGCGTCGAGAAGCAACAGACTTGTTTAAATGCACCAAACAGGCTTCCAGAACATCTTGCCCTTCGTTTTCACGGGTCGTGGCAGCCTTGCAGTTGGCAAGTGTTGGACTTTGCTGGTCACTTTTATAATGAGTAAATCCCAGATTTTGATGGTCATGAAGTTGTAGTCAAGTGAACATTTTTTATTTCTGCTTGTTGTAGCTAGGTATTCTAAACGTGGTAAAACTGGCTACCCTCCATGAAGGGCAGTTTCAGCCATGGTCTGCTCCTTAAGTAATTAATTCTCGATGGCAACAAAGCCAACGTTTAGAACTGAATTATTTTTCTACAACGAGAAAAAAACAGATAAAGCGGCAGACAAAGCGGAGAAAGC
The DNA here is from genome assembly GCA_944470555.2 of Heterobilharzia americana. Taxonomy (NCBI): domain Eukaryota; kingdom Metazoa; phylum Platyhelminthes; class Trematoda; order Strigeidida; family Schistosomatidae; genus Heterobilharzia; species Heterobilharzia americana. Next base: position 11,416,598 of record OX104132.1, on the reverse strand, counting down.
AAGAATTTCAACAAGGAGAGTGTTTTCTATGTTCATGTTTCTCCCTACTTAACTTCCCTTGCTATGGCTATCACTGTTTATCCTTATTCTATAGAGTATTTAAAAATATAAATTTCATGCTCTCATGTGGTGTGGGATTTCTGTTTTTGATTACTGTGTTGGGTGGGGCACAATGTGCCGTTAGTTTGAGGTGGTAACTTATGGAAGTCTCCTCAACGCTTCGTATGAAAGACCAGTGTAGGTGTGGTGGCTGTCTCATTATACATTAGGAGAGCCGAGTATGCGAAGTGTCGTGGGAGAGACTGTTGGTACATTCGATAAACGTAGAAGTCACCAGATGATAAGAAGTCAGCCAGCAACCGACCAAATTCAGAGGTTGATTTGGAGGCCTTCACTTCAGCTGGAAGTCTGTTCCACAACTGAGAGAATTTGACGTCAAAGAAGTTTGCGCGCAAGCAGGACTTGAACGACTTCATTTTTAAGCTATGGGCGTGGTTGCGCAGATCATAACGACTAATTTGTTCGAACTGAAACTCATCACTGGCTGTAAAAGTGTGTTTATGTAACACATCAAAGAAGTGTCAGGTTAATTTTGAGTAGTCTCATCTGAAGTGTTTCTAGACTTAGTGTTCTGCATCTGGTGCTGTAGTCCTGTTTGCAATGGTGTCCTAACAACCTAGCTGTGAAATACCTTTGGAAACCCTCTATTTTATGTTTGTCTATTATGCGGAAACCACTCAGTATAAATGGACAGTATTCTAACAGTGGACTTACGCAAGTTTCGTAGAGTGGCAGCTTGACTTCTTTGAAGTGGAAGCCACTAACTATGCAACCCATCACGATCCTAGATTTGTGAGTCTGTGGTGCTACCTGTTCAGAAAATGTGAGGTCCCCTGAATATCCTAGTCCAAGGTCACACACACTTTTAAGAACAGGAAGTTTCGTAGGCTGAAGATGTAGTTGGACATACGCCGATGGAGCACCAAAACATATCCAGCCACATTTGCCTATATTGAACTGAAGTTTCCAAGCAGTAGACCATGCGGATGTTACATCGAGCTCCCTTTGTATTAGTGCTCGGGGGTGGGATAGGTCGTCACGGGTGAATGTGTATGCAACTGCATCTGTCACATGTATTAGTCTACCAGTTAGTAACACGAATGAAGGTTGAAGCTCCACAGTACACCGCTGAAAGATGTTGATGTCATTCATGAACTACTTGTATTTCTGTTTCTAATCACAAAACTCTTATGCACCACGCAGTGCTCTTCGGATAGGCCAAGGTTTGATTTTTTTCGCCTAATACTTTTCATTGGGATGATCGGTAGTCGTAACGGAAAAATGATCTGAAATCCCTCCTGATCACCTTATTTGATAGCACTGATATTTATTTGGATATTTTACCCCCAATGTGGATGGTGTACCTTCGACCCTAGCCGATGTAATGTTGTTTGGTTGTTTGACCGTCTTCTTCGACTTTGCACTTGGTATCTGCCGCTGTATGATTGAGACCTATCATGAATGTTTCACTTTCCTATTACGTGACGCTAGACTGTTGATGACGTGAAGTTGTTTTACTGCCGCCGACATTTTGTTTTGGTTCAACTTACGGTTGTACTGTAATTTGACTGTTTGTCTTTTAACTGTCTACTGGAAACGTTTATTTGTTGATTTGATTCTGGTAGACAGAGTTTTGATCCCTTTTGTCTGGAATATTCTTATTGACTTTCAGGTAATTAACAATTGTATTTGTTTAACCAGGTTTTACCGTACAGTACTTATTTGTACCTGAGTACATTTGGACTGTTAACCAACGGCACTGTTGGGGTGCTTTTGTAATTTTGGTATAACCTATTGTTGCTTTGATAGTACCACAGGTTTGGTTACGAATCTACTACAGAATTACGACAAACCGTGTTTTGACATTTGATCCAACCTTTGACTGTGCGCCACTCGCGGAAGTTTGGAAGCTATACAGTAGAAGGCAGGAACTAGTCAGACTCGCGTTTGTCGGCGCCGCCTAGTTATTTCCCCACGTTCGGGCCAAAATTATTGGATTTTAGCTGTTGCAGTAGTAACGTCCAGGCGCTTTAACCGCCTGATTGAAATTATTTACATAATTTCCCACAATTGTTGCATCTGAAGGTACAGGGATACAGATTGATTGCTTGCCGCTAACCTAAAGTGTGAGGCCGGTACATCGCGGGCCAAGTTGCTAAAATTAACACTAATGCACGTCATCAAAGCACCCATTCGGCTACCCTTCAGTTGTTTGGCCTTTGGGCTTCTGACCGTTCTAATTTACATTTACTGCTTCGGTGGACCTCCGGAACTTTGGTTTACCGACGATGCAATGCCAGAAGGAAAAGTAGGAGGCGAAGACAATAGAGTCTTCTGCGAGATGGTTTCACCTGACTTTACAGCTGAATGGGTTGCAACGGAGTGTTCTTCAGCTCTAAAAATATTTGACGCTGCGAAATGTTGGCCACATGTTGAAACTTGACAGCACTGATCTCAAGGTACCTCTGATAAAAAGGAAGGTCGGGGTTTCGTGCGCCGCCTTGTGCTGGCTGAAGGTTAAATGCGTCCGTCACTAATCTAGAGATTTTTTGGACAACTAAATCATCAGTTATTCCATCAAACACGAACATATTCATCTAGCTTCATCACAAATCTAACCTTCAGTTACCTTCCCTTCCCCTAAGACACCGATTGGATTTAATAAATCATGAGAAGCACGAGGTGGTATTTTATGTGTATCCCTCTAAACACTGAAAGCTGAGGGCTACCTAACAGTGATATGTGACGTTTTTCATATTTCACCTCACTCACTTCGTCAAAGCATTTGACAGCGTTCCACCCATGGTCATGCTTCGCAAAATCATGTAAACCAGTGTAAGTGAACCCCTACTCATTTGGTTTAAGGAGTACCTGGAAGGGAGGCAGTTCTGGACCAAGGTGGACAGAACACCGTCGGAGTGGTGACCATCGACATCAGGAGCATCCCAGTGAGCAATCTTTGGACTACTTCTGTTCCTCCTGTTCGCTAGTGACCTGCCATACAAGATCTCACTCATCCTCCTCTTCGCTGATGAAATTAAAATTTGACATGTAGTAAACGAAGAGGCCGACTGTACAGCGGTACAAAATGATTTGCAACAACTTGAACGTTGGTCGTCAGAAAATGGCTTGAGCCTCAACCTGCAAACGTGTAAAGCAGCGCATGTTAGTAAACGTGAATCGCTAGAATATCCACGGAGAGAGATATGGGGCTCAACTTCTCCGACACCTTGAACACCAGCTCCAACTACAAAGGTATGAAAACCAGAGCGAACGCCATTCTACACCTTCTTCCTAACCGTTTTCTAACCACACGTGCGGCTGCACCTAGAGATCTTCAGTACGATGGCTCTCACGACATTCAAGACAGACTCTAACCTCCTCAAAAAATGCAGCGACCTGCTACAAGATCAGTTGTAGGGCTGAGGGGAGGGCATACCTTGAAAGACTAAGCCACTTAAACCCATTCATTTCGTTTATCGCGGAAAGAGGTAACCTTATTATGCCCCATAAGGTCATCCATCAGGCAAACCACGCAAACAAATCGGCCTCACCTGCAAATCAGTAGTCATCGTGAAGAAACCCTATTAGGATAGCACATCAGAGAGCGAACACCAAGTTCAGGCCCAATTTTCATTCAGAGTATATGCTTCACGGAATGCCCTACATCGGGATACTGTCATAGCCCCCTCAGTAGACTCGTTCAAAAAACAGTTAGAAAGTTATATCACTTTGCATGGTTTGCTCAGTGAGTCGGTAACCTCGCTAGCTCACCTTCACTTCCCTTCTACCTACCACACGCTATCTCTCTTAATAACACATCTACATTGTCTACTAGTTCTTCGATAACAACTAGACTCGTGCCATCTACTTTTGCCATTCGAATAATTCCCACATACTTTTTCTCACTATCCTACCATTCCAATTCAGGTATCTACACAGACAACAGCTGCGATAGACCCATAACTTTTTCAGCTACCCAACGCTCCCCTATCATTCAACAAATTGCCATCAGTTTTGTATGCTCGCGCCATAATTATTGGATAATGGATTGAATTTAATCGGGCTGGAACTTGTCATAGAAAGAAATCTGAAGTTAAGACCAAGAATGAACTTCAAACATACCTTCCGCTGCATAACAGCTTTGAGATCTCGAAGTTTTCACCTCCCAGGAGTTGTGCACGTTTCGTCATAGGAGCCCTTTTAACACAGGTTGGATACATACCAATGGTCACAGTGTGAGCTTGCAGAGTCTCTAACAATAATATCTTTTTCTTTATGCGTCTTCATGCGTTCCGCAAGACCTGGAAGCGAGCGCGAAGAAATCAGTTGGTTTACATTAGCTTGTAAAAAGATATTGGATGCATGGAACTCTTCCACAGGGACGGAACATACAGCAGGAGGGGGAGTGGCTCTCTACGTAAATTCCCGTTTAAAGGCAAGGGTGGTTAGCAATACGGCCTTAACCCAGCTCCCAGAGTCTCTATGGTGCTACTCCACTCTCCACCGTACCAAATAGCTGCTCAGGGCCATATATCGGTCCCCCACCAGCTCCCCTACACATAAGGAAATGGTCATCAAGGCGATCTTAACGACTTCCTCTGCAAATTACGATTCCGTAGTCATTGCCGGCGACTTCAACACCCCGTCCATCCTCTTCGAGACGGAAGGGAGACGCATCAGATCCTTCAATCAGAAGCTGAAGGATGCAATTAAGACTGCTGGCCTCTCAGAGAAAGTGGGTGATGCTACACGCTGGGGACCTAACGGAAACGCATCGCGCCTTGACTACGTTCTGACGAACGATGAACTTCTCATTGAGGACGTTTGCATCCAACCTCCCCTTGGCCTCAGTGACCACGCTGTAATCACCTTCTCCATGATAACTAGGGAGGCTCTGCAACTGGAGACGTCCAACACCTTCCCTTGCTACAGCAAGGCCAACTATGAGACCATGAGGGACTACCTCATGAATGCATCATGGCCAGTGGACTGGGCTCATCTCACAATAGATGAACACTGGTTGGAGGTGAAGAAAATAATCACTGGGGCCATCAGTCACAGTGTACCAGAAGTAACACACAGACAATCATGGTTAAAGCGTGGGACAGAGAGGCTTATCCGGAGCAAGAAGCAGGCTTGGTTCAAGTGGCGTACATCACGCAGGGAGTCTGACTTCTTGAACTACAAAAGGATTCGCAACCTCTGTAACATTAGAGTGCGTAACGACAGATTTTCCATCAAACAAACTTGGCAGCGAGGTTACAAAGCAATCCCAAAAACTGTACCGCTTCATGTCAAGAGAAAGTCGACCAGTAAGGGAGTGAATCTTGTCACAGGCCATGACGGGAGTATACTAAGCAGTCTAGAGATTGCCGAGCTTTTGAGCTCACACTTCCAAGCCCAACTCAGCACTGACACAAGATCCACACCGACTCGCCACGACACCGACCAGGTCGCAAATAACGAATACCTCTGTCACGTCTCTATTACAGAGAAAAAAGTGTTCGAGAAGCTATCTAGGCTACGTCCGGGCAAGTCCCCTGGCTGCGATAACCTAAAACCAGTGGTTCTGAAAAACTGCGCCGAGGTGCTTACTAAACCACTTCGCAACCTCTTTGAGCACTCAATAGACTCGTGCAAACTCCCTAAAGAATGGAAGAGTGCCATCTTGTCACCCATCTTCAAGGGAGGAGACAGAAAAAGCCCTGGCAGCTACAGGCCAATTGCTCTACTCCCTATTGTGTCGAAAGTGTTGGAAAGCCTGGTAGCTGACACCATCTGGGAATTCCTCAATAGGAAAACACTGTCCATGCTGCTCAGCACGGCTTTCGGAGTGGTCGCTCATGTGCCACCAACTTACTAACCACCTGGGACGACTGGACACAAAGCTGGGAGAACAGGGAACCAACACATGTTTTTCTCGACCTAGCCAAAGCATTTGACAGTGTCCCACCCACAGTACTGCTTCACAAGATCATGTCAGCTGGTATAAGTGGACCCCTACTCTCTTGGTTCAAGGAGTACCTGGAAGGGAGGCAGTTCTGCACTAAAGTGAACAGAATAAGGTCGGAGTGGAGACCCCCGACGTCAGGAGTATCCCAAGGAGCAATCCTAGGACCGCTTCTGTTCCTCCTGTTTGTCAACGATCTGCCAGATAAAATATCCTCACCCATCCTCCTCTTCGCTGACGACATAAAAATTTGGAGGGTGGTAAACGAAGAAGCTGATTGTACAGCACTACAAAAGGACTTGCAGCAACTCGAGCTCTGGTCGTCGGAAAATGGCCTGAGCTTCAACCTGGAAAAGTGCAAAGTAATGCACATCAGTAAAAATGAAGCAAGTACGACCGACTTCCAGTACATGTTGAGCAACCGTGCTATCACCAGAGTGTCCATGGAGAAAGATTTGGGGCTCAACTTCTCCGACACCTTGGACACCAGCTCCAACTACAAAGGTATGACAACCAGAGCGAACGCCATTCTACACTTTCTGCGTAGACAGCTTGGCGCCCTCACTCCCGAACTCTTCCTCACCATTTTCAAATCCTACGTGCGGCCACATCTAGAGGTCTTCAATACGGTGGCTCCTCCAACACTCAAGAGAGACTCTAATCTCCTTGAAAGAATACAAAGAACTGCAACAAAATCAGTTGTGGGGCTAAGGGGAAAGACGTATCCTGAAAGACTTAAACACCTAAACCTATTTACCTTGGGTTATCGCAGGAAAAGGGGTGACCTCATTATGGCATACAAGATCGCCCATCAGGCAGACCATGCAAACAAATCAATTTTGCCTGCAACTCAACGATCTTCACGAGGAAACCTCATTAAGATAGCACACCAGAGTGCCAGCAGCATACTCAGGTCCAAATTTTTCTCCCTAAGAGTATGTGCTTTATGGAATGCCTTACCGCGACACATCGTTATAGCTCCCTCAGTCGACTCATTCAAGAGGCGATTAGACAGTTATGTCACCTCGCATGGACTACCACGGACGTACTCAGGTAGTCACCAACCTCACTGGCCCTCAACTCCCTCCTAACTACCACTCACTATCTCCCTCCTTAATACACCCACATTATTTGCTAATTCTTCTGTAGGAACCAAACCCACGCGACCATTTGCGCAATTCCCAAATACTTTTCTTCCATTCTTACTTCTCTCTTCACCCCTCCTTTTCTTCTCCTTCCCTTTTCTCTTCCCCTACTATTATTTTTTCTTCTTTCTCCTCTTTTTTATTCTCTCTTCGTTCTTTTACCACTACCTCACTATTCTCTTTCAGGTACCTACACAGACAGGAGTCACGGCAGTTCCCCATACATCCCAGCAACCCGTAGCTCCCCAATCACTCTACAAATCGAAACTTACTAACCCACAAAGCATCCACCTCGCGGAAGCCAAAAGTAAGAAAGCAGAGGGGATTTCCTCGCCCTCTGCAGGAGTGAACCGAACAACTCAAACCAAGCCCTAAGAACTAGACGTGAGAGATCAAATCTACCAGTTTTCTACGCTCGCAATATCAATATTGGATATTGGATTTGAAGATGTAGAAAGCAACGGTCAACTACAAAAGCTTTTTAGTTAAAAATTTCTTTCTGCCAATCGTTAAACATTTGAAATTACTAAAATTCGTGGATTAGATGCTATTGTATATTGGACAAATGAGGAGCTGAATTTCGGCAGTGCGCTTCCCTTCACGTGAACAGCGTATGCTGTTTGGACCGTAGTGTTGGGTGTCACCGCCTACTAGTAAACGGATGGCTTCTAGCTCGGAGTCGGATAATGGGATAAAGTGAGCTTGATTCAGGGTGTTTTTTCTATAACATGACTAGACGTGAGAAATCAAAAAGTATCAGTTTTCTACACTCGCTCTATCAATATTTGGTATTGGAAGGCTGCATAATTGTACATAGATGTACCAGCCGACAAATACCACAGACCTACTTTTTAGTTTTTCGGCAAAAGTGCTGGGTCCACTGAAAGCTCTGTCGTAGGTTCTTCGAACATTGTAGCATGCCACCGAGTTTACTGTAGTCTACCGCGAGGATTTTGGCCAAGTTGGTTCTACTGTTTTTTTAAAATTTCTTGGCCCAGATGAGGTATCTTCCCTTTATTATATGATTTCGTAAAGCTCTCTTCTATTGTGATGTTGCGTTAATCAAGCCACTTAGGCTGTAATGCCCAGTTTCAACTCTTAAATCGTGATATGTAAATGGTGACGAATATTTGCCGTTGTGGCTGTAAGGCCTTAAAGAGAATTCTTACTACCCCTGAGATTTGTTGAATCTAGTAAACTACATCTTGTTTTGTCGAAAATTCGCAGCCTAGCAATTTCACTGGCTTTTGACCACCAAAATGTCTCAAGTAACCCACTGGCTTATAATTGGTCGTTCTCGGGATGGCAGATTCTCGTTGTTTGTCAGTATTTGCCGTGATTGCATAGTATCAAAAATGTTAGTCAGTTGGTTTAAAGTTTTTCCGTGTCCAGCATTATTATCTGGTTATTCAGCACTAGATAGTAATCACGTACAAATGTCTTCTAGGTTGTTGCCCAAATTTACTAACCAACTATCCTTAAGAAGCGTTGGTTAGTGAACTACACCTGATTGGCATGTTTCTTGACTGATGCCTAAACTGTTGTCAGTAATTTGTAAAAGTTTACTTCAAGATTCCTTTCTAACTTATAGTGCCCAAAGGTACGTCCTTAACATGATTTCTAAAGCATGCTTCCTAATTTGCAGCTATTAACCCTGAATCCCAACCCTGTATTTCTCTGCTTTCAAAATGCATTTTTCACCATGATTCTACATTAGTGTAGGAGTAGGACTCAGGAACAGTGGCAACATGTAATTCGATGTTTGTTTTGTATTATACTCCTTAGAACAGTATTATCTTCTGGATGGCTTTTTGAACATAAAGATATGGGTTTATTTTTGACGTGAACACGATAAATTCTGTTCAGAAAGTCATCAGGTAAATAAAACCACTTCACTGTGTGAAATGCTCAACAAATAAATGGACATGAAACAATTTTGAATTGCTTAATCTAGGACTTAGGAAATGTTGATGACAATTATTTCATGTTAAAAGTCGAGATATCATTCCCGAGCTTCCGGTCGGTCACTTCTAAGGTAGTAGTATATTCTTACTAAACTTAAAATATGTGCATCAGCGAATAAGTCAAGTGTCTAAAAACGCTTTACAATTGTTTTGTGTTGGACTTGGTTATTAACACTAACCAATATGTTTCACTGTTCAGGACAAAATGGTTAAAATGTTTACATATTTACGGGGATATGTTTTCTCAACGTATACTGTGGACGTTCATTAGGTTATAGTGAATAAACTAATGATACTTTCTATTTATCATAGTTGTTCATATATGTGAAGTATTCTTAACTCCTGAAGAAATACCGACTAGCGTTTATTGAGTTGTTTCATCTAGAGTTGTGAAAGTGGCTCGTGACGGACGCGTAAATAAATATCCATGTCTTTTCTATTTGTGATCTTTATTGTTGTAAGACTATCCAGTATCTCCCTATAATTGAACTACTGTTTTTCATAATGAAACTAACTAATAGTCTGCGAAACGTTTTAGGATGACAAATATGATATTAGCACTCGGTCCGGAAAGCTTAGCAACCGTGTTTTATTTCCTAAAAAAATAAACTGTACACGGTATTCACAGTTTATGATACGATTCAGTCGCTGAAGTTATGGTGTTTAGCGTGAGTTTGTCGTGCCATGTTATCTGATTCCATCTTTTACATACAGTCCCCGAAATGCTATCGCTTTTCTTATTATCTCAGGCACTGCAGATCCATCTGCGCCAGACGGTGTAAATAGCTGGAGATGACGCGAAGTATAAATTGGGATGTTGTATTGACCAATGAGCTAACAGAAACTTGAAACCAGTATCAAATAGATGGATTAAACAATTAAACAAATGTTCAGTTGTGAAGTGGATGTAAAATAAATCGACAAATAAAATATGATATACGCTAAAAGTTTAAACTCGTGACCTAATTGATAGTAATCAATTATCTGGACCACTGAATCTGAGTCCCGTCCCTGTTACAATACTCATTTGGTCAATACTAACATAAAACCTGGCAATTCTATGGTTCGAGCTTTCATATCTCATCATAACACCAAGAAAAAAAGCAAGACGAATGCGAGGGAAGTGTAAATGATAAAATCAAAATTCGTATAAATTTATAAGTGGGTAGCAAGGCTAAAAAAAATGACGAAAGGCAATATGACGGTGCTAAAACTCCAAAATATAATGAGTAAAATGATCGTACTTCATTTCAATATGTTTGTTCCCAGACATTTAAAAATTCCTTTGTACCTACGAAAAACAAAAAAAAAAGAGGAGGAAATCTTCATTCGCCGCTTTACAGTTCAATCGACAAAAAAACCAGTTTCAACTCTTCAGTTCCCCAGCATCCATCTTGAATCCGAATAGGACGTAAATGTCAGTCATCCAACTCTTATCAAAATTGAGGAGGTTGTTTCTAACCTGAAAAGACGCAAAGTAGCTGAACCTGACAGTTTGCCACCAAAAGTTTTTAAAGTTGGATCTAGAAAATTGCTGAGTAGAATAATGGAGGTACGAAGTAGCGTATGGGAATTTGAGGTAATCCTATCAAACTGACCTACTTCACTGATCATTCCAGTCTACAGAAAAGGAAAAAAGTTCTTATATGAACCATTCTGACAAATGTCGTATCCAAAATCCTTTGGTCCACGGTGAACTGACATAACTGGAGCTCGGTAATACCAAACTTGAGAAAACCATGCAGGTTCCAGACCTAGACTTGAGTGCATTCGACTATTTGGACTGTAAGGCGCTGTAGCAGTGTTTGACTGTGAAGTAGGTACCTGACGGTTTCCCATATGAATTTTTTAAGGACGGAGGATGCAAATTATCAGGTAGAGAAAAGGAGTTACGGCGTGTTTACTGTCGAAATCCTAACCAGAATGCAGAAGGCTAGTTTGACGAGGTATCTGACTACCTATGGAAGGACGAGTATACTGCTCTGGAGTCCATGCTGTCCTGTTATACAGCTGAGACATGGCAGTTGGAAGTGAAAAATGAAGAGAGTACAGATTTTCGACCAAAAATTTATTTGTAGCTTTGCTGACATATGTTGGAATCATCGTGTAAGTAATGTGGAGGTTAAACAAAGGCTACTACTCAAGTCGACTGACGAAATTGTGAACCTCTATCGACTGACGTGGCTTGGATATATGCTGCGCATGCTGGGCCACTGTCTACCTCGACGTCCGATGGTACGGCAAGTTAGATTAGACTGAAAAAAAGTTCAGGGTGAACAGACTAAGACTTGGGACTATTCTATGAAATCCGTGACTGTTGATCTGAACCTTGTAGGCAGGTGTAGACTGCCCGGTTGGGGTTCTCGAGATTATAGGAATCAATGACTGAAGATTCTTGTTGAAATGGCTGGAAATCAGTCACGATGGAGAAGGCGTTTTTCCTCTTTAGCGTTTTCTGAAGCTTGAATATTTACACTAGTCGAGGAAAACTTTTAAATTCTTCCTCCCCCCGTACATCTCCTATCCATTTGTTCTTTGTACTCTACTGTGAAGTGTGGCAAGTTGAACCAATGCCTTTCTGTGTGAGGTTCCATGCTGATTTTATGTCTGGCTAAGTGCTTTTCAAATCCTACGAAACGTGTCTGTTTTTTTCCTGTTTGTCGTAGGAATTTTCATTTTGGAAACTGAAAACCATGAAGTTACTAGTTTTATATTCACTCAAGGATTGCAACATGGCTCTTTTTGTATCTTTTATTGAAGAAGACAATCTGGATTAAGCCGCTTTATATCAACCTGACAAGGAATTTCCTAATGTTTGCTAATATAGTGTACTTGAGGCTATAAGTTCTAGTGACAATATTTGAGAAGTTACTTGTCTAATATCTAACTACAATACATGCAGTAACACCTGTAGGGTAGCTGTGGTCATTGGGGATTTCCCAGCTATTTTTGACTAGGAATTTCATACCTTTGATTCGTCTACCGTAAGCAGTACTTCTTATGTTCCTTAGGAAGTCATTCTCAGCGTAAACCATAACCTGTTAATCATTACCCATCAGTTTTACCACCTCAGTTTTTAAGCTGCCCGGCCAGCTTTATTACGGATTCGGCATCTTTCTGTGTATAAAACTCGTTTCTTCAACTTCAATCTAGCCTTAAAGTCTAGTTGAGTAGTAACATCAACAGTATGGTTAGTATAGACTGTATATTTCCTAATCATCATCATCAGCAGCAGCATGAAAATAGGATCAGGCATTACTGCACAACAGTCAAGTTATCAGAATTCATATGAGCACATCAGATGAGAAAGCATTAAGATGAAAGATAAAGAAATAAAGAAGAATAGGTCAAAAGTAGTAGAAAAAGGAAAGTAGGAACAAGAAGTTACTGAATTCAGTATGACGAATAAGATAAAGATAACGTGCAAATGGTCTAGTTCAGAAACTCATCTTATTGCACCACTTGATTTGCATGTATTTAACATTCTGTTACTGTAGATCACGGTAAATTGCGTAAAACCTACGTTAGAAGACATAATGGAGAACAACTACAATGTAACAACAAAATAGTCAGCGCAAGATGAAAGATATGAAATACAGTGTTTAGGGTTTAAATTGAGGTAAAGAATTCTAACTTCCGCATCATTTTGTCGGGTTTTAAACCGTCTCACGTTAAGTTCATGATGAGTATCTTGAGAACGAAAAATTTTTTGTTACGAAAAGTTTTGTTTTCTGAAGGTAAAATACGCCAATACGTCTTACTTTGCTGTTAAATATGAAGAGAGATAAGAGTTACAAGACCAAGATATGGTACCATTTCAAGAAGTTTTTAAATGTCAGTTCAATCTATTTAAGGGAAGTGTAGACTGCAAACTGTGGAATAAATGGTTTAAGATGGGTGATAACGTTGTCCAAGATCAATAATAAAGGCACTTATATATTCTAGATCGTGTTCAAAAATGTGGAAATTTCATTTGTCCAAACCTAATTACTTACTTTCCGTCCGCATCCTTTTGGCTGAATATAATATTAGTCGATCTCTATTCATTTTCTCTTCATGTGCTGTTGTGAAGTGTGTCGACTTGAATTGACATACTTATTTCAAAGGTTCTGTATTTATTTGTCTGTTCTGCCTAAAAACACTTGAACTTACGACTACTTGGTTAAACTATTTTCAGCACCATTTAAATAATATTCATGTTGATATATGTATACCTGTTTTGTTTATATTTTCTCTTCATGAATTGTTTGTTTAATTTCAGCCACGAAGTTGTGCATAAGGATACAACAAAAGTAAACAAGCGACAGAAGGTAACAATTTTCTTGGATGTCTTATTAATTTTTGGTTCTAATTACTGCAATTAGACAAATTATGAAAGCCCTAACTCAAACAATACAGTGTAAAAATACTTTAACTGCTTAGTGTTCAATGCTGCGATTCACCGTAACGTGTTAGTCATACGAAGATTTCCATCTCCATAGCCTATTACCTTCCGCTATTCGTTGTTTACTTGTATACGTGATAATTTTGTAGCTGTTTAGTTTATTTTACACTGAGCTGACATGACTGGTTTATTACTTTATTTCAGCTTTGATATTACTGACTCACTGTCCATCCAGTGGTGACCGTCATCAAAGTGTCTCTCTATCAATATCAGAACTCAGAACTGCTGACCTATTTAACTAAGTATATACATTAGTTCATAGGGAAGTTGTAAGATATATGGGAGATATCAAATAGATAATGGGAGTGTTAGCTTACTATCAACATTTATTTCGAAGATCGTTATAATTATTATTGTTTGTCTCTTGGGTTCCTAATGGAACATAGGGCTTCAGTAGCACGTCTCCAGTGCACTCTGTCCTCTAAAATCCTTTGAACCTGGTTCCACGACAGTCCACAAGCTCTCATTTCTTCCTCATACCATCTCCTCCATGTCACCCTCACCTCGGACGCCCAACTCGTCGCTTCCCATCTGGGTTCCACTCGAGTGCCTGGACTGGTGCGTGATGTTCCCGAATAGTCTTCTCAGTGTATGCCCAATCCGTCTCCACTTCCTGCTTCTGCATATTTGCTGAGCGATAGGTTCTTGGTTGATTCGTTGCTGGCCAGAGTTCCTTGTTGCTTATTCCTGTTATTCTGGCCATCTGATCTTCAGTAGCAAGCGTAGGCGGTTGTTGATGAATGTCTGTAGTTTGTTGGAAGTGCCTTTCGTAACACGCCAAGTCTCTGAACCACACAGAAGCACCGACTTGACATTGGTGTTGAAAATCCGGATGTTGTTCCACAAGCTGAATGCAGAAGATCTGCACACTGGTTTCAGGCTAATGAACACCTGTCTTGCTGTCTTTCCGATCGTGGTTGGCTTTGACGTCGTCGTCTGTGCCACCATCTGTAGTTGAAACAGTGCTGCCTAGATGGGTGAAGGAGGCTACTTCCTTTAAGTTTCTCCCGTTGATGTTGATTGGAGCTTGTTGTTGTTGTTGGTGGTGTTGGTTGGGTATCTTCATCACCTCTGTTTTCTCTGCATTTACCTGAAGTCCTGTCTTCGTTGCCTCTTCTGCTAACTTGTTAGTTTTCGCCTGTAGATCTTCAGGTTTGTGTGATAGTAGACATAAGTCATCGGCGAAATCCAGATCTCCTAGGTTCTTTTCCGCGGTCCAGCCACTGTATCCCCCTCTTCTCGCTCCTCACTGTTTGCTGCATGATCCAGTCGACTAAAATCAGGAATATCATGGGTGATAGTGGACAGCCTTGTTTTACTCCTGTTTTCGCTTCAATTCAAAGGTATCACTGAGCTTCTCATTGTGAATTACTTAGCATGTGGCGTCTTCACATAGTTATTGAATGGGGGTGATAAAGGTTTGTGGTATTTCGTAGTATTGATGCAGTTTCCAAACTACCTCTCAGTCGACGCTGTCAAAGGCCTTCTCCAAGTCGATAAAGTTGAGGTACAGAATTGAGTTGACTGCCATTCTATACTCTTGTATGATGATGCGCAGTGTAGCTTTGCAATTTGATCCGCACATGATTTGTACTTCCTGAATCCAGCCAGCCTATTTGGGTCGTGGTTTTGAATCTAGCGCATCCTTTAGCCTCTCTAGGATGATGCGGCTTAATATTTTGCTTGGGGTGGGCAGGAGAGTGATTCCGCACCAGTCCTTGTCCTTGCAAAGACTTAGGTCACCCTTCTTTGGGAGTTTGACAAGGTAACCCTTCTTCCAATCGCCAGGTAACTTCTCTTCCTTCCCTACCTTCTGCAGTAGTGGTGTGAGCATGTCCGCTGTTGTCTCTGCGTCTGTCCTCAGTGCTTCTGGCGGGATTCCATCTGGTCCTGCTGCTTCCCCGCATTTCAGTAGCTTTATGCGTTCATTACTTCGACTTTTGTCGGAGGGCTTGTGTTCACTTATAGTTCTGTGGCTGCAGGTGGTATTTCTGGACTAAGCGCAGGTGGTGGTCGATTCAAGAACTTTTTGAAGTGGTCAGCCCATCGTTTCCTTTGTTTCTCTTCTTTGGTGATAAGATTTCCTTCATCATCTTTTATTGGTTTCATCTGTGTTGATCTCTTCCCAGATAGTTACCTGGTTATTTGACACGATGTTGTCAGGTCTCTCCTACCTGCAGCCTGTTCTGCTTCACTTGCCAGTGTGTCGTGGAAGTGTCTTTTGTCTTTGCGTGCACTCTTCTTCACTTCTTTGTCTTATAGGTTGTTTTATACATTGTACTCAGTTCCTCCTCTCTTTGAGCTTGTTTGCACTGGTTTATCTTCTGCCTCGCCATCCTCCTCTTCCTGCTCTATCAGCTTCCATGTGTCCGTCGAGATCCATTCCATTCATCATCTTCTTTCTTCTTCCTTCCTAATACAGTTATGCAGGTTTCTTTCCACATAGCTTTCAGAGTTCCAGTGCTCATCCACACATGTTTGTTTGAGTGATGTTGCTCGGTATCTCCATTTTGCCTTGATGTCGGCCGTGGAGATTTCCTTTGTAGTTTCTTCCTTAGTTCACTTTCTGTTCTGGGTGTTCAACTTGAACTGTGGTCTATCACCAACTTCCTTGAGGTCTTTTAACTTGATTTGGAAGGTAAGTTCCTTGCAGTATATAGTGGTCCGAGCCTACATCTACTAATCTTCTTGACCGAGTGTCAAGTAGGCTGACTGAGTCTCCACTTTCTTCACATTGAGATGAAGTCGATCTAGTTTTTAGTGTGTCCTGGTTCTGGTGAAATCGAATCCATGTTGCTCGCTTTGTGGATATGCTTGTGCTAGAACACAGTGCCTGACTCCAATCACCAAATCGTTGAATGTACAGAAATCTTCAAACAATTCTCCATTCTCGTTCATCACGTCACCGAGTGCTTCTCGACCCATGGTTAGTTCTCTTCCTGTGTTTTCCGCTCTCAGTTTGGCATTCACATCACCTCACCCATTAGAATTTTGATGTCACAAACTGAGGTCTTGTTGAGTGTTGATTGCAGTTGTCTGTAGAATTCCTCCTCCTTCTCTTCATAAGCATTATTTGTAGGTGCACAGTGTAGCATTGTACGATTGTGACCTTCCTTCCTTTTGAGTTGAATCTTAGTGTCATGATCCTGATCGTGGAGGAGATTGGTTCCGACTGTATGAGAGGGTTCGATGCTGTTGTGGACATCATGATATCCACTCCGTGAGTGTGCTTGTGGTTGTCGTCTGGGTAACAATATTGGAGTAAGATTATTGACTCGTCTCAGGTTGACAGTTTGCAGAGTCCTCTTCCATTCCATCTGCTTTCGCAAGTTCCTGACACTTCACTGTGATACCTTCTCATCTCGTTTATAATCTGGATAGCCTTGCTAGGTTGAAATATTGTGCGGACATTCCATGTCCCCATGTTTACTTTTGCTTTCATCGAGAGAAGGGAAGACACATCGGCCAATTGGCTTCCTGAAGGCTTTTAGCAACCGGCGTGATTTCGCCTCTCGGATTCTAGGGAGGAATAATATTGTTTTTATTTTTATATTTTGTTTGTGCTTTGAAGTTTCTTTGGCGGTTGGTTGGATTTGTTTTACGGTATAGGGTTGCTAGCCCTATGCCCAACCTTCCGTCTTTACCCATTCTTAGGACCGGCTATTAACTAGTGAACTAGTTAACCGTGCGCGGTTTCGAAAGTCATTAGGCAGAATAAATTCTTATGAATCAGCGACTGCCTTATTATTCATTATGATACCTCGCCTTCTTTATAGTGCTCCTTTGTGATTACAAGTGGGATTTACCATATATCTTGTCCCACCTGTCTTGGGTTTAAAATCGACGTTCATCGCTTTCAAGAATATAAAGCTGCGGCTGGTTGATCTCAGCACTTTACTTTCAATCAGTACTTTACGGGTTAGATATCGCTTCAATTATCGAGACATGGACAGCCAGGTAAAATCATTACCCGTCATGCCACAGATATGGCTCATTACCTAGTGCACTGGTGTACATATGATTACTGAATAGATTTGACCCGGGGATTTCGAACTGAAAAGATTCAATCGGTTAGAAAGCATGCTGAAAATTCCATTCATGTAATCTGTAAGACTTCAAGTGATAATTTAGTCATGCAAGTGTTACACCTGAAGCTGAATATTTATTAACAAAACAAGCATTGTGGCCTACTTTATATTTCATGCCATCTTTAAAAACTTTAAATCTTTAAAATACTTGCTTTATAGTTCGCCTACTTATTTTATTTGTATGTACATTTCAGTTTGTTTCCGTTTCATCAACTACATGGGGATTACCACAACCGGTTCTTCGTGTAGGCAATCGCACCATATTTACACATGGACGTCCACCATGGTATAATGTTGAAGGGCAAACTCAGCAACCTTTTGTAATCGGTATCTGTGGTGGAAGTGCAAGTGGTAAAACTTCAGTTGCACGTGCAATTATTGAGAGTTTGGATGTACAGTGGGTCAGTTTATTAAGTATGGATTCATACTATAAGGTTAGTTCACTCGATCAAATTTTTAGTGGTATAATTTATATGAAGATCACATCATTTTGATCCGATAATCTCACTTCAGTTAATGATTATCAGTCGATATGTAACTATACTTACTAGCAGTATCTCTAATGGATAGGCGTCAGTATTATTCAACTCGACCTCATCAGGAACTACAAATACTAAGGATGACCCTAGAATAAATGGTACTCTGGTTTTGAATAGGAATTTTTGCTTTTTAGGCATACATCTTCACATCATGAACCATCTGAAATGACTTAAACCTGAGATATCTGGTCCATTGTCGCAACTAATTCTGAACCTTTGTGAGAAATTTCACCTCGCCTTTATTCAAAAGCTAGTTTGTGTACAGTAATACTGTAACCCACTAACTAGCTACAGACTTGATATTTTATAGTTAAATTTTGAGGGAGTAGTGGGGATTTAGAAATATTTCAAGTTGTTATTCATCGGTTGCGCTATATCATGAGCTAACACAAGTTGAAAATATGGACCATTGGATTCTGACCCAGTGGCTCAATGGTAACGTGCTAGCCACGGAACCTGAAGGTAGCGGGTTCGTGCGTGCGCACTGCTGAGGAGCCCATACCAGGACGAAACAACTGCACAGTGCTCCCAGGTTTCCTTTGTTCCTCCAACTGATGTCAGTCTACGATGAATAACAACTTGAAATATTTTATAGTTAGTCAAATCTATCTTATGAGAGATATTGAAGTGTGTGAAGCGCATCGTTCATTTGTGATATCTGAACTGAAAGTGAACTTATATATATATATATATATATATGAATATCTCACTCAAAAAATTGATCTGTATATCCTATAATATACTTATTTCATTACCTACCAACTTACGTATCATTCTGATGTCATCTGAGATGCTGTTTTATCTTATACGGGAGTGATATTAAGTCTGCTGCTGAAACATCAGTGAAGAAAATCGGTAACCTACACCCAAAGGTTAGAAAACTTCAGTGGATGGGTATCCGCTACGTCATTCGAACTGACTTATGAAAGAAGACTGATTCCAGCTGGCTCTAACCACGATGAAGAGCGAAAGAAACTTAAACGTAAGTTGACCAGAAGTCTTCACGTTCATTGCGAGCTGTGGTGGGTGGCGATAGTGAGATAGAGAAAGCGTCAGCGTTGGGTAACACTTGACAACTATTTCGGCTTATTAGGGATACTGGCAAGACGAAGACGATATTGAATGAAACCATTACTGAGAAGGATGGGACCCTGATAACCTCCCAAAACAGGCGGCTAAAACGTTGGGCATATCACTTCGAAGCACATTTTAACTGGCCCTCAGCAACGCTGCATTCGACTAACACCCAGCCTGAACCTGATTGGAACGTAGATGTCAGTCCTTCAACTCTTCTTGAAGTTGAGAAAGTTCTATAGTAGCTGAAACGATGCAAAGTAGCAGGACGTGACAATTTGCCACCTGAAGCTTTCAGGGATGGAGTTAGGGAATGGTTGATTAGAGTGACGGATATACAATATTGTGTACGGGAATCTGAGGTAGTGCTGTCAGACTGGTGTACTTCTCTGGTCATCTCAGTCTATAAGAAGGGGGATTAGTCGGACTAATATCATGTCCAAGATCCTAGAGTCTATAGTTATCCAACATCTATGTGGAGCTCAAGAACAGCAACTTCAAGAAAATCAGACAAGTTTCAGACTAAGCTGAACGAGGCTGCATCGATCATATTTTTACCCATGACGGGTGCTGGAACACAGGCATACCTACGGGCGGCCAACGCTTGCCATATTTTTGACCTGAAGGCAGCATGTGACTTTGTCGACTGTGAGGTGTTGTGGCAGTGTTTGACTATGAAAGGAGTTACGAACAAGTATATAACGTTGATCAAAGCTCTTTACTCGAATTCCAAACAGATAGGTGTGTAAGGTTTTACGGAGAGTTGTCATATGAATTGATGACAACTAGTTATGTTCGCCATAGATGTCCACTATCACCGTTTTTATTAAACTTCGTTTTAGGCGTCTGACTTCACAGGGATTGATCTGCTCCCTGTAAGACATCTAGTTGACTTGGAGTACGTAAACGGTGTTATCCTGCTAGATAAAGATGCTGAAAAACTGCAGAGTCTTCTGGACACGATCAAAAATCTGAGTATATTTGGTATGTGTTTCGAATCTGTCAAATGTAAGATGATGCTGCATGACTGATCTGCTGCATGTACGCCCAGGTTAATGAAGTGTTGGAATATGTCGACTACTTCGCTTGAGGAATTGCATCAGCCCGCGGGACGGGTCGGTTGGCGACGAAATCTCACCTTGGATAACGAAGACCATTTAAACATTTGCCAACTTGCATCATATATGATGCCGACTGGAGAGGTGTCTGACTATCTATCAGTGGATGAGTATACTGCGCAGCGGTCGGTTCTTTCCTGTTGTACGGCTGTGATATGGTTGTTAAAAGTAAAGGACGTGAAGCGATTACAGGGTTTTAATCAGAGATGTCTTCGTAGCATTGTTTGAATTTGGTGGAATCACCGTATGAGCAATATTGAAGTCAGGCGAATGGTACTAGACAAGACAGGCAAGTCGATTGATGAGGTTATGAACCTTCATCGACTGAGATAGTTTGGATACGTACTGTGCTGCATGCCGAGCCACCGCCTACCTCGACGTGCAGTGCTGTGGAAAGTTGGATTAGGTTGGAAGAGGGTTGAGAGTGTCCAGACCAAGACCTGATACCAGTCGATGAGGTCTCACTGTTGGTCTGAGCCGTGTGTAGAGATGTAGACTGCCTGGTTAGTCCTCCAACCGAATGGAATCACTGGTTGTGGACTCTTGGTGACGTGGCTGAAAATTGGTCACAATGGTGCAGATGCATTTACTCACTGATAACTTCTAAAGTTTGAATGTTCACACTAACGTTTATCTCTAGGTTGTTTATTCTCTCACACTATTTTATCTACTTTGATATCATTCCTTTTCTATTCACCTGTTCTTTGTGTACTTCTGTAAAGTGGGGTAACTTGAGCGGATACATTCGTGTGCAAAGTTTTACGTTGATTTTATCAGCTAGTCAATCAGTTTATATTACACAACCTGAGCTCTAAGGGTCACAGTCATTAAACTCTGGTTAGACTTTAAATTACTCTCATCCTGTTAGGTTTGTCTGATATCTATTCAAAAGAATTCACTGTGCCTTACATCTACGTAGCTGTTATCTTATGGACAGAAGTAATTGTTTATAAATGAGGAATCACCTTACATTTTGGTTATTCCCTTTTTAATTTCATCCAGGTGTTGATATGTGTCTGTGTGTGCGGAGTAATCGATATCTTTTTGATGAACCAATCATTGTAGTTAGATAAAGCATATACGCAAATCTGCTTCATTTTAAAATTGAGAAAACGTAAATTATCCACAAGTTTTCCACTGAATAGGCTTGAGAGACATTACATCCTCACAATATACTATGAGAGATTATCATGCCTGTTTGTTTCAGATGTAGCATTTCAACGAAGGCGGAAATGGATCATAGATATGCTATTACTTAATAAAGTCTTTAATAGTATCCTAGAAACATAGATGTTAAGGATTAAGTAGACAAACTATATAGTTACTTTAAAATTATGTGGGATCTCTTATATCCGACTACTCAGCGACAAGATGTACAAGGATTGTTGAACATCAAAGTATTAGAAGACAAGTCAAGTGTACTTACAACGTAATAACTCTATCAGGTTATTTAAAGCAGACTTCAGTGACCTACTTCACTGCAAATCTTATTCAGAATTAGGCGACTAGAGACTTTCCATTACATGGTACAATAGTTCATAGTCGTTTTGGGATCTTGTCTTTCAAATGCTTTAGAGTCGAACTTAAAATGCGCTGTTGGTGAGCAGAACACCTCTTGAGTAATTACTTTTCCTTACTAATGGCTTCATTTCCATAGTGTTCACTGATCGTAAGTTGAAGAAATCCTTCGCTTTGTCTACAAGTAATATTCCAACAGTTTTAGAGGCTACTGAGTTTAACTGTGTCTGTATCTGCCTTAATATCGTATCCAACTGTCAGTCTACGATGAATGACAACTTGAAGTGCTGCGTCATACTTTAAGCCATGATTTAGTTTGTTGACTGAAATTTCGATCCATAGTCTGAAATCACAAATGAGTACTGCTGTCTTCACGTCGAGTGGGGATTCCGTTTCTATATGTAAGTTTCCTGAAGGCGTTAATAAAGTTACGGTATTGTTTTGTTCTTAGAGTATACTTCTACTAATTATACATCTGTCTATATATCTGTCCATCTATCCGTCTGGCTGGCTGGCTGGCTGGCTGACTGGCTGGCTGGCTGGCTGTATAACCCTACTTGTTAACTTACTTATTCAGTCGCTATTTTGAAAGCCTTTTACTATCAAAAGGCTTCTGCACTGGTAAAGACGAATGCTCTTAGATAAAATCATTATAGTCAGTGTAGGTATTAGCTAGTATACCTGTGTTTTAAACTCAGGTGAATAGTAGATACTTATTCAGTATTGACTAACTGTGGACCGTATAATCATATTGATGAGACTTATTCGGTTATCGTTGTTACTTAAATATCTATCCTATTTGGAGGTGATAAATGATCAGTACCAATCTAACATCCTCATATTATAGTTACTGCCTCATCCAGACTAATAATTGACTTCAATCTTCAGAAGTCTAGGGATAGACTGTAAGGTGCTTCTACCCAGTCACATTTCAGGTTGGCAACTGCGGTAAGATTCGCAAGTCTGCAATCAATATCCATTTCCATCTGTGGTTGAGTGCGAAGTTAGTTGATGTATGACTATATAAAAGATAGGCTGTTTCACCCAACTTGCTAGTCGTCTAATTTGTGAATTTGTGAAGGATAATCTTGTCCATATCCTGACTAACCATTGAGCTTTTGAGACTAGTCTGTGAATATCTAGCATATGCCATGTAATTTCGGTTCCTTCTGTATTATTTACACCTGTTCTTACCGCGCACTATGCACAATTATTATACAAACTCTTCATCCTTCGTGATTATTATTATTATTATTAGTCCCTTGGGTTCCTAGTGGAAAATAGGGCTTCAGTAGCACGTCTCCATTTCATCCTGTTCTCTGAGATCTTTTGAACCTGGCTCCACGACCTCCTCCATGTCACCCTCGGACGTCCAACTCGTCGCTTCCCATGGGGATTCCACTCGAGCAACTGGCCTGACGCGTGATGTCCTCAGTCGGCCTTCTCAGTGCATGCCCAATCCATCTCCACTTCCTCCTGCATATTTGTTGCGTGATAGGTTCTTGGTTGGTTCGTTCCCAGAGCTCCTTGTGGCTTATTCTTTCTGGCCATCTGATCTTCAGTAGCGAGCGTAAGCAGTTATTGATGAATATCTGTAGTTTATTGGAAATCCCTTTCGTGACGCGCCAAGTCTCTGAACCATACAGAAGCACTGACTTGACTGGATTGGTGTTGAAAATCCGTATCCGTTCCTTCGTTATAGTCAAAGTCAACTGAAGTGAACTTTGATGCTTCAATTAGTTCGAATAAGATTACATAGATCCACTAGACTACTACTCTGGATACTTATCTTTTGATGTTGAATCGTTGACAAATATCAATCCAATGAGCTGATTGAAAGCTTAATCTCTTATGAAAATATTTTTCATTCCTTCAGTATTTTTATTGTCTATATTGTCATACATTAAACTTTTTTTTCTACTGTAGGTTCTTAATCCAGAACAAAAAGTTCAGGCTGATGAGTGTAAATATAACTTTGATCATCCGAATGCTTTTGATTTTGATCTACTTGAGAATCATTTATGTAGATTACGTGAGGGTAAATCTATAGAAGTACCTGAATATGATTTTAAAACACACTCACGTACATTGAAAACGGTAATTTGAATCTGTTACCTTTGATACATTTTTCATATCATGTCAAATTTTAGATTTTTAATAACGTATCTCTTTTTTTTTTATTTTTTAAAAAAAAAGTGCTAGTAAGGGGATAGATTAAAAGTTCGACCCTTTCTGTTCATAGTGTAAGTGGGCATGTGACTTATCGATCTGAACATTCAGTGATTTTCAACTGATGAGTCATCATCATCATCATTACCAACATAGGACCAGGCATTATTGCGTAACTGACCGAGTTGCCACATCTCATATCAGCACATCAAGTAAAAAGGTAGTGAGGTGAAGGATGAAGATAAGTGAATGCAGTCAAAAGAAATATAAAGTACGAGAAGAAAGGAAAGAGGAGTGACAAAATAGTGAGATTCTGTATAGCGTTGTTAAGATGAGGATAATGTGTGTATAACGTCTGCGCCACTGACATCGGTTCTCAGCCATATCACCTAGGGTCTCCAACCACTGGTTCCTCCTGTCCCGTGGACCCCAACCACCTAGTCTGCATCGTCCTACATGGCTTAAACCAACAGTCAGAGACTTCATACATTGGTGCCATGTTTTAGTCTGGCCACCTCGGGCCTTTTTCCAGCCTGAACCCACCTCAGCCAACATTGTATGACGAGGCAATCGGTGACTACGCATACGTAGTACGTGTCCCAACTGATGAGTTATGCGTTCAAACTCACCTCCGCCTACCGAAGTTTAAGCAGCCAGGTAGTATCATTAACTCTCATACAATAGATGTGCTTCATTGTTTTTTTGTGTGAAAATACACAAAACTTTCTCTCTTATATACTGTGAAATAGGGAAACTTTTCGCCCTTCAATTTCTTGAATGTTGAATGTACTACAGCATTGATGCTTGAAATGAGTGTTTTTGTAGTAAGATAATAATAAAATGACTAAAAATATGTATATACACCTTTATGTATTACTCTTTGTTTTATGTGAAAACTTATGATACCATCTGGTTACTCAAATATCGGCAGGTAGAGCAGTATTTAAACTTGCCATCCAGTAGATGTTTGCTAATTGTGATTTCCTGTTGCTGTACAGAGTCTAATTGCTCTCGACCTCTGTTGGTAGATGAACTTTTATACAGATGCCTCGATACTATCGGATATTCATGATGTTGTATTCATCCTGGTGATCAGCAGTGGAATCTAGCTTGATGCACGTTTCGCCCTATACAGGACTCATCAGCTGGATATACCTGCACCCCAGTGAGTATTGTTCCCACTGAAACTCGAACCCAGTACCCGTCGCTTAAAACGCCGAAACGCTATTCATTAGGCCACTGGAGCACGAGAGAAATCTCTTGTGCAATGGATATCAGTTGTCGTTTGCTATTTGTAATTCCTCATCGGTTTATTAGTTCGAATTGCTCGACCGTAGTGGGAACGACATTCACTGGGGTGCTGGTACATCCGGCTGACGAGTTCCAAATAGATGAAATACACCTCATGGGCTCTACCACCACTCACCAGGATAAATACAATATTATTGTCCAGTAGTTGAAAGTCGAATCCGTAAATCATTGGATCACAGCCCCTTTAATTTATATCCGAAGTAAAGTGATTATTATTATTATTGTTATCGTTATATAGCACTATATAGTACTTTCGTACTATATCAAGTGTACAAATGACAAATATGCAACTCATAATCCATGTAAAGGTTCATGTATTACACCATAAACTATGCACACTATGTGAACGTCAATGGTACTACCTTACTGTTCAAAAGTCAGTAAGTAGGGATACAACTTAAACTCATAATGGATTGTGTGAAAGTTGATCACTTAGACCAATAAAAAAACCATAACTTGTTGGCAAATTAATAGTGAATCATATTCCTAAAACCACCCATTTCCTGTTCGTGTAATTCTACATTCTAAGAATCTTGTTGAGTGCTCAAAGAGGTATTCATGTTAACTACTGTTTACCGTATATAGAGTGATATAAATTTGGAGTTGTTCTGTATAATATAGATCCTGATAATAATAAAAAAAAGAAGCAAAGTGTGCCATTTTAGTTGTTGTACACATGGAGAATTGGTTGTCTTTAGACAGTTCTTCACTAAACAGAAAGTACTCATTAAATTTTCTGTGTATAGATATGCTTCTTTGACCATCGGAGTCAACAGCTAGTAGTGGTAAGCAGATCCTGTAAATAAGTGTGTCATAAAAGTTTGAAAAAAAATCCAGTTTGTTTATTATATATACTTACACAACAAAATAAATCGTTTACCGTAAAACTTTTCAGTAAATTGCCTTTCAGACTTAACTTATCCTCCAGTGGTGTGTATCAAGGCAAGTTGACACATGTAAATAGCGTTTCATATGATTCTAGTTCCTTCTTGTTTAGGAAATAGAAAGTAGAATTTCTCAGACGCTAAATCAACCCTACTCCATTTGTTTGCTGTTGATTTAGTCAGCAAAAAATTCAGTGACCAATTTCTCTTTCTATCCAACTAACTCAGATTTTAGCATTGTCACTTTGCTCTCCTGCATATAAGTGTAGCCAAGTTTTTCTGTAGATTCATTATCTTACTAGGGTCTACTAATATTGATTAGTCTGTGTTCGGATAGCTTAATCAAGCCTAATCGATAACTTTTACTGATATATTTAGTACTGAAGTCACTTCAGGAGATTTGATCAAACAAATTATTTCTGGTAATGATGGCTAGTGGTTAGCAGTGGAATCCAGGTTGCGCATTTCAAAACAATTATACCAAATTATTTCTGCTTGATTTACTCAGTAACATCTTTCAACCGTACAAGATTGTTCCTAAGTAGGTTTTTCAGTTAAAATATCACTGTGATCCCAACCTTTTTGAGGATCTTACTTAACTTTTCTATTTTTATTGGCCAGCGCTTGACATCCCACGGTCTCTGTATTCTTTTTAGTTGATAAGGTGTTTACTGCAAAGTAATGCTTACCGTTCGATGCTTTTCACCAGTATTCTAACCATACTCAATAATAAAATCTGCTTGATTTAGAATTCACATAATTTTTGTTTGTACTAGGGTGAAAATGATGATGTAGTGTACTAAGGAAAGGACTCTAAGCTAAGCTTCCCTATTTATCATAATCAGTGTATTGATGTTGTTACTAATTGATCCTATTGAATCTTTGATTGTGTTTATTTCAATAGAATACTGTTTACGGGGCTAATATTATCATTATTGAGGGAATTTTGGCGTTCTATTCACAAGCAGTGACAAAGGTATGTTATATATATATATATATATATATATATATATATATATATATATATATATATATATATATATATATATATATATATATATTACATCTCTACTCGTTCTTCCTATGTTAATGTATGCTTTTCCTGTTGCATTTCAGTTGAAAGTAATTCTTTATTGTCTTTTTGTACTACAAATCACTAAATTGTGTTTCCTGACCAATAGCTGTTATCTTGACGTGGGGATCGGACTTGTGTATCACGATGACCCAATGGGCTACAATGATGGAACGCTTATTCCGTCGAAGTCCTACCATACCAGAAAGATCTGTTCGATAGTGGTTAGACAAAATGTTCTGAAGTAAAGAGATGATGCATTATAGTGGCTTACATCAGTTACCGGTGGTTAGTGATGATCCAGAACCACAGGACTTATATCCGACTACATCTCTCATAGTGCAGGCCAATCATCGTGTCATCAAAAAAGTCATACGTGACCGACTTCAAGCAGATGTCTCCCAGGCTCTTCGGCCACGAACCAACCACAAGATGACCTAACCTTCCAGTGTGAAGGGAGCTGGGAAGTATCAACCCCTTCACAACCCTGTCAGCGCCCAATTATAGAAAGTGAAGTAGTTAAGTGCGTTGAACTTTTCACTTACCTGTGGCTCACTGGCCAACAAAATCTCTGCATAGATACAAAAGGCTCGGTTGCCTCCTGCCAACTTACGCCATCTGTGGCGCCGCGGCAATATCCGATTGTCTGTTAGAGGTCGAGTTTACTCTGCTGCAGTTTGCTGTTTTCTACTGTACGGCTGTGCAACATGGCCTTTAAAGGTAGAATACATGAGAAAGCTTCAGGTGTTTGACGATCATTGTCTTCGTAGCATTGGCCGTGTTTCGTGGTGTCACCGCATGAGTAACGCAGAAGTCAAGGGCACAGTTTTGTGGAGGAAAGGTAAGTCTGTTGATACGCTTGTGAACGCTCATCGACTGAGATGGCGGGGACATGCGTTACGTATGCCTAACCACAGTCTGCCTCGTCGCACAATGTTGGCCAAAGTAGGTTCAGGCTGAAAAAGGCTCGAGGTGGCCAAACTAAAACATGGCATCAATGCATGAAGTTCTTGACTGTTCGTTTGAGGCATGTAGGATGATCTAGACTAGCCGGTTGGGGTCCACTGGACAAGAGAAAACACTGATTAGAGACTCCAGGTGATAAAGCTCAGAACCGATGTCAGTGGCACAGATGTCTACACACATTGTCCTCATCTTAACCACTATACTTAATCACATCATTTTCTCATTCCTCCTTTCTCTCTTCTACTACTTTCTACTCCTTTTGACCGATTTTTCTTAACTTCTTCATCTTCCATTTTATTGCCTTGTTACTTGTTGTAGTGAAATGAAGTGTGGCAACTTGGCTCGTTACGCAGTAATGCCTGGTCTTATGTTGATCTTGATGATGTACTGTTTTTTGAAGTTCCCTTTCAACAGCATAATACTATGATTTGTTCTGGTGAACAATGTTGATATGCATCCGTTGGAAGTAAACTAGGTGAGAAAGATGTTTATGGTGCCTACTGCCTCCTTATAATGTACTTCGTCCTTTGACAACTTGGAATAAGTCATTCTTAAATCAGAGTTTATTGAGTGCAGGCTCATGTGTTGAGTAAGCCAAGTGAAAATCTGATAAAGTTATCTGTATTGCCTGAGGATCAGTGTTAGAGGAGTCATCAGGAAGACTAAAGATATACAATTTGTTATTCCATTGTTATTGGTAGGTGATTTCAATTTATTCACAAACTCGCTGTTTAGTAGATCTAAACTGGTACCTTATTAGTCAACCAGTAGGAACCTTGAGCGTGATTCACCTTCCTATTAAGTACTATAATTGACCGATCTCTCCAATCTATGTTGACTAATTCAATTGTTCGGTTAGTAGATATGATTCATATCTGTGTATCTGTTAATCATTAGCTAACTCCCATAACAAGCCTCAAAGTAGTCTCTTGCTTGCTCAGGATGTTTCAGTTCAAGATTTTCACGTTCTTTCAGCTAATTTCATAATCATTGTTGCCTATTTGCGTTGGTGCTAGTTGAATGATACATCGTAGAATCTGATTGGTAGTTGTTATCAGTATCAGCGAAATCGAAAGTACCGGCCATTTTATCCAACTTGTTGTTATGATTGGTTCTTGCAACTAACTTTGTATCTCTTATCTAGCTTATCTTCCTGTAACTACTTTATTGACTTGTTGGAAATGTTGATGTCATATGGCTTATGGTGTTGAGTAGTGGTTTCTAAGGTGTTCTTAACGTAAAGGAGTATATAATGAAAGTTATTCCTCAGTTAGCATTGGATTTAATCGAATCTTTAACAATCCCGTAGGAATATTCGTATCGTATAAGCGCTGATTGTTTGTCTCCAATCCTTTGGGAGGAAAATGTACTACAATATGAATTTTGAGGAAGTTGTAGAGATTTGAAAATATTTCAAGTTGTTATTCATCGTAGACTGACATCAGTTGGAGGAACAAAGGAAACCTGGGAGCACTGGACAACTGAAGACCGTGGGTTCGATCCCTGGCGGGGTCGTGGGTGCACACTGCTGAGGAGTCCCATATTAGGACGAAACGGCTGTCCAGTGCTCCCAGGTTTCCTTTATTCCTCCAACTGATGTCAGTCTACGATAAGTACTACAATATGTTGTTTCTTAGTTGAATAACACTCATAAAGAGCTTATTTTATGTGATGCTGGCTTTCTGTCAATATAGTTTAAGAATTGCTTTGAATTGACTGGTCTTCGTTTTACTGATAAAGATATCCAGAAAAAAAGACTAGTACTCTTCTTCGTCTTCTATTGTCAAGTTCATTCCTTCCTTTAGTGATAGTGTCATTTTATACCATATACAAATCTTTGGCTATATTTTTTGTCAGAGTAATAAACTTCAGCCATTGGATTACTGTCTCTACAATAAGGCCCAATGGGGGGGGGTCCCCTTACATGTTCGTATATTTTGCACTCTAACTGAGAATTGACAGTATGATGTAAGTCATTATACTCAATTGAACTTGAGGGTTGAAGGATTTACTTGATTTCCGTGTAGATAACTCATGACTTTTTCGTCAACTTTTATCCATTTGAGGTTAGTTAATCAAGCTATATATCAAAAAGTCCCATACTTTCGTCCCTGTCTACCTGTATACCTTTGATCTCGTCCAGTTACTTGGTTACATCTTCCAACCAGTTGTTTCAGTTTTGTGAGCTCTTTGGATTGATTATAGGCTAGTGTTTCTAGGTGTAATACTAATAATCTATAAGGAGAGATGTCTATTTTGTGTAAATTGAGTTTGCCATAGAATTGGTGATCATGTCTCATGATTTGTTCTACTTCGATCAATTTCTTCGATCCTTATTGATATGTAGGGACAAAAAGGTAGCCAATAGGGGAGTTGTTTTCAAGTCATGATCAAATCATGTTCAGGTCATGATTTATGCATGCGCTGACGTGAGAACCTGATTGGAGAAGTTCGACCTTGTACAAGAAATCGGATTGGTTCATTTATGGCTTCACTTTCTGAGAGTTTTGTAAATACATATATGTCATGTATTTTACTGATAAAAGTTGCCACTGTTCTTGCAGTCACAGGCCGCCTTTGCCTTCTGATTTCTCCGCGGCTCATTGAAGCAGAAGGTACTGGGGGAGGTCAGTCGTAAAGGTATTCAGTTGAGGTGTCTATTGAATCTCAGTATCATTATACCCACGCACACAACCCCACCACTCTGTCACAACCTGATGTGTGAATGGGATTTTTGACAACTGGTTGATATACACTCTCATCTTTAACTAGATCTACTTTCTGAATCAATACTTCATTTTTACCTGTCAGCTGGTACCACAATGATATTCTTCTTATTTTTGGTGTTGGACTAGTGTTTTTATTTTTTGGTTATCTAGTTAAGTGTGGTTTTGTTCCTATTTAAATTAGAGGCACAAGTTGTTGATCGTATTCCTGGTCGAATTCCTTCAGTTATTCTGATATTTGAAATAGTTCTTCATCAGCTAATCATTCACATCATAATGAATCGTTTTGTTGTGATCCACCCCTTTTTGAAGAAGACTACCTTCCATTTTGAATAGGGAATACTTTGAAAAAATTCACTGCACTGATTATTCTCAAAATTTTTACTGGTTTCTTTTTGTTTCTCAGCTTTTTCTCTTTTTATCTATCTATACTGATGTTTTATTTTTTCCGACAGTATCTAATGAACTTAATAATTTAGAAGTAGTATTCTTCATGGACTGATATTAGTCGGGGAACCATTGAAAATCTGGGAGCACTGAACAACTGTTTTGTCCTAGTATGGGATTCCTCAGCAGTAGGTACCCACGACCCCACTGGGCAGGGATCGAACTCAGGACCTTCAGGTCTCACGGCGAACTCATTAATCATTCAGCCACTTGGTCGTTTTCAGTGGTTCACGAAAAAATACATTACTGTATAGTGCTCATTAGTGACTTGCTTCCAGATGGATATCACGAAGCTCTGATGAGAAGTCGTGACCTGTGGGGTCAACCAGTCGGAAGTGAAGTGGATGCTAACTGAAGACCTTGGGTGATAGTCGCGCTATATCGTGAATTGACAGAGGTTGGAGATTGTGAACCACTGAAAACCGACCCAGTGGCTGGATGGTTAACGTGTTCGCCGTGAGGCCTGAAGGTCCTGAGTTCGATCCCTGCCCAGTGGGGTCGTGGGTGCATACTAATGAGGAGTCCCATACTAGGACGAAACAGCTGTCTAGTGCTCCCAGATCTTCAATGGTTCCCCAACTGATATCAGTCCATGATGAATACTACTTCTAAATTAAAAAAATCCCCATTTGTCTAAAAAAAACAACTTAATAATTGTTTTTACTATGAATAACGTTTTGATATTTTAAGCTCAGCTGTTGCACTTGTAATCAATTAAATTATTTTCATAGCATTTTATTCAGCCAGTCTCTATCCTACTGATCAATTGATACATGATTTTCTTTTAATGATAGTTGAAGCATTCAGTGGAACAGCTTAAAAGCACCTGGAATCTAGTTAAGATTGCATTTTATTGTTTTACTCATTGTTCAGTCTACAACTAAAACCAACGATTCTTGGTTTTCGATGTGAGCGATGCTGAAGGTTTCGTCATGTATGGATAATTTCAGAAAAACAGTATATATATCAGTATGTGGAATATCCAAGAATTTGATTCGTTTGCTTTCTGATAATCACTGATACGGTATTCATGTGCGTTGCATAAACAATTATGCGCAGTGTGTAGAGTTAGATGGTTGGTAACAATCGGCAAGAAGACTCGGATCTAACTTTTGTGCTTATTGGCACTAGTCAGCAAGACTTATCTACAACCTTGACGAAACTGTTGTCCCCTAATGAGTGTCAACAAGCATGAAACCTGTGTCCTACGCTTCCTACTGATTACCTCCCAACTGCCTAACATCTATACAATTACATCCTGATACATAGCCATCTATCTTGGTGACCACATTCCAAAATAATCGATAGAATTTGGTCAGCACTTAGGATTAGTCAGCATGAAATTGGTTACTTTCTAGTGATTTGATTGAATTTGATTGCAGATAAAGTGTACTATCGAAGTAGAAATTCAAGATTAAGAAAACCCTCAAATGTTAGCATTGTGTGGTTACACCTTTTGGGGCAACATCTACGCTATTGTTTTGTTCATATTTCAGGAATGTAGTTGTCGATTCGGTTACACCATGGGTTCACCTCTGCAATTCCTTTTTATCCCACTTTCTTATAAATCAGGCTGGGCAAATTTATAGCTAAGTTAGTGATGACCATATAGTGTAAAAATTTTAGTTCTGTTTTATTTGACTGCAATTTCTAACACTATGGTATTGAGTTCTTCAAGTCACATCAACCGACTCATCAAGAACTACAAGACTTAAGGGAGCAACCATTCTAGATATCAGTTAGGTTGATCATACAGTTGATTCATTAGCTATCCTTCATACTTATTAAAACCGCCATAAGCAATTTCTACTCTAATTCAACCATGATCCAAACAGACGTTCGACAGTCTTTTTTTTCATAGCTGCTGGTTAAAACACCGTTATTCCTTAACCTTTCCTTCTTCTTATGCTTATATTTATCTTCCTTAAATAGTTAATGGATTTGAAGGTGTTCGTTGATACTGATGCTGATGAACGCCTAGCTCGTCGTCTTCGTCGTGATATTACTGAGCGTGGAAGAGAGTTGAATGGTGTTCTAAGCCAGTATACACGTTTTGTTAAACCATCTTATGAACAGTTTATTGCTCCAAGTATGGCTCAAGCAGATATTATTATACCAAGAGGTATCACATTCTTTGAAATCATATAAAATTTTTATGTTCATAGTTCTACCATTATTTATTGTTATTTAATCTGTATAATTTTCTATTTTTCACCAATGTGTATTTTAACACTATCATCATCATGATACCGAAATCTCTTTGTAGTTGTAGTAATGTTTCAGTTTCATTATAGAGCATTTTCTTGTCACCTCAAAAGATAAACGTTTCTTTAAAGGTGATCCACTCACTAGTAAAGACTTGAATATAATCTCTCAGTGCATAGAAAAACTGTTCGTATTGAACACTTTTACATCCAAGGCTGTCTTTCGTTTGTGTATTTTCTATCTCGTCAAGTGATTGATGCAGAGATTTGACTTATGGGCTCAAATTTCATCCTGTGGATTCTGAGTTATATATTATCCTCACCTACAGCCTAGTGTTTGGGTAGAATAAAACTCAACTTATTTGTTAAACATACTTAAGATTGAATTATATTACAAGTGATGACAACTATCTTGATGAGACACTTTTGAAAGTACAAACATTAGATAAGAGGTTATGTGGAGTTGTTGCTTTATATAACGATAACTTGATATTCATAGGAAGTTTTGGAATCCATTACACAAGGCGAGTATATGAACTGGCCTTCTTCTTCAACTCACTGTACAACGGCAACTTGACTGTCAAATGTAAATGAGGTGTGGAAGTGAGAGATATTTAATAACAAGTGTCTTGGTAACATTGCTTGTTTGTAGTGTAACTAGCAAATGACTAACTTGGAGATTTGGTATACAATATCATATTGAATAAGGTAAGTCTGTTGATAACGTAATGAAACTCCATCAGCTGAGGTTTTTGTGATAAATGTTGAGCATACTGATCCATAGAGCACTCCAAAGTACAGTGTTAGTTGATGTATGAGTAAGTCAAGAAAAAGGCTAAACGTTGCTAGACACAGACGCGTCATTAATTCATAAATCTACTGACTTGATTTGACTAGGTTGTGGGCTTCTTGGTTGAAGTTCTGAACAAAGTGGTAATCAATGGTCAAAAGCGTCTACTGTGATGACTGACAACCAGTGCAAAGGTATTCTTTGTTCTTTCCTATCACTATCTATCACTATCTTATTATTATTCGTTCAGTTTTTCCAGTTTCACCTATGCCTTTATTACCACTTATTGTAGTATTCTTCTTATATTTTGAATTTCTTGTTTTGCTGTTGCATGAGTTCCTATGTCGTTATGTTTTTTGTTCATTTGTATCACCATCTTGATAATAATCCATATTATGTTGCAAAGATGGTCATATGAAATGAGCGAATTTCAAGGTTAGTGGTGATGATGTCATCAGGTCTGGTGATGAAACTTCGACAACCAAATGTCAAAGGTCATAAAACATCAAACAACTTTACTGACTAGATTATTAGTCATAATATGAGCATTTAGAATGATTTATTGGGTACTTACTACATGGATTGTACATTCGTCTACTTTACCTAGCAGAAGCGATTTCAATCTATTTTTATAAACCTAACCGTTGTATTCAAAATAAATTTGTCCAGCCACTTACCATAGCCGTCAATATGATGTAATTTCTAGTATTACTTTTTACCCGTCCTCCCTCTTGTGTTTTATTAATATTCTTTTGCTTTCTTATCCTAACGTGATTGATTGTTTACTGTTTATGACTGACCACTCTAAAAAATGGTCGATAGAATTCGGTCGGCTTATGGAATTGGCTGGCCTCCAGTGACCAATTAGTGCTCCTCATGCAGTCCTGTAGGTCAGTCACGGTCCAAATAGCTCTCTGACTTCAACACTGTGTGGTATGGGTCTAAATCTCGGAGTGGACATCATTTCCTGTGCGGTTCCAGATACGCCTTACTGATGAGTCCCAACAATCATGAAACCTAGGTCCAAAGCTTCCTGCTGATTGCCTCCAGTTAATTAACATCCATCAATATACACCGCGATGGGAAGCCTCCTAGCTTGGTGGCCACATTCCAAAATGATCGACAGAATTCGGTGTGTACTCAGGACTAGACTGCATGGAATTGATTGCCTTTCAGTGACCAGTCAATGGAACACTTTACTTACTCTATCAGTTATTATGCAGTTTGCCAAAGAACAATATTTTCCGTGTTATTGTAATTACTACCTTTACCGCTGTATAATTACTCTGTCGATTAGTCACATCTTGATTCCTTCATAACTCACTTAAAGGTTATAGTTATTGTCAACTGCTCTCCACCTCACTAGCGCCACCACCACTACTTGGTCGGTATTTTGATATGAATTGTAAACCTATATATTAGTGTAAAGCTAAAAACAAAGACCTAATTAAAAGGGAATATATTTCTTCACCCGAAAGTCTATTTTCTCATTCATTAGTCAGTATTGTCTAAAAATATGAGACATTTCGTCAACATGTCTGTATATGATGTGCAAATGATCTTTCAGAACTTGTTAACTGTTTACCTACTCAAACTAGAGTCAGTCATTGTAGGTACCAATTACTTAATGGAATACTGTGCACGGATAGTGTTTTGACCTTTATTGTTGATCAGATTATCATTTAAACATTCATTTCCGCTACGTTGTTTCAAGCGTATCAGCTTTACTTTTTTAATGATCCTTTCATCATTTCAGGAGGAAAGAATGTTGTTGCTTTGCAGCTTATTGTTCAACACATCAATAAACGTTTAAAACAGGTAAATTTTATTGTTATATCTAAGCGTATATATCTTGTTATTGACTGATATGTTTTAGAGTATTTTGATGCAGAATAATACGATTTTGAATCGTTTCACTCAGTTTCAGGCATCCCAACAACCTTCATTTTGTATGTTTCTATTTAAGCTCAAAGGAACAGTAGTTAGCCTATTTCCAATCTTTGAAAGTGATCGATAGGATGTCCTGGGTATAAGATTCGTGCTATTTAGCACCTATTAACAAGGTGTGTCTACAACCTTCATTACTCTGATGTGCTCTGGAATTTGTGTCTCCCAGTGCTCCAATCAAAGGCATTACCACTGAAGTATTCAAGGCTTCCTTTTGATTACCTCCAATGCCTCTAACGTCAATCATACCTCATTACAGTGGGGAGTTTCGCAGTTTGTAGATCACTATGCACATTTAGTCAATAGAATTTGATCTACACCTAACACAAGATGATATGATATTGTATTTGGTTCCTTTGATAAACTTAGACAAAGTGAAAGGGACTAGAGATATGCAGAATAAAATGGTATTTTATTTCACGAGTATTCACCAGCTACCTATAGTTTAAAATTACAGTGGTTATCGGAATGGAATTCTATCATGATACACTTTAACAAAAAAATGTTCGATAAAGTAATGTAAAGTTAGGGTATGCCAAGTATTGCGAAAACAAAAACCATCCGGTATTCATCAAAATCACTGCTAGTTCATGCGTCATGAAGTAGGGAAGGTCAAGAATTGTACAAAGCAGCCACAAATATAAGAAACGCAACAATTAATATGAGCTACACAATATGCAAAGAAATATCAGCCGTTAGATTGAGATTAAGTCAGTCAATTGAAATTAGTAGGCGATTAAAATACAGTATCATGTAGTTAAGATATAAAAAATCTCACATTACATAAGTCTGATTAAATTACTACCGGAACAGGCTGACTTCAGAAAGAACAAATCATGTGCTGATCAAATTGCAACGCTACGCTACGCATCATCATAGAAGAGTATAGAATGGCAGTCAACTCAACTCAACCTCAACTTCATCGACTTTGTAAAGGCTTTCGACAGCGTCGACTGAGAAGTTAATTGACACGCAGCTGCTTCAACACTACAGTTTTAGTACTACAAATATTTATCAACCTCATTCAATAGCTATATGAAGACGCCACATGCCAGGTGATTCACAATGGACAGCTCAGTCATGCCTTTGAAGTGAAGACAGGAGTGAGACAAGGTTGTCACCTACTATCACCGATTATCTTCCTGATTGTGGTCGACTGGACTGGATCATGCAGCAAACCGTGAGGAGTTAGAGGACGGGCATACGCTGTTTGACCGATGAAAGAGTCTAGAAGATTTGGATTTCGCCGATGATGATTTATGTCTAATGTCTAATACTGCACAAACTCGAAGATATACAGGCGAAAACCAACAAGTTGACAGAAGGGGCAGGAAAGTTAAGGCGGAACTTCTAGTGGATGTAGGGAAGACGGAGGTGATGAAGATACCCAACGAACAACAGCATCAACAACAAGCACCAATCACCATGAACGGAAGAAATGTAAAGGAAGTAGTCTCTTTCACCTACCTACTTACCTAGGTGGCATCGTTTCAACTATAGGCGGCGGCACAGGATATCAAAGCCAGGATCGGAAGAGTAAGACTGGTTTTCATTAATTTGAAATCAGTGTAGAGACCTGCTGCACTCAGCATAAAGCGTGAATAAGGTCCGGATTTTCAACACCAATGTCACTCAAATCAGTGATTTTATATGGTTCAGAAACTTGTCACGTTACGAGAAGTACTTCCAACAAACTACAGACATTCATCAACAGTTGCCGCCTACGCTCGCCCCATACTGAAGGTCAGACAGATGGCTAAAATAATAAGAATAAGCAACATGGAACTTTGCGAATGAACCAACCAACAACCCATCGCCCAACACATATTCAGAAGAAGAAAGTTGAGATGGATTGGGCATACACTGAGAAGACCGATTGGAGACATCATGCACCAGGTCAGGTCAGGCCGTCGAGTGGAATCCAAGTGGGAAACGACAAGTTGGGTATCCGAGGTGAGGATTACATGGAGGAGATCATGTGAGGGGGGAGGAAATGAAAGCTTGGGAGCAGTGGTGGAGTCAAGTTAAGAAAGAATACTGCAGAGAAGAGAGTGAAATGGAGGCGTGCTACTGAAACCCTATGTTCCACTAGGAACCCAAGGGAATAATAATAATAATACATAAGTCTGATTCAAAGCGATTTGTAGCAATCGATTCTGTCAAGCCTAATAGTTCAGACATTTTCTGCTTATACAGTATTTTAAGAGCACTAGAAGTATCAACCTAATGTCCTGTAATCTGCCAATAGCATTCATAGGAAGTTTGCTTCCTTTCAGACATAAATTCCCCGTCTCCCTGGATTATACTCATAGAAGTGAATGAATGCCCTCCAGTTATTCCTTCTAATATATAATTACTACCTTAATTGCATGTAAATTCGTAAGCACAGTTGAAAGTAACATGAACAGGATATATATACAATTTAGACTAACCCTTTTTGAGTATACGGTATCAGTGATACAACCTGATCTTCAGGTAAAGCTGAAAATACTGAATCTCTTCTGATTACTGTCAAACGGTAAAGAATTTAAACTTCTCTGAATAGTTTAATTCTACTAACTTATAATAATAGTGGTCGTACATCATCGTTGTTGATATGTATATGCTATAACTAAAAGTTTATTACAATAGGCACTTAAGTGTATGTGAGTAGTAGGCGCAACAGTTTTCCTGGTATGATACAGGATAAAGGTGTTTCATTTTTCAGATTTATTCAATTTCTACACTTACTAAAAGTCAGCTTTCTTGTTGTTCAAATAATAATTTAACATTATAACTTTTAGACTATTACTCTTATCACCAGTAATAATAATAATAACAATAACAATAATAATGATGGTATTTGTTTTTTTTATTACTGCATAGTGCGGATTACGGTCTAGGTGTGAATTAGCGAAATTTCCTCCTGGTACTTTTACAATGGATACCAATGGTATACATTGGGATGATAGTTCAATGGGAACAAAAGAGGATATTGATGATGATAATGAGATATCCAGTCTCCAGCGTAATGGTACGAGACAATACAATAATAGTAATAATAACAATAATAATGGCACATCTGATAGATTATTCCTTCCACCTCAAGTACTCGTCTTACCACCTACACCTCAACGGCTTGGTCTGCATACATTACTTCGTAATCGAGATACAGATCAAGATGCATTCATTTTCTATGCAGAACGTTTAATGCGTCCTCTATGTGAAGCAGCAATGAATTTACTTCCACACATGGTAATGATTAAAAGCATTCATTCTAGCGTAGAATGAATTGATTGGTTTTCTTGTATGGAATGTTTATTGTGCGTATTCTCATATGTGTTATTTTGAATAATAAGACACTTTCAAATACTACTTTTTGAACTGAAAATATGTTTTAACACATTTCTGTTTATTGATATGAAATTAGTGAAACTAGAAGCCATTTCTTACTGTACTCTTCTTCTACTTGAAATTTTTCCACTACTATAAGGTCTTGTTATGATTCCCAATGAAGTATTGGATGTCAATATACAACACAAACTTCAAAACCCCCATAAATCTAAATTTCAATCTAACCACCAGTTAGTAAGGAAAAAGTAGTAAGGACAACAACTTGGAAGTATCTGTTATCACTCCTCATTGATGATGTATACGAAAATTTTCTACGGCAGTTTTACAGATCAAGCACTCAGCCTACACGTTTTGGAAGTTTAGTTTGGAATTCCACAGAAATTTAAAATGCCCCCTACTGAAAGTATTAGATTTCCTGGTCTTTCTTGATCGAATTTTTCGGATAAATTATTTCTCAACAGGTCTCAATACCTAAAAGGTTGTTCAACGAATTATGATTTATGAATTGTCCAATTTAAAGCGGGTCATTTGTCACCTTTATACTACTTACGCACTTATTTTTACACGAATACAAATATTTATCAAATTGATGTCCATGTGTTGACTTTCTCAAGGTGATCACAACCAAAGGGTAATCATACAATCATTCTCAGCTGCACTATGACTGACTCGATTTATTAAAGTAAGCCATGTTCACACAAAAATATCAGAATCGTTAATATTGAGAAAGTCTAAAGTGGTGGAGAGTATTTGTAGCTCAGGTGGATGGTTTTTGGTTTTATTCTATTCTCTGAGCTGGGTTGTTTAATCGTGAAACTTTCATCGTTTTCCTCGACGACATCGTCAGCACTAACTTTGTGATTGATTGTTTCCTTTGATTGTTGTGTCATTGACTGCATAGATTTTCTTGTTGGCTATTCCTCTGCTTGACCTCTGAAGTTTCTGTCGTTTATCATCTTTCTTATCGGTTGATAGATTTGGGTCTATGTCTATACACCTATTGATTGTTGACTAACCGGAACGCCAAACTTCTAGGAATTCTCTGATATTCTTTGTGTTTCCTCTGGACAGAAAAGCTTGGCGTTCAGGTCAGCCAACAATTAATAGATGCATAGACATAGACCCAATCTATCAATCAATAAGAAAAATGATAAACGACAGAAAGGTCAAGCAAAGGAACAGCCAACAAGAAAATCTATGCAGTCAATGACACAAAAATCAAAGAAAATAACCAATCACAAACCTGTTGGTCAGGGCAAGTTATTAAATCACTCATGGAGAGATATTGACAACTCACTTTATACTGAAGTTACTGCTGTGGATGATGTAGTCTAGAAAGATGATGAAAGGCTCTACGATTAAACAACCTAGTTCAGAGAACAGAATACAACTAAAAGTTTAAGGTGTTTTTATTATTATTCAAGAATATATAACAAAGAGTTGAATAACAAATATTCACTTCATTTCTAGCTAGGTCAGTTATAATCATGGCATAGATATTCTGGTATACAAAGAATTCAATATTTTTTCTTGATTTTTAATTTTCATACCATAGATACTAATTACTTCTAGGGTAAATTACTTAAACAGCTTAAAGTCAGCGTATTACATCAGTTAGTTTATGGAACCATTCTGTGTAGAAGCCTATCACACCATATAAGCATTTTCATTCACTATTTATTCTCGCTTTATTTTTGTAAGGATGTGGATATTGAAACTCCTCAGGGCATTATTTATCGTGGTCGACAATTAGCTACAGGTACTCAGGTATGCGGTGTATCTATTCTAAGAGCAGGTGAAGCATTAGAATCTGCATTATGCGCTGTATATAAAGATGTTCGTTTGGGTAAAATTTTGATCCAAACTAATCCAGATACATGTGAACCTGAACTGCATTATATTCGATTACCTCGAGATATTAAGGTAAGCATACACTTTTTTAAGACAATTAGTATTTTATCGTTTGATTTTCTTACTCTTGTAACTTGGTAACTGATTTGCAAAGTGGATCATTTTAAATCAAATAACTTGTTATCTTCAAGGATTCCATACGATAAAGGACACTATAGATTATCCTAGTGGCAAATAAATTCATTTGTTTCATACAGTTTGGTTCCCTTCAAAATTTCTAGCAAAGTTAGAACAACAAGGTTAGGAGAATATGATGAATTCATTGTATTTCATCGCTTTCTCTCCAACTGGTTACTGGCTGTCAGTTCATAAGGTATATATATATATATATATATATATATAGGGAGAGGGAGAGAAAGAAGTAAAATCCGCATAATTCACTTATCAAGATGATAGTCAATTCATAACATGAAAAATTTGATACGGAAGATCAGATGGTAAGAAAGTTGAAATGGAGTAATTTGTGCCGACTAAAATGGAAGTTATGTTTATGTAGTCAAATTATCATCCTGCTATATGTGACCATATTCAGAAGAAAGTGGACATGGATTAAACTGGGCATACACTAAGAAGGCCGACTGGGGACATCATGCAGCAGATCAGGCCTTCGAGTGGAACCTAGATGGGAAGCGACGAGTTGGGCGTCGGAGGTGAGGGTGACATGGATGAGATGGTGTGAGGAAGAAATGAGAGCTTCTGGGCTATCATGGAGCCAGGTTGAAAAGATTTCAGAGAACAGAGTTCACTGGAGACGTTCTACTGAAGCCCTATGTTCCATTAGTAACCCAAGGGACAAATAATAATAATAATAATATGTGACCAATCAAAATGGAATAGAAAGTATTACTTAAGTGTTTGTGATAAGATAATTATGTAAATATAAAGTCAACATTTTCTACATGAGTTAAGGCCAAGTTGATTAGGGTCAAGTAGTAAACTGATGGAGATAAAACAGGAACTGATTATAAATTTGGTTTTAAAAGAGAATGAAAATACAGAATTTTGGAAAAAGTTATACTGAATGACAAAAGAAATCATTGATTATCATGGTAGTTGGAGGCTAACAATTGCCTCTTTCTCGATTTCTTACATTGACAATTGTTTTTGTAAATCCTTAGTAGCTTAGAATTGTTAATTGTTTGTCAATTATTTTAAATGCTCTAAAGATGTGGACGTCACATCCTAATTTCATTAGATGTTTGTTAATGGAATTTTTAAAGCACTTTGATTCTTTTAAGCCTAAATCCTTCTGTCTTTCCTTTCAATATACTTGCTTTGATATATCCATATGAATTGGTAGATACAATTTAAGGTGTCATGAGACGGGCATCTGTCTACTTTCCATTGTTTTAGTGAAAACTTTGTTTTGTATGCAGAAACTAATTTAGCTGCTAGAAAAGTGATTTTTGGTACAGTTCCTATTCTTCTGTTGACCCAGTTCATCTTCCTTGAAAGTGAGATGGAGGAACACAGGTTTCTTCTCAGAATTATCAAGTACCCTCGTTTCTACTATTTTCATTTTAACTTTATCTATAAATCTCTTAGAGTAACGATTTTCTTTCAGGCACTTCTCACTGAACTAAATTCCTTCAATCAGTTTGTCTGATGAACAAAGTTGTTTAATCCTTTGAAATAGCTTTTTAACTAGTCCTTACTTATAACTTATAGGATAGAAACTATTTCTATCCTGTAAATAGATCTCTGATATGATCAGGCACTAATAATCACTTCCAGCAGCTAGTGACGTAGAGTTGTTGTCAATTATGATTATGTTTAAGGTACTACGTGAAACAATTAAGTTAATCTTCATTGGTGTTCTGTTGTTTACTTGAAAATTTCAAACAGTCACTTTACACTTTTAATTTGTATTTTGTAGTATGTGACGTAAGATATTTACCATGTGCTTAAGTAATTAACTCACCTGTTGCCATTAGAAACAGGCGAAATTGGTCTGGGTATTATTGACCTAATCGATACAGGTTGATCAGAATATGTGTCAATGACTTTTATTCAAGGTTACTTAATGATCAGAACTAATTCGTTTACACCTCAAGTACTTCAAAGTACCAGAGAAAATCATTTGTAAACAAAAGTATTAAAATATTGAACAGGCTATCGATTAAAAGTATACTAAGTAGTTAAGATTGGCAATAATCGTGAGCTAACAGAAGTTGGAAATGTGGACCATTGGATTCTGACCCTGTGGCTAGCTCAATGGTAACGTGCTGGCCATGGAACCTGAAGGCTGCAGGTTTGATCCTTGGCGGGGTCGTGGGTGCGCACTGCCGAGGAGTTCCATACTAGGATGAAACAGCGGTCCAGTGCTCCCAGGTTTCCTTTGTTCCTCCAACTGATGTCAGTTTACGATGAATAACAACTTGTACAGAAAATTACTACTGGAATGTAAAGTTTCTGCTGCTTAACTATTCAACTTGTTGGTACACAGTGGATATTGTATACCGATTTCCATGGTTGAATTTTACATAATGATGCAATTGTGACTACATAACATCGATGAATTGAGTCAAGGATTTAAATCCATTCCACTTTGAACTTCAGTACATCTACATGATAGTGTACACCTACATGAATCTATTCAAGGTTAACAGGTTGAATTATATAGTTTCTCAATACTATTCTTTCATAAGTAATAACCACATGAAGACATCAGTAGAAAAGCGGAACTCATCTATATAGTTGATTATTGCTATCAACTTAGTAACTTATCGTTAAAGCTGTATCATGTTGGTAACAATAATTTGAAATACTTGGTTCTATACCGAATGAATATCTGTCAGTTGTTTGTAGGGGCTTATTATTTTCCGTTGCTAGTCTACTGGATAGGACCCCTTGATGATTCTTCGATGGTTAGAGACCTTAGCAACAAGTTTCACCCACAGTGAACACATCATTAAACTAGGATATATGTATATTTTGCGGATGAATTTTATATAAACTGAAAAAGTTTTTCATATCTCAGC
Source organism: Heterobilharzia americana (assembly GCA_944470555.2). Classification (NCBI taxonomy): domain Eukaryota; kingdom Metazoa; phylum Platyhelminthes; class Trematoda; order Strigeidida; family Schistosomatidae; genus Heterobilharzia; species Heterobilharzia americana. The sequence continues at coordinate 11,371,954 of OX104132.1, read as the reverse complement.
TCTAACCATTACTATGTTTGTTTTAGCTGCATTATTTTTACTAGTTCTCCGTGTAATAAAGAAAAAAAAGGTATAGTTTCTTTTGTTGTTATGCATTCCTTAATCAATTCTCAATCTGATTTTCAGGATTGCTTTGTTATTCTCATGGATGCTACTGTGGCTACTGGAGCTGCTGCTATAATGGCTATGCGTATTTTGGTTGAACATGATGTTCCAGAAGAGAGAATAATCCTTATTTCCTTAATAATGGCTAGTCAAGGTGTACATTCTGTGGCTTATACCTATCCAAAGGTGAGCTTCGTCTTGTTGTACGTAATCTCGATCAATGGCTACCTATTTGATGTGGTATTTAGCTTGCCATATCACACAATCACCGAACAAGCTGTACTGTTTAAATCATTTATTTCTTGAATTCCTAATATGCGGAGTAAGTCTATGGATAGTAGTAAGAATGAAAGCAGCTATCATCAAAATGTCAATAGCTTTCGCTTAATGGGAATCTAGTAGAGCGATCGTACTGATAATTAGTCAGGAGTATGATCAGCACTCCACTTTTATTACTTTCCCGCTATATGAGGGAGGAATTGAGAAAGGTCGTTTCTATAGACCGTATACTGCTCCTTGCCATATGGCTTTCCATTACCGGTGGTAGGGTTCACCAAGTAAGAATCGATTCTATTAACTATTATTAATAATAATACGGATGCTTTGAAACTGCCTCGATATTCATCATATTGTAGTGTGTTTGATGACGTGCGTTTCGTCCCTTTTGGGACTCATCAATTGGATATACCTGCACTGTAGTGACTAGGCTAGAATATAATGAATATCCTAGCAGAATCGAGGCATCCGCAAAGGAGCCCATCTTCTAATAGAGGTTGAGCAATTCGATCCAGTGTAGCAACAGGAAATTACAAGTATCAACAAACACTAACCTACAGTGATTGACCTTCGTCATCAGACGCAAAATGAGCTCATTTTTCTGGTTGCTGATTCAGGTGATAACCTAGAGAGTAGATTGTAGTTTTCAGCACAGGTTGACATCAATTAGAGAACCCCTGAAAACCAGATTGTACTAGCTTATAGCACTTCAACAATACACAGCCAAAACAGAACTGTCAGGTACCACCAAGTGTAATTAACGATATAATTGATAAGCACCTGTGCTAACATCCTCAGATTAGAACGATAATCAATTGGAAGAACAAAGGAAACCTGGGAGCACTGGACAGCAGTTTTATCCTAGTATGGAACTCCTCAGCAGTGCACACCCACGACCCCGCCAAGGATCAAACCTGCGACCTTCAGGTTCCATGGCCAGCATGTTACCTTTGAGCTAGCCACAGGGTCAGAATCCAATGGTCCACATTTCCAACTTTTGTTAGCTCACGATATAGCGCAACCGCCACCCAATGTTATCATTAAGTAACTGTCCTCACTACCATCAGGCTTTGCCCCCACCGGTCACGACTTCTCATTGGAACTTCGGAAATATGGATTATTGGATTCTGACCCAGAGGCTAGCTCAATGGTAACGTGCTGGCCATGGAACCTGAAGGCTGCAGGTTTGATCCTTGGCGGGGTCGTGGGTGCGCACTGCTGAGAAGTCTCATACTAGGATGAAACAGCTGTCCAGTGCTCTCAAGTTTTCTTTGTTCCTACAAATGATATCAGTCTACGATGAATAACAACAATGTATTCTGTTTATTTTTCTTTTGTTCATACTAGGCTCATATTGTTACGACAGCTGTTGATCCCGGTTTAAATGAAAGTTATCATATTATTCCAGGTGTTGGTAATTTCGGTGATCGTTATTTTGGCACAACATTTGATCGTTTAGAAAATAGGTGATAAATCAAGGTTTTTTGTTATTATTACTATTATTATATAAAACTAAGAATATTTTATCAAACTTCATTCAATAACCTTTTATATTCAGTTATCTTTTATCACCTTTCCTTCCCCTATATATATATATATATATATATATATATATATATATATATATATATATATATATATATATATATATATATGTATATATATCGTAGAAATAAGATGCTTATTATCGTGTATGTTATCATTTCGGTTATTTTCTTTGTCAAAAAAGCAATCAGATTGTATTAATTGTTTCTTTTTATTGCATTTTTTTAGATTTTTACTTGCATGTCACTCAATCCTAGCTTAGCCTAGTCTACACATTCATCCTTCTATTTATTATCCATTTATTGTTTCTTCTTTCTCTATCTTTATCGTCTTGATCAGATTTGATATGTCATAACGTCCTTTTTACGTATGTGAATAAATTCTAAGTGTATTATTATTATTATTATTATCATTACTGTTATTATTATATTATTGTACTCTTTATCGTTGTTATTATTGATGTATTTGGTGATGTGATTTCTTTTTGATGTTGTGTTATTTCACTTTTTCATTTTTTATCAAAGAATTATTAATTTATCACATTAGGTGGTGTTATGTATGATGAATAAATGCAGGTGTATAAAGAAGAACTACATAACAATTAACTTCTTATCCATTCAAGGTTGTTTTCTTTTCCAATGATATTCTTCCTTCAGTTTTAATTTATTTTTTACTGTTTTATTTTTTCTCTGTCAAGTTCCACAAGTTTTTTTTCCTAATCTTCACTTATTTTTTATGCTTCTTAATGAAATTGAGAACTGTTACTGTGTATTTAAAGATTTAGATAATTGGGTACTTCAATACTAATAGATGTGATTAATACGTCTAGAAGGGAAATATATATTATTGGTGATGGATAATGATTGAGTGTGAAATGTAAAATTCGGTCACATTAGAACTGGAACTATCCCGGTCATACTGATGATGAGATGAGATGTGGCTAGACAGCCAGTGTGAATATGATGAATGGACACTTGTTGAATCACCAATTCACATGGTAGTCGGGCGAAGAAATTCTTGGTAATCTAAGTGAAACTAAACTCTGGTCAGCTGATGGGTGTCGTATGCCAGTTGATGAAGCCGCAGGCCGATATCCCTGAAATCCTGCAGCGGACCAGATTTTCATTCTGCTTTCAATAATCATCTAATATCATCAATAATAGGGGTCTGTCAAACCTCGACTATCTCAGACAGTCACATTGACAGTGCGTATTAGCTTCATTCACATCATCATCAAGATCAACACGGGACCAAGCATTACCGCATTACCACATCAAGTAACAAGGTAATAAAATGGACTATGAAGAGGGAAAGAAACCGGTCAAAAAAAGCAGAAGGTAGTAAAAGGAAGGAAGGAGGAATGAGAAAATGATGTGGTTAAGTATAGCGGTTAAGATGAGGATAATGTGTGTACACTTTTGCGCCACTGACATTGGTTCTGAGCTATATCACTTAGAGTCAGTCTCCAACCACTGGTTCCTCTTGTCCAGCCGGCTAGTGTGGACCACTCTACATGGCTCAAACGAACAGTCAAGAACTTCATACATTGATGCCATGTTTTAGTTTGGCCGCTTCGAGCCTTTTCCAGCCGTAACCTACTTCGACCAACATTGTGCGACGAGGAAAGCTGTGATTAGACATATTTAATACATATCCCGACCATCATAATCGAAGACCAATCCTAGAGAAATGATTTGCATTTGGGTGGCGAGAAACCTATCTCGAAATTTTTAAACCGCCACTCAAGGTGTCCAGAACACTGTATGTTGTTAGAGTCTTCACCTAACAGGACTATGTCATCTGTGTATTCTAGGCCTACCAAAATTTCCCCTGTACTTAGGTTAATCCCTGTGTAGTTGAGTGTCGAGAGTGAGAATTCCATAATAATAACTATGATAAAATTGAATAGGTATGACGAAGCTTCATTCTGACCAGCAGTTGTCTTATCTCTCTCTCTCTCTCTCTCTCTGTCGTTTGTATACATTGCCTTATTTCTGATACTATCTGGTGGTGAATCACAGTCTTCTTTTAATCGTTTTCGTAGTCACATCCCAAAGTGAACAGTAAACCAATGAAACCAGCTGTTTTGTCCAAAAGTCGTTAAGGTCGTTATGATGCCTTTTGAAATCATACATTTTCCTAGATTAATTTATTAGCAAGCTTACTTGGCGCGTTACGAAAGGGATTTCCAACAAACTACATACATTCGTCAACAACTGCCTACGCTAACTCGTTACTGAAGATCAGATGGCCAGAATAGTAAGAATAGGCAACAAGGAACTCAATCTGGCAACGAACCAACCAAGAACCTATCACTCAACAAATATGTAGAAGGAAGTGGAGATGGAGTAAACTGGGCATATACTGAGAAGGCCGACTGGGGACATCACGCAGCAGATCAGGCCTTCGAGTGGAACCCAGATGGGAAGCGACGAGTTGGGCGTCCGAGGTGAGGGTGACATGGATGAGATGGTGTGAGGAAGAAATGAGAGCTTCTGGGCAGTCGTGGGGCCAGGTTGAAAAGATTTCAGAGAGCAGAGTTCACTGTAGACGTTCTACTGTAGCCTTATATTCCATTAGTAACCCAAGGGACAAATAATAATAAATAATTAGTGTCAGTGATGATAAAAACTTTTTACGCTTAGTTCAGATGAATTGAGGAGAATGAACCGCTTGAGACCAATCGCTGATTGTTGCGACTATGCAATTCATCTTTGAGAGTGATTAATAAACTTCCTCCAGACGACTTATTGAACGATGGTCAGTCATAATCGGAGGAATCATTTCTATAGGTACACCAATCTAGTGATAGCCACTGATAAACAGGATTTTTCGGTCAGTGAGCAGTGGGTGAATATGGTGAATAAAACGAGAAAACTAACAGTGAGAAAACAAGCTAGCATATGGTTAAAGTTGCTTTTGAAAAAGTTTATTCATGAGACATCTATTAATGCATAAATATTCTTCTGTTTTAATGAAATTTCATGAGCGCTAGATATAACTAGGTCCCGAGTTGCATCTAACTTGTATCGTTATAAAAAGTAACATATTCTTAGTCATCGTACATATATTCGATCAGAGGTTTCATGTTTCAGTCAACTACTAAAATATCAAGACTTGAAACAGGACAATTATATGCACGTATTATTTTTCCCTTGGGTTCCTAGTGGAACATAGGGCATTAGTAGCATGTCTCCATTGTACTTTCTTCTCTGCATTATTCTTTCTTAACCTAGCTCCACCGCTGCCCACAACCTTTCACTTCTTTCTCACATGATCTCCACGTCACCCTCACCTCGGATACCCAACTTGTCGTTTCCCCTTTGGATTCCATTCGAAGGCGTGACCTGGTCTGGTGCGTGATGACCATATTTCAAAATTTCTAGTTGTCTTAAACCTAGTTCACAATCGTACAGTTTAATATGAATCATTAGTTGGAGAATAAAGTAGGCGAATAATTAATAACACGTCAATCGGAATAACAACTTCACGCATTCCAGCATCGTCAGAGTGAAGCAGTTACCCCATGTGAAAAGTTGAAGTTGAGTATAAATGACGGGTTGTATCAGGAGACTCAGTCGATCTACCATCGATTAAGGCTGTCGGTGTCAACACAATATTGAGTGAATCGAAAAACAGATGTATTAAACCTCATGATGTTCAAACCAAAGTACAGTATTAGTTCATGCAATCAGTGGTGTAAAGAAATGTTCACCCTCTAATCGAAGTTTAATCTTCAACAAAAATCGTATTAGAGATATCTTTGTTCATTCCGTAACTTTTCTCGTCTCTTTTGTTGATTTTATCTCAATGTATTGATCCAAAGTCTGACTATTTGGGTTGATGTATAGTTACATCGGCCAGGTACTACACCATTTATGTTTGTTTTTCGTCTCAGTCGAGATGACAGTTGCATACAGACATGGTACCAAAGTTTATGTATGGAAGACGTTTATTGCTTATTACTTCATTCTGGGTTTAAAGGATTATTTCGTATGCTTACGTAATTACTAGTTGCTAAAACTGCATACCTCATTAAACGCTAGATAGTTGCCTTAAACCTACTATGTACGGGTAGGTCTTTTGGTAAATAGCTTTCAAAAAAACTAGGGGTAATGTGAAGTGAATTGTATTGTTCTAGTTATAAACCTAATTTGAATCCATAGATTTTGACTACTGGTCTATCACTCTGCCAACACAATTGTGTTACTAACGGAGTCTCAACTTCACTCATCAAGTAGTATACCCAGCTATACTTTAGTGGGAATTATTCATCCATTTGCATTTCGCCTCAACTGAAGGTGTTCTCCGTTTGTTGTTCCTAGGGAAACTCATCAGTGCGATAAGTATGATGCAACATAAAATAAACTCATATTTGTTTCCAGTAATACCGTGTTGATGAACAAAGAGCATCAGCTACCCTCGTATTTAAAACAGCTATGAAGTTATTCCTTATTGAAATCAATATTTTTCTTTTTTTATTCTATCTAAGCCTTCTAGTTCTGCTACCAACCTGACATTACTTCCAACTTATTCAAGTCCCACAGTTTGTACTGAGGAATATAATCTACGAAATATCAGCTCTTAAGACTAAATATGTATTTTAGTGTTTAGTATTCATACCCCTTGTTAGGGTGGATGGCAAAACAGTCTGGCGGAAAGTTTGGTATTGCATATAATTTCCCGTCGATGACTGAACCGAGTCGATAGGTACTATTGATATAGGAGCTTCTGTGCGGATGCTTCGATGTTGTTCATATTTCCAGTTTTTTTCATATTAATGATGCATAGTGGCTAGCAGTGGAATCCAGAATGTGCTTTTTATTAGAGGCTATAGCATATAAAGTATAGTGTACCTGTCGTACAAGGAGCGGATATCATGATTCATTGGTCCACTGGATAACACCCTGGCGTTTGAAATGACAGGTACAAGGTTCAGGTTTTTATTGAGAGAAATATCACTAACAGAAGGACGGTACTTAATAGACGAGTGTCAAATAGGTCGAAATGCGCGTTCTTGATTCCATTATTAGCCACTATCCATTACTAATATCAAAAGTTTGGTGTCCATGGTCATAGATGTAATCGCCGTTTTTTATCCGTCTCTGCCTGTTTATAAAATATGCATACATTATATAGGTATGCTTACTTACCTGACTTCATCTGACCAGGTGGGTGAGTTAGTACAAGTCACCCTTTGAATATCTTGTAGTTTCATAGTACTATAAGTATTCCAAATGTATATACATCCTAGATAGATGCGCATTTCTCTGCTGGATACTAGCTGCAGTCACTTGTGTGCTGTTTGACTTGATGGTACGATAGGGATTAAAAACAATCATCCTTTCCGTGGTGTGTAGTCTTTGTTTGACTACCGTTGGGATGACACAAAGGATGAGTTGTACTAGAAGCTGTCTAACCTTTTAGTAAAAGTAGAAGACTCAATTGACCTATACATGCCATAAAAAGCATCTTTTAGTAGCGTTACTCTAAACGGGACCCCAGCGACTACTGAAATCACTAAGTAGCCTATTTGTTTCAGCTGGAAAAGTAGTTATTACATAAAATGCAGAAAACTAATTGACCATTTCAATGGTCGCTAGGTTGGCCTTAAGAGTTACTCCTTCAATATATATCCTTTATATAACATAAGTAGTTGGAAAAGCCTATTTATCCCAGCTGATATCATCTTCAGTACAATACTTTAGTATTGTGGTCAGATAAGGCGCTTCAACAACTACATAACTGGACTAGATGCTTGGTCTCCAACAGATGGGTCACAGGTTAGAACCCGAGGGCACCTGCTGAAGTTTGGGTAGCGAGGTAATATCATTAGGCATCATACAGTAGGTGTGGCTCATTCCTTACTCTATACATGTGCATAAGTTTATTGAGTGGATTTTGATTCTAGATATATTTGCTAACCTTCGAAAAAATATCCTGTTCTTAGTAACCTTTTCAACGAATTTACAGCGCAAAGTTAATCTTTCAGATAACTGACATTCAGACATGAATACTTTATTTCATACTCTTTGGAAGCAATCCAAAGCTATCGAAATTAATCTTATAACAACTGAAATAAACAAAAATGTTGAAAGTTAAAGGTAATTTTGTCTTATTTTGCTGGTGTAGATTGTAAATCTGTCACTGATTCGACCAACTTGGTCGGCCACTATTGGCTAATTGGTTGCTGTGTAGTTGCTTCGATATTACGTTATTCTAATCTATGATTTAATTGATGGAAAGTACCTAGCAGTGGGATTCAGTATTCTCACGCGTCTTATTTTGAACTCGTCAACTGGGTTTACCTACCTTGCACTAAAACTTGAACCTAGTACCAGTCGCTTCAAACGAAAGGGCGTTATGCATTAGCGCACTGAGTCACAATATTTACGCCTTTGTGCTACGGGTATGGCATAGTTTTAATGTTATTTCTTGTAAATCTTAGCCATTGATTCGACCAAACTGATAGACCTTAGTGAGGAGGATACTATTCACTGATAGGCAAATGTATCAGCTGACAGGTCCTGGATTCCACTTTTAGCTACTCTGCATCAATTATATCAAATGGAAAATGATGGCAATATCAAGGCATCCGTACAGGAGTTTATATACCGGTAGTGGTCAACCAATTCGATTGAATCAACAAGAGAGATTTACAAGTAATACCTTCAAAGCTATACTATACCTATCGCACGAAGAGCGGTTCAGTGGGCTATTCCATAATACTTTGGTGTTTAAAGAGATTTGTCTTGGGTACAAGTTTTAGTGGGGACAATGTTACTCACTTGGAGGCAGGTGCATCCAGCTGAAGAGTCTCAAACAGGACGACATGTATATACTGAATCCCACTGTTAGCTACTCTCCATCAATCATATAATTTTGTCATGCTTGAAAGTTTATTATTTCATTTGTTGGCAAGTTATTGTCACAAATAGTACTGATAATCTCATTCGAAAGAACTTCATTTAGACTTGATTAATTCATGTTATATGAATTGAGATTAGAGATGAGTAGCACATCACGATAATATACCACTGAATAGTAGAGTAATGACTGACAGGTTCCCTTTTGTGAGTTTGCATAGTATATTAAATAGAAGAATTGATGCTAACAACTTGCCCATACATAAGAAACAGAATGTAGAGAACTTTAAAATTTATGAATACGGTTCATGTTGATTCATTTCGATGTTTTTTGTTTCCTGATGGCTGGTAGTGAGATCCAGGATGCTCATTTCTTCCTACTCAGGACTCATCAGCTGGAATGACTTACATCCCACTGAGTTATATTGTTCTCAATGAGTCTGAAACTCAGCAACATTATCTATTTGAATATTAGAGGATTTTTGACTGAGCTACTTAGTCGCAAAAGCCACTATTGGTACAGCGGATTCCTTTTGTTATTTATTGATGCATTTCATTTCCTGCTGATTATATTACTGGACCAAACTGGTTGATATGAATTGTCATATTGCGCTACTTAGACAGATGCTACCTAAAGTGTCCTTTTGATACTATTTGTTGAGGTGGCCCTTTTGATTGAATTACCTAATGCACGAGACGCTGGCATTTGGAGTGATGGATGCTGGGCCCGAGTCTCAACAGAAATACAATCACTCAGTGGCATACAAATGCAGTCTACTGACGAGTCGTGAATAGGGAGAAACACCCGTCCTAGATTACACTGACAGCCAACACCAGCTGAATACTATCAAGCGCCTAATGTATCTTCAAGTTGGAGGTTTGTGGAGATTCATTAGTTGATTTCAGGTTGGAATTCATCATAGACTGAAATCAGTTGCAGAACCACTGGAAACCTGGGAGCACTGGACAGCTGTTTTATCCTAATATGGGACTCCCCAGCAGTGTGCACCTATGACTCCGCCGCTCCAAGGATCGAACCCAGGACTTTACCATAGAGCCGCTCAGTCGGAATCCAATGATGTATACCTCCTACTTTTGTCAGTTCACGTTGTAGCGCGACCCCATCCAGGTAGGAAATATGGGACACTGGATTCCAACATAGTAGCTTTATGGTAACGTACTAGCCGCGGCACCCGAAGGTCCTGGGTCCGACTCTCCACGGGATCATAGGTGTGCACTGCTGAGGAGTCTCACACTAGGATGAAGCAGCTCTCCAGTGCTCCCAAGTTTCCAAAATCCCTCCAGCTGATGTCAGTTCATAGTGAGTTCCAATCTGAAATCACTTAAGGGATATGTTTAAGGAGTCCCCCATGCCAATAGAGAGGTGTTTTTCTTATCAAGTCTCAATCATACTGATTAGGTTGATTAAACATAAGTGCCTTAGGTTCCAGTAGAAAGTTTAGGAGATATATGTCTGCAGAATCCTAAAATACTATTAAATACATGTTCATTAATACCGTAATTAATTTAACAGCAAGAAACCAATGAAACTCGACATACTGAAAATCGTAAGTGTCTCAAATAGGCATTCAAATGCAGTGCAACATTCACTATCATTTTTCTTTTGTTTGATCGAGAAACTGAATAACGTTCCCCAATGTAAACGTAGTATTCATAGTTTTCTCTTACTTTGACGTGTTAAAAAAATTAATTTATGACCTAAGAAACTGATCCCTCCAACAGCCTATAATCTCTCTTAAATTAAAATATTATCGCCATTAACCTTGCTTTTATCATAGACGTAATGAGTCAGTACACAAACGTTCCAGAAAAAAAAATTTTTAACCTCTCATATATCCAAAATAGTTCCTTTACAGTAATCAATTTCACCTTTAGCATATCTTGTTATATACCAATTACAGTTTAAAAGGAACAAAGGCGTAAAATCTTTTTCAAATAAACCATTGTTTGTTTGTATGCTAACTAAGCTGTTCATACAGAACAAGGTATTTAGGTATATTACAAAACATATCTCTTTTTGTTTACACATTTTAATATTTCTTATCACAGAATAACATTCAAGATTTTCACTGGTAGAAAATGTTGTAAACTAATAGAGTCGAGAAATTGTACTGTTTAAGAAAACAAAATTGGATAATTTTTCAATTTTCACTATTTGTGCAGATATGATTATCAACATAAAAGTATTTTTTTTGTCTTTGTAATTTGACCTTCAGTAGTAAAAATGTCCTTCATTATCTAAACTTCAGTCTTTTGAAGGTCATTTATCTCTAACTCAATTGGGTAGCTGGACGTCATCCCTATTGGTCAATATATTTTACTTCAGTGCTACTACTACTACTTATTTAACCGAAGATCCTTTTAGTATTTTAAGCCTGATTAATTTATGCCTGCTTCTGTTTATAAATTTATTGATTTAGTATCCCGAAGCTAGACCAATATGATGTTTATTTTAATCAGTCGTGAGAAGATAATGATATTGAATACTAATTACTTTTGTTTCTCTTTTGCTCACTGTGAGTAAAAACGGCTTATATAGATCAGATAACGAACATCAGTGAGTTCAACACAAAACATATATCAGCTTTATATGCATTTACGGTGATACATTTTTTATGGTGAAGTAAAGAAATAGCAACCACAACTAAAGAAATCTCAGATGATCTTGAATAACCAATCAGATCGAAAGCAACCTAGCCAATAGGTTACTAACAATGAACGACGTATATTTGTTGTGTGCCCAGTTTCATTCTGATACTGTTTTCCACCATCGTGTAGATTACAAACTTATAAGAAGACATAAATGGTGTTGACGTGAGGCCAAATAGTCGTATAGAAAATCTTTTGGTCTTTATATTTTCCAGTGAGATGATAATTTTCACAAATCAGTAGTCTGCATACAGAGAGTTAATATCCTTAGGTTATTTTTACCAGTCACTGAATCATTCTTCTGATTTTGGTCATTACGTTACTCGTAGCCATACAAATTTAATCAAAGCATTTTGATCAAGGTTAAGAGAAAGGATCAGAGTAATTCGTGGCTGCTAGAATGTAATGATTTACAACCATCTTGAAGAATTCATGCGAATGAATTGGAAAAAAAAGAAAACATACTTAGGCACCTTATGCACATCTGTACAGTAGGCAGTGAGTCACACCTATTGTATGAAGGCTAGTCACACGACCTGGCCGCCCAAACATCGACATGAATTGGTTCGATTTCATCATAAGTATTTAAATAGAAGATTGGTGCAGCTTTTGACAGCATATTTGTGAAAACTGTCCTTTTAAATCATTCACAATGTTAATATTTAAACGTTTCATGCCTTTATGTTGTCTTTTCCATGTTCTTGTAACATGATTGGTTGCTCAAGGTCATTCGCGCCTCCATTGGATGCGGCTACTATCCTACCGTTTAATAACAAAATCCAATTAGATTTTTCTGACCGAAATATTATGAAAATGTCAATCTTATGCAGCTTAGACGGATGATGTGTTAATAAACACTGACTGACTTCAGTGCACACTGACAAATGAACGAGTAATCAACTTACATACATAAAATGTAAAATTAAATATGATTTTACCAATGAAATAGGTCACTACTGAGAAGGATTCCCATGAGTTAGGTCACTCAGTGAAATCCCCTACAGTATCATTTTTAAACTCACAAGGTTGTCTATTTTTCGCAACTGAGGTGTTGTATGTATTCCGAACGAATATTACACGCACCTAACTTAGTACGCAAGAGCCACTGAATGCAACCACGGAACGAATAGAGAGAAGACTGAAGCTGGATGATGGTAGAGTTTATTACTCCGAGAGTACAACATAATATCAATCCCAAAACACGTGAATAAGTACACACATGACCTTGTCCTCCATTTGAGACATTGGCGTAGTAAAGGTAAAGATTAAACTAATCAGCGATTTACATTACAATATGGGCAGAAAGTAGACGACTAGTCATACCTTAAAATATGGTATGGGAAAGACACGTTAAAATGTTCAGATCAATAACAATGTTTTATACAAAACTGGGGCATCACAACGCACGGTAAACAAATGGGTATTCGAAGCCTTTAAAAGATCTCAAAAGAAATTACCTAATGCTGATAACTATGAAAGAAACAAAGAGGTTACAAATACAGCAGTGACAGATCATAGTTAAGATGTTGATCAGACAGAAAATTGACTAGGGTCACTACAAAATAAGTCATTGGATGAACCACTTTTCTTCATAAAATTAAAACGAAAATCACGTAGTTTTGAATGCTTTCAACTGGACAGACAAATATTTGAAGTAAATTTATGTGAGAAGAGTCTGGTAAATGTGAGTTTTACCAGTTTCCGGTTGAATCTTGATATCCTATATCAATCTCTGTGTATACCGATTAGGCGATCACTATTCACCGTAATTACTAAAAAAAAAGCCATAGAGAAATCAAATGACCATCAGTAACGTAATGTAAAGTAGACACAATTGAAATTGATCGTTCCGATTGCAAATAAAGTATTAAAAATGACTAAAGATTACTAATTTACTGGTTAATTTACGCATATAATATAAAGCTAACCTATGATCAAGATATCATCCCGTCATCATGTAGTATAGAGGCTTTATAAAATGCTGGTATGAAACATTCGATGTGATGAAAAGACTTCATACACTGTCTCTTGAATCACCTATTCCTCGTGTTACTTTGACATAAATGGAAAACTTGTACACTGTGATAGAAATTAATTCCATAGCAGATTTGTTCATTTGATTCATAACACACACTGACACAGTATTATTATTTACTTGATGACTTTAAGAGGATAAATTATTTCTCAATGGAATCAAATCACTTCCAAAAGTCAATTTTTATAATCCTGTTACATCTCATATTCTTTGTTTTTATTGCTATGGATGTTGCATCATTTCTGTTACGTGTGTTAGATTGTGTGTTGGATTCGATGAACAAAGATTCAGTAAGCAATCTCTCTCTCTCTCCACTTAATTATATTAGACTTGAGTACAGTGGTTTTATCTCACCCAATGGTGTGGTTGTATGTTGATGCATGCATTGCAATGGCCGAGTTCTCTTCTATATTATTCATCTTATTCAGATGTGTCATTCTATATTTGACTAAATTCTCATCTTCACCTAATCTAACTGACCCCAATCGTCTTGTTTGACCTATGCATTTGACCTCGCAGTCATCACATGGGGATTGATAGATTAGATTATTTTGTCTAGTTGGTTCTATTTGGTCCTTATGCCAGCTGACAAAACTTATCTGTGGGTGAGTTTGTAAGTTGAAATAGTACCCTAATCGGAGCCTTGTTGAGAATCCTGCGTAAAGTTTCTGATGTCGCTTCCTTGAGAAGATAAAACAATGGAAGCTTTGAACTCCTTCCCACTAGTGTTGTCGTCATTATTCGTACTTGTGTTACTCTTATTATTTCCTTTCTAATGTGTTTGTATGAATTTCTTCATCAACAGTAGAGCATAATCATTACTTATTAACGCTTTTTTTATGTGGTTTAATTTCTTGTTTAGGTCCTTGGAGTGATTAGTGAGTTTTCCAGCTCTACCATTTACACATTTGACCAAACCTGCCTTAACTGATATTGGATGAAATGACCTGAAGTTTAGATAAGTGTTAGAATATGCTGGTTTTTAGAGGAAACCGACACTTACTCTATCTACCGAGGTTTGGGTAGTTAGATAGTACCATTAACCCTCAGACAATTAGTGTGCCTCCTTGCTTGCCGCATGAAGATGCACATGGTTGCCAAGTGCATTTGATATTTTATTTGGATTTCCAACTACTAATTGACTTGACTGACTAATGTGTTGATATCATAACCAGAATAAAAATGCCCATCAGGAAATACATATTGATACAACACCCCAGTAATGTGATGTCAGAAGAAAAAAACAGTTGCTCAGGAAATACTCATCGTAATGTGCTTTAGCAGGAAGCGGCTGACACGAAGTGTATTTGTTAAAAGTTACTTTACAAAGTAGTAGCATTAGCAAATTTTGATCATCATTTTGACTATCTAAGATAGCCGTAGTTTGGCAGACCATTATTGATACCGGCTGATGATGGAAGATGAAATGAAAATCTGGACCGCGACCCGGTTCAAACCAGCGACTACCAGGTTTCCGGCCCATGACTGTACCAACCAGTTAGTAGAGCATCGAGACGAAAACTTATGATTGGTAGAATAGTGAGTAAATCAAAAGACCAACTAGTCCACAAAATTTAGCCTTAAAAGATTTACTAATCAACTGAGTTGGATAAGGTTGGTAAAGAAATTATCATCATCGTCATCAATTCTGAATATGATAGTCAGCATGTAGAATTCTGTCTTAAACAATGTTATCTATGTAAAAAGATTGCGATAAAAATTGTAACTTAAAGATTGAAACAAGTGTTGTAACTTTCACTTCTAGTCATAAACTTTGTTTAAAATTATTTATTCATGTTACATAGGCCAAATGGTTTTAAGACATTTTCATACCAAATAATAAAACATCTTTTATTTTGAGGTGTTGGTTTTTACCAATCAATGAAAAATAAATCAAGGTTATTTTCGATATTGTTATTAACATTGAATAATCAAAAGTCAATGAAAACAAACTTAATATTATATTCATGTTGATGACTAGCAAAGGAATCCAAGACGTACGTTTCACTCTATTATGAACATGTCAGCTGAGTGTTGTTCCCACGAAGAGTGGAACCAAGTACTCATCGTTTTTAAACGCCAGAGCGTTATCCACTAAGCCATTAAGGCACGGTTGTACAACGGCTGGATATTTATGATGTTTGTCACTATATTTATCGATTAGGAGATACACACCTCAAATGAAAAGATTTTCTAAGGTTTAAATAATGCAGAAATTTGATAAATCTACAGCATTATGATCTTGTTCGAACCATTTTATTATGAGTTAATATTCATTGATTTCTAGTAGCTTGTAAGCCTAAACCAGTCAGTGAACATTTAACTTACTGACATTGAATTATCATCAGTGAAATTAAGGATTGTGATTTGCATACTAGGCTCGAGTCACTGTGGGTAACATAGCTCAATTGTATATAATACAGATGGTTTTATTGTTTCTCCGAAAACAATCTTCCTTTTTTGTAGATCACGAAGCGCAGCCAAATCATGTACGGATCAAATAACAACGCGATGCTATGCATCATCATATAACAAAGTGTAGAATGGCAGTCAACTCAACTTCATCGACTCTCAAAAGGCTTTCGATAGTCTCGACCGAGAAGTAATTCGGCAGGCAGCTGCTTCAACACTATAGTTTGAGTGCCACAAACCTTTAACAACCTCATTCAACAGCCATATGAAAATACCACATGCCAGGTGATTCACAATGGAAAGCTGAATGATGCGTTCAAAGTGAAGACAGGAGTAAGAAAAGGCTGCCCACTATCATCACCGATGATCTTCCTGATTGTGGTCAACTGCACTCGACTGGGTGATGCAGCAAACTGTGAGGAGGGGGAAGATGGGCATACGTTGGCTGGACCGATGAAAAGACCCCAGAAGAAGATTTGGATTTGGCCAACGATGATGATTTATGTCTAATGTCTAATATTGCACAAACTCGAAGATGTACAGACGAAAACCAACAAGTTGACAGAATAGGTGAGGCAGTGAAGACAGCACTTCCTTCACGTGAACGTCGAGAAGACAGAGGTGATGAAGATAACCAAGCATCACAACAACCACCACCAACAACAACAGCAACAACAACAACAAGCTCCAATCACAATCAACGGGAGAAATGTAAAGCAAGTAGTCTCTTTCACCTACCTTTCTACCTAGGCAGCATCATTTCAACTGCAGGTGGCACAGACTTAGATGAGGATGTAAAAACCACGATCGGAAAGACAGCAAGACAAGCTTTCATTATTCTCAAATAAGTGTGGAGATCTACTGCACTGCACTCAGCATAAAGAGTGAACAAGATTCGGATTTTCAACACCAATGTCACTCAAATCAGTGATTCCATGTGATGGTTCATAAACAAGGGGCGTGATGAAAAGCATTTCCAGCAAACAACAGATATGCATCATGAACAGATACCATCTACGCTGACTCGATGCTGACACTGAAGATCAGATGAGATGAGCTGAGAAGGGAAGGCCAGAAAAATAAGAATGAGCAAGAAGGAAGTTACTGTGGCTGGCTGGCTGGCTGGCTGGCTGGCTGGCTGGCTGGCAACGAACCTACCAACAACCCATCACCTAACAAATATGCAGAAGAAGAAAGTGGAGGTGGATTGGATTGGATTGAGGAGACACTGAGATGACCGATTGGAGTCATCAGGCACCAGGCCATGTCAGGCCCTCGAGTGAATCCAAAGGGGGAAACGACAGTTTAGGCGTTCGGACCGAGGGTGATATGGAGAAGATCATGTGAGGGAGGGAGAGATGAAGGCTTGTTGGCAGTGGTGGAGTGAGGTTGAAAAGACTGCAGAGAAGAGAGTGCAATGGTGACGTGATACTGATGCCCTATGTTCCACTAGGAACCCAAGGGACAAGTAATAAAAATAATAAACCTTCGGGATATTCCTAAATTGAAGATGATATCAAGAAAGTTATCATGTTTAGTGTCCAGTAACTGTATTACTGAAAGTTGTCTACCGAAATTATAGTAATTCTCTGAGGAACTATAGACAGCTGTTATCATATTAGATGATGTCAAGTGGTGTCTATGTTGTACGTTTGTTCCAGTTCATATGTGTTACAGACAAATTGACTAGGGAGATTCTAGCCGACTTCACTTTCTCAAGAAATGATCCGTTGTCAGAAAAGCCTTCGGTTAACCTACAATATTCAGACGACTTTATCTTGTTAGGTGAGGATGGTGACAAGATGTGAGGTCTTTCAAATGATCTGAGCGATAATATAAACACACATGATATCTACCTCACTACTAAGTACTCGATGATGTTCAACGGATAATTACTAAGTTAAGCTGACTTGATGAAATTCAACGCTTCATCTCAGTCGTTACTGATGACGAAATAAAAAAGAACTAAGGTTTTGCAAGTGGACTGATTAAGCATGAAAATTCAGCTACTAGGCATGAATCCTGATTGCAAAAGCTCGTAATCATACCACTTGGTAAAATAAACGACTACCTTACTTGGGAAAAGAGTTGGTAAAGATATATTGCATTAGAAGTGACATTACTGATATAACCAACTATGACAGGAATCTTATATGCTTGCTCCTTGTCTTTCCTGATGACTGGCAACCAGATAGCTTTAACTGAAGATGCTGGTCAACTGGTGAAATAACTCCTACCAGATGTTTACATGAGTTTACATGTTCACAACTGTTTTAACTGAAAGGTTTAGAGGTACACCCCTAGTTCTGCTGACAACTTTCAAAGTTCTATGCAATATAGCATAATCTTTCTTCGGAAACCCAGAAAAGAGCAAAGGAGAACAATACAGAAGAACATGGAAGACGCAGGAGTTTATTAAAGACAAAACGGGAGGCTGAGGCATACCAGATACTTTAGGTTTCCTAAATAGAAGTTCAGGCGGAAGATTCTTTTGGAAATTAGTTAGATGTAAGACGACCAAGAAGGATTGGAAGAAAAACACACCGAGATAAGTAACACTTGGAATATTCCCTAATGCACCACTGATCAATAGAACGGGAATTATGAGAACTAAGCTTTTTACATAGTTTATGTTCATATCTAAAGCTAAAGTTTACAGTCTGACATTTTACGGAAATGGGCAAAAGAACATTCACGGAGGAACATCGTCTAACAGTAGATAGGAAATCACTCAGTTGGGAACAATTTGTTGAAGAGGAGATGGGTATGGGAACTGTCTGGTAGTCAGCATATTTGATAAAATTGATACTAGCTGAAGATGACAAGTAATGCAGAAAGAAAGAGAAAAGATAGTGGGAAGGGACGGCTCCTAGCGGAACACCAGCTACAGTAAGCAACGAGGTGGAGCGCTTTCATCTGTGAACAGTATATTATCTCCTTTCAGAGAAATAGGAATACAGCCAATAGATTATCTAGGACTCAGTTTGAGTCCCATCTAACTCCTCTATTAAAAGAGCTCTTGGGACAGAATCAAATGTCGAAGTAAGGTCTAAAAGGACTCACCTGACATACTTGGCATTTTTACCAAGATTACAAGCAGTATTATGATATAAGACAGTGGTGGCATCCAGAGTGCTTCTTCTGCTTTTATATACAAATTGATTGGAGTCTCTGAAAACCTTCAATGAGGGTTCAGCCACAGGTATTATTAGCTTCTCTATTATTTTTAAGAAAGCAGAAATAACTGGAACGGGACGGAATTTCGGATATTCACCTGGAGTCCGTGACTTAGGTACGGGGACCATCATAAGATCTTTTCAGGCGGCTGGTATGATGTTTTGTGAAAACGATCTACTGAACATGTTAGCTAATTGATGGTATAAAATAACAGTCCACTTCATGAATACAAAGCTTGACATACCATCCAGACCTAAACTGTGTGAAGGGTTCAGGGATTTGACATATTTGAGAACCTCTGTCTCGATGAATTTTGTAGAGCATTTTTCATTGGAAATTTGTGAACAGAGTGGGATCAGAGAGGTGGGTTGGCACATAAACGATTTGTTTAAAGCACAGACGTCAACATGTGCTTCTTTACTAAGGCGTTTACAACCAATGAGGTGTTTAAAAGTTTCCACATGCTGGAAGAGCCTTTGCATGAGAAAACATTCTGGTTAGATAGTAGACTCAGATGTTTAATTTCCAATCTAATTAAGTCGTTAACCTTCAGTTAACGAGCACTACCAATATATTTTACTTTATCTGACCTTTCTTTATCTTTTCTAAGTCTCTTAACTGAGGAAAACATATGCTGTCGAAGTGTAGAAAAAGTTTTTCACTGGAGTAACAGATATCCAGGCGAAACTTGAGATAGTCTGTCACACCGTCAATAGTGTCGTTCAAAACATCACTGTCAAATATGTATTTTGTATTATTTCTCTTAGATTAAGTATGTTACTATGCGGATAGTTCCTAATTTACAATTTTCTTATATGTGAAGGCCTCTATGTATAGTTTGCCATATATTTTGGACAAGACGTGTATAATGCAATGGTCTGACATGAGCGATGGGGCTCTCTTTCGAGTTTCATAAATATCAACATCATTGACGAATACCAAATCTAGTGTTGCATCCTGACGTGTTATGTAATCAACAAGGTTTTAATGATCAAGAGTTTTGAGAAAGTTTTTATCACAAGGATTGAAATCATCACATATTACTGACAGGCAACTACACAGTATAGGCATTGCGAGTTCTGCGGACATATCAGAGAAACTAGATAATTTGGAGTAACTGCAACTAGGTATCACATAAATATTTGTGATATAAATAAAGCTATACTTGTTCAAATGTTTTAGGCGGCATTTAACACTCATACAATCTATGTAATCATTTGAAAATTTGAAGCATATATAACTCGAAATACACCAATGAGTATTAATGAAAGCGCCTACACCATCTAGTAGAGCTACATTGATCCTGATGGAAAAATTTGAAACCATTCAGAGAAATCAAACTGTCATCGTAATATTTATGTAACAAAGTTTTTTGTAGTCTAAATACTCCACAATTAAGATGCACACTGGAGGATATAAGAAGTTGTAAGTAATTCACTTTTCAATGCAATGACCTGCAGTTCGTGTTTATAATTTCAATAATCACTGTAACCAATTTTATCATATTTTGGTTAAGAATCTTAAGGTGTCGATTAGTTTTTTGGAGACCAGAGAAGAACATTTTCTTTTATACATCAAAGAAAGTTAAAGTAATTAAACTCAGACAGTATGAATAGAGATAAGCTATATGAGACGAGGAAAGGAATGTTCTTCAGAGAGTGAGATCAGATAGAGAATAGGTAATAGTAATTATGTAATCATGCGCCAGAAATATTAATAAGACAAAACAAACAGTTGAGTAAGATAAATTGTAGTCATAACAAAAGCTCACTAATAATAAAACAGGGACTTGTTAAACTTGTTGCTGATTGCTCCGAATGTATAGCGCTAATACACTAAATGAAACAATTATTATTATTTTTATTATTTGTCCCTTGGGTTCCTAGTCGAACATAGGGCATCAGTATCACGTCACCATTGCACTCTCTTCTCTGAAGTCTTTTCAAACTCACTCCACCACTGCCAACAAGCTTTCATCTCTCCCTCCCTCACACGATCTTCTCCATATCACCCTCGGTCCGAACGCCTAAATTATCGTTTCCCCCTTTGGATTCCACTCGGGAGCCTGACCTGGCCTGGTGCCTGATGACTCCAATCGGTCATCCCAGTGTCTCCTCAATCCAATCCAATCCACCTCCACTTTCTTCTTCTGCATATTTGTTAGGTGATGGGTTGTTGGTAGGTTCGTTGCCAGCCAGCCAGCCAGCCAGCCAGCCACAGTAACTTCCTTCTTGCTCATTCTTATTTTTCTGGCCTTCCCTTCTCAGCTCATCTCATCTGATCTTCAGTGTCAGCATCGAGTCAGCGTAGATGGTATCTGTTCATGATGCATATCTGTTGTTTGCTGGAAATGCTTTTCATCACGCCCCTTGTTTATGAACCATCACATGGAATCACTGATTTGAGTGACATTGGTGTTGAAAATCCGAATCTTGTTCACTCTTTATGCTGAGTGCAGTGCAGTACATCTCCACACTTATTTGAGAATAATGAAAGCTTGTCTTGCTGTCTTTCCGATCGTGGTTTTTACATCCTCATCTATGTCCGTGCCTCCTGTAGAATAATGAAACAATATCGTGTACGAATATGCATAGGGATAAGCGTAATGGAGTTTAAATATTCTGGTTACCAAGGTTATAATACATAACTAACTGTTTTACTTTAAACATATAAGTTAGGCCAACTTCGTTGAATTGCAACCGTTACAAACATTCAAATTTCTTTGTCTATTCACTATCAAGTATAATTTTGCTGTCTTGACTTGGAGACATGTTTTAGTAAAGCAATATATGATGAAGACGTTAGATGAGATGACGTTTTTTGAGGCATATAGTCTATATATTTGAGTATCCTGGTAAACAGTCATCTTTCTATGCTTTTTATTAACTTGATTCTGGATATACACGCAGATTGACCAATACAATTGGAGATAATGAGAATTATAAATGAATCTGATTCAAACTGTGTAACTAAAAACACTATCAGGCATAGATGTATAAATTTGACAGGTTGATGAACTGCAGAAAGCGTACTTCTGGCCCATTATTTAGTTTAAGAAATACCAACTTCTTATAATCAACACTGTATAACTCTCATTTTCTGCACAAATGTCTTGGAAAACTTGTTGTTGTTAGGGCGTGATTAAAGCAGTAGAATTTCTGCTTCCATCTTCTTGATAACACAATTCTATTACTGTTTAATTTAGCTTTCTGTTTATATCTCCCATTTAACTCAGTGGATAAGGGATCTTGAAGTTTGAGTCTATACTAAGCATAAATCATGTAGGCTGTTGGTTCCATTCAGATAAAATTAATGAATATTAACAGAATAGTTAAGAATTCACTGCATCTCCTAGATCTACTAATAGACGGAGACCACTACAATTATCTTCATAAAACCAGCTTGATAGGCTTCTAAGCAATTGCAGCATTATGCACTTCAGTGTAATATGGAACAAAGAACCAGTTTCAAAAAATTCAGAATACTATACCATTTGTATTTTATATGATTATGAAAACAATAATGGATAAAAATTATTAGTCATAAGAATTATCATCATCATCAGAATCAATGGAGAAAGATCTTTTGGCGGAGTAGTGTAGTGCACCTTTATGGTACCGAAACTCAACTACGACCAAAATAAATAAACTAAGTTGGATTAAATATTAACTGAATAAACTTCTAGCTTTCTTTCGGATGTTGAAGATGTCATCAGTATTATTTTAACGAGCACGGATCCAAGCAAACTTCGACACCATTTTTGCGCTCCCTTTCTGTTGGTTAGTAGGCACGTCCTCAGCCATATTAGCCAGATAAGTTGGATTAACTGCTTCCCTAATAATCACTCTCATATTTATTTTGTTTAAATATATTGCTCTTTCGAATCTATTTCTGAATAATAGTCATTTTCATTTGTGTTTCGTTATCAGTAATTACACTTTAGATAAGGTACTATGTACGCAGGTAATAGGATACATCGAGTTAAGTAGGGTTGTTTAAACGTTACGTAATAGTGACGCATCCAATCCCCTACAGTTGCCTTATCTTCTAGAATTCTTTCTACAACACCTTGTGTTCTAGAATGTGTTTTATTGAGCAAGGTTTTTCGCCGTTCATCAATAAATTTTCAAATGAGATGATTTTTGATCTGACAAGTTATCGCTTCGTGTCTTTTGATGCAGGGATTTCCTCAACTGTTGAAATATACTGTAGAAATAGAAGGATTATAGAAAAAAAAATTTTTGAAACTGTCAAAACCTTTCATAGTGAAGCCGTTTTGTACAAAAAGTCGTGTTACACGGAGGCTATTTGTATATGAATGCAAATAAATAGCAAATTTTAGTACTTGAGAAAAAAGTAGTCTTTCCGGGAAGAAAGAATTAACAACCAGGAAGCGAAATCAAGTAAACTGAGAAGTCTGTGTTGAAGAGACAATCAATTTACATGATATTTCTTCATTCATTTAATCTCGTTAGGTAGATGATATCACTGGAAAATCGATACCTAAATAGATTGATATCAAAGTTCCATGCATCATTTTCGAAAGAAATTATTACATAGGTAAGCAGATAGTTTCATGTTTATAGCACTAAACACGTCAAGAGAGTCCTGAAAGCATTCTTCTATCCAAGAAAATTTATTCAGTGACCTAATTGAAGGGTAATTCCTCATGGAAAACTGAATTATTTTCGTTGTTTGAAGTTGTTTTGTTGTATGAGTAGATGAAAGCATGTAGATTGACTGAAAGTGTAAACATAGCGTGTTATGGTTGAATGACCCAAGCTGTTGAGGACAGAATTACCAATTAAATGATTACACTCGACTATGCCCAAAATTAGGTAATGATTAAAAAAACTTAAGATTCATATTTTATGTATCGTATTTCTTAATGTTTCACAAACCTTACATTTTCTCCAGATTCGACTATGAACGTGCTCCAGACGTTTATTTTAGTCATGTCAAAGACTAATTCCTACCAGCTTTGTTAGTCTGACAATTTTTTCATATTCTTATGATCCTTTAGTCATTTGACTTTACCTCGTCATCGAAGTTATATCACTGAATGTGTCTACTTCTTGAAATGATTAGAAAATATAAATATACTGCCATCATTTACTCACTTGTTAGAAGAGTTAAGGAATTTCTTCAAAGCCAATGATCGATTAAGTGATGTTGAATCATTCAGAAATACTTCTGAAATTATTTTATTATCATTATTAGTCCCTTGGGTTCCTAATGGAACATAGGGCTTCAGTAGTACGTCTCCAGTGAACTCTGTTCTCTGAAATCTTTTCAACCTGGCTCCGCGACAGCCCACAACCTCTCATTTCCTCCTCGCACGACCTCCTCCATGTCACCCTCACCTCGGACGTCCAACTCCTCGCTTCCCATGGGGATTCCACTCGATATCCTGGCCTGACGCGTGATGTCCCCAGTCGGCCTTCTCAGTGTGTGTCCAATCCATCTCCACCTCCACTTCCTTCAGCATATTTGTTGGGTGATATGTTCTTGCTTCGTTGGTTCCTTCCCAGAGCTCCTTGTTGCTTATTCCTGTTATTCTGGCCATCTGATCTTCAGTAGCGAGCCAGCGTAGGCGGCAGTTGTTGATGAATGTCTGTAGTTTATTGGAAATCCCTTTCATAACTCGCCAAGTCTCTGAACCATACAGAAGCACTGACTTGACGTTGATATTGAAAATCCGGATCTTGTTCCACAAGCTGAATGCAGAAGATCTCCACACTGGTTTCAGGCTAATGAACGCCTGTCTTGCTTTTCCGATCCTGCCTGACTTTGACATCCTCGTCTATGCCTGTGCTGCCTGTAGTTGAAACAGTGCTTCCTAGATAAGTGAAGGAGGTTACTTCCTTTAACTTTCTTCCGTTGATGGTGATTTGAGTTTGTTGTTGGTGGTGCGGTATCTTCATCACCTCTGTCTTCTCTATATTCACCTGAAGTCCTGTCTTCACTGCCTCTTCTATCAACTTGTTAGTTTTTGCCTGCAGATCTTCACGTTTGTGTGACAACAGGTACAAGTCATCATTGGCGAAATCCAGATCTTCTAGGTTCTTTTCCACAGTCCAGCCAGCTTGTCCCACTCTTCTCTCTCCCCACTGTTTGCTGCATGATCCAGTCCAGTCGACCACAATCAGGATATCATGGGGGATAGTAGGCAACCTTGTTTCACTCCTTCCTGTCTTCACTTCAAAAGCATCACTGAGCTGAGCTTCCCATTGTGAATTACTTGGCCGGCATGTGGTGTCTTCATATAGTTGTTGAATGAGCCGGATAAAGGTTTACGGTACTCCGTAGTAATGAAGCAGTTTCCAAATTACCTGTTGGTCGACGCCATCAAAGGCCTTCTCAAAGTCGATAAAGTTGAGGTAGAGTTGAGTTGACTGCCATTCTATACTCTGTTCTATGATGATGCGAAGCGTCGCGTTGCAATTTGGTCCTCACATGATTTGTACTTCCTGAAGCCAGCCTGCCTGTTCCGGTGGTAGTTTTGAATCCAGTGCATCCTTTAGCCTCTCGAGGATGATGCGGCTTAATATTTTGCTTGCTGTGGGTGGATAGGAGAGTGATTCCGCACCAGTTCTTGCAAACACTGAGGTCTCCTTTCTTCGGCAGTTTGACAAGGTAACCCTTCTTCCAATCAATGGGCAGGTACCTTCTCTTCCCTCCACACCTTCTGCGATAGTGGTGTGAGCATGTCCGCTGTTGTCTCTGCATCTGTTCTCAGTGCTTCTGGCGGGATCCCGTTTGTTCCTGCTGTTGAAATTAGCAATACTTATTAGAAATGAGTGTTTTACACAAAATGCGTTTTCAATTCCATACCAACGTTTCACTACATTACTTTGATAATAGTTCAATTGAAGGAATTTAACTGTTTTATTATGGAGATAATATCAATACTTAAAAATAGGTTAAACCAATTTTCTGTACCCAACACTAAACTGAAGTGAAGGACTTTCGCTGAATAAGTATACCAAAATTATTGAGTGTAACATTGTTTTATTTGGTAAATAAAGGCTTTTTCACTTGTAATGAACCAATTTTCTTGCTAGTCTTCGCTTAATTGGTCGATTAAATTTGTCTACTCAGTTGGTATTTCCAACTAGTTCACTTATTAAGTGATCACTCTACTGTCTTCATGAGTATTTTACTTTGAGTGACTTCATTTTTGTAAAGCTGTGTGCGCAACAAGAACTCATTGATCTCCGCTTTCGCTTTCATTTGGGACTTCTAAGGTTTAAACGATACAACTAAACTGGGGCTTAGATATCGCTGTTTGTATTTTACAAGAGATATATATTTCATGTATCTTGGTGACAATTTCAACTAGGTTTCCCTTAGAAAAATTCACTCAAGATCGAAGACCTTTATTTTGGCGTAGGATTCTGGAACGTGATACTTTCGTTTACATGTACTGGTATCCAAGTAAACCAACCAATAATCAGTGTAGCATGCAATATTCAGCAAAATTCTTACGGTTAAACAAAGAAGAAAATACATAATCAAAAGAAAACTTGTTTTTAGACGGGTTAAACATCGTTTATCATAGTATGTGTGTATGTATAGTTGCTATGAAATACCCTACAAGCTATCCCCGAAATCCCACCCCAGGCTTTACGCCTTACAGAAGATTTGTAAATAAAATGATAAGTCATCGAGACTTAAACTGGTCATGGAGTTCAAATTTCAATGAAGAATCCTGAATACTAATGCATATTTATTTGCACACCAGATCATTTTGAACCTTTCAATCTTTGTGTATTTGTCATCGTTTTCTTCTGATAAACTGTCTGTCTACTTATACGTTTTGCAAGTAGTACAAAACGAAAACGTTAATTTCTAAAGTTCAATAAGGAAAGGTAGTGTTTCACTTTTAGGTGTTTATTTCGTAATTCCTGTCTTTTTCTTAGCACTCCTTCATCTTATTTATGTATACAGGCTGAGTGGACAGTTTTAAGTAACACAGATGAGCCAGTCAGTAAGAATGTGGGGATTACTTCAATGAAGTGACAGAAATATGAGTTATATTTGTCCACCTGGAAGTACGATGATAACTTGAGTTGAAAAAAACTAGGGGTGGCCAAAACTAGATTAAAGAACAACCTTCTAAAATAGCAGTGTTGATTTAAGCTAGGAACCGAAGTCTAAGTTATGCTTGATTTCCCTAGGGACTTTGAACACCCTACAACTCATATTGTATTTCTTCTCCGTTCACACACATCTCCTATCTCTTTATTTTGGTGGGCTTGAATTCTTCTGGTTTCCTGAAGATCTGAATCAGAAAACTTTAAATACTGAGATCTTATATATATTTTATTAAATGCAAGACTTGTAAATTGAGTCGTTGGATTGTGATGGAAGGTTCAGCGTTTATCTGTTTGCGTATTTGTGTCTGTAATTTCTATACGGTTTAAGAAAAACGTAAAATACAGTCTGGAGGTTTGTAGAGACTTATTGATTTCAGGTTGAAATTCATCATAGAATGACATCAGTTGGAGGAACAAAGGAAACCTAGGAGCACTGGACAGCTGTTTCATCCTAGTATGGTGCTCCTCAGCAGCGTGCACTCACGAACCCAGGACATTCAAGTTCCAGGTTTCGTAATTGCTATCACTGGAATCCAGGACGTGCATTTTGTCCCATTTTAGCCTTATCAACTAGACGCACCTGCCTTCCAGTGAGATTGGAGCTTAGCATTTCCTGCTTCAAATATGAAGTCAGTATACACTGGACGACTGATTTACGATAGCAGTATCTTATCAAATGGTTGTCAGGTTGTTTTGAGAAGTTTAATTCATTGATATACAAGACTGAACTAATCAGTGTATCTGATGGCATATCAAGTATGTGTATGGATGATTCCATGCTGTCTTTGATCTGATCTTAGTTGTACTTGAGAGTTGGTACATTTCATATGATTCGATATATTGAAGACAATTAAAATTTTGTCTCATCCTATAAATGAGATACAGGAATTATATTTGCGAAAAAATCTTAGTCATTTCTTCTAACTATCATGATGCGAAATGTCATCTGTCAGAATTAAGTTCCATATTTACCTACTTTTTTAAATTTGTCTTTTCAACTCAAAAGCTGATGACTTATCATTATAAGCAAAATCTTTATCAGTGAATTTTCAGAGTATTTTTTGATGTGACAGGTGTCAGGAAAAGTATTTTATGGAATTCAGACTTAACAAAAATCTGTCTTGTGGAAGTGAATACTGAATTAAGAAATAGAAAGGCTTTAAAAAGTTTTTAGCATACTAAAAACTATACCCGTCGCATAAGAAGTGGCTATCGTGGCCGGTGGTGTAGTGGATAACGCGCTGGCGTTTGAAGCGATCACTCCCGAGTCCGAATCCCGGTGGGAACAACATCACTCACTGGGAAGCAGGTACATCCAGCTGACGAGTCCCAAATAGGACGGAATGCGCATCCTGGATTCCAATGCTAGCCATGATCCATCCTAAGCTTTAGAAAGTTACTTAAAATCTGTATTTCCAGTAGAATTGTCTGTCTAATCGAGTTGAATATTTGAAGGTGCTTAGTGATTGGTAAGCCAAGGATAATAACGGTATGTTGGTAGCTCTATATTATTCAAATTGTAGGTTTGTAGGGGATCGGTTGATTTCAAAAGAGCTTTTGCATCATTAGTAAGCTGTCATCAGACTTTCTCTACTAGTTGGAGATGTCTCAATAGTGCATACTCATGACTTTCACACTTAAGAGTATCAGGTTCCACAGCAAAAATGATGTCACCTAATCACTGGATAAATTAGACATTTATTACTCCCATATTTCCAGTGATTCTCTTGGGGATATCTCTCAGGGATGAAGAGTGCTTTACAAATACTACAGAATTTCAAGTAATTCCAACAGTCGACACATCAGATAAAGTAATTGTCTGGGAGATTTCTGGTAACTTCATAGTTGACTAACATTACAGTTATTACTGT
Organism: Heterobilharzia americana; assembly: GCA_944470555.2. Lineage (NCBI taxonomy): Eukaryota > Metazoa > Platyhelminthes > Trematoda > Strigeidida > Schistosomatidae > Heterobilharzia > Heterobilharzia americana. The sequence goes on along the minus strand of OX104132.1, from coordinate 11,342,898 downwards.
TCCAAGTAAACTGAAGTAACAACGCTATCCTGTCAATACTTAGTAACGTTCTGTAAATCATATTACTTTTAAAATAATGATAAATCTACCAAGAAGTAAGCACTTAAAAGGTTTGGAAAGTGTTGAACGTCTTAGGAAAGATTCACTCAGAAGAACCAGAAGAGTTAAACCGCTTAACTATGTACTGTCCCTGCCAATCGCTTTAATGCAGATATAAAAGTGGCTACAGTTAATAACTAATCAGTAAAATTATCTTCGTAGATCGGAAAATCATTATTAAAATAGTTAGATATAGTTTCTAGCATCAAAGAAAATTTTATTTCAAGATTTTTGTGGCAAAATTTGAGTAACTTTATATAATTTTATAATGAGCACTACTAATTACTACAGGCGGTCAAATTTAGAAATATTATATCTTACAGTCTCGCTAGTTGACCTTAAACTATATAAGCTTTCAGATCTGTGAGTACAAGTGCCAACTTTTCTGCAACTTCCTTTACTTCTTTTGAAACATTTTGGAGGTTAGATTATGCATTGAAGCCAGAGTGTAACCAATCATTGACTAACTTGGCACTAGGCAAAGAGAAAGTGAATGTGTTGACTACTTCACTTTTGATTCCGACAACTGCTTACACAATCTCTTGTGGCTATTTAAATGGTCTTATACTGTGTAATATGGCAAGTAAAAAGAAGTTTCAAGAAGCATTACGTAACGATCCAGTTAACAGGAAACATAAATAGTTGAGATTCTGCTAATTGGTTCAGTGTACCAGAAAATCATGCACGTACTGTAATGTTTCACTTCTGCATGGTTGACAGGCACCATTACATCGATATCAGCAGTATACAGTATACGAAGAAAAATGCAGTACTACACCTATAAATTTACCTATAGCTGTTAAGCTTTTATATCAACCTCGAAAGTGAACAGAATAAGACTGCCGCTCACCAGGAAATCAAGCGCGACATGAAGCTTTATAACGATCATGTGATCAATTAAGTATTCTTGTTATTATTTGTCCCTTGGGTTCCTAGGGGAACATGAGGCATCAGTATCACGTCACCATTGCACTCCCTTCTCTGCAGTCTTTTCAAACTCGCTCCACCAATGCCAACAAGCTTTCATCTCTCCCTCCCTCACATGATCTTCTCCATATCACCCTCGGTCCGAAAGCCTAAATTGTCGTTTCCCCTTTGGATTCCACTCGGGAGCCTGACCTGGCCTGTTGCCTGATGACTCCAATCGGTCATCTCAGTGTCTCCTCAATCCAATCCAGTCCAATCCAATCCACCTCCACTTTCTTCTTCTGCATACTTGTTGGTTGATGGGTTCTTCGTTGGTTGGTTGGTTCGTTGCCAGCCAGCCAGCCAGCCAGCCAGCCAGCCAGCCAGCCAGCCAGCCAGCCAGCCAGCCAGCCAGCCAGCCAGCCAGCCAGCCAGCCAGCCAGCCAGCCAGCCAGCCAGCCAGCCAGCCAGCCAGCCAGCCAGCCAGCCAGCCAGCCAGCCAGCCAGCCAGCCAGCCAGCCAGCCAGCCAGCCAGCCAGCCAGCCAGCCAGCCAGCCAGCCAGCCAGCCAGCCAGCCAGCCAGCCAGCCAGCCAGCCAGCCAGCCAGCCAGCCAGCCAGCCAGCCAGCCAACCAACCAACCAACCAACCAACCAACCAACCAACCAACCAACCAGAGTAACTTCCTTCTTGCTCATTCTTATCTTTCTGGCCTTCTCATCTCATCTCATCTCATCTGATCTTCAGTGTCAGCATCGAGTCAGCGTAGATGGCATCTGTTCATGAGGCATATCTGTTGTTTGCTGGAAATGCTTTTCATCACGCCCCTTGTTTATGAACCATCACATGGAATCACTGATTTGAGTGACATTGGTGTTGAAAATCCGAATCTTGTTCACTCTTTATGCTGAGTGCAGTGCAGTAAATATGCACAGTGATTTCAGAATAATGAAAGCTTGTCTTGCTGTCTTTCCGATCGTGATTTTTACATCCTCATCTATGTCTGTGCCACCTGTAGTTGAAATGATGCTGCCTAGGTAGAAAGGTAGGTGAAAGAGACTACTTCCTTTACATTTCTCCCGTTCATGGTGATTGGAGCTTGTTGGTGGTGGTGGTGCCTAGTTATCTTCATCACCTCTGCCTTCTCAACGTTCACGTGAAGGAAGTGCTGTCTTCACTGCCTCACCTATTCTGTCAACTTGTTGGTTTTCGTCTGTACATCTTCGAGTTTGTGCAATATTAGACATTAGACATAAATCATCATCGTTGGCGAAATCCAAATCTTCTTCTGGGGTCTTTTCATCGGTCCAGCCAGCGTATGACCATCTTCTCCCTCCTCACAGTTTGCTGCATCACCCAGTCGAGTGCAGTTGACCACAATCAGGAAGATCATCGGTGATGATAGTAGGCAGCCTTGTCTTACTCCTGTCTTCACTTTGAACGCATCACTCAGCTTTCCATTGTGAATCACTTGGCATGTGGCGTTTTCATATAGCTGTTGAATGAGGTTGTTAAAGGTTTGTGGAACTCAAATTGTAGTGTTGAAGCAGCTGTGTGTCAAATTACTTCTTGTTCGACGCTGTCGAAAGCCTTTTCAAAATAGATGAAATTTTCAATTAAGTATAAACAAACAAAAATAAAACTGTTCAGGATGGAATTTGCAATATTGTACATACATTATATGTGGACGTTTTAATGAACTTGAAGATGCAAATGGCTTTAGTAGAACAAAAAATATGCTGTGGTACATCCACCTATACTCATGATCTTTTGAATGAGAACCCTTGAGGAATGGACTTGTTGACTTGCTTCCTTTTCTTCTTTATATGACAGTTCTACATATTTATTAAATATGGTTTTCACTTGCATATCTGGCAGAAAAACTTAAACCTATAAATGAAGACAGAAATTCAGCGTGGATTAGTTGTATATGATGTAAAATCTTTCTTTCAGACTGAGGATCGCAAATACCTGGAATGAGTCGTAAACAACATCACTGAAGTTATTTACCACTAAATGTAATAGCTATATTGTCAAAAGTGATATGCATCTGTTAATTCAGGAATAAAAGTTATAATTATTGCAACAGTGGAACTTTACTTTTTATGCTTTAAGCTGTGAAATAATCAATCGTTGAGTTTATTCGTATATCGTACAACTACAGTGGTTATATTTTTAAAATTAGACGTATGTTTATTACAGTTGAACAATATCTCACTAGCTGTTAAATAATACATGTAATGTATTTTTGAGATGAATGGAGATTTTTAATTTAGAAGTAGTTTTCATCATGGACTGATATCAGTTGGGGAACCATTGAAAATCTGGGAGCACTAGACAGCTGTTTCATCCTAGTATGGGACTCTTCAGCAGTACGCACCTATGACCCCACCGGGCAGGGATCGAACTCAAGACCTTCAGATTTCATGGGCAACGTGTTAACCATTCAGCCACTCAGTCCGTTTCCAGTGCTTCGCAATTTCCAACTTGGGTGCGTACTGTTGAGGAGTCCCATACTAGGACGAAACAGCTGTCCAGTGCTCCCAGATTTTCAATGGTTCCCTAACTGATATCAGTCTATGATGAATACTACTTCTAAATAATACATGTGTCTAACAGAGTAGCAAAATAATCTGCCTGCAATGCGTTTATGCGATAGCAAATACTTTGTATTTGAAGACTTTAAAAAACTGCCTTGACAGTTACGACTTTATATATGGTTTTAGGTCATTCTGCTTCATTCTTTTGGGTCAGTACGCAATCACATCCAATTCCCTTTGTTCAACGACATATATCCAAACAAGGTTTAATCCTTTCATCATGTAATTACCAAATTTCAACTAGGACATGTACTGAGCATGTTCAGCAATCGCTTACTTCGATGCAACATGCTACGGAAAGCTGGGTCAGTTTGAAAGAGGGTTCAAAGTGACCAGATCAAGATCTGATACCAGTCAATGAAGTCTCATACTGTTGACCTGAGTCTTGTGGGACGATTTAGACTGCCCGGTTAGGGTCTCCGAGACAATAAGAATCAGTGGTTGAGGACTGTTGGTAACATAGCTGAAAACCGATCACAATAGCGCAGATGTATTCATTTCTTGAATATTTGTACTAACTGTTATCTTTGGATTGTTTACTCTCTCACATAACTTTATCTATTTTGAAATCATTCTTATTCTACCCACCTATTCTTTGTGTACTCAATTGAAGTTTGGCAACTTGAAGCGATTCACTTGTGGGCAAGATTCTATTTTGATTCTGTCTATCAAATTCTTCTTTATTTCTCCATCTTTCATCTCGATGCCTTCTGTCTTGATGTAGTGATTCCAGATGTAGAAATGTGAACTGTTTTGCTGTAATGCTAGGTCCCATGTTGATAATGATTGGCTGACTGACTGACTAACACTAACACTAAACTACACCTTTTACGATTTTAGGAATGCAGTGTAAATAACATTTATTCATTAAAGAGCGATGTAAACACTTTAGAAATGCATCAAATATTTACACAACTGATAATCAGAAGGATTCATTTATATTATATTAAAAAAAAGGTTATCGCATAGGAGTCATTTTCACCTTTGTTAAACCTGTTTAACATTATACTTACTATGAAAGTCAAAAGGTATTTGGCATTGAATCCTTATTAAGCCTGCATAGTAAAACATTTTCTACATTAGTTTAATTTATTTGGTATAGTATTATTTACTGAGATACAAACGTGAATATATTTCAGTAGTTGAACGAATCACTCTTGATGTCAGAGCACAATTGACCCTACTAACACAACCAATCTACAGAAAAGTGAAACTGTCACTATGCAAGCACTAAGAGATAATGAAACTGCGAAGTACGACAATGAGACAGTTCCAAGATATGGTGCATCTAGGTGACGGGAGAAATTGATTATTGAAGTTTCGCCCACCGAACTGATATCTAGTATATGTCATACGAAGGATTTGTTACGCATTGCAGACATATGAATAACTCTGCAGTTACTAAAAATAAAGAAGTAAGAAGCTTTTAAAAGATATGAGAGGACAATGGTAGCATTAAATCGCTAGTTGACAGAAGTTAAAAAACATGAGATATTAGATTTTGAGGTAGTGGGTGAACGAGCACGTGTCTGCTTCAAGACCTCATTGTTCTGAGTTTGATCTCGCATAAGACCATATATACATACTGTTGAAGAGTTTCAAACTAGTATGAGACATCTGTACAGTGTGCTCAGATTTTCAACAGTTGTCTGGTCAATGCTGATCTGAGAAAATTCCTCCCATTCCTGAAGAAATATTCTGAGACCTCTTTATTCTAACGGAATTGCAAAGGTTTTGCATTACTTCTTCGCTAATTACTGACCATAATGATTGGTAAAGCATCAAAATATGAATGCACAGTGGTTAACAGTTATTTCTGATGGATATAAGACTAGATTTAGGAAATGTATACATGCTGAGTTATGCTATTCGGTTTATGAAGACTAATATTCAACGGTTCGTCTTATCAATTCCTATTGCTCAGTATAAACTTATTTTCTTTGTCATTTAAAGCCATTTGAGTAAACAAAGAATACGATAGATGTTAGTTGAATAGAGGCAATCGGTAGAAAGTCCTGGACCCAGATTTCGTGCTTGTTGCCACTCGTCAGTAAGTCGTATCTGCAACCTCTATGGAACCGATGTCCCACCTGAGATTCGAACCCCGTCACCCAGTGATGCAGTTAGAGACATTACCACTCAGCTGTTCAGACCGCAACTGACCTCCTGTATGACTGGATTAAGAATACTGATTGGTTACTCTCCAATGACTCATCAGTTATCTAAATGAATATACTGCGTAAGTAACGCTATAAGGTGATATTTTAATAAAATAGTAGGAAGGTGTTCATGATAACTGACTGAAATAAGAAGTTTTTAAAATCATTTCGGATTATAGAGAACAAGGGGTATGGAATTAGATTACCTGAGACAGGATGCTAACGAATTTGTGTGTTTCGGATCGGGCCACAGTAGTTGTAGATGTAACACTTGTTTCTTTGGAAAAACAACTCGGGTTTTTCGATCCTGATTGTTATTGCCTCTTAAGTTTGAAGGATTCTGAGATGGGTACCTTTTGACAAGTTGATAGGAACATGGTAAAGAATGGGAAAAGACTCATTTATACACTTTATGTTTCGTTCCAACCGGATGTCCTAATATAGAGCTGGTAAAGGCTTTTTTTCACATCTTTACTTAACCACACTGAGAGATATTCACAAACACGGAAAATTAAATCCGTGAAGTACTGGCCAACGCAACAGGCTCCATAGGAGCAGTCAAACTGGGAATCCATCTTCTAGTTTTGTTGTCACCACTGGGCGTGCGGAAAACCAAGTTTGTAATCCACCAGCATTAAGAATCCTCTGAATTGATTTGCATAGTTTGTGAATTAATATCTCGCTGAGCACATTACCCCTAAATTGTACCCGAATTTTTACTGGTTTTCTACAAACCGTTGGAAAATCCTTCCTTGCCACTTTTGTAATGGTATTTTTCTTTATGAATTAATTATGATCACTATTTTTGATTAGTGTGTTGCACAAAGTTGCCAGTTCCTCCCCAACTGTATATCCCAAACATATAGCCTTTATTCTACAACTTAAAGTCTTTACTAATTTTTTTTGCACTGAAGGGGAAAACAGCTGAGAGAATGTGTATATTGCCCGTTCACGTACGTTTCCTAAACATATTCCTCTTTATCGACCAATCTTTTAGTCTTGATGGAAGACCAGTGAGAAGAGCTATCTTGCCTTCTGGCTCTTCCTCACTTGTTAACTTCATCGCTGGTTGTACTGTGTTAAATCCCTTAAGTATCTTTGACCTGGCCATGTTGGTTTTGCACAGGATGAATGTATCATCCGTATGTAGATAATAGAATGGAAATCCTCTGATGGATCGTTCAAGTAAACCATTCTCTAGTTTGAATAGAAAAAAGCCCACTAATATCGGACACAGTGGTGAGCCTACTGCGACTCCATCCACTTCTCTATATAGTTCACCGAAAAAGTTCATGTCAACATCCATCGTATATTTGAGCATTAATTTTTAGAGGACATTTGTGAGGACTGCAATACTGATAGACTTTCCTTCCAACTCTTCACTTCTATAGCTGAATATCTCAAAAGGAACATTGGTGGATAGACATGTTAAATCCAGTGACATCATAGTTTTATTAATGATGTTAGCGTCTTTAATTCTTTCTGTAAACTGAAACACGCCTTTCACACTATGTTTTACTAGCTATTTGTGTAAAAGTTGAAGAATAGTTAACAGCCACTTCATTAAAGCATGGTAAGAAGAATTTTGCATATCAAGAATAGGTTTTGATTCCTGTATCTTAGATAGGCCATACACTCTAGGAAAGTGGTAGGCAATCAGTGTTAGTTGGTTGGGACCAGTCGACAGGAAACCATGTACCTAGGTTTCGTGCTTTTGGGTACTCATTAGCAAGGCATGACTATAACCTCAATCGAACTGATGTCCCACCTGAGATCTGAACTCGCGTCACCCAGTGTTGTAGTCAGCGACTTTATCACTGAGCTGCTCAGTCCACAATTGACCTCCTGGGTTATATGCACTGATTAGTCGTGAGACAGCAACCAATTTCATGTTGTCTAGTTCTAAGTGCCTTGCTGACGAGTCCAAACAAAGCACGAAAACTACATCTAGGGCTTCCTGCAGATTGCCTCCAACCAACTAACATCTATTAATGTGCACCGTAGTGCTGAGCCTCCTGGCTTGGTGGCCACATTTCAAATATGATCGGTAGGATTCAGTCTGAACTTAGGACTAGACAATATGAAGTTGGTTGCTCTCCTGTGGGCAATCAATACAATCACGGAAAGTACCAAGCTTCGTAATAGGTTATATATGTGTGTTATACATTTTTCTGGCGAATGCGTAGTTAGTATTAGTCACAAATATGTGTAATTCATCGAAGTAACTTTATATTGCATGATAACAGCCTGTGTAGCATAAAAATGATACGTAAACGAAGAACGTCTCGGAGACTGTAATTTGATTACTGAAGCCGTTAAGAATCGATGCAACTCATAAACCTACAAGATATATTCACTTCATGTTATACAGGTCAGAATATATCATGGCAAGTCAATATTATCTGCAAAGCCGACTGTAAAAACTGTTAAACACGCTGTATCTGACAGCGTGACCATCCTCTTCTTATTCGTCTACACAAAAACCAATTACCAAGGAAGTGTTATGATCTTTCTTCCCTTCATATCAATTCATTTGAAAAGTAGAAGTTTTCAGAGGCTTGACACTCAAAAGTGGTTAGGTATATTGACAAGGACTTAATCTAACAAACAATAAGAAACATGAGAAGTGGCAAGAACGCCAGGGTTCTAGCCAACAAGACAGCCAATTGAAATATGTGTGAATATAATGGCGAAAATACTCCAGAAGCGACCAGTTACATTCAAGGTCATCAGGACGAGCTCCTATGCTACTTATATTGAAATTTTTCTAGCTTACTTAATTCTGAATTCTGTACTGTTGTCGTCTAGAATGACAATGAACGTTTCATGACTAAACCGCTCACCTTAGAGAACATAATCCCAAAAACCTTCCTATTTGGTCTTTATTCCGACCAGGTGGGTACTATTAGGGTATAATCCTGTTATGTGTGTAAATTACTTATGTGGGTAGAGACAGAGTATAAATTATAAGCCTTCACGTTACTTGTTCTGGATCCTAGCTATTGAGCTGTAAGAGAGCACTTCGAGCCCCATTTCAATGTGGTTCCAATTATTATAAAATAGAAACATAAGTACCAACTTCCAAGACGAAAATTTCAGTCGCACTACCTCATGTTTTTCCCATCTACTACCCAAGCCTGGATTAAAGTAGGTTAATTTGTGAAGTAAGACTGATCACAATGTAAAAAAGGCTTCAGTGAAAACAAATATACCTTATGATTGTAAACTTCACCTCCGAAAGATGCACAACGGCTGTGTAGAGAATCACAACTGTTCCCATTACTCTTGTCTGATGACCATATTATGTATGCAGTGATGACTACATGCGAATGGTATTCCTGTGGCTTATGCAAATATTTGACCGATGATGATGATATATCAACTTCGTTATCTTGAACACACATTGCCGTCTACGGTTTGGCAGTCCTGGAACCGGTTGAAAGAAGTACGGTGGAAGAATAGTCTATTTTTGGCTGAGTTCTTTTAGTATGTCATGAATTTTTAGGCAGTGTCCAAAAGATAATGGCTTGCGGCATTATCTTATATGGTTTAATCTCGGAACTAGTGGTAGTCCTGAAGTTGTTTTATTTTATACGTTACATCTGAGAAGTAATATAAGTTTGCTAACCGAACTTTGAGGGACTGTTTGTTTTAGAGCTCCTCTTTTCTCACGTTTGCAACCTTCTATGCCCAAAACGTCATACACTACTTTAAATCGAGCCTTTCTGTCTTCTCGTGATATACAGAGTTTGTGTTACAAATTAAATACTGACAATACAAACTCCAGATTAGGTATATTTATTTGATGCATAACACACAGTGATCTAGTATTATTTACTTGATAACCACGTTTCCAGGATAAATTATCATTGCTCACAATCATATCAATGAAATCACACCACTTTCGACATCTGATTTTTATACTCCTACCACCTCATATGAATTGTTTTTATTGTTGGTAAAATTTTCCATATCTCTGGTATAGGTGTTGTGTCATTTCTATTACTTGTGTTGGTTAAGTGTTGATTCTCTCCGTCTAAGTACATTGGTTTTATCTCACCCAATGGTGTGGTTGTATGTTGATGCATGCATTGCAATGGCCGAGTTCTCTTCTATATTATTCATATCATTCGGATGTGTCATTGTATATTTGACTAAATTCTCATCTTCACCTAATCTAACTGACCCCAACCGTCTTGTTTGACCTATGCATTTGACCTCGCAGTCATCACATGGGGCTTGATAGATCAGATTATTTTGATTAATTGCCTCTATCTGATCGTTAAGCCAACCGACAAAACTTATCATTGGGTGAGTTTGTAAGTTGAAACGTCACCCAAATTCCAGTCTTGTTGAGCAACTACGTAAAGTTTCTGATGTCGCTTCCTTGAGAAGATAAAACAATGGAAGCTTTGAACTCCTTCCCACTAGTGTTGTCGTCATTATTCGTACTTGTGTTACTCTTATTATTTCCTTTCTAATCTGTTCGTACGAATTACCTATGTTGCATTACAGAGTAGAATGAAGGTCAGACGGTGGTTTGCATACTACCGGAAACCGACACACTCCAACAGGTATAAAGACTTCGGGTCATCTCATGCAATGGCAGTTAAGGCAGGTTGGGTGAGATGTGTAAATCATAGAGCTGGAAAACTCACTAGTCATTGGAAAAGCTCAGAGAAGGAATTGATCCACATAATAGAAGCGTTAACAATTATCGTCTACTGTTGATTAAGAAATTCGGATGAACACATTAGAAAGGAAATAATAAGAGTAATCCAAGTACGAATAGTGATGATAACACTATTGGAAATGTGTTCAAGGCCTCCATTGTTTTACCCTCTCAAGGAAGCGACATCAGAAACTTTACGTAGTTGCTCAACAAGACTGGAATTTGGGTGACGTTTCAACTTACAAACTCACCCAATGATAAGTTTTGTCGGTTGGCTTAACGATCAGATAGAGGCAATTAATCAAAATAATCTGATCTATCAAGCCCATGTGATGACTGCGAGGTCAAATGCATAGGTCAAACAAGACGGTTGGGGTCAGTTAGATTAGGTGAAGATGAGAATTTAGTCAAATATACAATGACACATCCGAATGATATGAATAATATAGAAGAGAACTCGGCCATTGCAATGCATGCATCAACATACAACCACACCATTGGGTGAGATAAAACCAATGTACTTAGACGGAGAGAATCAACACTTAACCAACACAAGTAATAGAAATGACACAACACCTATACCAGAGATATGGAAAATTTTACCAACAATAAAAACAATTCATATGAGGTGGTAGGAGTATAAAAATCAGATGTCGAAAGTGGTGTGATTCCATTGATATGATTATGAGCAATGATAATTTATCCTGGAAACGTGGTTATCAAGTAAATAATACTAGATCACTGTGTATTATGCATCAAATATGGAATTCAATGTCTACCACAGTTCCCTTGTTTACGCTTATATTAATGAAAGGCAATATAAACTGTTTTACTGATGACATTAATTTTACTTAGTAACGTGTAACACTGTAATCTTGTCTAGCAATCGACAATTGGAAAAGAAGCTAAATATGATATTGCGTAGACATTAATTATTGTTTCTTGTCAATTTATAGTTAGTTTTTCTCTCTATGGAAGATATCTAATGGAAAAGAAGATATCGGTACTGGAGGACATCAGTTTCAACTTCAAAAATTGATAACTATGGCAGAAATGGTCAAAATTCTGAACAATTTACAAACGATTTCTTTACTCTTCTTTTCTTATATCATATGAATGTTGATTATTTCGATACGGTTCCAGTTTCAGTTTACTCTTAAGTACTATGTGATTATGGAGTGATTAACACTTATACAGCGAGTTAGCTATCCATACTTCTATAGAGTTTTTAGCAACTCATAAGGATGATTATGGTCAAATTTAATCGAATATCTAACAATGATACTGGTAAGGATATATCAATTAAACAATTTTAAAAATTCATATTCCGCTATCTACAATGACTTGATCTATTCCCCTCATTGAACACATATGCAACATTGTTCACGTTAACCAATCTTTTACAACAATAAAAAGCAAAAGAAAAGAAAAAAATACGTAAATGGCAAGAATAATTAATTTATGTTAGAAAATAAATTAAATTCATCTGATTTTATGCATTCACTTCATCATCATCATCATCATTGTAAGGAGAATAGGAAGAAAAAAAACACTGCTTACCGTCTAATTATCATTCATTTGCATCCATACAAAGATGAAATGGTAAAGTATAACTATTATAATAATCGAAAAAGTGTAAACAGAAAGATTATTACATTATAATAAAGTGGATTATTCCAACAAAGTATAGTAAATAATGAAGCTATCAATAGTATAACAAGAATAATAATATTATCAGTAAGTAAAAATTAAACAAATGCCATACACATACACACACACTTGTACTTGATATAAAGGACTAAATGTATGTTTTGTTTAACAAAACACCATTTATGTTACTTACCACCAAGTAGTCAGTTAATAGATTTGCTTGTTCTACATTAAAGACGAAGAAGGAGAATCAAGAGGAAAAATAAAACAATTAAATGTAGAGAAGGAAGCCCTAACAGAGAACCTTCTCTGGTGACACACATACACACACACAGAGCAATCTACCACATTCTGATGAAATTGCAGTAGTTACTGTGTTGTAATTGATTAAACTAGCTAAAATTTGTCACTAAATATCATATAATAAGCACAAAAAATGCGAAGGAATGAGCAAATGTGCATGTCTGCACATATATATATGTATACCTGGAAATACGCATTGTCAGAGCATTCTCTGTTCAGATTGCGCATACAGGTACACAAAGAGAGAAACGGAAAGTAACTATACAAAAATTGAGGTGAACTGTCATATATATATATATATATATATATATATATGTATATACATATAAGAACTGTTTGACCTCCGCCTCCAAAAAAAGAGAAAAATAAAGATGATAGAAATTTGGCAGGAAATATTTTTCAGAAAAAACAAACAAATGCCAAATAGCACAAAAAAATACCAACAAGAAAACGATCAATAGTTTCTTCCTTCAATAGTGAATTGAGATAAAAAGTATACAGAAGTCACTGTATGATATATATATATATATATATATATATATATATATATATATATACTATGAATTCTTATTGGAATAATTCAACAATAGAAACATGCTTAAAGATGCTAGAAATCGAGGAAAATAGAATGGTTTATTGGTGAATACAAGAAACAATTACAAACGGTTTAGTGTATACTAGTTATCAATACGAAAATAAACTAAACACCGAAATATTTGTGTATATTATCTGTGCATTTGTATCAGTGGAACAGGCCTGAAACAATAAAATGAATAGATAGACAATTAAACAAATAAGGTAGACAGCTGAATAAAAACTATTATCTTATTTTTTTTAAAAACTTTCTTCTATCTTAAAGAGGAAAAAGTTTGGCAAAATTTCTACATATGATACAAATTGGAGAGAATATATAAAAAAAGATGTATACATATCCAAAGTATATTCAGAGATAAGTAAACAGGATATTGATGAAAAGTGAAAACTTTGATACAATGAGACACCTTTAAAGGGATATATAAATAATTCTCTCCACCCTCTTTTGTCTCATAGAAATAAATAAATAAATAAATGAATAATATTTATTAAAGAAAATCATCTAAGTGGTAGTATACACACATATTGTTTGTGTTTTGAATATATTCTTCAATTAAAAATTTAATAATTACGATAACTAATTGAAGGCTAGTTAATTCGACGAAATTCAAAGGGAGTAGTCATAGAATAAAAATTTTTTTTCCCCACAATATATTACATATTTATATTGAAAAAAAAGTAATAATAAAAATATATACACATGTATTCATAATTTTGTTCTCTTAAATTTACTATTCTACTCCTTCTCTTCTATCGATGGATTCATTTAATCGATTTTTCTGATCACTTGAATGGGCAAAACACACACACACACACACATGCACACACTACTGTACTACTACTACTACTACTAACGGATGCTAATCTTCGCTACATCACCACCGTTTTGTTAATAATAATAATAATAAACGTAGAGGATAGAAATAGGCAAGTTTCAAGGGACTATTTATAAGAAGATATCACAATACGCTTGTAAATAATAATAATAATAATAAATGAGCAAACGATGTTACGAAACAGTCAGTTAATCGTGTAAAAAGAAAGAGAGAAAAAAATAAATTAAATTGTAATTGAATACAAACAAACATTTGCGCATGGTATACAAATAATTCTGAAGTCAGAGTATTATATAGTTAGTGTTAAACATATTACATTTGATCACTTTTTCAATTGAACAGTTATTAACTTTTTATTAACAGTTTTAAAGATTGGTTTTGGCTCAGGCATTAATATTTCTGTTGGTTTCATAATAATATTTGATCTTGGTGTAGATGGTATCCGACGTACATAATCATTTATTGGCTAAGAAAAATAAAATTATAAAAATTCAAAAACGAAAAAAAAAAATTAATAATCATTTTGAAGAAAAAACAGAATTTTTCCCTTCAATACAAAAAGAACCTAGTGAAATGGTTAGCATACCTTGCCTCAGCTATTTCCTCAGAGGATGATATAAAGGAAGAATGTGGCGCCACCATCCATGATCTGCTTAGTAGGAATGGCTACCCAGACAAGTTTGTAATTAAGCACATGAATATTACAAGGGTTAAGACAACAATGCCAACAGCTCCTAAGAAGCAAATCTTCTTGAAGCTGCAATTTAAGAGTGATATTGCCAGTGAGATCATCACACAACACATAAAAAGAGTCTTGCATAAAGTATTCCCAGTCACTAAATTATGTCCCCCCCCTTCTACAACCGCCCGATTCTAGGTGCAAGAAATAAAGACAAACTGCCTGATTCTGCCACTTCTATGTGCATTAAATTATAAAACTATGCATATAGTGTAGAGCCCAAGATGAAGACTTAATTGAAAAGAAATATATTTCCTCACTCAACCTCGCCTGGTTAACTAGTTTACTAGTTACTAGCCGGTCCTAAGCCCGGGTAAAGAGGGAAGGTTGGGCATAGGGCTAGCAACCCTACCCCGTAAAACAAATCTAACCGCTAAAGAAACTTCAAAGCACAAACAAAATATAAAAAATGAAAACAAACTTATTCCCCGCTGGAATCGGAGAGGCGAAATGACGCCAGTTGGTGAAAGCCTTCGGGAAGCCAATTGGCCGATGTGTCTTCTCTCGATGAAAGCGAAAGTAAACGTGGGGACATGGAATGTCCGCACGATGTTTGAACCCAGTAAGGCAGCCCAGATTGCAAAGGAGATGAGAAGGTATAACATCGAAGTGCTTGGGATTTGCGAAAGCAGATGGAATGGGAGTGGACTCTCCAAACTGTCAACTGGAGAATCAATAATCTACTCCGGTCACCCAGACGCCAACCACGAGCACACTGAGGGAGTGGCTATCATGATGTCCTCAAGAGCATCGAAGGCTCTCATGCAGTGGGAACCAATCTCCTCCAGGATCATGACAGCAAGATTCAACTCAAAAGGAAGAAAGGTCACAATCATACAATGTTATGCACCTACAAATAATGCAGAGCAAGAGAAAAAGGAGGATTTCTACAGACAACTTCAATCAACACTGGACAAGACGTCAGTTGGCGATATCAAAATTCTGATGGGCGACATGAATGCCAAACTGGGAGGGGACAACACGGGAAGAGAACTAACCATGGGTCGAGAGGCGCTAGGTGAAATGAATGAGAATGGAGAATTGTTTGCAGAATTCTGTGCATTCAACGATTTGGTGATTGGAGGCAGTGTGTTCAGGCACAAGGATATCCACAAAGCGACATGGATTTCACCAGATGGACACACTAAAAATCAAATCGACTTTATCTCAATCTCAAGAAAATGGAGACGCAGTCTACTTAACACAAGGTCAAGAAGAGGAGCAGATGTAGGTTCAGACCACTACCTAGTGCAAGGAACCTTCCAAATCAAGTTAAAAGCCTTCAAGGAAGCTGGTGATAGACCTCAACCCAAGTACAACACTCGGAAACTGAAGGATGAAACTACAAAGGAGATCTTCAAGACAAAATGGGAGACATCGAGCAACATCCCTGAAGAAACCTGTGTGGAAGAACACTGGAAGTCTTTGAAAGCTATGTGGAAAGAAACCTGCACAACAGTATTAGGAAGGAAGAAGAAAGAAGACAAGGAATGGATCTCGACGGATACCTGGAAGCTGATAGAGGAGAGGAGGATGGTGAAGCAGAAGATAAACCAGTGCAAGGATGCTCAACGACAAGAGGAACTGAGCACAATGTATAAAACACTGGACAAAGAAGTGAAGAAGAGTGCACGCAAAGACAAAAGACACTTCTACGAAACACTGGCAAGTGAAGCAGAACAGGCTGCAGGTAAGAGAGACCTGACGACATTGTATCAAATAACCAGGTTGCTATCAGGGAAGAGACCAACACAGATGAAACCAATAAAAGATGAAGAAGGAAATTTAATTACAAAAGAAGAGAAACAGAGGAAACGATGGGCCGACCACTTCAAGAAGCTCTTGAATCGACCACCACCTGCACTTCGTCCAGAAATACCACCTGCAGCCGCTGAACTACAAGTGAACATTAATCCCCCAACGAAAATGGAAGTCCTGAACGCCATAAAGCTACTGAAATGCGGGAAAGCAGCAGGACCAGATGGAATACCGCCAGAAGCACTGAAAACAGATGCAGAGACAACAGCGGCCATGCTCACACCACTATTGCAGAAGGTGTGGAAGGAAGAGAAGGTACCTGACGATTGGAAGAAGGGTTACCTTGTCAAACTGCCGAAGAAGGGAGACCTCAGTGCTTGCAAGAACTGGCGCGGAATCACTCTCCTGTCCACCCCAAGTAAAATATTAAGCCGCATCATCCTGGAGAGGCTAAGGGATGCACTGGATTCAAAACTACGACCGGAACAGGCAGGCTTCAGGAAGTACAAATCATGTGCTGACCAAATTGCAACGCTTCGTATCATCATAGAACAGAGCATAGAATGGCAATCACCTCTCCACCTCAACTTCATCGACTTTGAGAAGGCCTTTGACAGCGTCGACCGAGAAGTAATTTGGAAACTGCTTCAATACTACGGAGTACCGCAAACCTTTATCCGCCTCATTCAACAACTATATGAAGATGCTACATGCCAAGTAATCCACAATGGGAAGCTCAGTGATGCCTTTGAAGTGAAGACAGGAGTGAAACAAGGTTGCCTACTATCCCCCATGATATTCTTGATTGTGGTGGACTGGATCATGCAGCAAACAGTAGGCAGCGAGAAGAGGGGGATACACTGGACGACGGAAAAGAACCTAGAAGACTTGGATTTCGCCGATGACTTATGCCTAATGTCACATAAACTTGAAGATCTGCAGGCAAAAACTAACAAGTTGATAGAAGAGGCAGCGAAGACGGGACTTCAGGTGAATATAGAGAAGACAGAAGTGATGAAGATACCGCACCACCACCATCAACAACAACAACAACAAACTCCAATCACCGTCAACGGGAGAAACTTAAAGGAAGTAACCTCCTTCACTTATCTAGGAAGCACTGTTTCAACTACAGGCGGGACGGACGAGGACGTCAAAGTCAGAATCGGAAAAGCAAGACAGGCCTTCATTAGCCTGAAACCAGTGTGGAGATCTTCTGCACTCAGCATGCGGAACAAGATACGGATTTTCAACACCAACGTCAAGTCAGTGCTCTTGTATGGCTCAGAGACTTGGCGCGTCACGAAAGGTATTTCCAATAAACTACAGACATTCATCAACAACTGCTTACGCTCGCTGCTGAAGATCAGATGGCCAGAAAAAATAAGCAACAAGGAACTCTGGGAACGAACCAACCAAGAACCTATCACGCAACAAATATGCAGGAAGAAGTGGAGATGGATTGGCCATGCACTGAGAAGGCCGACTGAGGACATCACGCGTCAGGCCCTCGAGTGGAATCCCGATGGGAAGCGACGAGTTGGACGTCCGAGGGTGACATGGAGGAGGTCGTGCGAGGAAGAAATGAGAGCTTCTGGGCTGTCGTGGGACCAGGTTCAAAAGATCTCAGAGAACAGAGGTCACTGGAGGCGTGCTGCTGAAGCCCTATGTTCCACTAGGAACCCAAGGGACTAATAATAAATAATAATAAATATTTCCTCACTCAATCAGTCTTTTTATAAATGTCTAAATGGGCATATTCAATGTAACATAATTTAAATATGTAGCTTTGAAATCCAAGATTAACAATAAGGTAGTGAATAATGAATGAGTCAAGCAAACGCAGGAATAATAATCACAAATCTTAGTCAAAATTAATGGGAATTTGTATCTGATGAGATAGAAAATTTTGTAGCTATGGTGTGGGGGAGGGGATAACAAAAGAAAATCAGTATACAAGAAGGGACTGTTTAAAAGCTAGTAGGTTACGTAATTACATGAGAAACTCAATAAACCGTCAAACGATTAACAGTCAGTAAGTAATTAATGAAGAGATGATGCGATCCGAAGAAAAGGAAAGAATATATACATACACATGGAAAAAATTATATACAGTTACCAAAGTAAAAAAAGCTTAATTATAGTCTCCTTCTGAGTACATATGTCAGGTTGGAAAAGTTTGATAGCGAGAGCTTCCACAAACCGTAATAAACATGACGTTCTTTGTTTGTTCATTATGCTGAAGAATTGAAGAACATCTATTTGATGTCCTGTTTCCATCAGATGCCTGGTGATTGCGAGATTTCTTGGAAAATGCACATAAAATCAAGTAGACGTCCTTCTTTCGGTTTGTCCTATGTAACTGCTTCCACAAGCATAGGTGAACTGATATAAGCAGTTGGAGGTGACGTGAGATGAGTATTTGTCTACTTTTGACTGCGTTATTGAGCATAATGTATTGTAAACTGAGATCAATCTGGTAGTAGAGAAGCTCCTTCTCAATGCAGTGTTTATTCTCTTGTCTATTCTGTCAGATGTCTCATCACCTTTGAATGCTAGACGAAGAAAAACAGGTTTTTCCTCAACAGTTGGATGTTTCGATCTTTCAATAAATTCTTTTCCATGCTTCATGATGAATTTCTCCGGATATTCATTCTCTATAAAAGCCTTCTCAATTATACGGAATTCTTCTTCTTGTTTACCTTATGAGGAAAGCCTTTTTATTATGGTGAATAGCATCCTGACTAAACCGTGATTATGGCTGATAGCACATGTATTAACCATACCCGCCAAAGATTTAATGAACAGTTAAGTTACCACAATTTAAATCAAGATAGTTACTTCGTGTTTTAAAAGTGCTCACAAACGGCAAAGTCAAAATAACTTAATCATGTATAAAACCATGTCGAAGAATGTCAACAAATTATGAAGTATAAAAACAATTATTCGACTTGTATTTCCTAAGGTGAAACATCAAATAAATACAACAGTGTCGAACCATGCAGGGAATCGCATCAGTTCAGGTCATTGAAGGGTAACAGCAATGAAGGAGAAAATCAACACAATAAGAAGATATAATAATACACAAGAAAAAAAAATGTAGTCATAGCCAAGTTAGATAAATTTAGCTCCGCAGTTATACTGGACAAACTCGACTGTATTAAGAAAGTTATTGAATACTTTCAAACAATACAATTTGGAGAATGAATCAGATGTGAAAACCGACACTTGATCTAAAATACAGAATAAGGCTTTGAAACAATTAGTCCCTTTTATGAACTGATAACACACACTATTTGTTTTTGAATCCACCCACCCTCAACTCCATCGTTCGATTTCTCCTACCTATATACGTATGATCAACCTCGCCTGGTTAACTAGTTTACTAGTTACTAGCCGGTCCTAAGCCCGGGTAAAGAGGGAAGGTTGGGCATAGGGCTAGCAACCCTACCCCGTAAAACAAATCTAACCGCTAAAGAAACTTCAAAGCACAAACAAAATATAAAAAATGAAAACAAACTTATTCCCCGCTGGAATCGGAGAGGCGAAATGACGCCAGTTGGTGAAAGCCTTCGGGAAGCCAATTGGCCGATGTGTCTTCTCTCGATGAAAGCGAAAGTAAACGTGGGGACATGGAATGTCCGCACGATGTTTGAACCCAGTAAGGCAGCCCAGATTGCAAGGGAGATGAGAAGGTATAACATCGAAGTGCTTGGGATTTGCGAAAGCAGATGGAATGGGAGTGGACTCTCCAAACTGTCAACTGGAGAATCAATAATCTACTCCGGTCACCCAGACGCCAACCACGAGCACACTGAGGGAGTGGCTATCATGATGTCCTCAAGAGCATCGAAGGCTCTCATGCAGTGGGAACCAATCTCCTCCAGGATCATGACAGCAAGATTCAACTCAAAAGGAAGAAAGGTCACAATCATACAATGTTATGCACCTACAAATAATGCAGAGCAAGAGAAAAAGGAGGATTTCTACAGACAACTTCAATCAACACTGGACAAGACGTCAGTTGGCGATATCAAAATTCTGATGGGCGACATGAATGCCAAACTGGGAGGGGACAACACGGGAAGAGAACTAACCATGGGTCGAGAGGCACTAGGTGAAATGAATGAGAATGGAGAATTGTTTGCAGAATTCTGCGCATTCAACGATTTGGTGATTGGAGGCAGTGTGTTCAGGCACAAAGATATCCACAAAGCGACATGGATTTCACCAGATGGACACACTAAAAATCAAATCGACTTTATCTCAATCTCAAGAAAATGGAGACGCAGTCTACTTAACACAAGGTCAAGAAGAGGAGCAGATGTAGGTTCAGACCACTATCTAGTGCAAGGAACCTTCCAAATCAAGTTAAAAGCCTTCAAGGAAGCTGGTGATAGACCTCAATTCAAGTACAACACTCGGAAACTGAAGGATGAAACTACAAAGGAGATCTTCAAGACAAAATGGGAGACATCGAGCAACATCCCTGAAGAAACCTGTGTGGAAGAACACTGGAAGTCTTTGAAAGCTATGTGGAAAGAAACCTGCACAACAGTATTAGGAAGGAAGAAGAAAGAAGACAAGGAATGGATCTCGACGGATACCTGGAAGCTGATAGAGGAGAGGAGGATGGTGAAGCAGAAGATAAACCAGTGCAAGGATGCTCAACGACAAGAGGAACTGAGCACAATGTATAAAACACTGGACAAAGAAGTGAAGAAGAGTGCACGCAAAGACAAAAGACACTTCTACGAAACACTGGCAAGTGAAGCAGAACAGGCTGCAGGTAAGAGAGACCTGACGACATTGTATCAAATAACCAGGTTGCTATCAGGGAAGAGACCAACACAGATGAAACCAATAAAAGATGAAGAAGGAAATTTAATTACAAAAGAAGAGAAACAGAGGAAACGATGGGCCGACCACTTCAAGAAGCTCTTGAATCGACCACCACCTGCACTTCGTCCAGAAATACCACCTGCAGCCGCTGAACTACAAGTGAACATTAATCCCCCAACGAAAATGGAAGTCCTGAACGCCATAAAGCTACTGAAATGTGGGAAAGCAGCAGGACCAGATGGAATACCGCCAGAAGCACTGAAAACAGATGCAGAGACAACAGCGGACATGCTCACACCACTATTGCAGAAGGTGTGGAAGGAAGAGAAGGTACCTGACGATTGGAAGAAGGGTTACCTTGTCAAACTGCCGAAGAAGGGAGACCTCAGTGCTTGCAAGAACTGGCGCGGAATCACTCTCCTGTCCACCCCAAGTAAAATATTAAGCCGCATCATCCTGGAGAGGCTAAGGGATGCACTGGATTCAAAACTACGACCGGAACAGGCAGGCTTCAGGAAGTACAAATCATGTGCAGACCAAATTGCAACGCTTCGTATCATCATAGAACAGAGCATAGAATGGCAATCACCTCTCCACCTCAACTTCATCGACTTTGAGAAGGCCTTTGACAGCGTCGACCGAGAAGTAATTTGGAAACTGCTTCAATACTACGGAGTACCGCAAACCTTTATCCGCCTCATTCAACAACTATATGAAGATGCCACATGCCAAGTAATCCACAATGGGAAGCTCAGTGATGCCTTTGAAGTGAAGACAGGAGTGAAACAAGGTTGCCTACTATCCCCCATGATATTCCTTATTGTGGTGGACTGGATCATGCAGCAAACAGTAGGCAGCGAGAAGAGGGGGATACACTGGACGACGGAAAAGAACCTAGAAGACTTGGATTTCGCCGATGACTTATGCCTAATGTCACATAAACTTGAAGATCTGCAGGCAAAAACTAACAAGTTGATAGAAGAGGCAGCGAAGACGGGACTTCAGGTGAATATAGAGAAGACAGAAGTGATGAAGATACCGAACACCACCATCAACAACAACAACAACAAACTCCAATCACTGTCAACGGGAGAAACTTGAAGGAAGTAACCTCCTTCACTTATCTAGGAAGCACTGTTTCAACTACAGGCGGGACGGACGAGGACGTCAAAGTCAGAATCGGAAAAGCAAGACAGGCCTTCATTAGCCTGAAACCAGTGTGGAGATCTTCTGCACTCAGCATGCGGAACAAGATACGGATTTTCAACACCAACGTCAAGTCAGTGCTCTTGTATGGCTCAGAGACTTGGCGCGTCACGAAAGGTATTTCCAATAAACTACAGACATTCATCAACAACTGCTTACGCTCGCTGCTGAAGATCAGATGGCCAGAAAAAATAAGCAACAAGGAACTCTGGGAACGAACCAACCAAGAACCTATCACGCAACAAATATGCAGGAAGAAGTGGAGATGGATTGGCCATGCACTGAGAAGGCCGACTGAGGACATCACGCGTCAGGCCCTCGAGTGGAATCCCCATGGGAAGCGACGAGTTGGACGTCCGAGGGTGACATGGAGGAGGTCGTGCGAGCAGGAAATGAGAGCTTCTGGGCTGTCGTGGGACCAGGTTCAAAAGATCTCAGAGAACAGAGGTCACTGGAGGCGTGCTACTGAAGCCCTATGTTCCACTAGGAACCCAAGGGACTAATAATAATAATAATAATAATAATAATAATAATAATAATAATATACGTATGATCAGACTCACACACATGTAAACTGGTAGAGTGTGGTGTAATCATTTGTGCAATGCTTAGATTCGTGATGAACCATGTGTTCCGCACAACATTCTTCATAAACGACAGATCTTAGCCTTCATCTCAAATTATAGCATTCAACTCCCCCCACATATGGCATTATTATTAGTATCATTTTGGGTTCCTAGTGGAACATAGGGCTTCACTAGCACCCCTCCATTGGACTCTCTTCTGTCCAGTCTTTTCTACTCCGCTCCATCACTGCCAATAAGCCTTCTTTTTTTCCTCCTTCACATGATCTCCTCCATATCACCCTCACCTCGGACAGACACCCAAATAGTCGTTTCCCCTCTGAATTCCACTCGACAGCCTGGCCTCGCCTCCAATCGTCCTTCTCAGTGTATGCCCGATCCTATCCATCTCCACTTTCTTCGTCTGCATATTTGTTAGGTGATGGGTTCTTTGTTGGTTGGTCCGTTGCCAGCCAACCAGCCAGAGTTCCTTCTTGCTTATTATTATTATTATTCTGGCCTTCTCATCTGACCTTCAGTATCGAGTGAGCGTAGATGGCATCTGTTGATGAGTGTCTGTAGTTTGTTGCAAGTGGTTTTCATGATGTGCCAAGTTTCTGAACCATCAAATTGAAGCACTGACTTGACATTGGTGTTTAAAATCCTGATCTTGTTTGGGAGCTTGACAAGGTAGCCCTTCTTCCAATCTGCAGGTACCTTTCCTTCCTTCTGCAGTAACGGTGTGAGCATGTCTGCTGTTGCCCCACATATGGTATGGTGATATGAACTGTTTTCCCAGGAACTACGTATACAGTGGATCTTTTGCATTAACTAACTTCTATAATAGTCAATAAATGCAAAGCAGTATTCGTCTTTTATGCATATTTTGGTTAATAATCTGACCTCCCCCTCCATTGTATGTGATGTACAAATATGTTATGTGTCACCCAACAAACAGGCATTTTTATTAGACTTCGGATATAAAATGTGAAAATTCATATATTAACTTGTCCATACAGGCTTTCTGTAGATTGGTCGGTTTATTGACTCATCTCTTCGTCTCAAGAGTACGTCTAAGAAAGTAGTAGATGATAATTGTTCTCTTTCTCATAAGTCAAGCTGATATGATTGTGTACAGTGTTAATTTCTTTGAACAAACCATATCATCATGCTTCCTAAATATTATTGTGATGTCGTTGACATATCTCTCGTAAAGAGTAACGTTAGCTATAAGACCATCAGCCAGGTTTTCGATATATAACATATAAACACCAACTGGTAATAGTCCTTAAGGATTTCCCATAGCCATAGCATCAACTTGTTGGGAGTGTTCACCTTCAAATGTCGCACAAACTTGTAGATCTACAGGCAAAGTCCAACAAGCTGACAGAAGAGACAGGGCAGCGAAGATGCGACTTCAAGTGAATATAGAAAAGATAGAGGTGATGAAGATACCCAACCAACAACATCACCACCAACAACAAACTCCAATCACCATCAACGAAAGTTAAAGGAAGTAGCCTCCTTCACCTATCTAGGAAGCACTGTTTCAACTACAGGTGGTGGCACAGACGACGACGTCAAAGCCAGGATCGGAAACATAGCAAGATTGGTGTTCGTTAGCCTGAAATCAGTGTGGAGATCTTCTGCACTCAGCATATGGAACAAGATCCGGATTTTCAACACCAATTCAGTCAAGTCAGTGTTTCTGTATGGCTCAGCGACTTGGCGGGTTACGAAAGAAATTTTTAACAAACTACAAACATCCATCAACAACTGCCACCTACGCTCATTACTGAAGCTCAGATGAGATGACCAGAAATAATAAGCAACAAGGAACTCTGGCTGGCTGGTGACGAACCAACCAAGAACCAATCACTCCACAAATATGTAGAAGGAAGTGGAGATGGATTGCGCATACACTGAGAAGACTATTCGGGAACATCACGCACCAGTCCAGGCACTCGAGTGGAACCCACATGGGAAGCGACGAGTTGGGCGTCCAAGGTGAGGGTGACATGGAGGAGATGGTGTGAGGAAGAAATGAGAGCTTGTGTGCAGTCGTGGAACCAGGTTCAAAGGATTTCAGAGAACAGGACGCATTGGAGACGTGCTACTGAAGCCCTATGTTCCATTAGGAACCCAAGGGACAAATAATAATAATAATAGGAACAAGAGCTCCTTCAGAAACGTGGAAGCAATAACGAATATGTTAGACTATAAGTTACAATACATTATAGTTTATAAAACTCTCTGAATATCAAGTCAAAAGAGGCAGGCGAAGATTCGAACTCAAAACTCGTGAGATGAAGGTCAGGTACTGAGATTAATAAGACGAATCTCTTAACCAGTGAGCTTGGAAAAGATTTCCCTGTCTATTTACTAAAAAAACATTTACCCTGTGAATCAATTGTTGAGTCATGTTTGCCAATTCAATGAAGTCATCACCCCTATTGTTTTGATTCTTGCATCGACTAAAGTAAATAACGTTGCACTTCAGAGATATTATTTAGGTTGAGTGTGTTCCAAATAGTTTACAAGAGGATGTATATACTAACTCAAGGGGTTTACACAGCCCCGAAATCGCAAATAATAAATTTTTTTTTCCATATCCCAGGTTATATGGCAAAAAAAAACTATTTAAACAAATACATACATACATTCAAACACAACTTACCTTTACTGACTCATAGTAGGGATTCTCATAGAAATACCAGATTGATAATCTGTTATATCTCTTCTGTTGGTATGAATATTACTTTTATTCATGTTATTGATATTATTATTATTGTAATTATCATTATCTGGCACACGAATAATTTGAATCCGTTTAGAAGCTGGTGATAGTGATGATGAGGATGTGAAAACGGTATGTGAATATTTTGTATCTTGTGATCCAGTGGACAGATCTGGACTGACAGGAGAATACATTGATCTATTCATACGAAGGTTGGAGTTTGCATTTCCAGTATCAGTGCCAGCTATATAGTTATTTCCTACAGTTGCCCACACTTCTTTTGCTGTTGTAGTTGCTGGTACTAATGTTCCATCAAGTTTACTGATGACACCATCAACAGAAGAAGTGATGCTTTTTGCAGTACGAGTAGTCCATAGATAATCGTCTTTTGCTTTCGGTGTTGTTGTTATTACACGACCATGTGACTGATCATATTCTGAAGGAGATTTCTCACGTTTTTGCCAGGGTTGTTCAAGACTTATTTCAGAACTAGTTGTTGATGATGGCTCATTCACATTGACTGATAAAACTTGTTCACTTGTCCATCGACCTAAACGAGACGATGGAGATTCTGTGGTCATCGATGTTGTCAAAGGGGTTGGTAAATAAGGTCTTCGTTTAACTTTATCATTATAGTCTGTGAAACATGTGAAAAGGAGTGCAAATCAAGCCAACTTTGTAATATGAAATGAAACTATACATGATATTCAATAGCTATTCATATACAAACAAGTTTATTGAGCAAACTGTGAGTCGCACCATAAAGTATATATGATAGAAACTGAATAAGATGTGAAGGCGCTGAACTCTTGTGATCTTAACGCTGATGATTGAGAAATAAAACTATTCAACAGCAGGTCTTTTTCGCACTATTATTCAGAGAAACGGTTTCCAACTTCATAACTGACTTTGAATATATATATATATATATATATATATATATATATATATATATATATATATATATATATATATGTCAAGCGAATTAAATATTATTTATTATTATCATCGTGTTAAAACTGAAAGAAGTACTCCAATTCAACATCTTGAAACAGTTCTAAGCACTACATTATGAACCATAGAGCAGTAATATGAGAGATTCCAGTTAACTGAACTAAAGTAGGCCAAATGTGGTTATTAAACGAACGTTTAGACCAATGGATCACAGCTTCATCAGACTGTTAGCTAATATCTTTCCACCTATGAACCACTTGAAAAGTTTAAGTCCACGAATAGCTAGTAATACTCAGTGACTTTAAGGGCCACCCTAGCAACTATCAAAATAACCAATTAGATTCATCCATTTTATGAAATTCTGTCTTTCCAGCTGAAATGGAGACGTCTGATTGGTTATTTCGATCATCGCC
The DNA here is from genome assembly GCA_944470555.2 of Heterobilharzia americana. Lineage (NCBI taxonomy): Eukaryota > Metazoa > Platyhelminthes > Trematoda > Strigeidida > Schistosomatidae > Heterobilharzia > Heterobilharzia americana. Next base: position 11,315,869 of record OX104132.1, on the reverse strand, counting down.
AGGGTGTCCTTTAAAGTCGCACCAAATATTATTATCAAACTATGAACATCATCATATCAAAAGATAAAGTTTCGGAAATTTTAAAAGTTATAACATGAAGTTATGTGATGTTGCTTGCATTATTCCATCGTTGTTTAGAATGGACTGATTGATCTCTATTGGCATATGGAATCTAGAGCAGATGTCTCGATATTATTGATGTATAGTGGCCAGCAGTTAAATCTACCTTGACGCACGTTTCATCCTATTCGGGACTCGTCAACTGGATATAGCAGCACCGCAGTGAGTGATGTCGTTCCTATTTGGACTGGAACCAAGGACCAACCGCTCCAAACACCAGAGCGTTACCACTGGGCCACCGAGTCACAGTAGCCACTTTCTGTGCAACAGTGGCCTACTGGATAACATCCTGGCGTTTAAAACGACCGGCGCCGGGTTCGAATCAAGGTGGGAACAATATCGCTCACTGGGAGGCAGGCATATCCAGCTCACGAGGCCTGAACAGGACGAAACGCGCGTCTTGAATTTCAGTGCTAGTGATTGTTCATCAATAATATCAAAATTAATAATGTAAGTTTCCTGTAAAATTCAGAAAGGTAAAATGCAACGTAGTTGTTGGCATGTCATACGACTATCAACTTTACGATGACCCACAAACAACAAAACCTATATGCAATTATATGTAGTGGAAAAGTATCCTTTAAGAGGTGTTTTATAAGTTAAAAACGCTGATAGCATGATACACGTTCAGAATTTGTACTGAAACTAATCACGCTTTGTGAAGAAATGATTTTGAGGATGTAACGGCAAACTAGAATGTTGTAGAAAAAACAATCCAAATAAAATTTGCATTAAAAAAATACATACCAATCTAAGCTATAAATATTCGCCATCGATTCATCGGTAGAAATTTAATCAAAGTTAAAGAATATGGATACTGGATGAAGGTGAAATGGAAATTTGAGCCACGGCGGGATTCGAACCAGCGACTACCAGAGTTTCTGGCCAGGTAACCAACTGACTAGCTCAGCTACCTCAGATAATCAATATGATGCTCCTCCTCTCTAATTCAAGAGGAATTTAACTGGGATGAGAAGTCCTGACTGGGAAGACAGCGTGAGTACGATCAAGCAATAGTGACGCGTTATGAATCCAAATGGCAGTCAGGCAAAACCTTTAGTGATTGAGGTGAAAAAAATAATCTGGTCAGCAATCGGGTCTCGTAGGTCCGTTGATACACCTCTGCTGAGCCAGAAACTCGGTTGTCGATAGTTCGAACCCTGCAGTGGCCCAAGTTATCATTTCATTCTCAACCATCAATACGAGTCTGCTAAACAACAGATAGTCGGAATGCTAAGCATTATGTTAAACTCTGATAGCGTAAACACTCTCTTGAGTTGGTACGAAACGTCTTCAATGACTCTCGCACATCATACTTACTTCGCTTGCATTACATAGTTCTTGATTAGGTTGAGATAATGCATTTTATAAAGTTTTAAGAAACGATAATCGCGATAATCAATGATTCTTGGCATAAAAACAGTTTCCTAAGGTAAATGAGTTAAGTCATGAGTTCAGGCAAATTCACTGAAAAAAACGTCTACGCTTAGGAGACAGTATAAAAGATAAATATTGTCACAAACTGAGATCAGTTGGAGAACCATCGAAGATTAAAAAGTGCTGGACAGCTATCTCGTCATAGTTTTTGACTCTTCAGTAGTCTGCTTCACGATTCCACCAGAGATGGAACTCTAAACCTACAGATTTCGCGCCAAATGTCTTAATCACTCAACGACTGAGTTAGAATTCGGTGAGTGCGTACCCCTGAGAAGTCCTATACAGGAAGGTAACAGGTATCCAGTGTTTCCAGGATTTCAATGGTTCCGCAACTGATACCAATCCGTGAATGAAGACTACCTTGAAAGTAAAATCCCTATAAACCTTAAAAAACATAATGTTTAAAACTTCGGGATAACTAAAACGTAATCTGCAACGAGGACTCCTTCTGTCTCTCAGTCAAAAATGTTGCGCATTCAAAAGTTTGTTCGGATCTCTGATGGTCCACCTTTTCCCCCTGCCTGTGTGAATTAACAAGCAAGAAACCAAGGTTTATGGCTTCTTTTCATATTGTTTCTAATCACTTAACGGAAAGGAAACGCAGGCTCAGCTTTCATTTAAACGATGATAGTTAGGGAAATCAATAATGAACGATGAACAGTATGACATTTTCAATTTCCAGTGTTTTAATTTCATCGAAACTATTTTAACTGGAAATAAAGTTCAAATAAGTCAACATTTTCTGCAGGTTTTATAATCATGATAGAAAATATCTCAGGTTTTATAGCAAATACTTAGAGAATAAACAATAAGGTTCATGAGTAAAACTATTTAATTTTCCAACGGTTGACAAGTTGAAGAAACTAATCAGCTGTAACGAATATCATCGTGAATCGTTGACTGAAAAGTATCCTCGGTTCTGAATTGTTACTTTTACATTACTACCCGAAACTACCCATTGTAGTCGCAGAAGCGCTTCAGCTACAAGAGCCAGTGTTGTTCTACTGAATGAATGTCCTAACCAGAATCAAAAGGCTGTTATTCATGTCTCAAGTTCTCCTTCTGAGGCGGGAAAGTGATACGCAAATATAGAGATGGAGGCTTTTGCTTTAGTTCGCGTGGTTTAAAGGTTTCATAATAACCTATGAGGTAGAGACTTACTTTACTAGAAGACCACAAGGCCTTTCGTCCTGCATCTGGGTCAAAAAAGGCATCTCAGTCCACCCTGAAAACAGACTACAAACATGGACGATGATCTTACTCTGGCACGACTCTAAGGTTAAACATCGACGGATAGAAGATTCCGCTACGCGAATACTCTCTCTTACTTAGTAAGCGACCTCCCTTAGTCGAGATAATAAACGGTAATTGCGGCTATGAAAAGAAACCATCCTCAGACTTCAATAGCATGTACTTTCGAGCAGCTGCCCCTTACGGCAGACCAAATAGGACAGCCCACAAAAGGTCAGGAAAAACTACACCAAGGTTCATGTAACAACCAAAACCCAAGCATTTAGACCTGAACGCAGGAAACGATTCAGTAGAGCCAAGTTAATGCGATCCAGACAAGGCACTGCGTTCTTCTATAGATTTTCTAAGGCAAATACTTAAGGAATAAACGATAAGGTTGAAAAGTAAAACTATTTGATTTTCGAACAGTTGAACAGTTGAAGAAACTTGGAGAATGTCATCGTGAATCGTTGAGTTTATAAATCCTTTGTCAATTCCGCATTATATATTATCTATCACTATAATTAAATGATTCTCTAACGTAATGGCAAGTTCAGTCGCATTCAGTATCCTCTTTAAGGCCTGCATGAATCATACAAACCGTATGAATAATGATAATAATAATGATGTAACTCAGTTCGGTACAGATATTTATGTACTAGGCAATCGACTAGAACTTTATACTTTAAAGTTCATTATACAGGTACCTGTGCAGACTAAAATAGGTAAAGCTAAGTTTGAATCTATGATGCACTGGTAAGAAATCATGGGCTTAATCCAATGGGCCAATTCTCTGCAAGTCTTAGAAAAATAAAACAAAAGTATAGATGGTAGATAAGGTTTATAGCTCAGGATGAAGATGATTATTGTTTGGTTTTCCCCAAGCGTTAAGGTTAGTTCTTCAACGTTTCATCACTAGGCTAGACAACTTCATCAATACTTACCTCATAAAAAGGGGAGCATATTTAATTTGCATGAATGTTTATGAAGGATATTTGCCAACTTTGAGTTAATAGCCTGGGGGAAAAGATGACCTTTCCTCCCCGTTTCATCAGAGGTTAGTCTTTATAACTGTTGTTGGGTAAGCAAAAGACACCTGACATTGAGTCAATACATGGCCTGCCAAGACAGGGATTAACCAATTGGAGAACAACCAACTAAATCAATAATCAGTCATTAGACCGATGACAATGGTCAAGTTATATCAACGCCTAATAGAAGAAGATGGGAATCGTCACCGCTACCAACAAGCCAATAGTGCACATGGTCAGCATATATACTTTCATAAGCATTCATAAAACTTGAAAATGCTGGTGAAGGAGTCTAGCTCAATGGTGAAACATCTAAGAACAAACCTCAAAACTCGAAGAACACCAAACGATTATAAACAAAATATATGTCTCTTAAAATTCAGCTAAAATCTATTTCCTAAACGAAACTATCAAGAATTCAACAAACTCAAAGTGATCTACTTCAATAGAATATTTACAGGAAGTAATGTAAAAAAAAAAGACTTTTATTTAAGGTAGGAACTACATATTTGATAAAAGGACCTAAAAGACTGGATATGATAGCTGAAGCAACTTTCATTGAATATCAATTGGATTCATTGTTAAAAAGAATTCTCACTTATCTTACATTACTGCTGGCTTCTACATTCGCCCCCTTGTCTAACCACAAGTGAAACTATAGGCAAAAATTGTCAAGGAGTTTGAAGTTAAACTCCTCAAACCATTTTGAAAAAGTGGCAAAATACGGACTCTCTGTCAATAATTAAGTATCATTTTGACTATCTGAGATAGCCGTGGTTTGGCAGACTAGTGTTCATACTGGGTGGTGATTGAAGGTGAAATGAAAATTTGAACCGTAGCCGTTTTCGAACCAGCGGCCACTGGGTTTGCGGGCTGATGCTCTATCGGCCACAGTTCAAATTTGGACCTTGTAGCTCAGTTGGTAGAACATTGGGCCAGAAACCCAGTGGTCGCTGGTTCGAATCCGGCCACAGTCCAAGTTTTCATTTCACCTTCAATCATCACACAGTATCAATTAAGTGTTAATTTTAAATTCAGGTCAGACAATGTATTAAAGATGAAAAAAATCAGAAAAGTAAGCAATGTGAACCTTTTCCAGACAGCAACACAACTATTGGCTTCATGCACAATGACCCTGTAACACTACTGGCTATTCAAGGATGGGTAACGCAAATTGTGTAGACCGAGCACTTCTACAGAGAGTTAGTTATGGTCTTAATATCATTGTCGTAAAGTTTACAGCTTCGATACTGAGTGATATAAGTTTTGTTTACTACAAGAACATCAGTTTTCTTGTGGCAGTAGATATACCCCACTGATGAGTGCTGAAAAGCACGAAAACCCGATTCAAAGCCTTTCTCCGGTTGACCATTACAATTTAATACATTGAATCAGTTGAAAATCTTACCAACACTTCGGAATGGTGCACTAATTTCTTTATTCTGCGTATATGGTGATTTACTCTGATTGGGAGATTTCTGTGTTAGAGGATTTGATAAGTTGTAGTCAGGTGTTCTTCGTGGTCCAACTGATACCAACTTGATATTCTCATTGTTTAATTCATATCGCTGGATAATTTCGTAATCGTTTGACTTCGAGGAGGATAATTTCTTCTGCATACGATAATGACGACCACTTGTGGTTGCATAACTTTCATCTTGTGAGTTGGGATATGATTCACTTGTTGTTGTAGTCGTCGACTTACATTTTTCACGTGTGTTTGTGCGCATGTGCATATGACCAAACAAACGAAAGTTGGAGAAGAAAAAGAAAGAAGATAATCGAATAACAATTTATCATGATTACTACTTGTTGATACGCTTGTAACACTCCGTTGTTATACTGGATCGAATAGTCCGACCTCTATAGGCATATACACTCCTATGCGAATCCCTAGATAACGCCTGGATATCTATTACGATAATTTACTTGGTTGTCGCTACTAAAAAAAATCCAGGGTGCTCATTTCGTCCTATTTGGCACACATCAGCTAGATGTACTTGTGCTACAGTGAGTAATGGTGTTCCCATCAAGACTCGAACCTCATACCCATCGCTTTAAACGCTAAGGCGTTATCCACTAGACAAATTAGGCCTGATAGCCACCTCTTCTACTACGGGTTGGATAGGTTAAAGTAACAGGCAGTAAGCATTGCTTGACCTAACCCAAATACTTTCTGGTTCTCGTCAATAAGGTAGAACTGCTTTGCTCCAAAGAGAGATATTTCTGACGGTCGAGGTTTTAATAAAACGTTGTAGAATGTAGGTTAGGTACTCTGAAGATACATAAGTTTCATCGAGGTTGAGAACCACGTGCATGTTCAACGCTTTAGGCGATGAGTAACACATGTTGTACGAAAACTAGTGAACTATCCGGTTACCCGAACCTCAGCAGGTGGAAGGGAGTTCTAGCCCCTGACAAAATGGCTGAAACTATCTCTTCAAACCACTGAGTCACAGTTACGCTATTAAAGATTAGGCATTACTTCAATTCACCTATATGATGAAGATACGATAATTGCTTTATGTACCACAGGAATTACAGGTCAACTTGATACTAAAGTGTAACATAATGGCTGAAATATCTACGCTACAAATCTTAAATTTATTACAGTACTCCCTAACTAATCCATCTGAAGATAACTAATCAAAACTACAATAACCTATCTATATTACAGTTCAGCAAAAAATTTATTCAAGATACAATAACAGACATTCCGTTAAATCTAATCACTTTTAGAATTATGCCTAGTCAAATATAGGTGCAAAAAAGTAGGACAACACTGTTCCTTCAAAAGCTTTATCTAATCAGGTTATCAATCCTATATGATTATCAGTATCTAATACTTTGTAGGATGCCACGACCATAGAATCGTCAATTTGCAAGTGAATTACAGATTGCCCGGTCCACCATGTTGTCATTTCTCATAGCTGAGTAGTTTTTAACTTTTTTTTCAAGTTGGTATTCACTATAGGCTGACATCAATTGGAGGAATACTGGAAACCTGAGATAACTGGACAGCTGTTTCGTTCTAGTATGGGACTCCTCAACACCCGGTGGCCGTGAGGACAAAAACGCAAACAATGAAATTGGGTGAAAGTTGCGCTATATCATGAACCGACATAAGTTGGAAATATGGACCATTGGATTCCGACCCAGTGGCTGGCTCAATGGTAAAGTACTGACCACAGAACCTGAAGGTCCTGGGTTCGGTCCCTGGTGAAGTAGGGTAATGGGTGAGTACTGCTGAGGAGTCGCATACCACGACGAAACAGCCATTCAGTGCTCCCAGGTTTCCAATGTTCCTCCAATTGATGTCAGTACATGGTGAGTACCAGCTTAAAGAATTACTAAATCTACAAAAAAACCCCAAATTAAAAAGTTTTTTAACCACCCAACTGTGGAAACCACTCAGCTGAGATGAAAACTTGTGATCTTGGACACAAAAGTGCCATGAATTAGCGAAAGATACTAATACTGAACAACTTAAGTAGATAGAAATCAATCAGGATGATCTGTATTTCACCAACCGTCATCACGACGACGCTCCGTCGTAATTTCCTGCACGAAATGATCAAATTTATGTTATACGTTGGTTATTATTATCAACGAAGTTAAATCTTTAGTCAGAAAACTCTACCTCGACTGCTATATGTCGCACTGAAATTCGACAATGTTGTATCAAGACTCAGAGTCAATTTACATTCCATCCATACGATACTTTCAATCAGCGCTGTGATTCAGTGGTTCAAGGTGATGACTATCAACCACTGGGTCACAGGTTAAAACCCCACCACACCTATAGAGGTTTGGACAGTTAGGTAGTATCATTAGCATTTACAAAATGGGTGTGGTTCATTGCCTGCTGTACGAATGTGAACAAGTTACCTGAGTACGTTGCGTTGCATCTACTCAACGCCATTCGAAAATCATAACGAAAACGTTATTGCAATACTGAAGAGTTTTTAAAGTGATAATTCTAAAGTGGTCATTCAAAAAGTCAGGATTGTCATCAACGTTATTCAGAATACAATAACACCTCAGAGGAGGATGAATACATTGAAATGACTAGCATAATGATTTTCAACAATCCAAACGTAAATACTGTTATTCAACCTATCAGTGAATCTAACTAGAAACATAATAACATTTGAATACGAGTTATCTATAAGGAGATAATCAGTGAAACACTAACATACCTGTAATGGACTGTAAATACTCGACACATTATCTGGTTTAGTTTCAGCAGATATACGACCAATGGGAACAGTTCGAATACCACCAGTATTACTGCTATAGGATGGTGAATAAGCACTTTCAGATCTTGATGATTGAATATGATTAAACTTTAGATTTTGATTACTAACAAGTATATAACTAGGATGATTTATATATTTTGAAGAGAATTGCCCAGTTGGTGTATAACGTCTACCACCACTTTTCAGTGCTGCAGCAGTTAATATTGATGCAGATGTAGCTAGACTAGGTGAATAATTCGATGATTTTGACAATACAGACGACAGACTCACAGGAGTTGAACCAATCGGGCTAATTGGTATAGTTTTAGGTAAATGAGATGGAGAAACTCGAGCACGCTAAAATATGCGTTAAAGAAAATAAGCGTGAGTAATAAAATGAATGGAAAAACAATACTGAAAATAAGATTCGTAAAATATGTTATCAGAATCATCTATCCATCAATCCGTTTGTATAAAAACATCATCATCATACAAAATGATAACATGCGTCGGTAAAGAGAAACTAGAAGGAATAATATCTCGTCCTCAGGGTTATATCGCTTCGTCCGATCGAGGTAGGTAGATCATGCCTTTACTGTGATATACTATGTCGATTGTCATCTCCTTAAAGTTGCACGACTTCACATCTTATCCATGGCCGAAGCCATAGAGATCAACAGATGAAAACTGTACCTATGTATTCAAAAGAAATATGTACATCCACTTTGTTTACCTTGGCCAGGAATAGTGTTGTTACGTTATTTATAAATCTACCTACTACAAATTGCATATTTTAACCTCCCATCGCTTTCTATCATATTGTCATTACATTGATAAAAATTCATTTTCTTATGTTATTAGTTTTATGCCCTTCTTTATTCATACCATTATCGGTAGTCACTTTCAACTGTGACGTAGCACTTCACATTTTGTTATTCTCTACTTCATTATAGTATTCACATGATTTTCATCTCACTTGAATATAACTCATCAATACATAACGAACATATACATATTCATCCATGCACCAATAAATATGTGTATAACTGAATCATTATCTATATTGGGTGATGATTGAAGGTGAGATGGAAATCTGGACCTCGGCCGGATTCGAACCAGCGACCACCGGTATAAATACTAGTCGGACAAACTACGGTTATCTCAGATAGTCGAATGAGAACCATTATCTGTAGATTTTGTCTCCTCATTTCGTAATTGTTCTATCAATATTGATTTCATTGTACAACTAATATACTAGGCTGATAACAATCCCACCATTTCATTCGATTTAATCTCTATTCACTCATAACACTAACTATAATAATTGTACATCATGCCTTATTTTGGATATTGTACTTCACTTATTCTCATGGATCTATAACTGTAGAGCCTGAAGAAAAAGTTATTGAAAACAACTGTTCGTTTGATTTATTCTTGTTCTGAATAATTCTTCACTTTTGACTTTCTCTATTTACTTACCATTGGTAATACACAACGACTGTACAGGCACTTGGTCAGTTTAAGTTCAACCTTTTTGATGATTCACAATGGTAGAATCTAATCAAAATAGGTTACCGTATACTTACTCCGTTTACAATACTGTTGAGATGTGATGTAATTCCCTAACTGATGGCTCAGTATTGCCTGAGGCTTTTCGAATGGTTCAACAGATTAGAGACGATATCAATCAGACAATTCATTCAATCAAATGTGTCCATAACATTTTATTCTTAAAGTTGGGCTAGGAAAGAACTATCCACTTGGCTTTATTTCACTATACACATGCCTGAATCAGGAGGTTGTTCCTAATCTTTATTTACATCATTGAGTTAAGATGAGGGGGTTAACTGGATCAATTGATATCTTTTTGAATCGTAAGAGATAAAGATGTTAGGTGATGAATTTATTCAGTATAACAGCCCATACTAACCTAATTGATCACACAAATCCTACTGATAAAGGTGATGAAAATAAGCTTAGTTATAGATTAGCCTAAATGTAAGTAAAAACTATAAAAGTAGTAGAAATCGCGTTATATCAACTAGAAATCATGCTTCGATTGACTGAACGCTTGAAACCTTTAAGTAAGCTAATTAGTCTGACATTTTTGGCATATTTCAAGTTGTTATTCATCGAAGACTGACATCAGTTGGAGGAACAAAGGAAACCTGGGAGCACTGGACAGCTGCTGTCTCGTCCCACTAGCATGGGACTCCTCAGCAGTGAGCACCCACGACCCCACCAGCAGGAATCGAACCCGCGACCTTCAGGTTCCGCGACCAGCGCGTTACCATTGAGCTAGCCACTGGGTCAGAATCCAATGCTCCATATTTCCAACTTCTGTTAGCTCACGATATAGCGCAAACCGCCACCCAATGTCATCGTTGAGTATTTGTCCTCACGACCATCAGGCTTTGACTCCACCGGTCACGACTTGTCATTGGAACTTCGGGAATACTTCTCGAAGCTAGTCACCAACGAGCACTAGTTCAATTAAATTTTGAGGGGGTTGTGGAGATTTGGAAATATTTCAAGTTGTTGTTCATCGAAGACTGACATCAGTTGGAGGAACAAAGGAAACCTGGGAGCACTGGAGAGCTGTTTCGTCCTAGTTCAACTAAATTTTGAGGGGGTTGTGGAGATTTGGAAATATTTCAAGTTGTTATTCATCGAAGACTGACATCAGTTGGAGGAACAAAGGAAACCTGGGAGCACTGGATAGCTGTTTCGTCCTAGTATGGGACCCCTCAGCAGTGCGCACCCACGACCCAACCAGCAGGGATCGAACCCGCGACCTTCAGGTTTCCTTTGTTCCTCCAACTGATGGCAGTCTTCGATGAATAACAACTTGAAATATTTCTAAATCTCCACAACCCCCTCAAAATTTTTGGCATAGTTGATTTCTCATATTCCAATAACAAAACCTAACCAAAATAGTTTGAACTATGTAGGATATGCATATCGTCATTGAAGTGCCGTAAATGTAATCTAGCGTTAAGTATTTTTCAATCTGTCTATCAGGTATTTAACGTGACTAACTGATCAATACTTTTACCCATTAAAAATTTGATTCACTCTATAGGCTATTGCTAACATAGGCAGCAGAAGTTATTCAGTTTCTGATTTAACATTGAAAATGCTCAATGAAAAGTAGGATTCTCAATAGGGTATTTTTCTGCAAAATCAATAGGAACCTTTAGACTGTAAAGTTATACATATATGCAGACAGTGAAACCGTGTGACAAAAGACAATACTCAATCACACTGATGAAAACCAACCTAACTACTAGTAGTATAAAAGAGATTTACCAGATAAATTAACTTTCACAATAGGTACGGCGATGATGGCTCGTGCTTCAGTTATAGACAAATGCCTTGATCTTACTCCCTTAGAGAGGTTTGATCGAACCCCATAAAGAATTTTGAATGCGATCTGAAAAGGAGCTAAGTGGCCTGAGTTGACGAGGTGTTCTGTTATTGAACTGAAAATAGATTTCCGTCCTCCCATTGCCAGCTAGCCAGCCAGTCTGGGTAGTGTTTGCCGGCACATTTTACAGGCGGACGCATGGTATGGCTGATGTACTCAGCTCCATAAGAGCAAGTAAACTAGCATACACACATTTATGTGGCCTAATGTGTCGGCTTGTCTGTCGCACATTGACCAAAACGTTTCTCGCAGGAGAAAATAATTCGAAAGTTGGCGCGAAGTATGTTCTGTTTAAGGATTTTGAAAGTCATTTCTTGAGGATGTCTGCACCAATATCACTTTTGTATTCAAAATTCAACCAAAGAATCTTTTTCGGCGCCAAATGTCTTCGTTCAGTTGGGTTCTTTGGCTTTATGTTCTTATCCATGAATCTGAGTGGAAAACTGTTTTTCGCCAGAGTTCGTTGGAGATTTTGCAGTTCTCCGTTAACAGTGTCCTCACCACATGTTTTCCTGATCCTCGAGGAAAGTGAATGGATAAGATTTCTCTTCCTATATAGAGGGACTGAACTTTGGAAATTATTAAACTGTCTGTTCCACGTAGGCTTTCTGCAGATCGATCTAGGAAGGGAATTATCGTCTTTTCTTTGAAGTTGAACATCAAGCAAGTGGAACGTTGAGTTCGATTCTAATTCTAGAGTGAAATTAGTTGAAGGGCGGGCATTGTTGAAAGTATGAAGCAAGTTTGCGAAATTCATATTTTCATCACAAAGTATAAAGGCATCATCAATGCATCTTTTGTAGACATGAAGTTCATTGATTGTTGATGATAAGTTGGTGTATTCTAGGCTTGTCATTGCAACAGTCAGCTATGAATCGTCCTAGTGGAGAACCCATTGCCACATCATCTATCTGCCTGTAGATCTGATTATTAAATCTGAAGTATACACATCGAGGGTACGTCGAAGGAGAAGCTCTTTAAGGTAGTGAATTGGAATGTCAACATACATATTATGAGATTGAATGAGTTAACATAGGAAGCAGATGGTTTTTGTCAGTTGGATATTTGTGAAGAGGTACACAACAACCAATGAAATCAGTCCAATAACAGAACACCCTGTGAACTCAGGCCACTCAGCTGCTTTTGAGAGCTCATTCAAAATCTTCTCCAGGGTTTGATCAAACCCTACATACTCTCAAAGCTGCTCATCCGTCTATATATTACTAGCAAACGGACTGAGTAATTCTATTCAGATACCAACGTATATGAAACCAACATGAAATGGACAGTTTATTAACAAACAGAACGATACAATGTTTTTATGTTCAAGGATTTTATAAGATATGTTCTGAAGATAAACAACGTAATGAGATAAAAGCACTACTCGAAAAAAGAAATACAACTATAACAGTTATCAACTGAATCAACAGAAAACTATATGTGAAGCTAGGAAAAAGGGTGATTTTACAGCTCAAATAGTCTAAAATTGCCTTTGAAGATAACATTTTATACAGTCAGCCAATAAATCCCACTCTCCAGTACACAATTTAAGCCATTAATGTGTTAAAGAAATAATGTTACTTCTCATTATATCAATGCTCACCTTTCAATCTATTTGTTTCCTCTTAACGGAACTTACAATAGCCAAGTACATAAAAGTATTTCGAAACATTCCCCAACCTGGCTATCCAAAAAAGAGACAAGTAACATCAGCAGCTTTATTCCCCAGATATTCAATTATCTATGGATACCAAGTCCTTCCTAGCTAGTGGTTACTTCAAAGTAATTTATAGAGTACCTCTCTAAACTTGCAATGGACTTCAGCTATATCATATATATCCAACTGAGCTAATATATAATGTAATTCTAAGCGTGACCTGTCTTCAAAAACATTGAGCTTCATAATGAGCAGAGTGAGAATTCCCTTTAAAAAAAAAAAAACTTTTTCTGATTTTCCTGATCAATTTTTGTCACTGTTTTTATGTTTATTTGGTTTATACTTTTAGGCAAACCGGTTTCACTGTCAAACCTATTATGTAATAGTTATTTCTAGGATTAGCTTCTACATTTGCCTTTCCTTTGTAGATCATTCTTTTTAATCGTGGAATGCTTTATTCGGAATATGTTTTTAATTTATGGACATTGTATAGGGTAAATAATATTACTGTTTTATTCATATTACCGCAGTAAAAGTTCTAACCGTTTCGCAAACGTTTAACAGATGGGTATATAGTAATGGTAACAATTGCAGAAGAACACCAGTGAAGAATAGTCGACAACTGCGGATGTCAGTTTCTGAGATGGTGTTTGGTATAGGACTGACTGTCAATCAAATCAACTTCTTCCGCATTTCTAGTTCACGCTGAAAATTTATGTTTCCTGAGAAGTTCAAACTGGTTCCACACAATACTTAAGCTTTCACTATAAATGTATTCAAACAGCAACCGATCTGTAGGATTATATACAACAACAAGTCATCACTCCATGATGACCAATCTAACTTGTTTATCGAATTCCTGTTGTAGGAGGTAAGTCTAAACAATATGACACAGCAGAGCCCTGTACTGTGTTTGTTACCAACTAGTTGCTAACATGTAACCCAAATCAACTATTTAAAGATCCTCATAGATTATTCAGAATCAGAATAATTTAAACGAACAGTTATCTTCAATAACTTAAATACGTCTTGGATACACTGAGAAATTGATTGGCAGATAAAGAACAGCAACTGGGACTTGAGAGTTACGCTGAACATACTAGGATGAAGCACACTGGTAGGTTAATGGATACTAATCGATGACATGGGATCTAGGGCTGATCTGCTGAGAATACTAACAGTTCAATGAAATCGTGAAATGTGTCAACCACTTTACCAACTCAGGAAGTTGTATCACCCTTCCCCCCCCCCCCAACAGGCTGGTTGCTGATGAAATTTCAGCAGCCAATCAGCATCACTTATGGTGCTGAGTGACGATACAAATTGTTCTCTCCTGTTATATAGATATGAGACATGGCCGTTGAAAGTAGTGAATATGAGGAGAATACCAATTTTTGACCATACGTGTCTCTTCGTAGCATTTCTCATTTATAGCGTAATTACCGTGCGAGCAGTGTTGAGGTCAAGTGAAGGGTACTCAGCAAGACAGACTAGCCGATTGATGAGGTTGTTAACCTTATTCTACTGAGATGGCTTGGACATGTACTGAGTTGCACATGTCGAGCTATCGCCTGTGTCAGTGCGCCACACTGCGGATATCAGATTAGGTTGGGAGAGGGTTCACAGTGATCAGACCAAGACCTAGGACCAGTCCATGAAGTCCTCGACAGTTGGTTTGAGTTGGGTGGGAAGAAGTAGACGACCTGGATCGGGTCTTCAGAAAAAAAAGAATCATTGGTTGAGAACTGTTAGTGGCATGGCTAAGAATTGGTCACAATGGTGCAGATGGTATGCTCTGTCACATTACTTTGTCTACTTTGATATCGTTCTTTTTCGATCCATCTGTTCTTTGTATACTACTGTAGAGTGTGGCAACTTGAGTCGGTGCATCTATGTACGAGGTTCAGCGTTGATCTTCTCATTCCGTCATGGCATCTAGTTCAGTGGCGCATATCAGGTTCTATCTACTAATTTAGTGATGTTACTATAAATTCAAGCGACTCAGCCTCGCGACAGACTGCACATGGTACGAAGAATGATTACGTTAACGATTCTTTATCGTATATGACATCACAAATAAAAAAGAGTCATCAGGTATGAACCAAGATGATGTGTCTTGTGGTTCTGAGGTTTATGCGGCTTCAGTCTGTCAAAAAAGCAACTTTCTATTACTGGTATAGATTTGCTTTAGCAAATTAATCTTTATGAGAGAAGCTGAGAACTGAAGTTGATAGAAAATCTTGGTCGCGGCATAACTTGAACCAATGCTCATTGGGCTAGTAGTTACAAAAACCAACTGATTTAATAGTATGGTGATGAGCAGATGCTTACTTACTAGCCCTTCACATAACACCCGATTGAAATTCCTTATGAATGAGATAACTTAGTAAGCAGTTAGGTGTCTAAACTAGGTTGGCAAAAGATTGTGACATTACCCATAAGCTGCCATCTCGAGTCCTGCACCAGTCGGGTTTTCTTTCTACAACAATATATCTGCTTGATAAAGAAACAAGTTATAACGCTGAGGTGATCTCTACATTCGAGTTTAGGCGGCTACTATCGACTACTGTGAGAAATACTTACTGATTTCAATGGATAAATTCCACGTTTATGTGCTTGCTGGCGCCCGATCTTTCTCTTCAAGAGACAGAGGATCGCCATTAAACTATTCTCTTCTATGATTCAGTATCACGTGGAGTATAGATAAAATTTCTTGATAATTAGTATTTGTTAGCGTTTCATATATATATATGCGTTTTTGTTTGACTGTCGACAAACTACTCAGTTTGAAGGTAAGATAAAAGACTCAAGTCAATATATTCAAGTAGCGAATAAGCCTGGAACTTTATCCTTGCACTCCTAGAGCACCTAAATTATTATTCCATATTAGATTTGTTTACTTGATCTATAACACACAGCAATATAGTATTATTTAATTGATGATGTTTTGAGCAATAATTCAAGCTCGAAACATCATCAAGTAAATAATACTATATCGTTGTGTGTTATAAATCAAGTAAACAAATCTAATATGGAATTAAATTCCACCACAATGCCAAAACTTAACACCTATACACCTGGATTATACTTTTTCTGTACGGAGGATATGACAGACAGACAAACAAAATCAACGTAGATGCACACAAGTGCATCAGTTCAAGTTACCACACTTCAGAGCTGTCTACAGAGAACAAGTGGATAGAGAAGGACTGATATCAAAGTAGACGAATGTGCATGGGAGGAAAAGGAATTTGAAAATCAAGGTCATCGAATATGTTCAAGGTTTAGATGTCAAGAAGTAAATACATCTGCGTCACTGTGACCAATTTTCAGCTATGTTACCAAAGGTAAGTCTCCAACAATTTATTCTTGTCATCTCAAGGACCCCATAAAGGCAATCCACACCTATCTAAACGGCTCAATATTAATAGTCAGAAACTTCACGCATAAGTGATATTTGTTAGTCAGCCCACGCTCAGCCTTCTTCCAAAACCATCCAACTATCCTTAGCATGGCAAGGTAGACACGGACTCAGCATGGGCAACACATGCCCAAGCCTCTAAAGTAGATGAAGTTCCATAACCTCATTAACTGATTACCCTATTTCTTCGCCTGACCTCGATAATACTCACACAGTGAATCACAACCATACCTGAGAAATGTTAAGAAGATACATATGGTTAAAAAACCGTATTCTCCTCGTTTCTTCTACTTTCAGCGGCCATCTCTCTCACAGCTACATAACACGATAGAACAAACTGCAGAGTAGTATACTCATTCTTTGATAGATAGTAGAATATCTCGCCAATCAGTGCCACAGATAACACAAGTTTGCAAATACTAAACGGGCTTTCTCTATCCAAGATAAGACTTCATCAACAACCACTCAGTTCTGGCTGATGCAACTCTTTGAGTAAGTGAAGTGGTCAACACATTCCACCACCTCACTCATTATCATTAAACTGGAAGTAGTTGCAGATCAGTCGTGTGACATCATGTTACATTTGACAGGTGAGAGACGAATGCCAAACACACTTAGACTTCTGCTCAATGCATTCGGAAGACCCTAAACTTTCTCAGCGTCAAGATTAAGCAGGACAACATCGTCTCCGTATTCCAAGTCAACCAGATCCCCTCCACGGGGTAGATCAATTAGAACAGATGTACCTGGGAATATGTCCATTAGTACACCGATAACGGATGCCAGGCGTCAGTGGTGGACACTACTAGTTGTCATCAATTCAGATGAAAGCTCTCTATAAGCCTTTATATAGCTGCATGAGTTCGATTAGAGAATTTTGATTAACGGATATGAAAAACCTTGAGTGGTGTAATCTTAGAGGAATGAGGCCTTAGGAAGAAGAATCCAACTAGACTCCAACACTGACTCTGGTGTTATTGGTATTGTCGAGAAAAACAATCAGCTCATCGGTCCAGCCAGCGTTTGCCCATCTCGCTCCTCACGGTTTGCTGCATGATCCAGTCCGCCACAATCAGGAAGATCATGGGTGATAGTAGGCAGTCTTGTCTTACTCTTGTCTTCGCTTCAAAGGCATCACTCACCTTTCCATTGTGGATCCGTAGTAATGAAGCAACTGCCAAATTACTTCTCGATCGACGCTATCGAAGGCCTTTTCAAAGTTGATGAAGTTGAGGTTGAGTTGACTGCCATTCTATACTTTGTTCTATGATGATGCGTTGCGTTGCGTTGCAATTTGATCCGCACATGATTCGTTCACTCTGAAGCCAGCTTGTTCTGGTCATAATTTTGAATCCAGTGCATCCTTTAGTCTCTTCAGGATGATGCAGCATAATATTTTGCTTGCGATGGACAGGAGTGGAGCATGATTCCACGCCAGTCCTCGGAAAGACTTAGGTCTTCCTTCTTCGAGAGTTTGACAAGGTAGCCCTTCTTTTAATCTGCAGGTACCTTTCTTTCCTTGTTCTCTGACTTAGCATTCATTATTTGTCTTTGTTTTGATTGAGACTTATCATTGTTAATACTTCACTTTGTTATTGTACGATGTCGTACTGCTGACAACATGGCGTTGTTTTACTGTTCCCAACATTTTGTTTTGGCTCAAGATTGCTCTGTGAAGTGACTGCTTACTGGAAACGTTTATTGATTCATTCGCTTCTTGTAGACAGAGTTTTGATCCCATTTTCTTGGGAATATTTTTATTGACTCTTAGGTACTTAATAATTGTATTCAGTGAAACAATTTTTCGCTGTATAGTACGTATTTGTGCCAGAGAATGTTTTCAACTGAATGCCACAAATCTATCACGGATTTATCACATCAAATCGTGTTTTGATATTGTTAAAATATTATCTTTAACTGTTATTGACTCATAGTAGTTTGAGGAACTATATAGTAGAATGCAGTAAGTTGCCTGGATCGTGTTAGATTGTCTCGACTGAAGTGATTCTTGCGTTCAGACTGAAATACATGGATTTCGCTCATTAGGGTTAGGGGTCAAACTCAGGACCCAACAAGTCATGGTTTCTCATTAGAACTTCAGGACATCCATCTAAAAGCAAGTCAGTAATTACCACTATACAGTTATAACTTAGTTTGAAGTTTATTCGCTTTTTATTATTTTTTTAAAGATGGTATTCAGCGCCGACTGGAATCAGTTTGAGAATACATATTCATAAGTAAACAAGTAGTTGACTTCGCTTCTCTATCTTCTAGAATACCTATACAGTGCATAAAGATCCTGTGAAGGAGTTAGTGAGTCAAGCGTGAAACCTAAAAAATACCTTCTCGAACTGACAGATGTAACTTATAGTTTCCTGTGAAGATGATCCTTCTCACAACCTACTTTCACTACCTTATTTCATAAATGCTCTCTAATGCATCAACAATACTGAGCATAGACAAAGTTTTTTATCTCTTATGTTTACTTAAAATTAGCGTTGAAAAAAATTTCATATTTAGGAATTCTAAAATCCTAATAGGCTAAACAGAAATCCTACCACGCTAAGAATTTACTAGAGCTCGAAAAGCTTAAAGAAACACTTTATTCATAGTTCTAGGGCACAGTATGATATTATTTATCCCAGAGTAGACTTTGCCAACATTGAAATTATCATTGAAACTAGATAAGATATCCTTGGTTGATTAGATTGGTACTGATGTTACAGACCAGTAATTGGTAGAGCATCGAGTTGGAAACCCAGTGGTTGCTGGTTCGAATCCGGTCACAGTCTGAATTTTTATTTCACCTTCAATCATCACCTAGTATAAATTGAAGGTGAAATGTGAATTCGAATCTCCGTGAGACTCGAATCCAGAGATCGTTGTTTCGAATCCTACCGTTTAGTTTTCTATTTGTTGGGCAATAAAAATTTACAAAAATAGCTTCGAAATACTGACCTAAAAAAACAATATTTTCCTTTAAAGAAACATAATCAATTGAATAACTCACTAATTTCCCATTAAAACTTGATTGATCTGTCAGTTGAGGTTTTATTGGTGGTGTATCTGGGAAAGGTTTCATTGTCAGTGTTGGTGTATTATTGGCAGTCAGTGTATCGTTGCGATTACGCCAAACTTGATCGGAGGTGAAGAGACCAAGTCGTTTCGGTAGCATATCAGACGCTGTAAAAGTTAAAAAAATATTTTTTATTTCGGAAGTATTTAAAAAATTATACTTTTAAACTGACTAGCCCATAAAAGAGAAAAATTGTCAACAAGAATGTGTACCATATTGTTAGTAATGAAAAATCAAAGTTGAAACAAGATTCTCAGTGGCTTAGACTCTGAGTTATATCTGCTCATTTCGCATACCAACTAGTTATGTTGTGAACAAAAACGCTCAGATCCATCAACATACATTAGTCTAACAAGAATTATACCTCATCGTACAGTGCCACTTTGTTTAACTGACGTCATCTATTCAGTGTATTTGTCGATAAGTGATACATAGACATGAAAACTGTCGAAAAGATGAGTACAAAACATTCCATGGGAATATTCATTGAACAACACCATCCATCATTGCAATGCGTACACTACTCTGAGCGTGGATACTACGTACGCTTACAACGCCAGAAACAGAGATTATTCGAACACAAAGTCTTCTGAACCTCCTCAACTTGATAACTCCATTAATCCTGATATCTGAGATAAAATTTGCAAGCTGATACTCTCTCTGAATTGGCTTATTGGTGTGTAGGTGGTAACTGATCAACTTGAAGAGAATTATCATCATGGAACTATGATGTATAGAAGTGTCAACTACACGAATCTCAAGTATAGATGAGGCAGTTTATTTAACGATTGAATTCAAGGTAGGGTGAAGTTTACCTATAGTGGAAACGGATGTCAACAGATTGAACTAAAACATAGTCAAGTTATATTATAAAATCATTCAGCTGTTGGATTTTGGCTTCTCCAACCATTAAAAAAAAACCCCGAAAATCTTGCATTCAACCCTGTATAGATTAAACTTGTCGAGAAATTTACACCATCACCAAAAATCTAACCTGTTTTTTTAATCAATATTTGACTAGTTTCAGTCTGAGATGTATACAATCTTCGAATCAATTATACTCCTTTCGTTTTATAACAACACGGTAGTGAATAGCAAAGGTCAATGAACAGAAGTAACTGACTAAGTCATGAACGTGATCAACGTTTTGTACTGAAAAATTAATTTTCAACGCAGCACGAATTAAAGCTATACATATGATCATAATCATTAGGTTTCCCATCTAAACTTAAGCTCAGTATTGTATTACATCATTTTTCAAGAATAGGAATAATCACGATGGATTGGTATAGGCGTTTCTCAGTTAAATTCAGCGAATGAAAAATGGCTTAAATAAACATTAGTACTTGATATCATTGGTCTTTGAAGTAGATGTCTTCCAGTTTCATATTTTTAGTTTTTGAAATTTCACCGGGTCAATTAGAAAAAAACTAGTCAGTGATACAATTTTATAGTAATGAGGGATAGCGGCTAGCAGTGAAATCCAGGATGCATGTTTCGCCCTATTTAGGTACTCGTCAGTTGGATACACCTGCCTCCCAGTGAGCGGTGTTCTTCCCACCGAAAACTCGAACTCGGGACCGATATCTTCAAACACTAGTAAGCCACTGAGTCGAGATATACAAAGTCGTTTTTGTAGTCTTAGTTCAGTTTTCATAATTTAGTGTTTTCAAGTCGTTATAACCCGCATATATTATCACATTACTAAACTATTGAAGAGAAAAGAGATTATCAAGGGAATATAAACATCGAAAGAACTGAATCCTCTTCCATGAGATGGAAAACAGACGTTGGAAAAGAAACAAAACACCTTTAAGCAGATAAAATACTCTGCTCTATGAATAAGAAATGAAAATATCCTTGTACAAAATAGATCTGTTTAGCTGTTCTACACTACATAATCAAAACAACAGGTAATACGAAATCACGTTTAGAATATTATCTAGTAGCATTGTTCTTATCTTCTACAGCGGATTACTACAAGCTTGTCGACTAAATCAGGCTCTTTTACATGATCATCAGTACATTATTTCGGTGTTGTCATTTCAGAAGTGTATCTGTTACTACTACTAAGTATTCGAAAAGTAGACAATGTAAAACAGTAGTTCTCACGGCTCCAAAATAATATTTATTAAGCTACCTTTTAAAGGAGACGATGTCTTAGAAGTAGTTAAGCGGAGGTTAGACAAAGCCACCAAAAGAACTTATTATTCAGTGAAGCTGGTACTTGTGAGAACCACCAGGAGGGTATTGTAGCAATCAGGAAAAGACATGACTCCAATCCTCGACACATCCAATTGTATACACCAATTCGAACTTACTCGTGGAAGCAAATATATAGGTCATATGGAAGGGCGTCTGTCTACTCGCATAATTGAGCATTTACGTAAATGGTTGAAGCAAGCCGAATCAAAAATCCCGCGAAGTTCGTTTATGTAACACCTAATGGATTATCAACATGACGTTGACGCTAATAAAACCTTCTCGATTGTCAGCAGACAGCGGAATGAGCAAATGCTTGCATTTGCGAGTCTATGTGTACAGAAAGATTGCAGTCACTCTGAATCTACCATAGTAACGGTGTCGAAGTATTCCGAACTTATTTACTTTTATTAGTGTCTTGTTTTTCCATTTCATTTCTTCCTATACTTCACATATTTACCTCTTCACTATCAATCTGGTGTGTTATCATGTCCTCTTGAGCTTTTCCGCTTAGCAGTCATTGTCATTATCACTATTATTGTCTAACTCTAGCCTCCTTTAGTTTTAAGCTATTACCCAGCTTCTTAATTGATGTTCATCTACCTTGCTTCAGAATGATGTAATATTTAGTGTTTTCAATATTCATATTCTCATTGTTATCATTATCACTCACTCGTATTATCACTATTATAGTCAATACTCTTGTTTACCTAACACCTATATTCTCTTAGTGTGGGCCTTTATCAAGCTCCCTAATTGACGACTAGTTGTTCTGTTCCAAATGATGTAATTCATCCGTTGTCATTTTATTTTCCATTATCAATTCATTACCCCTTCCCAACCTAATCTTAGCTCTGTTTGACACAAGTAAATGACTATCATTGTATCTGAGATAGCCGTAGTTTGGCAGACTAGTATTTATAAGAGGTGATGATTGAAGGTGAAATGAAAATCCGGACCGTGGCCGATTCGAACCAGGGACCATCAGGACCTCGTAGTTCAATAGGTAGAGTATCGGGCCGGAAACCCGATGGTCGCTGGTTCGAATCCAGTCAAGGGCCAAATTTTCATTTCACCATTAATCATCACCCAGTATAAGTAAATGATTCACTTCGTGTTGCCATGCCTCAGTCAATGTCTTATCCTGCTGTATTATGTATGTATGTATTCCTTTATTGTTTAACAGTATATAAAATCACGTATGTAGAGTAAACAGCTGACGAGTCCTACTGAAATTTATATATTCAATTGCATTTATTGCTTGTTTCATTGATTAAAATACCAAATTTATGTGACACCTTATACTACGTATGTCAGTATAATTACTCTAAGCACATATTCACAATCAGGATGTTTACGCATTTCCTTGCATTCAAAATTCCGCCAACGCACTGATTATGCATACAAGAATGCTGAATTGAACCGAAAGACAACCTACCTTTGTCATAGGATTGCAAAAACCAGCTTTGAATCAACTAAACATATGCTTTAGTGGGTGAGCTACACGAGTTAGACATCAATTAGACCTTAGTTTCATCTCAACAAAGTAGTCTAGTCACTAGTGGCCTCACTAAAAAGTATGATTTTTTAGTAAGTAACTACTCATCTCTTTTATCAGTAGCTGTTGACTTTGTACTATTCAAGAGAAGGTAGATGGTCAGCACTGTTGAAACTGTCAAGCAAATCAGCCATATTCACCAAGGAGGTGTCCTATGTTGGAAGGATAGTATTCTAAACCGAATCCAACTGCATTCGTCAACCCTGTAGACGTACATGCACCACTTACTGAACTAGACCTGTTATATGACAATTGACGATACTACCTGACTTCCTGAACCTAATTAAGTGAAGCGGGGTTCGAACCTGTGACTTAACAGTCAGTAGTCTAGTGTCTAAATCAGTGAACCATAGCCCCATATAGAGGAGGATCTAATAATTTTCATTAAAATTGTTTGATAACACGCTTGATTGTGAAATTTTTTTATCCAATTCGATTGTTCGAGAGAACCGAAACTGCAATTGTCGACCTCAAAGTACACATCAGATAGAATCATCCCACAAAATGACAGATCCTTCCACTATTTATTTTTGCCTTAAACCTAATCATCGGTAAGTTCAGGTTATTTTTCTTTTTAGATCTGAATGTTGACTATTAAATATTTTTGAGATGAATGGAGATTTTTAATTTAGAAGTAGTATTCATCATGGACTGACATCAGTTATGGAACCATTGAAAATCTGAGAGCACTAGACAGCTGTTTCGTCCTAGTATGGGACTCCTCGGCAGTAGGCACCCACGACCCCACTAGGCAGGGATCGAACTCAGGACCTTCAAAATTCACCGCGAACGCGTTAACCATCCAACCACTGGGTGAGTTCCCAGTGGTTCACAATTTCGAACTTCTGTCAATTCACGACATAGTGCGACTGTCACCCAAGGTCTCTAGTTACCATCCACTTCACTTCCAACTAGTTGACGCCACTGGTCACCGCTTCTCATTAGAGCTTCGTGATATCCCAGCTTCTCAATAGTTCCCCCAACTGATGTCAGTTCATGATGAATACTACTTTTAAATTAAAAATCCCTATTCATCTCAAAAATACATTACTGTATATTGCTCATTAGTGACTTGCTTCAAGATGGATATCAGGAAGCTCCAATGAGAAGCCCTGACTTGTGGGGTTAACCAGTCGGAAGTGAAGTGGATGTTAACTGAAGACCTTGGGTGACTGACAGTCACGCTATGTCGTGAATTTCAGTGAAGTATTACAAGAATAAAAATAAAGATGAATATTGAACAATTATGTAATCTAGTCTTTTTCTGAATTGATGATCAAATTATCAGTTAAACAAGTAGGAGTGCAAATTATACGATTGCAGATAAGCGAAACACTGTCAAGTGAGGTGACCTTTAAAGATTCACACAACTCACTTAAACTGAATAATGATGGTGATAATAACTGTATATATATATATATATATATATATATATATATATATATATATATATATATATATATAATTATTATTATTATTATTAGTCCCTTGGGTTCCTAATGGAACATAGGGCTTCAGTAGTACGTCTCCAGTGAACTCTGTTCTCTGAAATTTTCGAACCTGGCTCCACGACTGCCAACAACCTCTCATTTCTTCCTCACACCATCTCCTCCATGTCACCCTCACCTCGGACGCCCAACTCGTCGCTTCCCATCTGGGTTCCACTCGAGTGCCTGGACTGGTGCATGATGTTCCCGAATAGTCTTCTCAGTGTATTCCGAATCCATCTCCACTTCCACTTCCTTCCAGTGCATATTTGTTGAACAACAGGTTCTTGGTTGGTTCGTTCCCACAGCTCCTTGTTGCTTATTCATGTTATTCTGGCCATCTGATCTTCAGTATCGAGTGGGCGTAAGCAGTTATTGATGAATGTCTGTAGTTTGTTGGAAATCCCTTTCGTAACGCGCCAAGTCTCTCAACCATACAGAAGCACTGACTTGACGTTGGTGTTGAAAATCCGGATCTTGTTCATGCTTTATGCTAAGTGCAGAAGATCTCCACACTGGTTTCAGGCCAATGAACACCTGTCTTGCTTTTCCAATTTTGACTTTGACATCCTCGTCTGTGCCTGTAGTAGAAGCAGTGCTTCCTAGATAGGTGAAGGAGGTTACTTCCTTTAACTTTCTTGCGTTGATGGTGATTGGAGTTTGTTGTTGTTGTTGTTGGTGCAGTATCTTTATCACCTCTGTCTTCTCTATATTCACTTGAAGTGCCGTCTTCGCTGCCTCTTCTGCCAACTTGTTAGTTTTCGCCTGTAGATCTTCAAGTTTGTGTGACATCAGGCACAAGTCATATATATATATATATATATATATATATATATATATATATATATATATATATATATATATATATATATATATATATTACAAGACTAAATTACATTGATCTGTAGTCGAATTGACGGCGGTAATCGATTGACTATCGATCTTTCTTACTATCACACACACATACACACATTGGCTAACTAAAAATATTTCAGGTGTACATCAAATGAATGAGTTGTTGGCATAACAAAATTTGCTTTTAAAAAAAAACTTGCAATTTTGACATTTATTGATAATGATTTTTTTTACTAGTTTTTTTTTCTTGAAAAATAAATAAAACATTTAGTCTCTAAAGATTTCAAGGTTATTTTGAAAATAAAAAAAATTTTTCTACCATAATATTATTCAAGAATAAATGATGATGACAATATAACTTAGTAGGAAAGAAGAATAACTGAGTAAACGGGATAAACAGACAAACAGATGCAAAAGTTGATTCAAGACATCTAAGCTATATTACTACACAAAGAAAGCACATTAGAAAGCCTTACAAAGAATACTCAATAAGGTTGGCTAGGATTAAAATTGTATTTAAACCAACAAACTCATTTAGAAACAAGTTTTAAAGGTTAGAAGATCCTATTGATCTAAACAAGTAAGATAATGTAGTTTTGATTTTAGTATTGTGTTCTCTGAGCTCAAAGAACACAATACAACCAAGACCATCCACCTCAGCTAAAAATATTCTCCATTATATAATATAGTTTGCCAAATCCCATGTAATGACTATACGATCAAATACACAGATCAAATTAGTCACAATTGTACACAATCATATAATAGGTTGAGGATAGAGTAATAGTATTTAGAAATAACTTCATTGAGAGTGGAGAGATAGTTTATGAATAGAATCTTTAAAGCAACTGGTCCCTTTGATAAATTTAAACAGCGTAATGAGAAGACGAAGATTATCTGAAACATAGTGATGTATTAGCGCTATATATTTCGAACAATCTGATCATACATGGACTTGTCGAACTATTTATATGAAAATTTACGAAAAGGTCAATGAAGTTAATGGGAAACATAGGAATAGGAAGGGATAGAAAAGAAAAGGAAAACCTTACTCTTGGTATGAAAATTAAAATCAATAACCACCAAGGTAGGTTCAACGTGAGTACAAATTGTTTTTGTATACATAAAGGGGTTTAAATTTACGGATGGCAATAGCTTCAATAAATTTAAGCACTCGGCTCTGACCACTTTTATGTAGTACTTTAAAGGCTGTTTTCATGTCTATCCTATGGTTAGTTTCTAGTATATGTTTAGCGATAGACGAGGATGGATGTTTGTCACCTGCACTTATCAGATCTGTTGAGGTTATTTGTTTTTGTCGCCACTTTTTTTTTTTTTTTTTTTTTTTTTTTTTTTTTTTTTTTTTTTTTTTTTTTTTTTTTTTTTTTTTTTTTTTTTACCTTTTACCTACCTTGGTGGTGTATTGATTTTAATTTTCATATCAAGAATAAGGTTTTCCTTTTCTATCCTTTTCTATTCCTATGTTTCCCATTAACTTCATTGACCTTTTCATAAATTTTCATATAAATAGTTCGATAAGTTCATGTGTGATCATATTGTTCGAAATATATAGCGCTAATACATCACATGTTTCAGATAATCTTTGTCTTCTCATTACGCTGTTTAAATAGAATCTTTGTTTTTTTTGAGGGGGTTGTGGAGATTTGGAAATATTTCAAGTTGTTATTCATCGAAGACTGACATCAGTTGGAGGAACAAAGGAAACCTGGGAGCACTGGACAGCTGTTTCGTCCTAGTATGGGTGGCGGTTTGCGCTATATCGTGAGCTAACTGAAGTTGGAAATATGGAGCATTGGATTCTGACCCAGTGGCTCAATGGTAACGCGCTGGTCGCGGGTTCGATCCCTGTTGGTGGGGTCGTTGGTGCGCACTGCTGAGGAGTCCCATACTAGGACGAAACAGCTGTCCAGTGCTCCCAAGTTTCCTTTGTTCCTCCAACTGATGTCAGTCTTCGATGAATAACAACTTGAAAGAATCTTTGTTTGTCGAATCAATCACCAGATACATGCAATGAGAATGATTCACCGCTAATACCAGATATATGTTACAAAAAAGTAGACAGAATAAGAACTATATAAGTCATGTTTCAAAGTTATTGATTTATCTGATATGTATTTGGACAATAACTTGTGTCCAAAATGTTTCACTGAGTGATTGTTCTAATAAACAGACTAAAATGAAATTGTAATTACCAAAACCAACAAACAAACAAAAAAAATCAAACTTTAACTCTTATATTATTGATTCGATGTTAATGAGGGATACCCACTTTCTTACTGTCAACTTCATTAGCGCTAAATGCTAAAAAGCTCTCCTCAATCTGGACAAGAAATAAAAAAAAATAGTATTCAGTAGTAGATGGATGAACACTGGTAATCAGAGGCCACTAAGTAAATTATGACGGTCTAGTTATGAACTATGTATTACATCTGAACAGTTAAATCAGAAAACTATACTTATCTTGGGAGTGTGATGCATTTACACAATGCATTTCAATGTAACTACCTTATTAGTAACGTCTGTGGACTGTCAATTCGGATCTCGTGATGGGCTTCATTTCCTTTGAAATTACAGATATGCCTTGCTGACAAGTACCAACATCTATAAACTATAGATCAGGAAAAGTTTCCTACCATTCATCTTCAACCACTGGACATTTCCAACATAATTGCTTGGTGAAGTATTTCACACGAAATTATGATTTTTAAGCGAAGACCTATCAATTATGCCAAAAATGTATTTAATTTGGAGGTTAGTGGGGATCTAGTAACTTTTCAAGTTGGCATTCATCACAGACTGACATCTATTGGAGAAACATTGGAAACCTGGGAGCACTGGATAGCTGTTTCGTCCTAGTATGCGACAACCTGCCTCGCCAGGAATCAAACCTAGGACCACCAAGTTCCGTGGCCAGTACGTTGAGATTGAGTAACTGGGTCGGAATCCAATGGTCCATTCTTCCGACTTCTGTCAGTTCGCCATATACCGCGACTATCATCGCATGTCATCGTTGAGTATTTTTCCCGACGGGCACCAGTTTCAGAACTTCAGGAATCATCTCTCAAAGCTAGTCACCAATGAGCATTAGACCAATTTAATATAGGAATTTGTGGGCATTTATTGATTCTCCAAGCCGGTAACGTGCTGGCCATGGAACCGAAAGGTCTTGGGTTCGATCCCTGGAGATGCGGGATCATGGGCGCGCACTGCTGAGGAGTCCCATATTGAGACGAAACAGCTATCCAGTGCTCCCAGATTTCCGATGTTCCTCCAACTGATGTCAGTCCATGATGAATACTAACTTGGAAAATGCATTACGTAGCCAAAGTTATTCTGTTCAGCGAAACAGAATTCAATGCAAGCCTGTGTAAATAATAACATCATATCATTCTGTGTATATCAAGCTACAAATGAAAAGACACGGAGGCGGGGGGAGGGGAATGTATCTAAATACTTGGCAAAAGAACTATAGTCTTATGCCATGATAAATGCGAGTGACAAGCATCATCATCCATGTTAGAAAATAATATATAAGGTTGACCTTACAATACCACTAAGAGCAACCAATTTTGTCTGGAGAGGTAGTTTTTACAGCTAACAAAAAGTAATTGGGTATTTAAGTAGTTACTAGGATAACCATTGAAAGCCACTAATGCAAAACCTAAGCTACATGCAAGTAAGAAACCACTTTTATGTACTCAAAAGTAATTTCTACTTACCATAAATCATTATAGATAATCCTCATATCAAAATACCGTATTCTGTATTTATCAATCCCTATATTATTAATTTTTTTTGACTATCTTAATTGCTTTGTTTCACCGCATAATATGTTCACTCTTCGAAAAAAGAGAAAAAACACCTTATAAAATTACGATTATCGAATTTTCAGAGTTTTTTTCTTCTTTCTCTCGATAAACTATGTCTTCACAATAACGTATGCCAACTTTACATAGGAGCTAATTGTTTCATCGAATTCATCTTAATTTCTTGTGATAAGCATTTTTGATTCAAATTAAAACAGGTGACTTGGATTTCATTTCTATCAAATATAGTCGATCGGTATCAAAATGTAACCCAACATTGTCTGCATAGAGATTTAAGTTGCTATACATCATATCAGTAACATCAAACAAAAAGGCAATAAGAGGAAAGATGAAGATATAACAAAAGAAAGTAGCCAACAGTTGAAGAAAGTCATGCAAAGAGAACAAGAAAGAATGCAGTAATAATGAAATTCGATATGATGAGTAGGATGATAAGGACTGGTTCGAAGCCATATCACACAGTCTTCAACCATCGATTTCAATTGTCTCTCGGACTCCGACCAAGAAGTCAATATTTCCCTAGATTGTTCAGTTACGATCTTATGGAAGGGTGGCATATTTTAGTCTAGCCGACTCCAGTGTTTTTCTAGCACCAACTTACTTCGACTGTCGTCATTTGACGGAGTAAACGGTGACTAAGCGTCAGTTATACATGTCCCAGCCAAATAAGTCGGTGAAGCTTCATAACCTCATCAACTAAGATTCCTCCAAAGTTTGAAACTCTACTCACATGAGGACATCACGACACACGACCTATGCTACGACGGAAAAGGTGATCGAACATTTGAAGCCTTCTGATGATAGGCAGCCTTAACAGAAATCAACATGCAAAGATGCAGAATGTTTGTAGCTCAGGAGGATAATTTGGATGGTGTTATGTTCTCTGAGCTTCACCACCAAATCACCAACAAAAAGAAATCAACATTTAAAGTCATCAGTCGCTAAGATAGAAGTTTTAGATTCTAACTTTTATTTTGTGTTGCTGCGTGGTCAAGAAAAAGTCTATTGGACAGTCTTGTGCTGACGTTGACCAATCAAAATAAATATCCAACTTCTGACCTAGTGGTTTTATGTGTTTATAAAAACTGCGTATAAATAATACATTTTGTCGAATAAAGTGTCTTCATTACAGTCATAGACCGGTTTTTGTGTTCTCATTTTCCAAGCTCAGTAAAGCATACAATTCTGAGGGAGAACAGTCACTATTTGTACCCGGTTCATGTGTCTTATCGTGTTATTATAGTTCCCGTTATTATTGTAATTATTATTGCGACGATCATCAACATCACCATTAGTCACTCGATCACTTCACCTCCTCATGTCTTCTACCCTAAATGGCTATGTTAAAACATAGCCAAATAAGTACAGTGTTCAAGGCACTCAACCACTTCACTCACTACTTTTAGCCGAGCACTGCTGAAGACCAGTCCTGGAGCAACAACTTGTATATGGGTGATGACAAACACATCACGAACATTGTTACTCAAGGTGTGCAGAAGACTTTGCATCTTATCAGCGTCTTCATCTAACATAGCTATGTCATCCACGTACTCTAGATCCACAAAGGAGTTTCCTGTAACAAAATCAATCTCTGTGAAGTCAGATGACGAAAGGGAGACTTATGATAAAGTTGAATAAGAATGCAAGGAGTGGATATCCTTGAGAGACACCAGTCGACGTACACAACTCATCTGATGACTCATCATGCACTCTAACACGCCCACAGGTATTCGAGTAAGGAATCTTCAATAGTGACGTATTTACTTGGCACTCCTAGTGAAAGACATTGCCATAAGATATCTCGGTTGATGGAGTTGAGTGGAGCCTTCAGGTCAAGAAATACAGGCAGTTTCAGCAGTAGCCTAGGGAAGGCAGCATTAGCATGGTACTCCTGGTCATCCAAAAGAAACACCTAACTGCTGTCACACTCAATTCCAGCCAGTAGTACAACCTCATCCTCAGATCCCCACTATGGTGTAGTAATTTACACTAGAATGGTAACTGCTTTCGTCCAACCACTATCCAACTGACGTTTCCGGCATGATAGAGCCTCGAGAGAACAAGCGTTACACAAGCATAGCTCTACTAGCATAACTCGTTGGGTCATTGTCATACACAAGGAGGACCACAACGTTAAAGTAGCAGTTAGCAATCGAGATTGCTGGAGTCTAATAAACATAAAGTCCTCTTCCACAGCATTGAAAATGATCCCATACAAATTATGATCAGATCATTTCAACTGACGTACTTCAAACATTCTCAGAAATATCATCAGCAAGGGACATACCATAGGGACAGGAAGAGAGAGAGAATGTGAGAAATTATAAATGGTATAAAGAAATAACGCTTCACCACATCACCTAATGAACTAGTCTACTAGTTACTAGCCAGTCCTAGGCCCGGATAAACGGGGAAGGTTGGGCATAGGGCTAGCAACCCTACCCGGTAAACTCAATCTAACCGCTAAAGAAACTTCAAAACACAAAAAAAATAAAAATAAACTTATTCCTCATTGACAGCAAGATTCAACTAAAAAGGAAGGAAAGACACAATCATATAATGCCATGCTATACACCTACAAATAATACAGATCAAGAGAAGGAGGAATTCTATAAACAACTGCAAACAGTATTGGACAAGACTACAGTTGGCAACACCAAAATCCATTCTAATGGGTGACATAAACACCAAAGTGGGAGCGGACAACGCAGGAAGAGAATAAATCATGGGTCTAGAAGCACTCGGCGAAATGAATGAGAATGGAGAACTAATTGCAGATATCTGCGCATTCAACGATTTGATGACTGGAGATAGTGTGTACCAACACAAGGATATTCACAAAGTGACGTAGATTTCACCTGATGAACACACTACACTAAAAATCAGATAGACTT
Source organism: Heterobilharzia americana (assembly GCA_944470555.2). Taxonomy (NCBI): domain Eukaryota; kingdom Metazoa; phylum Platyhelminthes; class Trematoda; order Strigeidida; family Schistosomatidae; genus Heterobilharzia; species Heterobilharzia americana. The sequence goes on along the minus strand of OX104132.1, from coordinate 11,283,388 downwards.
CATCTCAGTGTGAAGAAAGTGGTGACGCAGCCTACTTGACACAAGATCGAGAACGGGAGTATATGCAGGTGGTTCACACCACTCACTATCTAACGGTAGGAACCTACCTTCAAAATCAAGCTGAAAGCCTTCAAAGAAGTTAGTGATAGACCACAGTTGAAGTTAAACACCCAGAATAGAAACCGGACTGAAGGAAAAAACTACAAATGATATCTTCAAGTCAGTCACCAGGACAAAATGGGATACATTGAGCAACATCTTTGAGGGAACCTGCGTGGAAGAGCACTGGAACCCTTTGAAAGATGTGGAACGAAATATCCATAACCGCATTACGAAGAAAGAAGAAACGAGACAAAGAATGGATCTCAATGGACACATGGAAGCTGCTAGAGGAGGGAGAGGCAGATGGTGAAGCAGAAGATAAACCAGTGCAAGAATGAACAACGACAAGGATGGAGACGTAAGTCTTTGCAAGAACTAAAACGGAATCGTGTTCCTGTCCTCACCCCCACCTCCACCCCCTCCAAGCAAAATATTAAGCTGCATCATCCTCCAGAGACTAACAAATGCTCTGGGTTCAAAATTACCACAAAAACAGACTGACTTCAGGAAAAAACAAATTATGTGTGGATCAAATCGCAACGCTACGCTACGCAACATCATAGAACACAGCATAGAATGGTAGTCAACTAGATCTCTACATCAACTTCATCGACTTTGAAAAGCCTTTCGATTGTGTTGACCGAGAAGTGATTAGGCAGGTAGCTGCTTCAACACTACAGTTTTAGTGTAACAAACCCTTGTCTACCTCATTCAACAGATATATCAGGATGCTTCATGCCAGGTGATTCACAGTGGAAGGCTGAGTGATGCCTTCGAAGTGAAGACAGGTGTCAGACAAGGTTGTCGCCTACCATCACCAAACATCTTCCTGATTGTGGTCGACTCGATTTTGCAACAAACTGTCAAGAGCGAGAAGAGGGACATACGCTGGCTGCACCGACGAAGAGACCCCATAAGAAGATTTGGATTTCGCCAACGATGATCATTTATGTCTAATATCGCACAAACTCGAATATCTACAGGTGGAAACTAACAAGTTAGCAGAAGAGACGAGGCGGCGAAGATGCAACTTACTTCAGGCGAACGTGGAGAAGACAGTGGTGATGAAAATATCAAACTAACAGATGAAGATATCAAAGCAACGATGGGAAAGACAGCAAGACAGGCCTTCATTAACCTGAAAGCAGTGTGGAGATCTACTGCACTCAGCATAAGGCGTGAACAATATCCGCATTTTCAACACCAACGTCAGTCAAGTCGATGCTTCTATATGGTTCATAAACTTGGAGCATCACGAAAAGCATTTCCAACAAACTACAGATATGCATCATCTACAGCTGCTGTCAACGCTTACTCGATATTGAAGATCGATCAGATGAGAAGGCCAGAATAATAAGAATAAGCAAGAAGGAAGTCACTCTGGTTGGCTAGCAACGAACCTACCAACAACCCAGGGCAGGTGAGGTCGTCGAGTGGAACCCAATTGGGAAACGACGAGTTGTGTGTCCGAGGTGAGGGTTACATGAAGATCATGTGAGGAAGAAATGAAAGCTTAAGGACAGCCAGTCGTATAGCCAGGTTGAAAATACAGCAGAGAAGAGAGTGAAATTGTGACGTGCTGCTGAAGCCCTATGTTCCACTAGGAACCCAAAGGACAAATAATAATAATATTAATAATAATAATAATAATAATAATAATAATAATAATAATAATAGCGCTTCACATAATAAACAGAAGAACTAGAGATTGACATGAAAAACTTACGCAACGGTGGTGGTGTATCCAACTTGTTCTTATGTAATAGTTCTAAACAATCTTTCAGTGAATCAATAACATCATCGTCATCGAACATGAAATCCTTGGCAAGTTCATCTTGGAAAAATGATGTCATCTGCATTTGATCCATTCGTAATAATCTTTCTACAGAATGTAATTTTAAAAAAAGACAAAGGAAACAGGAATATATATATCAGGTTAAAAATTATAAATAAACTTTTACGTGAATTGAGAAGAAGGTGGGGGGAATGACTGGAACAGCTTATATAAATGAGTGATAAAAAAGGGAGTTCAATTACTGCCAAACCGCCTACACTAGAAAAGAATGCTATTATCTCAACTAGTATTTCAGGCATACATAAAATCCGAACGGTTTGAAATGGTAAATCAATTAGACAAAAACTGAAGTTCAAAATATATGATTAGTTCATAGGATGTATTCTGGAACTATTAATGATGCCAAAGATTAAGTATTGTACTAGGGTTCTCTTTCACTAAAACACTACACGTCTAGAAATATTATTAAACATGATAGAAGAGAATCAGTTTTATCATAACAAACTACTTCCTTCCCTTCTGAAATCTTAGTCTGGTTCAGATATACTGAAATTCGAGTTTCCTTTGAATACAAACGTCTATTCAGTGGACATCCAAGAAAAAAAACTACATTGAACACCACTGATATGGTAAAACGTACACAAAATGAGCACTTACAGGCTTATTCTGATTAACAAAACGAGTGAAAATGACTCCTTGAAAACAGATCCATACATTCAAAGACGTTTAAGACCTAGATATAATAGTTAATATTCTTGCCTTAATAAACACTCCCTTAGTTGGTTGAAGGCAATCGGTAGGAAGCCCTGGACCTAGGTTTCGTGCTTTTTGGCACTCGTCAGCAGGGCGTATCTGCAACCTCGACGGAACTGATATCCCGCCCAAGATTCGAACCCGCGTCACACAGTGTTGTAGTCAGCGACTTTACCACTGAGCTATTCAGGCCTTTAGTTGTGACGTCACAGGTAGTCCTTTACCGTACGCCGGTAACATACTTGTATAAACTGGACTATCCAAATGTAAATAAAGATTCAATGCAGATCGGTTCTCTTTATGAAGAAAGAATATGCTGATAACACAACAGAGAAATGTGACACGATTTGCTGATTACAAAACCATGTTTATATACGTGATAAAAACAAAAGAAATTTGAAAAACCCCGCCGAATTACTTGACATAGGGGTATCTCACCAGCAGTCTGTGAAAAAAAACAACCTATTGAAGAAGATTGAAGAAAAGGTTAAACTTTTGAAAGCCAAATTGATAATCAAATGAATAATACCGAGAACCGTTGAACAAGGTTTACACCATATACTACCATTTAAAAAGCTCAATCAAATCATCTTGTTTTGAAACAGATGCACAAGTCTTAGACTGAAAACAAAAACGTTTTACTGAGTCAAATTAACCTCCTCTGAGGAAAAAGAGATTTATACTTTCATATGACCCCAAACAGCGTTGAAGACAAAGCACTGTCTTGCTGAGTTAATCAGATGACATGTATATGCATTGAAATACACCCATATGACAAACAGAGAGATAGGGAAACAGATCTAAGACATATTACAGGTTATTAAATTGGTTATAGCTAGCAGAGGAATCTAGGAAGCGAGTTTCGTCTTATTTGGGACTCGTCAGCTGGATACACCTGCACCCCAGTCAGTGCAGGTGATAGATATATTTAAATTAATAGTCCGATAAGGGCATACGATTAATATCTAACTGAAGTGGATCTCACAACAAAATCATATCTTACACAAGCGGATAACAAGAACGAAAAGAAAGTGATGATGTTTATTCTTTATTGATTAAAATCCAAAGTTGACATGGAGGAGACTATGTGAGGAAGAAATGAAAGCTTATGGGCAGGGAGTCGTGAAGCCAGGTTGAAAAGACAGCAGAGAAGAGAGTGAAATAGAGAGGTGCTACTGAAGCCCTATGTTCCACTAGGAACTCAAGGAACAAATTATTATTATTATTATTATTATTATTATTATTATTATTACATATCGTATTGATTTATTTGCTTTTTTCTTGAATGTTGACAATTTCCGCATATGATTAGATTGTCCAAAGTATGTACACCATATTTAAGGTTGTTTAAATAAGAAACTAAAAGTGGGATTCCAACCTGAATGTTTGTTGTACCAAAAAAAACTTACTGAAGGTTACAAATAATCTTCTTCAACGAAAATAATCAAAAATAGTCAAATCATAAATAGAAAGACGAATAAACAGTATAAATGGATATTGCCTAAGGTAGCAGAAGTTCACAAATAACGCAGAGGAAAACTCTAATGAAAGTAGATAAACATGTGAATGCAATAACTGTCTAGTTCAATCATAACCGAGTTGATTTTCAATATCTTCATCTTAAAATACCTCTGTCTACCAGAAAAAATGATTGTTATCTGAAGCAACTCATCTACTGAACATCTACTATACTGATGGTTTCCTTATCGGTGGTATAAGGTACCAACTAGTTACTGGTGTTACTATAAACACCTTCATTTTAATATCCTCCTTAAGAGAGGAGACAAAAGATATTACTGTCTGTTCAGTAGTTGAATATAGGAGAAATGTTTCATCCTACTTCTGATTCGTCAGGTGAATAAACATTCCTACCGATGAATAATATTTTTCTAGAACCCATCACTTCAAACATGAAAGTATTATTGTACACCAGGCTTATGGAAGACGGCAGACACTAACACCAAAGTTTATCCACTGAAAAAGAAGTGACTATCATGATTCAGAAGGCCCAGTGGATAACGCTTTAGTGTTTGAAGCAATAAATACTGCGTTCAAATCTTAGTGGAAACAAAATCACTCATATACAACATGCATATACAAAAAGTCCTAAATAGGACAAAATGCTCATCCTGGATTTCACTTCAGACCACTATCCATCAAGAGGACCCAGTTGGAATTACCAGGACTATCAAAACATCCATACATAAACTCATGTACTAATAATGGCCGATCTATTTAGTTCCATCGATGATGAGGAACTATAAACTTTAACATAAATCTAGTGAGAGTCAAGTAAAACCTATTGGCTGACAAACGAATACAATATCATGTTATATTCGATTAAAAATTAGGACACATTTAAAGGGAGATAAAGGTTTTTGGTTACTACGGTCCATAGTTTGTTGAAGAACTGATAGAAACCAAAGAACACAAAAAAATCCTTGGTTTTCAAACTTTTAACTAATAGTTTGACATGATTCCCTTCAGTAAATTATGTAAATAAAGCAATCGCTCCTACTATAAGACTATATGTAATAACTTTGATTGGACTAGAGAATGAGGCAGAACACACACCTACCTCATGTCGGTGCTATTATGATGGTGGTGGTAGTTGACGTTCTGATTTGCGTTCGTTTGTGCATTAGGTTCGTATCGCTCGTAGAATATTAGGTCGTACTACCGGTCGGAGCATAAGTGCGATTCATCGTCTAAATAGCAGGACTTATGTGATTATCTACCGAGTTGCACCATCCTCCAATCGTCGTTCATTCGATTTTCTAAAAATCCCACATCAGTAAGAAAATGTGCAGTTAACAACAAGTGTGTAAACTTTCTCTTCCCTCTTAAGAGATTCACGCACTCATTTCTTCTACCACTGATTGGTCAACAGGCGTACTGCTTTCCATTTTAAGTCTATTTTCGGTAAAACCTCATCTGGTTAACTAGTTCACTAGTTAATAGCCGGTCCTAAGCCCAGGTAAAGAGGGAAGGTTGGTCATAAAGCTAGCAACCGTAACCCGTAAAACAAATCCAACCAACCGCTAAAGAAACTCCAAAGCACAAACAAAATATAAAAAATAAAAACAATATTATTCCTCCCTAGAATCGGAGAGGCAAAATGACGCCGGTTGGTAAAAGCCTTCAGGAAGCCAATTGGCCCATGTATCTTCCCTTCTCTCGATGAAAGCAAAAGTAAATGTGGAGACATGGAATGTCCGCACAATATTTCAACCTAGCAAGGCTGTCCAGATTAAAAACGAGATGAGAAGGTATCACAGTGAAGTGTCAGGAACTTGCGAAAGCAGATGGAATGGAAGAGGATTCTGCAAACTGTCAACTGGAGAGGAGTCAATAATCTACTCCGATATTGTTACCCAGACGACAACCACAAGCACACTCACGGAGTGGATATCATGATGTCCACAACAGCATCGAACACTCTCATACAGTGGGAAACAATCTCCTCCACGATCAGGATCATGACACTAAGATTCAACTCAAAAGGAAGGAAGGTCAAAATCATACAATACTACACTGTGCACCTACAAATAATACATATGAGGAGGAGGAGGAGGAATTCTACAGACAACTGCAATCAACACTCGACAAGACCTCAGTTGGTGACATCAAAATTCTAATGGGTGAGGTGATGTGAATGCCAAACTGGGAGGGGACAACATAGGAAGAGAACTAACCATGAGTCGAGAAGCACTCGGTGACGTGATGAACGAGAATGGAGAATTGTTTGCAGAATTCTGTGCATTCAACGATTAGATGATTGCAGGGAGGCACTGTGTTCCAGCACAAGGATATCCACAAAGCGACATCGATATTACTTCATGGACACACAACACTAAAAATCAGATGGACTTCATGTCAATTTCAAGAAAATGGAGACGCAGCCTACTTGACACAAAGTCAAGAAGAGAAGCACATGTAGGTTCAGACTATTATCTAGTGACAGGAAACTTCCAAATCAAGTAAAGACTTCAGGGAAGTCGGTGACAGACCACAGTTCAAGTTGAACACCCAGAACAGAAAGTGAACTGAAGGACGAAACTACAAAGAAAATCTTCACGTCAGCCATCAAGATAAAATGGGGTATATCGAGCAACATCCCTGAAGAAACATATGTGGATGAACAATGGAAGTCTTTGAAAGAGATATGAAGGGAAACCTGTATAACCGTATTAGCAAGGAAGAAAAGAGATAAGGAATGGATCTCAAAGGATACGTGGAAGCTGCAGGAGCAGGGAGAGAAGGATGGTGAAGCAGAAGATAAACCAGTGCTAGGATACACAACGACAAGAGGAACTGAGTACAATGTATAAAACACTCGATAAAGAAGTGAAGAAAAGAGCACGCAAAGACAACAAAAAAACATCTAAGAAACAGTGGCAAGTGAAGCAGAACAGGCTGCAGGTAAGACAGAGCTGACAACATTGTATCAGAATAACCAGGTTACGATCTGGGAAGAGATCAACGCAGACGAAACTAATAAAAGGTAACAACGGGAATTTAACAATGAAAGAATAGAAAAAAAAGAAACAATGGACCGACCACTTCAAAAAGCTCTTGAATCGACCACCAACACCATCACCACCTGCACTTCCTCCAGAAAAACAACCTCAAGTCACAAAACTACAACTGAACAGAAATCCTCCAACAAAAGTCAAAGTCCTGAACGCCATAAACCTACTGAAATCTGGGAAACCAGCAGCACCAGATAGAACCTCGCCAGAAGCACTCACACCAGATGTAGAGACAACACTGACATGTCAACACCACTACTGCAGAAGCTTTAGAAGGAAGGAAGGAAAGGTACCTGTAGATTGATTCCAAGAAGGGATACTTCGTCAAAATACCGAAGAAGCAAGACCTAAGTGTTTGCAAGAACTAGCACAGAATCACGCTCCACTCATGTCCACCAATACCAAAATATTAAGCCACATCATCCTGGAAAGACTAAACGATGAGCTGGATTCAAAACTACCAACCGAACAGGCTGGCTGGCTGGCTGGATTCACCAAGTACAAATCATGTACACACCAAATTGAAACGCTCAGCATCATCGTCATAGAAAAGAGTATAGAATGGCAGTCAAATCAACTCTCTACCTCAACTTCATCGACTTCGAAAAGACCTTCGACACCGTCAACCGACAAGTTATTTGGCACGCAGCTCCTTCTACACTACGGAATACAACAAACCTCTATCTACCTCATTCAACAACCCTACATGAAGATGCCACATGCCAAGTAATTCACAATACAATAGGAAGCTCAGTCATGACTTTGAAGTGGAGACTATGGACAGGAGTAAGATAAGGCTGGTCTTCCTGATTGTGGTCGATTGAATCGTGCAACAAACAATGAGGAGCGAGAACAGGGGGATACACTGGCTGGACACAGGAAAACAACCTACAAGACTTGGATTTCGCCGATCAATTATGTACTCATGTCACACAAACTTGAACATCTACAGGCGAAAAATAACAAGTTGACAGAAGAGGCAAGGCAGCAAAGATACAACTTCAAATGAATATAGAGAAGACACAGGTGATGATGAAACTCAACCAACACTACCACCACCACCAACAACAACAACAACAAGCAGCTCTCATCATCATCAACGGGAGAAACTTAAAGGAAGTAGCCTCCTTCACCCATCTAGGCAGCACTGTTTCAACTACAGGTGATGGCACACACGAGGAAGTCAAAGCCAGACACGATCGGAAACACAGCAAGAAAGGCCTTCATTAGCCTGAAACTAGTGTGGAGATCTTCTGCACTCAGCATGTGGAACAAGATCCGGATTTTCAACACCAACATCAGTGCTCGTGTATCGTTCAGAGACTTGGCGCGTTACGAAAGGTGTTCCCAACAAACTACAGACATTCATAAACAATTACCTACGCTGGCTCGTTACTGAAGATCAAATTATTATTATTATTATTATTATTATTATTATTATTATTATTATTATTATTATTAGTCCTTTGGGTTCCTAGCGGAACATAGGGCTTCAGTACCACGTCTCCAGTGACCTCTGTTCTCTGAGATCTTTTGAACCTGGTTCCTTAACAGCAAAGAAGCTCCCATTTCCTCCTCGCACGACCTCCTCCATGTCACCCTCACCTCGGACACCCAACTCGTCGCTTCCCATGGGGATTCCACTCGAGGGCCTGGCCTGACGCGTGATGTCCCCAGTCGGCCTTCCCAGTGCATGCCCAATCCATCTTCACTTCCTGCTTCTGAATATTTGTTGAGTGATAGGTTCTTGCCTCGTTGGTTCGTTCCCACAGCTCCTTCTTGCTTATTCTTTCTGGCAATCCATCTGAGCTTCAGTAGCGAGCCAGCGTAAGCAGTTATTGATGAATGTGTGTAGTTTATTGGAAATCCCTTTCCAAACGCGCCAAGTCTCTTAACCATACAGAAGCACTGACTTGACGTTGGTGTTGAAAATCCGGATCTTGTTCCACATGCTGAGTGCAGAAGATCTCCACATTGGTTTCAGGCTAATGAACGCCTGTCTTGCTTTTCCGATTCGGACTTTGACGTCCTCGTCCGTCCCGCCTGTAGCTGAAACAGAGCTTCCTAGATAAGTGAAGGAGGTTACTTCCTTTAACTTTCTTGCGTTGATGGTGATTGGAGTTTGTTGTTGGTGGTGGTGGTGCGGTATCTTAATCACCTCTGTCTTCTCTATATTCACCTGAAGTCCCGTCTTCGTTGCCTCTTCTATCAACTTGTTAGTTTTTGCCTGCAGATCAAGTGCCTGAAGATCAAATGGCCAAAATAATTAGAATAAATAACAAGGAACTCTGACTGGCTGGCTGGTAGCTTGCAACGAACCTACCAACCAACAACCTATCACCCAACAAATATGCAGAAGCAGGTAGTGGAGATGGATTGGGCATACACTGAGAAGGCTGATTAGGGACATCACACACTGGGCCAGGCACTCGAGTGGAACCCAGATGGGAAGCGACGAGTTGGGTGTCCGAGCTGAGGGTGACATGGAGGACATCGTGTGAGGAGGAAATGAGAGCTTGTGGGCTTTCATGGTGTCAGGTTGAAAAGATTTCAGAGAACAGAGTGGAATGGAGAGGTGCTACTGAAGCCCTATGTTCCATTAGGAACCCAAGGGACAAATAATAATCATAATGATAATATTTTCGATAGGAAATAGTTAAACAACATTCCCCACTGGATGACGTTTCAGATACAATTTATCTCTCATAAACATATTCTATTATTTTCGTATAATTAGGTAAAAGAAATAAATAGTGGTCGAAATGTTATTAACTTCGTAGTACTGTTCCATTACAAGCAAATGTGTTCACAGTGGTACTGTACAGTACCCAAGCTCTTCTCATACATTATTGCGAATTCCCGTTGTAGCCGGTATTTTTTTTCGCATCAGAAAGATTTATTTCGGTCTGAAAATTCCTTAAAAGTCTAAGGACATGCAGAGAATCTATAAGAACAAAATAAATCTGTATCATTCTAATTCAATCGTTGTTGCTATACTTTAGAAAGTGAGTAAAGTGTTAGTATAGATGAGAAATTTAACAGAAAACTGTAGCTTGGATGAGATATTATGCTTGAGTCTTTGTACACAAATAGCTAGTGGGAAAATTCAGAACCTTTTTGATGTGATTTCAAATGTCATGAGTAACAACTCTATTTGTAATATGCTTTAATATCTTTTTAACTGATTTCCTGTTGAGTATGCATTAACTCCAATTCTCATTTGATGTCTCATGAACATTTATCAACTATATACGCTTTTATACGAACTACTTCCCCTTTTGTAAGTAATAATTTCTGCTTTTTAACAGCGTTTTAATTAAGGAATACACACCCATCATAAAGTACAACTAACTAGAATACAAACAGTCAATAACCAATAAAAATTAAGGTCACACAGAATTTTAATAATAATTAACCAATCAAAGTATTTCGATAGGTAGGTAATCTACAAAGACTACAATGTGAAACAAAAACTTTCTCCTGAAAAAAATTCGAATAAAACATCATTAATGTAAGAAATAATTTCCTTTACAGTTGAAAGAAACCAAGTGTATTTTGTTTGTCCTTAATAATGACATTTAGCAAATATCCACCTAAACAAGGGGAAAATAATAGTCACAATGACCAGTAATAGCTTAGGTAAAAAAACAGATGCTGATTATATATTCCCTTGTGGTTAGTAGTAAAATTCAAGATTCGTCTCATTATAAGACTCGTTACTTGAATGCATCCGTAACCCATCCGACCCAATAACCATCGTTTCAAATGTCACAGCTTTATTGACTAGACTACTGAGTTGAAGTAACCGCATTTTGTTCAACAGAAGTCTTAGATCTTTCTCATAGTTAGTTACCTATAGTTTCCTACAATTCCCCATAATTATAGGACTGAGTTGGTCAGTCTCTCTTGGTGAATGGGTTATCACAACAAACTCAAACACAGTACCCATCGCTTAAAATCCCGAAGCGCTATTCACTAAGCCACTGGAGGACGAGAAGTACCTCTTGTGCAACAGGTGTCAGTTGTTGTTCATTGATACTTGTTATTTCACATTGTTCTAACTAGGTCGAATCTCCCGACCTCTGTTCGGAAGAAGGTACATACAGATGCTGAGTACCAAATGGAGCAAAACAAGCATCCTTGATTTTAATGCTATTCATCAAGATGAATACAACATCATGAATAACCGACAATAACGAAGCATCAGCATAGAAGCTCATTTCCCAACACGGATGGAGCAATTCAAAACAGCGGGATATCACAAGTATTAAACGGCAACTCATACCCGTTTCCCAAATGGAGGTCCCTGTGCCCCCACCGCCTAATGGATAGTGCCGCAGGGTTTAAAGCGAAAGGCCCCGGGTTGGAGTCTGGGTGGGTGTGAGCATATCCACGTGACGAGACCTAAAAAGAACGAGATGCTCGTCAAGTTGGATTCCAACTTGAGAAGGCTAGTTATCGATATAGACACAAAGTATATATGCATTCCCTCAGACATCTGAAGCAGTACATTCAACAGTAAAAACTTTAAGGAACGGCGTTTTAGAGTGCTCAATAAACGCCTTTCAAAAACTACAAATTAATTCATCCTCACGATAAACAGTAAAATCTGCCCGTAGCTAACGGATAAATTAGTATCGTGCCTAAGAAATATTGAATACAAGTAACCAGAAAATTGTTAAAATAGTCCGAAATAGGATACGCAAAAAGATAAAAAGTGAGAAAGGTAGACAACCAAAGGATTATTCATAATTATTATATGCTCTTTGGGTTCGTAGTGAAACACAGAGCTTCGGTAGTACGTCACAATTTCACTCTCTTCTCTGCTGTATTTTCAACCTGGATCAACCACTACCCAGGAGCTTTCTTACACGACCTCCTTCATGTCACCCTCACCTCGGACACCCAACTCGTCATTTCCCATCTGCGTTCCACTCGACGACCTCACCTGGCCTCACGCGCGATGTCCCCACTCAGCCTTCTCAGTGTATGCCCAAATCCAATCCATCTCCACTTCCTGCTTCTGCATATCTATTATTAGACGATGGGTTGTTGGTAGGTTCGTTGCTAGCCAGCCAGGCATCCAGTCAGCCAGCCAGCCAGAGTGACTTCCTTCTTGCTTATTCTTATTATTCTAGCTATCTGATTTGATTTTCAATATCGAGTAAGCGTTGACATCAGCTGTAGATGATGCATATCTGTAGTTTGTTGGAAATGCTTTTCGTGATGCTCCAAGTTTATGAACCATATAGAAGCATCGACTTGACTGACGTTGGTGTTGAAAATGCGGATATTGTTCACGCCTTATGCTGAGTGCAGTAGATCTCCACACTGCTTTCAGGTTAATGAAGGCCTGTCTTGCTGTCTTTCCCATCGTTGCTTTGACATCTTCATCTGTTAGTTTGATATCTTCATCACCACTGTCTTCTCCACGTTCGCCTGAAGTAAGTTGCATCTTCGCCGCCTCGTCTCTTCTGCTAACTTGTTAGTTTCCGCCTGTAGATATTCGAGTTTGTGCGATATTAGACATAAATGATCATCGTTGGTGAAATCCAAATCTTCTTATGGGGTCTCTTCGTCGGTGCAGCCAGCGTATGTCCCTCTTCTCGCTCTTGACAGTTTGTTGCAAAATCGAGTCGACCACAATCAGGAAGATGTTTGGTGATGGTAGGCGACAACCTTGTCTGACACCTGTCTTCACTTCGAAGGCATCACTCAGCCTTCCACTGTGAATCACTTGGCATGAAGCATCCTGATATATCTGTTGAATGAGGTAGATAAAGGTTTGTGATACTAAAACTGTAGTGTTGAAGCAGCTACCTGCCTAATCACTTCTCCGTCAACGCAATCGAAAGCCTTTTCAAAGTCGATGAAGTTGATGTAGAGATCTAGTTGACTACCATTCTATGCTGTGTTTTATGATGTTGCGTAGTGTAGCGTTGCGATTTGATCTACACATAATTTGTTTTTTCCTGAAGTCAGTCTGTTTTTGTGGTAATTTTGAACCCAGAGCATTTGTTAGTCTCTGGAGGATGATGCAGCTTAATATTTTGCTTGGAGGGGGGTGGAGGTGGGGGTGAGGACAGGAACACGATTCCGTTCCAGTTCTTGTAAAAACTTAGGTCATCCTTTCCAAAGGATGAAATAAAGTATTACGATACTAGATGTCAGCATATATAGAGGAGTGGAGAAGAAAACTTAATCGGGAAACAATACTAGTAACCGAGAAGAGAGAAAACAATGGAAAGCAGTATGACCATAGTAAATGAAAAGGCGTTTAAATTCATCACTATTGTACTCAGAGCACGACTGTGATCTGTTATTTGATCAGTTCAAGATAACTTTATAGATGATCACGAAAGAGAACTTTTGTGAAAGCTAGCGATAGTCAGATTTTCAAATATAGGGTTAACAGTTGACCTACAATATCCTCTGAGTAAGCTAAGAAGGCCAGTATTAAAAGACGCATTCGAAAGCCAAAGGGCACAGTACAGTCTAATGCAAACGAACTCCAAATGAACAGGTGATATATATATATATATATATATATATATATATATATATATATATATATATATATATATATATATATATCACCTGTTCATTTGGAGTTCGTTTGCATTAGACTGTACTGTGCCCTTTGGCTTTCGAATGCGTCTTTTAATACTGGCCTTCTTAGCTTACTCAGAGGATATTGTAGGTCAACTGTTAACCCTATATTTGAAAATCTGACTATCGCTAGCTTTCACAAAAGTTCTCTTTCGTGATCATCTATAAAGTTATCTTGAACTGATCAAATAACAGATCACAGTCGTGCTCTGAGTACAATAGTGATGAATTTAAACGCCTTTTCATTTACTATGGTCATACTGCTTTCCATTGTTTTCTCTCTTCTCGGTTACTAGTATTGTTTCCCGATTAAGTTTTCTTCTCCACTCCTCTATATATGCTGACATCTAGTATCGTAATACTTTATTTCATCCTTTGGAAAGGATGACCTAAGTTTTTACAAGAACTGGAACGGAATCGTGTTCCTGTCCTCACCCCCACCTCCACCCCCCTCCAAGCAAAATATTAAGCTGCATCATCCTCCAGAGACTAACAAATGCTCTGGGTTCAAAATTACCACAAAAACAGACTGACTTCAGGAAAAAACAAATTATGTGTAGATCAAATCGCAACGCTACACTACGCAACATCATAAAACACAGCATAGAATGGTAGTCAACTAGATCTCTACATCAACTTCATCGACTTTGAAAAGGCTTTCGATTGCGTTGACGGAGAAGTGATTAGGCAGGTAGCTGCTTCAACACTACAGTTTTAGTATCACAAACCTTTATCTACCTCATTCAACAGATATATCAGGATGCTTCATGCCAAGTGATTCACAGTGGAAGGCTGAGTGATGCCTTCGAAGTGAAGACAGGTGTCAGACAAGGTTGTCGCCTACCATCACCAAACATCTTCCTGATTGTGGTCGACTCGATTTTGCAACAAACTGTCAAGAGCGAGAAGAGGGACATACGCTGGCTGCACCGACGAAGAGACCCCATAAGAAGATTTGGATTTCACCAACGATGATCATTTATGTCTAATATCGCACAAACTCGAATATCTACAGGCGGAAACTAACAAGTTAGCAGAAGAGACGAGGCGGCGAAGATGCAACTTACTTCAGGCGAACGTGGAGAAGACAGTGGTGATGAAGATATCAAACTAACAGATGAAGATGTCAAAGCAACGATGGGAAAGACAGCAAGACAGGCCTTCATTAACCTGAAAGCAGTGTGGAGATCTACTGCACTCAGCATAAGGCGTGAACAATATCCGCATTTTCAACACCAACGTCAGTCAAGTCGATGCTTCTATATGGTTCATAAACTTGGAGCATCACGAAAAGCATTTCCAACAAACTACAGATATGCATCATCTACAGCTGATGTCAACGCTTACTCGATATTGAAAATCAAATCAGATAGCTAGAATAATAAGAATAAGCAAGAAGGAAGTCACTCTGGCTGGCTGGCTGACTGGATGCCTGGCTGGCTAGCAACGAACCTACCAACAACCCATCGTCTAATAATAGATATGCAGAAGCAGGAAGTGGAGATGGATTGGATTTGGGCATACACTGAGAAGGCTGAGTGGGGACATCGCGCGTGAGGCCAGGTGAGGTCGTCGAGTGGAACGCAGATGGGAAATGACGAGTTGGGTGTCCGAGGTGAGGGTGACATGAAGGAGGTCGTGTAAGAAAGCTCCTGGGTAGTGGTTGATCCAGGTTGAAAATACAGCAGAGAAGAGAGTGAAATTGTGACGTACTACCGAAGCTCTGTGTTTCACTACGAACCCAAAGAGCATATAATAATTATGAATAATCCTTTGGTTGTCTACCTTTCTCACTTTTTATCTTTTTGCGTATCCTATTTCGGACTATTTTAACAATTTTCTGGTTACTTGTATTCAATATTTCTTAGGCACGATACTAATTTATCCGTTAGCTACGGGCAGATTTTACTGTTTATCGTGAGGATGAATTAATTTGTAGTTTTTGAAAGGCGTTTATTGAGCACTCTAAAACGCCGTTCCTTAAAGTTTTTACTGTTGAATGTACTGCTTCAGATGTCTGAGGGAATGCATATATACTTTGTGTCTATATCGATAACTAGCCTTCTCAAGTTGGAATCCAACTTGACGAGCATCTCGTTCTTTTTAGGTCTCGTCACGTGGATATGCTCACACCCACCCAGACTCCAACCCGGGGCCTTTCGCTTTAAACCCTGCGGCACTATCCATTAGGCGGTGGGGGCACAGGGACCTCCATTTGGGAAACGGGTATGAGTTGCCGTTTAATACTTGTGATATCCCGCTGTTTTGAATTGCTCCATCCGTGTTGGGAAATGAGCTTCTATGCTGATGCTTCGTTATTGTCGGTTATTCATGATGTTGTATTCATCTTGATGAATAGCATTAAAATCAAGGATGCTTGTTTTGCTCCATTTGGTACTCAGCATCTGTATGTACCTTCTTCCGAACAGAGGTCGGGAGATTCGACCTAGTTAGAACAATGTGAAATAACAAGTATCAATGAACAACAACTGACACCTGTTGCACAAGAGGTACTTCTCGTCCTCCAGTGGCTTAGTGAATAGCGCTTCGGGATTTTAAGCGATGGGTACTGTGTTTGAGTTTGTTGTGATAACCCATTCACCAAGAGAGACTGACCAACTCAGTCCTATAATTATGGGGAATTGTAGGAAACTATAGGTAACTAACTATGAGAAAGATCTAAGACTTCTGTTGAACAAAATGCGGTTACTTCAACTCAGTAGTCTAGTCAATAAAGCTGTGACATTTGAAACGATGGTTATTGGGTCGGATGGGTTACGGATGCATTCAAGTAACGAGTCTTATAATGAGACGAATCTTGAATTTTACTACTAACCACAAGGGAATATATAATCAGCATCTGTTTTTTTACCTAAGCTATTACTGGTCATTGTGACTATTATTTTCCCCTTGTTTAGGTGGATATTTGCTAAATGTCATTATTAAGGACAAACAAAATACACTTGGTTTCTTTCAACTGTAAAGGAAATTATTTCTTACATTAATGATGTTTTATTCGAATTTTTTTCAGGAGAAAGTTTTTGTTTCACATTGTAGTCTTTGTAGATTACCTACCTATCGAAATACTTTGATTGGTTAATTATTATTAAAATTCTGTGTGACCTTAATTTTTATTGGTTATTGACTGTTTGTATTCTAGTTAGTTGTACTTTATGATGGGTGTGTATTCCTTAATTAAAACGCTGTTAAAAAGCAGAAATTATTACTTACAAAAGGGGAAGTAGTTCGTATAAAAGCGTATATAGTTGATAAATGTTCATGAGACATCAAATGAGAATTGGAGTTAATGCATACTCAACAGGAAATCAGTTAAAAAGATATTAAAGCATATTACAAATAGAGTTGTTACTCATGACATTTGAAATCACATCAAAAAGGTTCTGAATTTTCCCACTAGCTATTTGTGTACAAAGACTCAAGCATAATATCTCATCCAAGCTACAGTTTTCTGTTAAATTTCTCATCTATACTAACACTTTACTCACTTTCTAAAGTATAGCAACAACGATTGAATTAGAATGATACAGATTTATTTTGTTCTTATAGATTCTCTGCATGTCCTTAGACTTTTAAGGAATTTTCAGACCGAAATAAATCTTTCTGATGCGAAAAAAAATACCGGCTACAACGGGAATTCGCAATAATGTATGAGAAGAGCTTGGGTACTGTACAGTACCACTGTGAACACATTTGCTTGTAATGGAACAGTACTACGAAGTTAATAACATTTCGACCACTATTTATTTCTTTTACCTAATTATACGAAAATAATAGAATATGTTTATGAGAGATAAATTGTATCTGAAACGTCATCCAGTGGGGAATGTTGTTTAACTATTTCCTATCGAAAATATTATCATTATGATTATTATTTGTCCCTTGGGTTCCTAATGGAACATAGGGCTTCAGTAGCACCTCTCCATTCCACTCTGTTCTCTGAAATCTTTTCAACCTGACACCATGAAAGCCCACAAGCTCTCATTTCCTCCTCACACGATGTCCTCCATGTCACCCTCAGCTCGGACACCCAACTCGTCGCTTCCCATCTGGGTTCCACTCGAGTGCCTGGCCCAGTGTGTGATGTCCCTAATCAGCCTTCTCAGTGTATGCCCAATCCATCTCCACTACCTGCTTCTGCATATTTGTTGGGTGATAGGTTGTTGGTTGGTAGGTTCGTTGCAAGCTACCAGCCAGCCAGTCAGAGTTCCTTGTTATTTATTCTAATTATTTTGGCCATTTGATCTTCAGGCACTTGATCTGCAGGCAAAAACTAACAAGTTGATAGAAGAGGCAACGAAGACGGGACTTCAGGTGAATATAGAGAAGACAGAGGTGATTAAGATACCGCACCACCACCACCAACAACAAACTCCAATCACCATCAACGCAAGAAAGTTAAAGGAAGTAACCTCCTTCACTTATCTAGGAAGCTCTGTTTCAGCTACAGGCGGGACGGACGAGGACGTCAAAGTCCGAATCGGAAAAGCAAGACAGGCGTTCATTAGCCTGAAACCAATGTGGAGATCTTCTGCACTCAGCATGTGGAACAAGATCCGGATTTTCAACACCAACGTCAAGTCAGTGCTTCTGTATGGTTAAGAGACTTGGCGCGTTTGGAAAGGGATTTCCAATAAACTACACACATTCATCAATAACTGCTTACGCTGGCTCGCTACTGAAGCTCAGATGGATTGCCAGAAAGAATAAGCAAGAAGGAGCTGTGGGAACGAACCAACGAGGCAAGAACCTATCACTCAACAAATATTCAGAAGCAGGAAGTGAAGATGGATTGGGCATGCACTGGGAAGGCCGACTGGGGACATCACGCGTCAGGCCAGGCCCTCGAGTGGAATCCCCATGGGAAGCGACGAGTTGGGTGTCCGAGGTGAGGGTGACATGGAGGAGGTCGTGCGAGGAGGAAATGGGAGCTTCTTTGCTGTTAAGGAACCAGGTTCAAAAGATCTCAGAGAACAGAGGTCACTGGAGACGTGGTACTGAAGCCCTATGTTCCGCTAGGAACCCAAAGGACTAATAATAATAATAATAATAATAATAATAATAATAATAATAATAATAATAATTTGATCTTCAGTAACGAGCCAGCGTAGGTAATTGTTTATGAATGTCTGTAGTTTGTTGGGAACACCTTTCGTAACGCGCCAAGTCTCTGAACGATACACGAGCACTGATGTTGGTGTTGAAAATCCGGATCTTGTTCCACATGCTGAGTGCAGAAGATCTCCACACTAGTTTCAGGCTAATGAAGGCCTTTCTTGCTGTGTTTCCGATCGTGTCTGGCTTTGACTTCCTCGTGGTGCCATCACCTGTAGTTGAAACAGTGCTGCCTAGATGGTGAAGGAGGCTACTTCCTTTAAGTTTCTCCCGTTGATGATGATGAGAGCTGCTTGTTGTTGTCGTTGTTGTTGGTGGTGGTGGTAGTGTTGGTTGAGTTTCATCATCACCTGTGTCTTCTCTATATTCATTTGAAGTTGTATCTTTGCTGCCTTGCCTCTTCTGTCAACTTGTTATTTTTCGCCTGTAGATGTTCAAGTTTGTGTACATGAGTACATAATTGATCGGCGAAATCCAGTCTTGTAGGTTTTTTTTTCCTGTGTCCAGCCAGTGTATCCCCCTGTTCTCGCTCCTCATTGTTTGTTGCACGATTCAATCGACCACAATCAGGAAGACCAGCCTTATCTTACTCCTGTCCTAGTCTCCACTTCAAAGTCATGACTGAGCTTCCTATTGTATTGTGAATTACTTGGCATGTGGCATCTTCATGTAGGGTTGTTGAATGAGGTAGATAGAGGTTTGTTGTATTTTTTTTTTTTTTTTTTTTTTTTTTTTTTTTTTTTTTTTTTTTTTTTTTTTTTTTTTTTTTTTTTTTTTTTTTTTTTTTTTTTTTTTTTTTTTTTTTTTTTTTTTTTTTTTTTTTTTTTTTTTTTTTTTTTTTTTTTTTTTTTTTTTTTTTTTTTTTTTTTTTTTTTTTTTTTTTTTTTTTTTTTTTTTTTTTTTTTTTTTTTTTTTTTTTTTTTTTTTTTTTTTTTTTTTTTTTTTTTTTTTTTTTTTTTTTTTTTTTTTTTTTTTTTTTTTTTTTTTTTTTTTTTTTTTTTTTTTTTTTTTTTTTTTTTTTTTTTTTTTTTTTTTTTTTTTTTTTTTTTTTTTTTTTTTTTTTTTTTTTTTTTTTTTTTTTTTTTTTTTTTTTTTTTTTTTTTTTTTTTTTTTTTTTTTTTTTTTTTTTTTTTTTTTTTTTTTTTTTTTTTTTTTTTTTTTTTTTTTTTTTTTTTTTTTTTTTTTTTTTTTTTTTTTTTTTTTTTTTTGGTTACATGTAGTATTAAATTTTGGAGAAAGATATGGGTCACTGGATAAAATGTTAAGTGTTCACTAGCTAACCGGTTTGACTATGCAGCGTACCAATCAATGATCTCATGAAACAGGAAACTACAACGTAATCTAAATATTGTTAGATAATATTATATTTTAGGCGAAGAATATTAAAGTAAGTGAGGATCCATAATTTAAGTCAGTGAGTTAATATACGCTGGAAGCATCTTCGCCATCCCTTGTAACTAACCTTTTTCCAAATGCTTGAGATATTGGTTAACGGTTTTCCCTGTAACCTATACCTCTTCTTATTCGCATTGATGTTTTTTAAGGTTCCTTGATTCAGTGTGATATAAACTGTGTTATTGTTAAGTCGTTCTTGATCAATCCTCTGAGTAACCTTGAAACCATCCTATATTGTTTGAAGAAATTGAGTATTTGTCTAAAAAAAAATTAAGAATGCACTGGACGTTCCACGTGACTTAGTACTCAACATATTATGTGCAGTTTTCTTCTATAAATCCTACAAAAATCGTTAGCTAAATATTTCTTGGCTTAAATATACCATTTTATATTATGACTGCTAAACTATAGCCATAACTTACTTTATAAGTCGTCTTGAAGCTCATGCTGTAAGGTGTATACTTCTTCATCTCTGCTCCTCATATCTCCTCATTCTCTATTCCTAGTCAAATATACAAAAATTCAAAAAATGATTTACCACCCAGATTCAACTCATGACTTCTTGGTTTTCCGTTGGTCACGTCAGGAAGGATCATATTTAATGTTCAGTTGGTTGTTGTAGACTTCTCATTTACTGTTTTTCAAGCAAATATTTACGGCTGACCAGGAAAACATGTTAATTTGACGTTAATCTATTCTTGTTGGACTAAAAACTTCTCGTTGAGTGTGTTCCTGATCCTTTCATAGAACTTTTCTTGGAAATGTAATTAAGTTATCTTTAAGTATGATGATTTGCTTGATTGTGGCTAGCTGGAGAAACCAGAACGCACATTTCGTCCTGTTTGGGACTCGTCAGCTGGATGTACCTGCGCCTCAGTAAGTGGTATTGTCTTCACTAAAACGCGAATCCCGTAGCCACTGCTTCAAAAGTCAAGGTGTTATCCATTAGGCCATTGAGGCATGGTATCTATTTCTTGCACAATGGATATAAGTGATCACTATTTGTTGATGTGTTCGTAATTCTCCGTTGTTTAACTGGATCGAACTGTTCGATCTCTATGTTTATATAATTGTCTTCTACCGCTTGATGATGAAGCCCTGTGTTCCCCTAGGAACCCAAGGGACAAATAAATAAATAATAATACTGCTTAATGAATACTCTCTGTGTCTAAGAAAAGCACTGGAAACAATAATGTACCGAGATTATTTCCAAGTCATTATTTGTGATTATTAAATCTAGATTCCAACGAAAGTGACGTGCATAGCCTCCAGAAGTGTAGATTGGGAATATTTAGTTTTTTCAAGCTATACTGTAAGTAAGAAATGTAAATAAAACGGCAGCAATCTTCACCTGTAGCTTTTCTTTTTGAGGGAAAAATCGCTGGATCAATTACAAGGGAAAGTCAACCAAAGCGAACCACCTAATCTACAGTCAAAACTAGTGGCACACGTAAATTAACCGACTAATCAAATGAACGAGAGAAATTTTAGACAAATTAATCAGAGAGATAAAGGCAACCTATCAGAATGTAGGTTATGCCTATGAAAAGGAGTTGGGAAGCAGAAGTAACTATACTCCATAAAACGAGAAACTGTGAAAGTTTCATTGAGAGACAGTTAAGATTTGACGTGGAAACACATTGAGTTGGTTGATGTTTGATACAAAACAGTTAAGCATGTATGATATATTCAGCAGTGATGGTTTTAAAACACTAACGCTTTCTTACGGTTCTTAACTTTCATCCTCAAAGGTAGTCTTTTCGTTAGTGTTCGCCTGGAAACAGTTGAAATGTATCCCTTTAACCTAAGTTGTGTTAACTGTAGAAAAATGTTATAGCCATTTAGCATGTTGAAATAGTATTATTTTTATTACTGAAGATGACTGAAATAAAGTTTTACTATTAATACCAGTCTAGGGTGATATACGATTGTGTAGTAAAATTATTTATGAATAAGTTTCATTTCTCATTGAATACCAAATTATTTTAACTTTTATACTGTCAAGGAATCTCATTCTTTCGAAGGGATGAAGCTTTGGTTGATTAGTTTATGTAGTTGACTTCCAGTCATGGGTTTGAACCGGCTCTACCTATTTGGGTTTAAGGAGCCGAGTAGTGTCATCAGTTTCCAAAAAAATCGATATGGCTCATTTATTACTGCAACACTTTACACATAATTGCCAGTTAATTAATTCATTACATCTAGGCCTTTATATTATGAGTGAAAAACATCCAAATCGCAATGGACTAATGGTCAGTTGCATTGTGTACTCTCTTGTAACTTCATTGAAAGCCAGTACATTATTGGATTGTTAATCTGCAACTGGTTAACACCAACGTGTGGATGGTGTTAGTTTCAACTTACTGGGGGGAGGGGGGGGACGGATTTTCGGTACTTGTAAATGAGCATCCTAGTGAGTGTCCTCACTTGGGACTCGAACTCATTGCCCATCTCTTCAAACACCAAAACTTGGTCCAATAGGCTACTTTGACACAAGAGTCACCTCTTGTGTAACATGGCTCCTATTTATTGATACTTGTAATTTTCCGCTGTTAAATAGGATCATATCACTCGACTTCTGTTGGCAGATGTTCTTCTTTGTGGATACTTCGATATTGCTTAATTATTCGTCGTGTTTTATTTTACTTGGTGTCTAGCGGTGGCATTCAAGATGCACGTTTCGTTCTAGTGGATAATGCTTTGGCGTCTGAAGTGACGGATCCTAACTCCGAGTTTGAATGGGAATACCACCAACTGACGCCTATTAAGACGGACGAAATGCTCATCAAGCTGGATTCTTCTGCTAATCACTAAGATGAATATAACATCAAAAATCATGATTTGTAGTCGTTATAAAGCGTGGTTTTCTTAAATATTAAGTAAAATTAGTTAATTCGCGCACTAAAATCAAGTTCATTAATCTCCAGATTGTTTAAACACTTCAGTAGAGTGTTCTTGTTGTTTGTTATGGTAGTTATGGCAGTATTGCTTACTGGATGACGTTCAATGGTCAACTTATCACTAATAATCATATCACTCTATGTGCTATGATAAACAGTCTAATGTAATATGGAATCAAGATTTTGTTTTCTTTCAAAAAGTTTTATCTCAGTCAGAAAGAATTAATGTTTAACTCTATTTTGTTTCCCGTAAGTTCTGGGACTTGAATGTAAATATACAAGCTTCTAAATTAAGTTATACTTTGTTAGCATGAACCAGTTCACATTATTATTATTATTATTATTATTATTATTATTTTATTTGTCCCTTGGGTTCCTAATGGAACATAGGGCTTCAGTAGCACCCTCCCTTCCACTCTGTTCTCTGCAATCTTTTCAACCTGGCACCACGACAGCCCACAAGCTCTCATTTCCCCTTCTCACGATGTCCTCCATGTCACCCTCAGCTCGGACACCCAACTCGTCGCTTCCCATCTGGGTTCCACTCGAGTGCCTGGCCCAGCGTGTGATGCCCCTAATCGGCCCTCTCAGTGTTTGCCCAATCCATCTCCACCCCTGCTTCTGCATATTTGTTGGGTGATCGGCTGTTGGTTGGTAGGTTCGTTGCCAACCTCCAGCCAGCCAGCCAGAGTGACTTCCTTGTTGTTTATTCTTATTATTCTGGCGATTTGATCTTGAGTAACGAGCCAGCGTAGGTAGTAGTTTATGAATGTCTGTAGTTTGTTGGGAACACCTTTCGTAACGCGTCAAGTCTCTGAACGATACAGGAGCACTGACTTGACGTTGGTGTTGAAAATCTGGATGTTGTTCCACATGCTGAGTGCAGAAGATCTCCACACTAGTTTCAGGCTAATGAAGGCCTTTCTTGCTGTGTTTCCGATCGTGTCTGGCTTTGACTTCCTCGTGTGTGCCATCACCTGTAGTTGAAACAGTGCTGCCTAGATGGGTGAAGGAGGCTACTTCCTTTAAGTTTCTCCCGTTGATGATGATGAGAGCTGCTTGTTGTTGTCGTTGTTGTTGGTGGTGCTGGTTATGTATCATTATCACCTGTGTCTTCTCTACATTTATTTGAAGTTGTATCTTTGCTGCCCTGTCTCTCCTGTCAACTTGTTATTTTTCACCTGTAGATGTTCAAGTTTGTGTGACATGAGTACATAATTGATCGGCGAAATCCAAGTCTTGTAGGTTGTTTTCCTGTGTCCAGCCAGTGTATCCCCCTGTTCTCGCTCCTCATTGTTTGTTGCACGATTCAATCGACCACAATCAGGAAGACCAGCCTTATCTTACTCCTGTCCATAGTCTCCACTTCAAAGTCATGACTGAGCTTCCTATTGTATTGTGAATTACTTGGCATGTGGCATCTTCATGTAGGGTTGTTGAATGAGGTAGATAGAGGTTTGTTGTATTCCGTAGTGTAGAAGGAGCTGCGTGCCAAATAACTTGTCGGTTGACGGTGTCGAAGGTCTTTTCGAAGTCGATGAAGTTGAGGTAGAGAGTTGATTTGACTGCCATTCTATACTCTTTTCTATGACGATGATGCTGAGCGTTTCAATTTGGTGTGTACATGATTTGTACTTGGTGAATCCAGCCAGCCAGCCAGCCTGTTCGGTTGGTAGTTTTGAATCCAGCTCATCGTTTAGTCTTTCCAGGATGATGTGGCTTAATATTTTGGTATTGGTGGACATGAGTGGAGCGTGATTCTGTGCTAGTTCTTGCAAACACTTAGGTCTTGCTTCTTCGGTATTTTGACGAAGTATCCCTTCTTGGAATCAATCTACAGGTACCTTTCCTTCCTTCCTTCTAAAGCTTCTGCAGTAGTGGTGTTGACATGTCAGTGTTGTCTCTGCATCTGGTGTGAGTGCTTCTGGCGAGGTTCTATCTGGTGCTGCTGGTTTCCCAGATTTCAGTAGGTTTATGGCGTTCAGGACTTTGACTTTTGTTGGAGGATTTCTGTTCAGTTGTAGTTTTGTGACTTGAGGTTGTTTTTCTGGAGGAAGTGCAGGTGGTGATGGTGTTGGTGGTCAATTCCAGAGCTTTTTGATATGGTCAGAGCACTGAAGGAAACATTTTGGATTTGTTAGCCCATAATAAAGATAGATATATTCTAACTGGTTATCGAGTCTATCGATACCATTTTCTAATTTTTTGCCACTTCATAGGCATTTTGATTCATGCAAATACGAAATTATTCGATGGGCTAAATTTTGTAATCTGTCTTTTTTCCAGACAGTATGATCTTATCTTGTGTAGTCATATAGTTGTTGATTTGATTTGATTATTAAATGAAGCTATGCGCTTCTAGGCTCAAGCCTATCTGAGCATCGAATAAACTAGTAGACATTGCGTCAACGATAACAACGCCTACGCTTTAATGCAAGTCAACTTCGTTTTCATTGGATAATTATATTTAGATACGGATTGGTCAATACTTGTAACTAATTTTAGACTGTTTGTGTTTTTTTATATAATTTTATTGTAATGAACGTTGACCTGTTTTGTTAACTATTTGTATAGAGTATTTTGATTAGTTTCGATTGTCATTCTTTCAGCCTTTCTTTCAACTACTGTTAACTATTGACTTTAATATCTTGAATTCTAGTAGATGAACTTGTATATTATATGAGTAAAAAGAGATTGTTCTTATTTCTTTGCGTCTGAGAATCAATCATTATTTCTATATATGCATATTTGAATGTTAAAGCATTATATGGTTCTTTTGTGTATCCTCTTCAATAATCACTATCTAATAAGTAGGTTTTTGATATATTTAAGTATTCATTAGGAGACGAGTTTCGTTTCTCAACGTTTGTGTATACATGCTTAAATTTATACTTATGGCCTTTAAATATAAAGTGTTTCTTCAGTGAAGTATGCTTTATCTACCACAATCCTGTTGGGAAAGCAAATTCAAAGGAAATGACTGAAATGGGGAGAAGAGGTAAGTCAGTCGACGAGGTTGTGAACCTTCATCGACTGAGATGGTTGAGACACGTACTACGTATGCCTAGTCGCCGATTGCCTCATCACACAATGTTGACTGAGGTGGGTCCAGGCTGGAAAAAGGCTCGAGGTGGCCAGACTAAAACATGGCACCAATGTATGAAGTCTCTGACTGTTGGTTTAAGCCATGTAGGACGATGCAGACTAGGTGGTTGGGGTCCACGGTACAAGAGGAACCAGTGGTTGGAGACCCTAGGTGATATGACTCAGGACCGATGTCAGTGGCGCAGACGTTATACACACATTATCCTCATCTTAATGACGCTATACCGAATCTCACTATTTTGTCACTCCTCTTTCCTTTCTTCTCATACTTTATATTTCTTTTGACTGCATTCACTTATCTTCATCCTTCACCTCACTACCTTTTTACTTGATGTGCTGATATGAGGTGTGGCAACTCGGACCGTAAGGCAGTAATGCCTGGTCCTATGTTGATAATGATGATGATGACTGAACCAAACATCTATAGAAATATCATATCTACTGATTCACAGGGTTTCTTTTGAAGATTTTGTTATTTTAATTGAAAAATTCAGTTAACAGATGTTTGGAGGTTGTTTATAAGAATCTGTGTACGCAGACGTATCAAGTGTTGGCGCCCATTATAAATGCATATCTGTAACCTAGAGGGAACAGATAAACCCAATGGTCCGAACCCTTACCAATGAAACTTGGAGTAAGAGATGTTGACAGTAAGCTACAACCAATGAAACATCTGGTATATGTTTTACATGTTTGAGTGAATCAATTCCATGTTCACCCTGGATGCACATGAGTGGCATTATGATGAGTGTTTACCACTGGTTTCATACATCATACAGAATATCTTTATGGGCCTAGGTTTGTGCTTGTTGACACTTATCAGTCAGCATGGGGTGTCTGCAGCCAATGAGGTACTGGTATTCTATTACTGATCCAGACGTGGAGCCCTACTCCACCTAGCGAGATTTGGACAACCACATAATTATACCATTAGCCATCATACATTAGGTATGGCTAATCGCCTGCTGCATGAATGGACACTAGGTTACTGATTCGAACCTGAGTCATTCAGTGCTTGGATCCGTGACTTTGCCATTAAACTATTCAAGCCATAACCGATCCCCTATTGAACTGGATTATGTACATCAGTCAGTTAATAATGATTACAAATGTGGTTATACACCTTTAGTTGATGAAGTTTGTGAGGACGAAAATTTTCTTTACTTAAAGTTTATCTTTTGTACCCCTGGATTTTTCGTTGAATATTCAATAGACGTTGATCTTGTGTTTTCATGAATCCTGTGACTATGCTAATGAGTAGTATAAAGTTGGTGTGTTGTTAAACAATTCATAGACTTTTAGGTATCTATCAACTAGATTCCATTTATTTCATTAGCATATACACTATGATCAGGTGTCTAGATAAATCTAGTTTTAAGCTAATTGTTAGTAGTATAACATGTGTTTTTGTATTTTCTTTCTTTTTCCGTACTGCATCTTATCATTTGTGCATATTGAAGTACAGGAGTATTATATGTTGTGCATAGACTTTGGCCAGTAATAAGCATATAAGTATCACCTTATTTACAGTTTAGTTATATTAATCTATGTTTCTATGATACAACCTTACTGAAGGCTGAGCTGGGGGGGTGTAGGTTGATGAATAATGTAACGGTGTTATTTCTTATGACAGGGCAGAATCATACGGCTTTGTAATTCATGAAAAACGTATAAACATACCTCTACATAATAAGCAAGAAAGCCTGAAATCTTCGTTCTCGGCTTCGTATAAAGGATCCCGTGCCAGGTTATCTAAAAGGAATTTGGATATCTTTGCGTAAAATTTAAAGACAAATAGCGGCTAATAATCACTGATATAACTGAAAGGAACTTAGAGAAACAACTGGCGATACGATATGAGGATGTAAAATAGACGTCATGGCTGTGGTTGTTTCCCTTGTCAAGTCAGTTTTTTGATCATTGGTTATCGGTTTGTACCATACTGTTCTAATTATCTAGGTCTAGGGAGTCAGATAAAAAGTCTCAAAATATTTGGTAAATGTTTGTGCATCACGTACCAATGTTTACATGTTTAGTTTGAGGTTTATGGGGATTTTCATCATCATAGGCTGACATCAGTTGGGGAACCATTGAAAAGCTAAGAGCCGCTAGACAGTTTCATCTTAATATGGAACTTATCAGAAGTACACACCAACGACCCGGCTAAAGAATGAACTCAGGATCTTCAAGTTTCATGGCGTAGGCGTTAACCATTAGGCCATTGAGTTGATGTTCTAAAGTTCTCAGTCGTATACTTCTATCAACTCACGATATGACGCGACTATCCACCGAGTTCTTCAGTTGACATAACACTAAAATACCCGGCAGTTAAACCATGATTAGAACCGAGGTGTAAGGCATGAATTCAGGAAATAAAAGACAGTATATAATAAGCATCTTTCAGAAAGATATCTGTTATTCATTATCTTATTTGTGTTACATACGTGTTTGTTAACACAATGTCGTTATGGCAACGGAATATTACCATTACGACCCCCTTTCTCCCTCTCTCTCTCTTCCTATATATATATATATATATATATATAGGAAGAGAGAGAGAGGGAGAAAGGGGGTCGTAATGGTAATATTCCGTTGCCATAACGACATTGTGTTAACAAACACGTATGTAACACAAATAAGATAATGAATAACAGATATCTTTCTGAAAGATGCTTATTATATACTGTCTTTTATTTCCTGAATTCATGCCTTACACCTCGGTTCTAATCATGGTTTAACTGCCGGGTATTTTAGTGTTATGTCAACTGAAGAACTCGGTGGATAGTCGCGTCATATCGTGAGTTGATAGAAGTATACGACTGAGAACTTTAGAACATCAACTCAATGGCCTAATGGTTAACGCCTACGCCATGAAACTTGAAGATCCTGAGTTCATTCTTTAGCCGGGTCGTTGGTGTGTACTTCTGATAAGTTCCATATTAAGATGAAACTGTCTAGCGGCTCTTAGCTTTTCAATGGTTCCCCAACTGATGTCAGCCTATGATGATGAAAATCCCCATAAACCTCAAACTAAACATGTAAACATTGGTACGTGATGCACAAACATTTTCCAAATATTTTGAGACTTTTTATCTGACTCCCTAGACCTAGATAATTAGAACAGTATGGTACAAACCGATAACCAATGATCAAAAAACTGACTTGACAAGGGAAACAACCACAGCCATGACGTCTATTTTACATCCTCATATCGTATCGCCAGTTGTTTCTCTAAGTTCCTTTCAGTTATATCAGTGATTATTAGCCGCTATTTGTCTTTAAATTTTACGCAAAGATATCCAAATTCCTTTTAGATAACCTGGCACGGGATCCTTTATACGAAGCCGAGAACGAAGATTTCAGGCTTTCTTGCTTATTATGTAGAGGTATGTTTATACGTTTTTCATGAATTACAAAGCCGTATGATTCTGCCCTGTCATAAGAAATAACACCGTTACATTATTCATCAACCTACACCCCCCCAGCTCAGCCTTCAGTAAGGTTGTATCATAGAAACATAGATTAATATAACTAAACTGTAAATAAGGTGATACTTATATGCTTATTACTGGCCAAAGTCTATGCACAACATATAATACTCCTGTACTTCAATATGCACAAATGATAAGATGCAGTACGGAAAAAGAAAGAAAATACAAAAACACATGTTATACTACTAACAATTTGCTTAAAACTAGATTTATCTAGACACCTGATCATAGTGTATATGCTAATGAAATAAATGGAATCTAGTTGATAGATACCTAAAAGTCTATGAATTGTTTAACAACACACCAACTTTATACTACTCATTAGCATAGTCACAGGATTCATGAAAACACAAGATCAACGTCTATTGAATATTCAACGAAAAATCCAGGGGTACAAAAGATAAACTTTAAGTAAAGAAAATTTTCGTCCTCACAAACTTCATCAACTAAAGGTGTATAACCACATTTGTAATCATTATTAACTGACTGATGTACATAATCCAGTTCAATAGGGGATCGGTTATGGCTTGAATAGTTTAATGGCAAAGTCACGGATCCAAGCACTGAATGACTCAGGTTCGAATCAGTAACCTAGTGTCCATTCATGCAGCAGGCGATTAGCCATACCTAATGTATGATGGCTAATGGTATAATTATGTGGTTGTCCAAATCTCGCTAGGTGGAGTAGGGCTCCACGTCTGGATCAGTAATAGAATACCAGTACCTCATTGGCTGCAGACACCCCATGCTGACTGATAAGTGTCAACAAGCACAAACCTAGGCCCATAAAGATATTCTGTATGATGTATGAAACCAGTGGTAAACACTCATCATAATGCCACTCATGTGCATCCAGGGTGAACATGGAATTGATTCACTCAAACATGTAAAACATATACCAGATGTTTCATTGGTTGTAGCTTACTGTCAACATCTCTTACTCCAAGTTTCATTGGTAAGGGTTCGGACCATTGGGTTTATCTGTTCCCTCTAGGTTACAGATATGCATTTATAATGGGCGCCAACACTTGATACGTCTGCGTACACAGATTCTTATAAACAACCTCCAAACATCTGTTAACTGAATTTTTCAATTAAAATAACAAAATCTTCAAAAGAAACCCTGTGAATCAGTAGATATGATATTTCTATAGATGTTTGGTTCAGTCATCATCATCATTATCAACATAGGACCAGGCATTACTGCCTTACGGTCCGAGTTGCCACACCTCATATCAGCACATCAAGTAAAAAGGTAGTGAGGTGAAGGATGAAGATAAGTGAATGCAGTCAAAAGAAATATAAAGTATGAGAAGAAAGGAAAGAGGAGTGACAAAATAGTGAGATTCGGTATAGCGTCATTAAGATGAGGATAATGTGTGTATAACGTCTGCGCCACTGACATCGGTCCTGAGTCATATCACCTAGGGTCTCCAACCACTGGTTCCTCTTGTACCGTGGACCCCAACCACCTAGTCTGCATCGTCCTACATGGCTTAAACCAACAGTCAGAGACTTCATACATTGGTGCCATGTTTTAGTCTGGCCACCTCGAGCCTTTTTCCAGCCTGGACCCACCTCAGTCAACATTGTGTGATGAGGCAATCGGCGACTAGGCATACGTAGTACGTGTCTCAACCATCTCAGTCGATGAAGGTTCACAACCTCGTCGACTGACTTACCTCTTCTCCCCATTTCAGTCATTTCCTTTGAATTTGCTTTCCCAACAGGATTGTGGTAGATAAAGCATACTTCACTGAAGAAACACTTTATATTTAAAGGCCATAAGTATAAATTTAAGCATGTATACACAAACGTTGAGAAACGAAACTCGTCTCCTAATGAATACTTAAATATATCAAAAACCTACTTATTAGATAGTGATTATTGAAGAGGATACACAAAAGAACCATATAATGCTTTAACATTCAAATATGCATATATAGAAATAATGATTGATTCTCAGACGCAAAGAAATAAGAACAATCTCTTTTTACTCATATAATATACAAGTTCATCTACTAGAATTCAAGATATTAAAGTCAATAGTTAACAGTAGTTGAAAGAAAGGCTGAAAGAATGACAATCGAAACTAATCAAAATACTCTATACAAATAGTTAACAAAACAGGTCAACGTTCATTACAATAAAATTATATAAAAAAACACAAACAGTCTAAAATTAGTTACAAGTATTGACCAATCCGTATCTAAATATAATTATCCAATGAAAACGAAGTTGACTTGCATTAAAGCGTAGGCGTTGTTATCGTTGACGCAATGTCTACTAGTTTATTCGATGCTCAGATAGGCTTGAGCCTAGAAGCGCATAGCTTCATTTAATAATCAAATCAAATCAACAACTATATGACTACACAAGATAAGATCATACTGTCTGGAAAAAAGACAGATTACAAAATTTCGCCCATCGAATAATTTCGTATTTGCATGAATCAAAATGCCTATGAAGTGGCAAAAAATTAGAAAATGGTATCGATAGACTCGATAACCAGTTAGAATATATCTATCTTTATTATGGGCTAACAAATCCAAAATGTTTCCTTCAGTGCTCTGACCATATCAAAAAGCTCTGGAATTGACCACCAACACCATCACCACCTGCACTTCCTCCAGAAAAACAACCTCAAGTCACAAAACTACAACTGAACAGAAATCCTCCAACAAAAGTCAAAGTCCTGAACGCCATAAACCTACTGAAATCTGGGAAACCAGCAGCACCAGATAGAACCTCGCCAGAAGCACTCACACCAGATGCAGAGACAACACTGACATGTCAACACCACTACTGCAGAAGCTTTAGAAGGAAGGAAGGAAAGGTACCTGTAGATTGATTCCAAGAAGGGATACTTCGTCAAAATACCGAAGAAGCAAGACCTAAGTGTTTGCAAGAACTAGCACAGAATCACGCTCCACTCATGTCCACCAATACCAAAATATTAAGCCACATCATCCTGGAAAGACTAAACGATGAGCTGGATTCAAAACTACCAACCGAACAGGCTGGCTGGCTGGCTGGATTCACCAAGTACAAATCATGTACACACCAAATTGAAACGCTCAGCATCATCGT
Source organism: Heterobilharzia americana (assembly GCA_944470555.2). NCBI lineage: Eukaryota > Metazoa > Platyhelminthes > Trematoda > Strigeidida > Schistosomatidae > Heterobilharzia > Heterobilharzia americana. The sequence continues at coordinate 11,250,483 of OX104132.1, read as the reverse complement.
CATAGAAAAGAGTATAGAATGGCAGTCAAATCAACTCTCTACCTCAACTTCATCGACTTCGAAAAGACCTTCGACACCGTCAACCGACAAGTTATTTGGCACGCAGCTCCTTCTACACTACGGAATACAACAAACCTCTATCTACCTCATTCAACAACCCTACATGAAGATGCCACATGCCAAGTAATTCACAATACAATAGGAAGCTCAGTCATGACTTTGAAGTGGAGACTATGGACAGGAGTAAGATAAGGCTGGTCTTCCTGATTGTGGTCGATTGAATCGTGCAACAAACAATGAGGAGCGAGAACAGGGGGATACACTGGCTGGACACAGGAAAACAACCTACAAGACTTGGATTTCGCCGATCAATTATGTACTCATGTCACACAAACTTGAACATCTACAGGTGAAAAATAACAAGTTGACAGGAGAGACAGGGCAGCAAAGATACAACTTCAAATAAATGTAGAGAAGACACAGGTGATAATGATACCTAACCAGCACCACCAACAACAACGACAACAACAAGCAGCTCTCATCATCATCAACGGGAGAAACTTAAAGGAAGTAGCCTCCTTCACCCATCTAGGCAGCACTGTTTCAACTACAGGTGATGGCACACACGAGGAAGTCAAAGCCAGACACGATCGGAAACACAGCAAGAAAGGCCTTCATTAGCCTGAAACTAGTGTGGAGATCTTCTGCACTCAGCATGTGGAACAACATCCAGATTTTCAACACCAACGTCAAGTCAGTGCTCCTGTATCGTTCAGAGACTTGACGCGTTACGAAAGGTGTTCCCAACAAACTACAGACATTCATAAACTACTACCTACGCTGGCTCGTTACTCAAGATCAAATCGCCAGAATAATAAGAATAAACAACAAGGAAGTCACTCTGGCTGGCTGGCTGGTGGTTGGCAACGAACCTACCAACCAACAGCCGATCACCCAACAAATATGCAGAAGCAGGGGGTGGAGATGGATTGGGCAAACACTGAGAGGGCCGATTAGGGGCATCACACGCTGGGCCAGGCACTCGAGTGGAACCCAGATGGGAAGCGACGAGTTGGGTGTCCGAGCTGAGGGTGACATGGAGGACATCGTGAGAAGGGGAAATGAGAGCTTGTGGGCTGTCGTGGTGCCAGGTTGAAAAGATTGCAGAGAACAGAGTGGAAGGGAGGGTGCTACTGAAGCCCTATGTTCCATTAGGAACCCAAGGGACAAATAATAATAATAATAATAATAATAATAATAATAATAATGTGAACTGGTTCATGCTAACAAAGTATAACTTAATTTAGAAGCTTGTATATTTACATTCAAGTCCCAGAACTTACGGGAAACAAAATAGAGTTAAACATTAATTCTTTCTGACTGAGATAAAACTTTTTGAAAGAAAACAAAATCTTGATTCCATATTACATTAGACTGTTTATCATAGCACATAGAGTGATATGATTATTAGTGATAAGTTGACCATTGAACGTCATCCAGTAAGCAATACTGCCATAACTACCATAACAAACAACAAGAACACTCTACTGAAGTGTTTAAACAATCTGGAGATTAATGAACTTGATTTTAGTGCGCGAATTAACTAATTTTACTTAATATTTAAGAAAACCACGCTTTATAACGACTACAAATCATGATTTTTGATGTTATATTCATCTTAGTGATTAGCAGTGGAATCCAGCTTGATGAGCATTTCGTCCGTCTTAATAGGCGTCAGTTGGTGGTATTCCCATTCAAACTCGGAGTTAGGATCCGTCACTTCAGACGCCAAAGCATTATCCACTAGAACGAAACGTGCATCTTGAATGCCACCGCTAGACACCAAGTAAAATATAACACGACGAATAATTAAGCAATATCGAAGTATCCACAAAGAAGAACATCTGCCAACAGAAGTCGAGTGATATGATCCTATTTAACAGCGGAAAATTACAAGTATCAATAAATAGGAGCCATGTTACACAAGAGGTGACTCTTGTGTCTCAGTAGCCTATTGGACCAAGTTTTGGTGTTTGAAGAGATGGGCAATGAGTTCGAGTCCCCAGTGAGGACACTCACTAGGATGCTCATTTACAAGTACCGAAAATCCGTCCCCCCCCGCTCCCCAGTAAGTTGAAACTAACACCATCCACACGTTGGTGTTAACCAGTTGCAGATTAACAATCCAATAATGTACTGGCTTTCAATGAAGTTACAAGAGAGTACACAATGCAACTGACCATTAGTCCATTGCGATTTGGATGTTTTTCACTCATTATATAAAGGCCTAGATGTAATGAATTAATTAACTGGCAATTATGTGTAAAGTTGTGCAGTAATAAATGAGCCATATCGATTTTTTTGGAAACTGATGACACTACTCGGCTCCTTAAACCCAAATAGGTAGAGCCGGTTCAAACCCATGACTGGAAGTCAACTACATAAACTAATCAACCAAAGCTTCATCCCTTCGAAAGAATGAGATTCCTTGACAGTATAAAAGTTAAAATAATTTGGTATTCAATGAGAAATGAAACTTATTCATAAATAATTTTACTACACAATCGTATATCACCCTAGACTGGTATTAATAGTAAAACTTTATTTCAGTCATCTTCAGTAATAAAAATAATACTATTTCAACATGCTAAATGGCTATAACATTTTTCTACAGTTAACACAACTTAGGTATGCGGGATACATTTCAACTGTTTCCAGGCGAACACTAACGAAAAGACTACCTTTGAGGATGAAAGTTAAGAACCGTAAGAAAGCGTTAGTGTTTAAAAACCATCACTGCTGAATATATCATACATGCTTAACTTGTTTGTATCAAACATCAACCCACTCAATGTGTTTCCACGTCAAATCTTTACTGTCTCTCAATGAAACTTTCACAGTTTCTCGTTTTATGGAGTATAGTTACTTCTGCTTCCCAACTCCTTTTCATAGGCATAACCTACATTCTGATTGGTTGCCTTTATCTCTCTGATTAATTTGTCTATAAATTTCTCTCGTTCATTTGATTAGTCGGTTAATTTACGTGTGCCACTAGTTTTGACTGTAGATTAGGTGGTTCGCTTTGGTTGACTTTCCCTTGTAATTGATCCAGCGATTTTTCCCTCAAAAAGAAAAGCTACAGGTGAAGATTGCTGCCGTTTTATTTACATTTCTTACTTACAGTATAGCTTGAATAAACTAAATATTCCCAATCTACACTTCTGGAGGCTATGCACGTCACTTTCGTTGGAATCTAGATTTAATAATCACAAATAATGACTTTGGAAATAATCTCGGTACATTATTGTTTCCAGTGCTTTTCTTAGACACAGAGAGTATTCATTAAGCAGTATTATTATTTATTTATTTGTCCCTTGGGTTCCTAGGGGAACACAGGGCTTCATCATCAAGCGGTAGAAGACAATTATATAAACATAGAGATCGAACAGTTCGATCCAGTTAAACAACGGAGAATTACGAACACATCAACAAATAGTGATCACTTATATCCATTGTGCAAGAAATAGCTACCATGCCTCAATGGCCTAATGGATAACACCTTGACTTTTGAAGCAGTGGCTACGGGATTCGCGTTTTAGTGAAGACAATACCACTTACTGAGGCGCAGGTACATCCAGCTGACGAGTCCCAAACAGGACGAAATGTGCGTTCTGGTTTCTCCAGCTAGCCACAATCAAGCAAATCATCATACTTAAAGATAACTTAATTACATTTCCAAGAAAAGTTCTATGAAAGGATCAGGAACACACTCAACGAGAAGTTTTTAGTCCAACAAGAATAGATTAACGTCAAATTAACATGTTTTCCTGGTCAGCCGTAAATATTTGCTTGAAAAACAGTAAATGAGAAGTCTACAACAACCAACTGAACATTAAATATGATCCTTCCTGACGTGACCAACGGAAAACCAAGAAGTCATGAGTTGAATCTGGGTGGTAAATCATTTTTTTGAATTTTTGTATATTTGACTAGGAATAGAGAATGAGGAGATATGAGGAGCAGAGATGAAGGAAGTATACACCTTACAGCATGAGCTTCAAGACGACTTATAAAGTAAGTTATGGCTATAGTTTAGCAGTCATAATATAAAAATGGTATATTTTAGCCAAGAAATATTTAGCTAACGATTTTTGTAGGATTTATAGAAGAAAACTGCACATAATATGTTGAGTACTAAGTCACGTGGAACGTCCAGTGCATTCTTAATTTTTTTTTAGACAAATACTCAATTTCATTAAACAATATAGGATGGTTTCAAGGTTACTCAGAGGATTGATCAAGAACGACTTAACAATAACACAGTTTTATATCACACTGAATCAAGGAACCTTAAAAAACATCAATGCGAATAAGAAGAGGTATAGGTTACAGGGGAAAACCGTTAACCAATATCTCAAGCATTTGGAAAAAGGTTAGTTACAAGGGATGGCGAAGATGCTTCCAGCGTATATTAACTCACTGACTTAAATTATGGATCCTCACTTACTTTAATATTCTTCGCCTAAAATATAATATTATCTAACAATATTTAGATTACGTTGTAGTTTCCTGTTTCATGAGATCATTGATTGGTACGCTGCATAGTCAAACCGGTTAGCTAGTGAACACTTAACATTTTATCCAGTGACCCATATCTTTCTCCAAATTTAATACTACATGTAACCTTAAAACTGTATCACAGTAATGCTTATATGTGAAAGGTATGGTTAGAAAGTATTCGCTTAGCATTACCCTTTAGTAACCATGTTTCACAATCATAATTTATCTTATTCTTAATCAACAATAGGCCATTTGATCATTACAATACATGATACAAGCTGATAAGTGTTAACTGCATTTCATATAATCACATTTAGAGCTGTGGTTCAGTAGTTTAAGAAGATAACTACCAACTATTAGGTCACGGGCTGGAGAATCGCTTCAACTACTAATGTTTGGACAGCCATATAGTATCAATAACCCTTACACAAAAGATGTGACTTATTGCCTACTCCACGAATATCCACAAGGTGGTTGAGTGTATTTCACACTGAAATCTAACTGGTCACTACTATCTCATTTAAAATTTTAACAATTCAGAACATAATCCTAACTGATTTCTTCAAACACGTTAAGCTTGATATAAAAGTGAGAACAGTTAAAGAAAATCATTTTGCACGTTTAAATTAGAAATACATACCACGTAGTGCCAAAAAATTCAGAGGGTAATAATTTCATGTTTTTTCACCTAGCAAAAAGAATCACCATTATCCTTTAAATCAATAAATCAATAAAAAAAGTAGTATTCTACTGAAAATTTTATTACTTGTGTATAATACTTCGGAGAAGAAAATGTCCGTGGTGATAGAAGAAACTCTTCAAAAAATACCAAGAGTTATATTAGTTTTATTGGTTCAAGTATTCTACTTGCAAGCAGTGCGTCCCTAGATTAGAAATTCACTCCATCAACTTTAATTTCGGCAACCAGCGACTATCATATGCCCTAATACAATAAATATAATTCAAAGTTATTATATATCAACCTATATCAGGTTGAGTGATATAAAAAAAAATAATTTTGAGGGGTTGTGGAGATTTGGAAATATTTCAAGTTGTTATTCATCGAAGACTGACATCAGTTGGAGGAACAAAGGAAACCTGGGAGCACTGGACAACTGTTTCGTCCTAGTATGGGACTCCAGTGCTCCCAGGTTTCCTTTGTTCCTCCAACTGATGTCAGTCTTCGATGAATAACAACTTGAAAAAAATAATTCTCAAAATAGACAAGCATATCTTAAGGGGTAAAATAAAACCAAAAGTATGTTGGGGAGGAATCCTGAAATTTGTTGAAGCCTTAGCTATTAGGAAGTTCAAACCACCTTTATGTATTCATAAACAATTTGTTGTCACATTAAACCTTCCTTGGTAAAATCAACTATTGAAAAACCAAGTTCGATGTACCATTATTTTTTCGCCCTATTGATTTCCATTGTTATTCGGCCTTTAAGTCAGCCTTCCTACCTGACCCCCTTTTTATTTTCTCACCCCTTATCTTCATGAGTTGTTATATAAATACCTGTGACAAGTACGTGTGTGATCAGATAGTTCGAAATGTGTTGCGCAAATACATTACACGGTTCAGACAATTTACGTCTTCTTATTGTTTTGTCGAAGTTTATCAAGGGAACTAATAGTTTTAAAAAAGTATGATCAATAAAAATCTGTCTAGCATGTATCCCATCTTGACAACTGAAAGAAGAACCACTTAAGTAATGGATATTTAGTAACTTCATGAGCGCATGAGTGAGTGAGAGTGAGTGAATAACAACATATTGTTGCTCACTTGTTTAAAACAAACTGAACAAAAGAAGGAAAAGAAATCTCACAACTGAAGAATGCTTCCTAATTACCTATTTCGATGGCTTTTTTTTAGACGACAACCATATATGAAGTTTGAAAGATTGAAAAAATAGTCAACATTGATAAATTTATTCGTAATATCAAAGGATGAAACAATGATTTTTCTCATTGTAAAATGTTACTATTCGAATTAGAAACATTTCAGGTTAATCAGACCTTAATAAAGTCATTATAACTACAGTGTATAAATAATGCTACATTTGAATGACCACAGTAATTGTTTACAAACAAAACTTATGAGGTGATATAAATCACTAGTTGGAGAGAGTCAATCAGGAGAAATTGATCAACTGTTAGATAAATCTATACAAAGAAATGTTTTACACTTATAAGCAACAATAAACCTATGAATTAGTATCTATGAAAGAAGGCGTTGTACATCATGATACATGTTATGAGATTGAATCTATTTTACATCGTTTAATCTAATTCAGCAATTACATTTCTGAATGTTTTTAGTAGACTAAACCTTAATCAAAAGAATAAAATTTATATTTTACTGTTTACAATGTAATCTATAAAACTGCCAAGATCTGTGGGTTTCGTTTTAAGGATTACTGTCATGATAATCATTTCATAACAATTAATGCTCATCAACTGACGTTGATAAAAATATATGTTGAGCATTTCAAACTAACGTTTATCTCGATGTATAGTATTTACCAAAGTAAGATTGGATTAGAAAAAGGATAAAGGTGACCATACCCGGGCATGAAACACGTTCATAAAGTTGCTTAATGTCAATCTTAACCGTATAATAAGGTGTAAGCTACCCAGCTACGATCCTGAAGAGAATAGAGATGAATGACCGAAAATTGAAATCACTCAGAATGATACACATATATATTCACTTCTCGATGTGAATATTGTCATCAACGATTATTTATTTTAGACGTAGTATTCATCATGGACGCACATCACTTATAAACCATTGAAAATCTAGGAGCACTGGACAGCTGTTTCGTCCTAGTATGGGACTCCTCAGTAGTATGCATCCATGACCCGGCAAGGAATCGAACCCGGGACCTTCGAGTTTCACGGAGAACGCGTTAATTATTCAGCCACTAAGTCGGTTTCCAGAAATTCACAATTCCCAACTTCTGTCAATTCACGACATAGCGCGAATGTCACCCAAAGTGTTCAGTTAGCATCCACTTCACTTCGACTGGTTGATCCCACAGGTCATGGGAACTGACCCAGTGGTTGAATGTTAACACGTTCGCCGTGAAACTCGAAGGTTGTGAGTTCCACCCTTTGCCGGGTCGTGGATTCATAATGCTGAGGAATCCCATACTAGGACGAAACATCTGTCCAGTGCTCCCAGATTTCCAATGGCTCCCTAACTGATGTCAGTCCATGATGAATACTACGTTTAAATTAAAAATCCCTATTCGTCTCAAAAATAGATTATTTATTTATTTATTCTCTTAGTTGTAATGCAGTTTTGGTTACTTCTATTAACTTATTTTCTGGCATATTGCCATGAAATATGATAACTTCTGTATCAAATTGTACGTTGATTTCCCTATCTGCCTATAGAATTTGAAAATGTTTCAGTGAATTACTATAAATATATGAAATAAATTAAAACATTTCACTAACACAGAGAGAGAGACTGGAACCTATCATCCTATCGGTGGTCAAACCAAAATTCTGGATTCGCTATATGGACGACACTTTTGTCATTATTAAACGTTGATAAAAAAAAAACACCCACAATTTGATCAACAAAGTTTTCAGTGACACCAAATTCATAATGGAGAAGTAGTCAAACAACCAACTACCATTCATAGATGTTTTAGTCAGTTGGACAAATGCCAGAAACCTGAAAACCCAAGTGTACAGGAAGCAAACACACTGATCATGTCCTCAACTACAATAGCAACAACAACAACAACAACACACAAAATCAGTTGCGTACAGACTACATTCAAAACAGCGACAACACACTACAGTACAACAAATTCATGGAAAAACCAACAAAATTACTTCATGTCCATCCTACCTAAAGAAGAACGGATACCCACAAAACTTTATCACAATATCCCTATCCTCTACATCATCAACTACAAAGTCATCCACAGAAATCAACAAACGAATCATCCTACAATACATAAAAAATACATCAGAAATAACGACAAGATTACTGACACAAACCACTTGGAATTAGTGTCACCACTCAGAAACCAACATATCATACAAACACTATTATGCAGATCAAAGGACCGACACAACAACCAAAGAACACAAACCAAATATCATTCACAAAATCAACTGCAACAACTGTAGTCAACACTACATTGGACAACGTGGTCACCCTATTCCCCCTTCGTCTACATCAGCACCAGTCGGCTATTAAACACAACGACATTTCATCACTCACTTCAATGCACGTGGATAACAACTATCCACATGAATTCAATCTCCACAATGTAGAAATTTCACACAGAGGAAACACAAAGAATGTCAGAGAACTCCTACAAGCTTGACATTCAGCTCAGTCAGTCAGTCAGTCAGTCAGCAATCAACAGGTGTATAAACATACACCGCAATCTATCAACAAATAAGAAAGTTGATAAACGACAAGAAGGTCAGACATCAAGCAGAAGAACAGCCAACAGGAAAATCTGTACAATCAATGACACAACAATCGAAGGAAACAACTAATCACAGACCACATCGTCACAGCAAGCTACTAAATCAATCACGGAGAGATATTGACAGCTTACTTCATACTGAAGTTAGTGCTGATGATGTCGTCTGACAGGACGATGAAAGCTTCACGATTAAACAACCCAGCTCAGAGAACACAATACAACAAAGACATTTCTCTTACAGTTGTAAACTTTTATTAATATATTTATGGACTCACTATCAGCTATTCAACTATTTTATACATATCATTATACAGAAAAAGTGTTGTAAATATTGTACATATTTTTCTAGGCTAAACAGCTTCGCTTACTGTCTACAATCTATTGTGAGCTATAGTTTAGCTAGCAAGCCAAGTGTGTAGATATAAAAATTGTTAGATTTATCAGGTGTGTAGTTGATAATAGATGCCTTAACCTGCAGTCATATGAACGACTAATTATCAAATTCTTGAGAATAGTACCAGATATATGATGATTCAAGATAAATGGAATATAGCAGAATTTATAGTTGTAAAAAATTGGTCTACGTAGTTGATTTTCAATAAGTGTATCATGAGTCAGAACCTTACTCCATCTATTGAAGTTTAAGAACTCAAGGAGTATCTTAAGCTCTCATACAATGAATGTATCTCATCGTGTATCATACAAAACTATACATGATTGTTACGTGACACTTTATTAATTTGTTTCAATAACCATCTCTATTAATGATAAGCATTAGATTGAATGTATAAGTGAACATCATATGAAGTCAGAAATTGCTATCAACACGTATACAAGAACATATTTCCCATCTGGTGAAAAGAAATATATCAGAAATTCTATACTTTAACATTTAATCGACTTCAACTATTCAACCGTCATAAGTAATGCTTTAATGGTTGTTTATCGAATTCGATCAAACATTCGCAGATATTTTCTCTATCTTCAACTTCTGAAAACAGCAGAAGCCTTGGCTATTTATAAACTGAAATAAGTACAATCTTTGTCTCTATCTTAGCTTAGTTTAGTCTCAGTTTGTTTCACTTTTTCTAGACTTTCTCCTGTATTAAATTAATCATTGTACTCTTATATCATTATCATGATTATTATTTTCAAATTTAACAGTTTCTAGTGTTACTTCACTTAATCTTCTGAATAATTCCAACTTTTAACAAAAAATTTTCAACTTGTTCTATTCATATTACCTAAATGTTTGAAGGTTTATTGGCTCTGCTATGTTTGTTACCCCTTTGTAATCAATGTGGATCATATGAACGATTTTAAAAATCTCACTTAACTACTTTTCGTTATCATTCGACCCTTATGTAATTAAATAACAAAACTATTGTAACTATATCCACTAATTTTGTAACTTTTAATTATACCCATCGCACTAGAAGTGGCTATCGTATTCGGTGGTCTAGTCGTTAACCGTCTGGCGTTTAAAGCAATCCATCTCGAGTGCAAGTCTTAGTGAGGACAATATAACTCACTGGTAGGCAGGTAAATCCAGCTGAAAAGTCTCAAAAAGGATAAAATATATGTCCTGGAATCTATCATTAACACAACCAGTCCGTAATGAGTACTATCTAAAAAAAAATCCGCATAAAACCGAAACTATATTACTACTGTACAGTACTCATTAGTGACTCGTTTCGAGATGAATATTATGAAGTTCTAATGAGGATCTGTAGTTGGAAGTGGAGCCGATCCCAACTGAAGACCTTGATGGATAATCAAACAATATCGTGAATTTGCAGAAGTAGGAAACTCTGAACCATTGAACCTCCAGCTGATTGGTTAACGCATTCGCCCAGAAACCTGAAGTCCGACCCTTAGCAGGGTTATGGTAAAATATCAAAGCTCAAGGAGCATCGAACTACTATCACTAATATCGAAATAAAAACATTTTTATTTCTTTAAGACATTAATATGCTTTTTAAAGGAAAGGTCATCAATAATAGCATATTAAGAGGTATGAGTAAGCATTTACTATTCATTACTGACTATTCATTCATGTGTGTACTTTCATGCCGTTCATATTATTCAACTAAATTGGTTGGCCTTTGTTTGTAAATTAGCTTTTTAAAGTGATATCCCAATACTAATCAACAGTGGCGTTCACATACTGGTACCATCACTATTCATTATCATACTAGTTATCATCATATTTATAATGGAAAAAGAATGAAACATCCTCACTCACCTTATGCACACCCATACACTAGCCAATAAGCGATACACCTATTGTATGGAGGCTAGTCGTACTACCTGGATGCCCATATCTCGGTAGGTGAAATGATGTTGGAACCCGCAACCATTTGGTTAACAGTCACTCCCCAAACTGATGAGCCATAGCTCAACTATCAATAATAATAGTAGCTTTATTCTAAACAACATGTTCCATATAGTATGGAATTAACTCCAAAACAATATTTTCAAACAAAATGATTATTGCATCTGAATGTTTATGATAACAGCATTAAAAAAAAAACAATAAGGGAAAGCAGCCGGTTGGTATTGAATTACCGTCTGATGTTTAGCGGTGGTGTTGAATCATTCAGCCAGTAGAAGAATATGCTATTCGAGATAGATATCCGAGGAACAGAAATATGATGTATATTTAGGCATTTAAAAGTCCATTTCTGTCTTATATGACATTTTTCATAAGTTTTGTTATTAATTCGAAAAAAACCCGCTAATTTAGAACATTTTAAAAATCCGCAAGAGTATATGTTTGGCTTGGAGGACATATTTGATAGATTAAAACAAACAAAAAGAAAGGAAACAATTTCATATAATATGTCCAGTGGAAAATTTTATTGGTAGCCCAAAAGTTCAATTAGGCCACCAGGTTTTGCTTGATTGCCCCAATGATGAAATATTAGAACAGCACTTAAGAATCAAGTAAAGGTTTAGTGTGAACGACACTAAACGCAGCCTGCAGACTTAAACAATAATTACTCAGCATATATATATATATATATATATATATATATATATATATATATATATATGCCAATAGAGACCGATCAACGACGGGATAACACAAACACCAATATTAAGAACTAAACCCGTCGTACAAGAAGTGGCTATCGTGGCTCGGTGGTCTAGTGGATAACCCCCTCTGGTATTTGAAGCGATCGACCCCAAGTTCGAGTCCCAGTGAGGACAACATCACCCACTGGGAGGCAGGTACATCCAGCTGACGAGTCCCAAACAGGACGAAACAAACACATCCTAGATTCTGCTGCTAACTACTATCTATCATTAGTATAAAATTATCAGTTACATTGATTTAGTAGGATTAATAAACAATACACACAACAAACAAACATATTCATAAATTAATAGGATAAACATACTGTTGTGCATTTTCAGTATATTATACGCCATAGCTAGGAGCAACTTTTCACCTTCCAATAAGTAAATATCCATAAACGAAGTACTAAGGTAACAGGTAACTGTGATAATAAATAAATAAATATTTAATAAATAAAGCATACTTAATGTGAATGCGCAATGTTCAAATCTTAAATGTAAATATAACTAACAAGCTTATTTTGTTTCTAGACTGTATAGTTGAGACCTAGAACTCGATAGAATATGTCATTATAGGTTCATTACATTTTGATAGACTTTGGAAGGAAAGAGAGAAATCCAACTAGACAAATAACACCCATCACCGCCTACACCATAAAGACAAGACAATCAATAACCACCACCGAAAACAACAAAACTACCATTACTAATTGACATGGGTTATCGAATATGGGAGAACATTCATACACCTGAAATAAAAACAATGAATATAAGGCTATGGACATCAGATGTTTAACAGTTGTCGTCGACCAGTTAAGTTTATGCTAGAAATTGAGATGATAAGTACACACCTATCTTCTGTTATTACCTGACTGCCCAAACCCTGATAGGTGGTACTTAGTTCGAAATCGCTTAAAATCACCTGTCTACATCAATCAGCCATGAATCTATAGATATCCGGGTGAGGAAGACAAGATGAATCCATAGAAAACTAGTGTAGAATGAAAGGAATAAGAATTTTCAAAAGTGATCAGTCAGCAAAATGAACCAGTTAGTTCGATCGCTTTCTTTAAGTATCAGACAGATTTGCACAGATGATCACTGGGACGCTTTCGAAAGTAAGTATCAAAAAATGTTATCCTTTAAAGTTCACTGAAAATAACTTTAAAAATTAAAAAAAAAAATTGATCAAATGATTCTGCACAGATGAGCAGAAAATTTCAATTATCAACTTTAAAAGTGATATTACAGTAGAGATCATAAAGAGCAAGAGGTCTAAATCGTTGAGAAAATCTTTCCCAGACATTGTGGTGAGTATTTGTAACTCAGACCGTGGATATCCTTTAAAGTTTTGATGCAGCGATGGTGATGACTAGCATGAAACTGAAATGTTTGCCAACTAAAATCATAGCTCAGCGAACAACTTACGACGAACAAAATTTTTTCTCGAACAAAGAGACAAGATGTATTAAAGGGGGAAACAAATGAAGGTGAATAAAAATGATCAAAACTTCAAATATATCCACGCAACAGTAGTTGCCTATGATCTATATCAAAAAAGTCTCCGAATCCTAGCTTCCTATCCTTCCAAAACCCTTTGTTAGGAAGCCTACATCTCTTTACATAGCTCAAATCAATAGTGAGAAGTCTTATAGAGTACGTACAACGGATGACTAACTCATTTATACGATTCGTTTCCACAGGGGTCAGTTATAGGCTGAATAGTTTAGTGATTAGTCTCTGAAATAGGGAAAGAATGATACGAGTTCGAATCACCAGGAGCAATACCAATTTCCTCATAGTTGCAGATACGTCTTATTGAAGAGAGCAAACAAGCAGAAAATCTTAATCAAGAACATCCTGTCGATTTATGACCGAAGTCTTGCAAAAACTTTCTACATTGGATATTAAAACGTTTTCAACCTAATAACACAAGTGAAAGATGTTTGCTTATTTCCCCTATAACAGAAAACAAATGACTCTTAATTTAGCAAATAATGTGAGTGATTTGATGATTTATAATGTCCTTAATAAGAAACAATCATAGAACAGAGTATAGGATGGCAGTAAACTGGATCTCTACCTCAATTTCATCGATTTTGAAAAGACCTTCGATTGAGGCGTCGACCACCAAGCAATTTGGCAGGCAGCAGCTTCAACACTACGGTTTTAGTGACACAAACCATTATCAACCGCATTCAACAGCTATATGAAAATACCATATGCCAAGTGATCCACAATGGAAAGCTCAGTGATGCCTCTGAAGTCAAGACAGGAGTAAGACAAGGCTGAAGCCTACCATCACCGATCGTCTTCCTGATTGTAGTCGACTGCACCCCACTGGATCATGCAGCGGGAAGGTGAGCATACACTCGCTGCACCGATGAAAAGACCCCATAAGAAGATTTGGATTACGCCCATGATCATTTATGACTAATGTCTTATGTAGCAGAAACTCAAAGATCTACAACCAAAAACTAACAAGTTAACACAACAGGCAGAGCAGCAGAGACAAGACATCCTCCAAGTGAACCCACAAAAGACACAGGTGATGAAGATACCCAACAACAACAACAACAAGCACCATCACCATCACCAACGACACAAATCTAAAAAAACAACTAGTCTCTCCCACCTACACACCACCTACCTACGCAGCATCATTTCAACTACACGCCACACGAGCACACATGACGATGTCAAAGCCAGACAGCATCACAAAAACAGTAAGACAGGTCTTCATTATTCTAAAATAATCAGTCAAGAGATCGACTGCACTGCACTGCACTCACTATAAGGAGTGAACAATATCCGCATTTTCAACACCAACATCAGTCAATTCAGTGTCTCTATATAATTCAGAAACTTGGCGCGTCACAAAAAGCATTTACAACAAACTACAGAAATGCATTGTCAACAGATGCCACCGACGCTCACTCGATGGTGACACTGAAGATCAGATGAGATGAGAAGAGAAGGCCAGAATAATAAGAATAAGCAACAAGGAAGTCACTCTGGCTGGCTGGCAACGAACCAACCAACGAAGAACCCATCAACCAACAAATATGCAGAAGAAGAAAGTGGAGATGGATTGGACTGGATCGAGCATACACAGAAAAGACCGATTGAAGACATCACGCGCCAGGCCAGGCCGTCGAGTGGAGTTCAAATGGGAAACGATGAGTTGGGCATCTGAGGCAAGGATGACATGGAGGAGATCATGTGAGGGAGGAAGAAATGAAAGCTTGTGGGCAGTCGTGGCGCCAGGTTGACAAAAGAGAAGACTGCATAGAAGAGAGTGCAAAGGAGACGTGCTACTGAAGCCCTATGTTCCACTAGGAATCCAAGGGAAAAATAATAATAATAACGATATATCTTCTTGAGGTTCAAGAAACAGTCATATGTGAAAATTAACCAATGGAATGCATGGAAATAAATCATTTTGGAATATATGTTGGATTCAGGGGTCCAGCTGCTATAAGATTAGAGACTATACTAGGTTGATGAGATATAATGAATGTGTGTGTGTGTGTGTGTGTGTGTGTGCGTGTGTGAAATCACAGTCTCACTAATAGACTAGCTTGTATTGACGGGTTTTAAACGATAAAGAACTATTCATTTAACTTGATTAGCGCTTCAGACCAAATTTTTTAATTCGCTAAGTGAGGATAAAAGCTATAAAGTGAGGTACACTTAGTTATTTCATCGTAAAATTGTTGGTATCGGTGTTCTGAAGTTACAAAAGGAGTTTGAGCACTTCTGTAACCTTTAAGACTGATAAAGAAAGTTGTACTAAGTATCAGAATGTTATTGATCAATAAACACGTCCACCAACATCACCGACTGATGTAATTGATCTAAACCAAAATCAACAATAAGTATGTCACAAATAAATTCCAGTAATTATCCAAGTGTTACACAGGGAATCGTAACCTTAGCTAATTACTTTCGGAATTAATGTATGCGATATCAATTCAAATAATCCAACTGGTAAATTACGCTGTATACAAACACCTACTATTTCAGATTGTCTATTGCCATAAGATACAAATACACTGCTGAAAATATGTATACAGATTCCGTAGAGGTTGCAATGAGCAGTCTAAAGTCCCTAGAATAAGTTCTTCTGTGAATACAATAAAATGAGTAGGTGAACCACATCAATTATCCATCGTAACATACCAGAATAATTGTTAAATATGCTCTGTTCATCTGTTTTATTTATATCATATGCTGAACGCTATCAAATTGTTTGTATTCAGTAGACCTATACCAAACAAATACAAACATCCCTCCACTAAACTGAAATCGCTCACTTGTTATTACGCTACAGTACCTTCTAATTCGGTTGGTTTCCTCTTCAGTGAATGAAATAATATTTACGTCAGTCGTATGAATAAATTTTTTTTGAGACTACAAGTATTCATTGTGATTAGAAATTTTCTTCTATTTGATTCTGCATATGGAACTCGAAATAGAAATACGCTTAGTGCATATTCATACCGTTGATGATGAGATAAACCCATTGCATGAAGGCTAATTATACAACTTGACTGTCAAATCTGGATAAGTTGAGTGGAGCTCCAACTTCTTAAACCAATAAACCTCACCTCCACAGTTTATTTAACAACATATATGAACCATCATCTTTAAACAGAGTGTATAATCAATGGCAGTCAACTCTCTACCTCAACTTTATCGACTTTGAGAAGGCCTTTGACAGCGTCGACCGAGAAGTAATTTGGAAGCTGCTTCACTACTACGGAGTACCTCAAACCTTTATCCGCCTCATTCAACAACTATATGAAGACACCACATGCCAAGTAATTCACAATGAGAAGCTCAGTGATGCTTTTGAAGTGAAGACAGGAGCGAAACAAGGTTGCCTACTATCCCCCATGATACTCCTGATTGTAGTGGACTGGACCATGCAGCAAACAGTGGGGAGCGAGAAGAGGGGGATACACTGGACTGCGGAAAAGAACCTAGAAGATCTGGATTTCGCCAATGATTACCTGTGTCTGATGTCACACAAACTTGAAGATCTACAGGCGAGAAATAACAAGTTGGCAGTAGAGGCAGCGAAGACAGGACTTCAAGTGAATATAGAGAAGACAGAAGTGATGAAGTTACTGCACCGACAATTCCAACAACAAACTCCAATCACCACCAACGGGAGAAACGTAGAGGAAGTAACATCCTTCAGCTATCTAGGAAGCACTGTTTCAACTACAGGCAGCACAGGCACAGACGAGGATGTCAAAGTCAAGATCGGAAAAGCAAGACAGGTGTTCATTAGCCTGAAATCAGTGTCGAGATCTTTTTTTCTGCACTCAGCATTTAGAACAAGATACGGATTTTCAACACCAACCCAGTCAAGTCAGTGCTTCTGTTTTATGGTTGAGAGACTTGGCGCGTTACGAAAGGCACTTTCAACAACTGCTTAGGCTGGCTCGATACTGAAGATCAGATGGATTGCCAGAAACAATAAGCAACAAGGAGCTCTAGGAACGAACCAACCAATAACCTATCGCTCAACAAATATGCAGACGCAGGAAGTGGAGATGGATTGGGAATACACTGAGAAGACTATTCGGGAACATCATGCACCAGTCCAGGCACTCGAGTGGAACCCAGATGGGAAGAAACGTGTTGGGCGTCCGAGGTGAGGTTGACATGGAGGAGATAGTGTGAGGAAGAAATGAGAGCTTCTGGGCTGTCGTGGAGCCAGGTTCAAAAGATTTCAGAGAACAGAGTTCACTGGAGACGTGCTACTGAAGCCCTATGTTCCATTAGGAACCCAAGCGACAAACAATAATAATAATATAATAATAATCAATCTCAGACTTACTCGATCTAAAAAACATTGCATATACCATTTCAATGCATATGTACTAGTTAACATATCATGTTTAGTGAAATGTTTATCCAATATAGGCAATAGTTTACGTACAATACGTTCATGATGAGTGAATAAACGCTTCAATCCAGGGAAATCAGCAACATATACACTATGCATATTATGTCGATAACCTGTCATCAATTGATTTAATGCCCAAAAGGCATCCTCTTCATCTTCAATATAGATAAGAAATAATCCAGCTAATTCACTCATTCCCTGTAATATATGAAGAAGAAAAATAAAACATAATAATATCAATGACAATTAGTACATATAACAAATGATTATAAAGCTCAAGGGAATATACATTCATTACTAGAAACAGTCTACCTTTTGAGATTATAGTTGATACGAAAAGCGATAAATAAGTTTCGCTAAATGTAGTGGTAACTGTATCCCTGAAAACAAAACTAACAAGTTTGCCTACTCTATGAAAAATAAAAGTAAGCATCCTAGGATTGGATTCGGAATAGACTGACATATGGTAGTAATTGATTGTAGGAAATCGGTAGGAACCTCTTGACTTAAGTTTCATACTTGCTGGTACTCGCCAATAAGGCGTATCATTTATTTGAGTCTCAATCGATCCCCCCCCCCCCCAACTAACAACTATCGAAGTACACCAAAATGGTATATTTCCTAGTTTGGTGGTCACACTATAAAACGATCAGTAAAATTCGGCCAGCCTTTAGGAATAGACAGTAGGAAGTTGATTACTCTCTAGCGACTAATAAATGTATCCAATCTAGTCAAACGAAAAGAAGGTCCAATCACAGATTAAATAGCTCAGAGGTAACTTTGGTGACTGTAGCATTGCGTGATACAGTTTCAAACCTTTGATATAACATCACTTTCCTAGAGTTTGAAGATACGCCTTGCTAACGACTATCAATGAGCGCAAAACCATGGTTCAAAGCATTCGGTCGATCAGGTGTAAAGAAGAAATTTTCAGTTGAGCATGCAGCATGCACGTAACACAAGTAACCTAAGCATAATGACTAATTAACAGAAATCAAAGTGAAGTCTGAAACAAAACCACAGAATATAATTGATTTGATGGTGGCTGCAGGTGAAATCTCCGATGAGTGTTTCTTTCTGCTTGAGACTCATCAGCTGGATACACTCGCATTCCAGTGAGTGGTAGATTCTCCACTAATACTTGAACCCAACAATCGTCGCTTGAAACACTGGATTGCTATCTAGTAGGCTACTGAGTCACGACAGCCAATACTTGTGCAATAAGTGCCAGTCGTTATCTATTGTTAGGAACACGCTTAACAACAGCAAACGAATAGAAAACAAGGAAGAAATATCAATGAAACCAAACAAAAGACAAGAATAAAGAGACCTCCGGTGTTGGAACTTTTAATTCTTTGACTGAAACCCAATAAATATTGATCTGTATTAGTCCGGAGACTAACTGACGGTTCTTACACAATCCTTTGAATTCAGTTTGAAGATTAATGCTTCGTTAACTCTCCTTGCAACTGACATTTTTAACACAGATAGGTTGTGATCGAAATCGGGAAATAAATCCACATCATTTTGTTTAGTGTATACAAAAAATTTTAACTACTTGATCATTTTACATAAAACACTCTTCTTAACCCTGACAAGAAAACTTCAAGGTTGGAGTTAGCTGGAGACACTGTCAGTGGTGTGATTTAAGATAGAAAGCAGAAGCACAGATACGACTTTTGATTAGCATATTCTCACTTCTTTGACTTTAATCTAGTTGTGTCTTATCTCGACAAGCTGATGTAAGACCATGGATCCAGTTTGCAGTAACGTCAATTCCCATGTTGGTATTGAGTGACTGACTGACTAACTGATACCCTTGAAAACGTCATAAACCCTGCTTATTAAGCAAACAGAAAAACTCAGAAATAAACAAACAAAAAGTGAAGTCAAAACGTACTCAGTAAACTGGTGTGGGTTCATTCAGACACATTTGTTGTGTGAGGCCTAATAACGCTAGCTAGTTGCCCGAACCTTGGTACGTGAAGCAGAGTTCAAACTCAACCAGAAAAAGATAAGATTAAATCTTAATTGACCTGCAAAATACAATCGACTGGAACAGTCCTTCATCATATAAAAAATGCTAAAGAAAAGCGCCATTGTATAGTTTGTTCCTAAGGATTACTCTTACTGTCTATGAAAAAACTCATTTAATATCAGTCTTCTCATTAAATCGCCATCTAAATGTAAATTCTAGCTTCCGGTACACCCTGATATCGTGAGTGCTAAGCGTAATTTTAGCAGAAAAAAAAATAATAATAATAATAATAATAGAGTATTTTCTTATTCAGTTTAGTGACAAGTTCGATTTCTGACAAATTGGCTTCAGAAGTTGGAAATATGGAGCAATGAATTCTGACCCAGTGGCTAGCTCAATGGTAACGCGGTGGCCGCGGAACCTGAAGGTCGCGGGTTCGATCCCTGCTGGTGGGGTCGTAGGTGCACACTGTTGAGGAGTCCCATACTAGGACGAAACAGCTGTCCAGTGCTCCCAGGTTTCCTTTGTTCCTCCAACTGATGTCAGTCAGTCTACGATGAATAACAACTTGAAATTGGCTTCAAGCAGATCTTAGATACCAATTTTCCACATTAACGTATATCTGAGTGATATCGCACTACCTATTTGAAACATTGAAGAAAAATAGGAATTTGCTTTGTATCACGACATTTTTTACCAAGATATCTTTACACACTGAATGTGAAAGGATAGAAAGGAATTGAGTGAACTTATATTTTTTTGCTCGAGTGATACTAAAAACCATCCTAGCAACTGTTGAGATAACCAATTACAGATCTTTATTCTATGAAAATCTATCTTTCCGATCGAAATAAAGGAACTTAATTGGATATTTTAATTGTGGCTACGGTGATTTTTAAGTGTCAACCATATATCCTCTAGACCTGTCACAATGCTTTAAGCTTTATGGCAGTAGGTTCCAAATCACTCTATTTATCATATTCACCAGGGTATGAAGGCTTTCTCTGCGTTAGTTTGAAGAGCATGTTGGCAACCACTGGGATAACTGATCAGATCTTGTTTCGGCAAATGAAATGGTGAAATCTGATTGGTTATTTCAGCGGTTGCTAGGGTGTTCTTTTAAGTCAATCTTTTTATTGACTTCTCATCACACATCAAAATATTAAATACTTTTTTGCCTTGACAGTTAACTGAACGATGCATAACTAGTGCATAATCAAAGTACCTTGATAATAATAATTTTTTTTATTACAAAGGTTTAGATGGTTAATGTAAAAACAAAAGGCGATTGGCACATACAACAGATCATCGTTTAGAGTTAAAAAACGGGCAGTGAATTCCCATGGATTCTTAAAACATGCACTGATAAAACTTTATTGAGTCCAGAACGACACATTTTGAAGAACCCCATAAATTCATAGAACTTCCTCACCTCTCTTAAACTACATTATATATATATATATATATATATATATATATATATATATATATATATATATATATAGTGGGCAGCGAGAAGAGGAGGATACACTGGACTGCGGGAAAGAACCTAGAAGATCTGGATTTCGCCAATGATGACCTGTGTCTGATGTCACACAAACTTGAAGATCTGCAGGCAAAAACTAACAAGTTGGTAGAAGAGGCAGTGAAGACGGGACTTCACGTGAATATAGAGAAGACAGAGGTGATGAAAATACTGCACCACCAACAACAACAACAAACTCCAATCACCACCAACGGGAGAAACTTAAAGGAAGTAACCTCCTTCACTTATCTAGGAAGCACTGTTTCAACTACAGGCAGCACAGGCACAGACGAGGATGTCAAAGTCAGGCAATCGGAAAAGCAAGACAGGCGTTCATTAGCCTGAAACCAGTGTGGAGATCTTCTGCACTCAGCATGTGGAACAAGATACGGATTTTCAACACCAACCCAGTCAAGTCAGTGCTTCTGTATGGTTCAGAGACTTGGCGCGTCACGAAAGGGATTTCCAATAAACTACACACATTCATCAACAACTGCTTACGCTGGCTCGTTACTGAAGATCAGATGGCCAGAAAGCATAAGCAACAAGGAGCTCTGGGAACGAACCAACGAAGCAAGAACCTATCACCCAACAAATATGCAGGAGGAAGTGGGGATGGATTGGGCATGCACTGAGAAAGCCGACTGGGGACATCACGCGTCAGGCCAGGCCCTCGAGTGGAATCCCAAGGGAAGCGACGAGTTGACCGTCCGAGGTGAGGGTGACATGGAGGAGATCGTGCGAGGAGGAAATGAGAGGTTGTTGGCTGTCGTGGAGACAGGTTCAAAAGATCTCAGAGAACAGAGTTCACTGGAGACGAGTTACTGAAGCCCTATGTTCCATTAGGAACCCAAGGGACTAATAAAAAAAATTATATATATATATATATATATATATATATATATATATATATATAATGATTATGGACAATAATTTATGCTCGAAACGTCATCAAGTAAATAACACTAGATCGCTGTGTTAAAAATTAAATAAACATATCTAATATGGCATTAAATTCTACCACAGTGCCCAAGTTTTACACCTATATTAATAATACTCTCTGTTCTTCACTGGTTAGTTGAGTGCAGGTTTTCTTTCGCCTGGTTAGAGGTACCACCATTTATCTCATTTTCGGTTGGGCCTCAGAATTTAGTCCTGAAGTCTTCAGTGATTACTCTAGGGATGTGAAGAATTCTGATCCTGGAGCGTTCCCCGTATTGTAATTTAATCCTTTCTGAAGGAGAAATTTCTCGGATTCGGTCAGGAACTGTTTGGACAAGTTGACTATGCAGTTAATCGTTTTCTTCCCTTCTGATATCAGTGATTTCGAGATCTCGGAAAGCTCCTCTTGAATGGTGTTTCTTCTCTATTTTTTTTTATCGTCTGCTTGATTTTTCAATCGCAGTTGCCAATGTTGTAAAGTGTTCTGTTGTATCTCAATGCAGCCTCCTCTTTTGACTTTCTATCTCCTGTTGATAATTAATTCCATCTCACAAAGAGCGCACCATAGTAGTCATGTTGTTTCCTAGTTCAGGATTACCTGGCAGTCTTAACCCTTGTCCCTGTGAAGGATAGAATCCAGGGTCACCAGGTTTCATAGAGAGCACGCCAACACCTAGTTACCGAGCTGAAATCTAACAGTCTACACATTCCTACTTAAATCCGTTCGTGATATACGACAGCCACTATCTAATATCATCCGCGAGTATTAATCTTCCTATATGACTTAGTTTATCCACTGGGTAGTCTATCAGTTCCCCACAAACAGTTCTCAAGTTGATATCGATTCTCAATGAAAACTGCTTTGAAAAACGAGTTGCTCAAAGTGAATGTTCTCAAATAAGGTTAGGTTTCTCTAATCTGAAAGTCTTGTCATCTTTACTTGACTAAAAGTAACAAGTGTATACTGGGTAGGATGAAATTTAAAGATGAGAACCAAAATCAAAAAAACAAGGAGTACGAATATCAAATTATCACCATCTCTGGGTTATTTTAAAATGGAACTTCAACAGCATTCCCGTTTGCAATAAGCATGACATTACAAGGAAACATTATTGATAGAAATCACTCAACACTGATGTTTTGTTAGTAAATATCGTCAATTTAAAATAGTATAATTTTTAATAAATATGTACTTTATCATCATTTTGACCATATGAGATAACAGATTTGGCAGACGTTTATTCATACTGAGTAATGATTGAAGGTGATATGAAAATCTGAATAGCAGCAGGACTCGAACCGATGGAAGGTGGTAACAGTCACTTGAATTACATTCAACAGGCTTTGGACACTTTTTACTGCAATATGTTACGTAGCGACAAAAGGCAGCCAATAGGGGAGTCGTTTTCAAGTCATGATCAGATCATGTTCAGGTCATGATTTATACTTGCTCTGACATGACAACCTGATTGGAGAAGTTCGACCTTGTACAAGAAATCGGATTGGTTCATTTATGGCTTCATTTTCTAAGAGTTTTGTAAACACATATATGTCATGTATTTTACTAATAAAAGTTGCCACTGTTCTTGCAGTCACAGGCCCTCTTTGCCTTCTGATTTCTCCGCGGCTCAGTGAAGCAGAAGGTACTGGGGGAGGTCAGTCGTAAAGGTATTCGGTTGAGGTATCTATTGAGTCTCAGTATCATTATATTCACGCGCACAACCCTACCACTCGGTCACAACACATTACTTTATGAAAAGTAAACATCACAAAAGATCAACACGATCTCCATGGCATTCAGTTTTCAGTCATAAATAAAAAATGTCTGACAGAGTTTGTGAGTCATATGATTTTTACGACCTAGTTAGAAATTGGAGTACAGTAACATATGTTTACTGCCTCAGAATATATTCTTCAGTCCACAATGTAACGTCATAAACTGACCACCTTTCCGCTTGTTCTGACCAGTTAGATAACCGGGAAACGATCTAAGATAACATAAACATACCGAGGGTAACAGACTTAGTTATATATGGTAACTTCATGCATGAAAACAATAACCCTAGTATGTTAAAACAACAGCCAAATCACAGCTTTAGTGGTATGATCTAACTTTTGAATAAAACCAATATTAAGCTGACGGCTACAGTCGAATAACAAAGTCAAGAATAATGCGGAATTATATGCACCGAAGTGTTGTATATCTATCTATGTGAATATCATAACAATACAATTTCGCATAAAAATCATCATCATCAAGATCAGTATACGATCAGGCATTATCGAGTAACGCTTCAAGTTGCCACACCTCATGTCAGCACATCAAGTTACAAGGCAATAAAATGGAAGATGAAGAAAGAAACGCCAGTCAAAGGAAATAGAAGTAGGAAGTAGTAAAAGAGAAAAGTGAGAGGACAATGAGATTAAGTAAAGCGATTAATGTGAGAATGATATATGTATGCATCTGCGCCACTGACATCGGTTCTAAGCCGTATCACCTTGAGTCTCCAACTACTGGTTTCTCTTGTCCAACTGACCCCAAACAGCTAGTCTGCATCGACCTACATGGCTCAAACCAACAGTCAAGGATTTTATATACTGATACCATGTTCTAGTCAGACAGCTACAAGTCTTTTTCCAGTATAAACCTACTTCCCCCAACATTTTTGTGATGAGGCAGACGGTGGCTAGACATACGTAACACATGTCTCCGCCATCTCAGTCGATAAAGGTTCACAACCACATCAAATGATTTACCTCTTCTCCCCAAAACTCTACGCCTGACTTCTGCGTTACTCACCCATTGACACCACGAAACACGGCCAATGCTACAAAAACAGTGATGGTCGCATAATCTTTTTCTAGAGGATTTTTTTAAAATGTGTTTCTGAGACAGTAACTTATAGACAGGTGGTTAGTATGTCTGCGGTTGTTCAACTATACAGGATATCGAATATGACATTAGAATAATGACTTTATCATAAGATAACTCAAAGACAAGTTCAACTCCCAAAGAGTAGAATGTAGTATTCCAGCGTGTTGTAAATGATGTCGTCATAAAAGATATGTATATGTCATGCACAGAATCTTATCTATGAATAGTATGTAGGATTGATCTTAGATTAAAAGATGTGCGTGATTTTGGTATATATTTGATTGATAGAGACTGACAGGTAGTAGGGTTTAAACAACAAAAGTAAGGCACAAACTACTCACCAAAGGCCAACGGATAATAGATTACTTCATACATGTCAGTGACAAGTGTGAAACATGATACGTTTTAACCAGTAAGTGTTACCCTAAATACTTTCATCTTTATAAAACAGTAATACTTTTGAAGCTATGTCAATTATCCACAATCTACTCAAGTTATTTTCAATAAGTAGAAAAACAAACTGAGAAAAGAGTATATTGCTTCTTAATAGTCGCTAAACAGTGTTTTTCAATAATCCAAAATACTTTCCATGATGGAATCATAGACTTTAGACATTGTAATGAAACAAACTTACATATCAATAGGATGATTTATTAAATTCTACTTTATGACAATATTTATTGATTATCATCACACGAAAATCAGTAAACTTCAACAGAATCTCATCCTTATCATATTTCGATCAATATATGGGTTAAACTTAGGCGATGAGATAGATCATAATTCTATTTTAGTTTCCTTATCAGATATATAACAAAATGAAAAAGTATTTTTTACTGAATAACATGCTTAAATACTAAAAGGTACCTATTGAATTAATCCATAAGTTTTAAAATTCACAATGGAGAAGTAGTCAAACAACCAACTACCATTCATAGATGTTTTAGTCAGTTGGACAAATGCCAGAAACCTGAAAACCCAAGTGTACAGGAAGCAACACACACTGATCATGTCCTCAACTACAATAGCAACAACCCAACAACACACAAAATCAGTTGCGTACAGACTACATTCAAAACAGCGACAACACACTACAGTACAACAAATTCATGGAAAAACCAACAAAATTACTTCATGTCCATCCTACCTAAAGAAGAACGGATACCCACAAAACTTTATCACAATATGCCTATCCTCTACATCATCAACTACAAAGTCATCCACAGAAATCAACAAACGCATCATCCTACAATACATAAAAAATACATCAGAAATAACGACAAGATTACTGACACAAACCACTTGGAATTAGTGTCACCACTCAGAAATCAACAAACACTATTATGCAGATCAAAGGACGGACACAACAACCAAAGAACACAAACCAAATATCATTCACAAAATCAACTGCAACAACTGTAGTCAACACTAATTGGACAACGTGGTCACCCTATTCCCCCTTCGTCTACATCAGCACCAGTTGGCTATTAAACACAACGACATTTCATCACTCACTTCAATGCACGTGGATAACAACTATCCACATGAATTCAATCTCCACAATGTAGAAATTTCACACAGAGGAAACACAAAGAATGTCAGAGAACTCCTACAAGCTTGACATTCAGCTCAGTCAGTCAGTCAGTCAGCAATCAACAGGTGTATAAACATACACCGCAATCTATCAACAAATAAGAAAGTTGATAAACGACAGAAGGTCAGACATCAAGCAGAGGAACAGCCAACAGGAAAATCTGTACAATCAATGACACAACAATCGAAGGAAACAACTAATCACAGACCACATCGTCACAGCAAGCTACTAAATCAATCACGGAGAGATATTGACAGCTCACTTCATACTGAAATTAATGCTGATGATGTCGTCTAGCAGGACGATAAAAGCTTCACGATAAAACAACCCAGCTCAGAGAACACAATACAACCAAAACTGACCATCATTTGAACAATAAGAAATGTATCACGACTGTTGATAGTATGGATTCTATGATAGATAGAACAAATCCGATTTCGTTTGATGCATAAAAGCACCTAAATATGAAAATTTGTAAATTTTCCATTCCAAATTAGTTTTCTATGGATAGACTTTTTGAATTATCGATTGTCTCCCTTTCTATTTCAACCCAATAACTACCACCCTTCAATCAGGTGCACACTAGAGAAGTAACTTGACTCTAAGATATCGGTTTTAGATATACAGCTAGAAAGACGAGAAAATCTATCACTCAAAAGGTCAATCTACAAAAACCTAAGTGGAATAGATAACTTACGAATTTTCATAGTTGGATGGCCCTATGCACCAAAAGAAATTTCATTCGTTCTGTGTGCCATAGAATCTATACAATCTGCAGTTGTGATACTTTAGAAGATGAATTTAATTTCTGATTGAAAATAAGAAATGAGTTAAAGTAAATTGTGTTTTAACGTGACTGACTAGAGGATGGGAGAAGGTTCCATCAAAGCTGTAGATGAAAGACCTAAGCACTTGTCTTTCAAACAATGAGTTACGGGTGCGAACTCTGTTTCATCCAGTGTGATCTGAACAGTCAAGCAGGATTACTAACCTTCACACACTAGGTGTGGCTCATTACCAACTTCAATGACATGCACGCGACTATTCGGTACCACTTCTTTTTACCAGAGAAGGTTATTTCTTTTTTTGTTCTAATTTTATGATCTAAGTAGAGTATATCGCGAAAGGAAACTCAAAGTATACTCCGAATAACTGGCCGCAATTGACCTGACACGTGTACATACATTTGGCAAGTAGCAATTTACATGCCTCCTAGTGAGTGATTTGTTTTCACAAGGACTCGAACCAAGGACCGATAGATTCAAACGCCAGAGCGTTACCCACTAGGTCACTGAGTGACGATAATCAGTCTTCGTGCGACAGGCATAGTTTTTATGTTATTGCATGTAATTGCTATTCGCTAATAAGACGCTTTGGCGTTAGAAGCGATTGGTCCTGGGTACAAGTCTTAGTAAAAACAACATAACTCATTGGAAAGCAGGTACACCCAACTGATGAGTTTGAAACAGGATGAAACGCGCATCCTGTACTCCACTGTTAGCCACTGACAGTAATACCATCAAACTGAAATTACAGGCAATACCTAGGTATCTGTACAGGAGCCCATACCGCCAATAGACATCGATCGATTCGGTCCCAGCAACGACGGGAAGTTACCAATGGTAACATAGTAATCTATATTTAATGCAAAAGATTTGTCATATGCTTCTAGAAACAGCATCATTAAAAAAAAGGAAAATCAGAGAAAATCAAACGATATCACCTTAGTAGATGTAGTGTTAAATCATGTGATTACAAAGAAAAGTAGACAGAGGAAGAAAAAAGGTCCGAAAATCAATTGAAGCAACAGCATTTTTTGATGTCAAAACTGATGTTATTTTAACCAATTTCAATATAAACGATAATATTCAATCTCATGACAAAGTGTATAGGGTGTACACTGGAAAGAAACAAACTGTCACACACACAACGATCAAAGATCAAGTGAACAAGACTTGGTTTCATTTTGGAACTAAATTGAAAATGATGCCTATATTGACATTAGAAGCTCCGTATTGACAAGACAACACTCCCTTGATAGACTTTCAAGGATGTTCCCGGTATTTTAATGATACCCTTGATGACATGACTGAAAATAGGTGACAAAACTATAACTGAGCGGGTGATAGTGAAATAAAATGCAGAGCTTTCAAGAAAGGAAGATAAATTAATTGGTGAGATTGTAGGTTTTCAATAGTGATTCGAAAAACACTCTAAATCATCATAATCCCCCTTAACATAGAATGTAGCCTGCATTAGGAATGAACTACACGAAAAAACCAAAGGTAGTTGAACTACAGCATAATTTCTGTCCACAAAACCAATGATCGTCTATCAGGATTGTGAAACTGTTGGCTACATGATTGTCTTCTTCGATAAGCCTCCCCTATTTCACATTGCAATAGCTTCAACCGACACATTTTTGTGATAGCTTTTACATACACTTTTGCTAACAATACCACACACATCCACACTTGCGTATGCTTCAATAACAGTCAGATTCAAGTATTCGGTTTTTCATTTCAGGTTGGTATTCATCATGGACTGATATCGGTTGAAGAAACATTGGAAACCTGGAAGCCCTGGATAGCTGTTTCGCGCTAGTGTGGGACTCCTCAGTAGTGTGTACCTATGACCCAGCAAGGGATTGAACGCATTTATTCCCTCTAACAAGTAACTCTTGAACTTAACACTGAAATTCGCCATACCTTAACCTCACTAGACACTTGTAATGCATTGAAGGTATTGGCATCCTAATACCAAAAAGATTTCTT
The DNA here is from genome assembly GCA_944470555.2 of Heterobilharzia americana. Lineage (NCBI taxonomy): Eukaryota > Metazoa > Platyhelminthes > Trematoda > Strigeidida > Schistosomatidae > Heterobilharzia > Heterobilharzia americana. Next base: position 11,220,777 of record OX104132.1, on the reverse strand, counting down.
TCTGTAAGGATAGATTCAGGTAGCTAGCCAGGCTCTCAGTCTTTTCAATAAGCCAAAGTTTAAAAAACATGATCAGTCACTTGGATGCACAGAGTTGTTAACTTCAGTTAAATGAACAAATATTATACTGGGTGATGACTGAAGGTGAAATGAAAATTTGAATCGAGGCTGGATTCGAACCAACGGCCACCAGGTTTCCAGCCTAGTGCTCTACCAACTGAGTTATGATGTCTGACTGCTGACCAGATTTTCTTTGTTTCACTTCAATCACCAAGGGTTTTGCCCGACTACTATGTGAACTCGTGACGTGTTAACTACCGCTTGATCGTATTCACACTGGCTGTCAGGCATGACTTCTTATCTCAATCTAAATTTAACTGAATTAGAGAGAGGGAGCATCATATTGATTATCACTCGACTATCTGAGATAGCTGTGGTTTGGTGGTCAGGCAAAACCCATGGTGACTGAAGTGAAATAAAAATCTGGTCAACAGTAAAACCTTGTTGCTGAGTTGGTAGAGCATCGGGCTGGAAACCCGGTGGTTGTTAGTTCGAATCCGACTGCGATTTAAATTTCTATTTCACCTTCAACCATCACCCAGCATTAATACTAGTCTACCAAAATATGGCTATCTCAGATAGTCAAATGATGGAAAAAATAATTATTCCATCACTTCAGTTAAGTTATACAATCAGCCATTGTTAACTTATTCAGTACTATCTTTAATAAAGCAATAGAATTCATGGGAAATATCTAGTTTTTGGATAAATGAAAGTGTATTGTGCTAAACAACAGTTCAATTTTCATTAAAGTGTTTAGAAGTGTCATGAGTAGTCAAGGTCAATCAATCAGTTTTTACCTTTCATCTTGTTATTATGTCAACTCTACTCTCAAAAGAATGAAGGAAATAAAACTGAAAAGAAGTGATTATTCATCGAAGACTGACATCAGTTGGAGGAACAAAGGAAACCTGGGATCACTGGACAGCTGTTTCGTCCTAGTATGGGACTCCTCAGCAGTGCGCACCCACGACCCCACCAGCAGGGATCGATGAATAACAACTTGAAATATTTCCAAATCTCCACAACCCCCTCAAAATTTAAAAAGAAGTGAGTTGATTTCGTAACGTAAAATCTGGTAGATGTTGATTAAATAGACATGAAAACAAAGTGAAATTAGCCAATTAATCAACTGATGATAAAATTACAGGAAAACAATCTATAAAGATAACTTCTATCGAAAAAAAATAATAGTTGAGTGTACATGGTTCTATTGACAAACACTACTGAAGAGTCATAAGCTAGAAAGAAACAGCTATTTTATGCTCTCTGATTTCCAGTGGTTCTCTAGTTGATTAAAACTGGTTTGAAATCAATCCATTTTCCATAAATTTCCCAATGGAATACGTGATGTGGCGTAAAAACTGGTTACATTGATGCAGATACAACCATACTTATTTATTTCTCCTCTTGAATCTTACCCATTGTATTTAATACACTACACCAATTACTTCATTATCTTTGTATACTATGAAGTGTACCACTGCTAAAACTAAGGTCAACTTCAGTTTGCATTTCACTCTGACACTCACCATTTTTGGGTTCTATCATGTAAAAAAAAATGTGCCAAGAAAACACCTATAGCGAAATATCTCTAAACCTCCTTATATTTCTCAAATTCTATGACCATGTCGTACAGTTGGATACAGTCGGTATTTTTTTTACAGTATACTAAACTTTCAGTAGAGAATTAGATATTCTACTGGTGCAACAGATTGAATGGGTTCTGAAAAGTTATTAGCCATATGGCGTTACAGAAGAAGGTATCTGTGAGGCCAATTACCTTGGGAAGAAAAGATAAAGACAGTTGCTGATGATAGTCTTGAAACGGTTGATACTATGCAGTTGTGGATTTAAATCACGTCTAACCTACGAAAGTTTAGGCAGCAGAACAGTATCATTAGCCCTCAAACAATAAGTAGGCTTCACTTCCTAGTACATATTCATGCTAGTGGTCGTCAGGACAGTTCAGTTGAGCCAAAAACGTCTTCGTGTGTTTTTTATTAACTTCACACGCATACACACAAGCATGTTAAGATGTAATCGTGTTAGGAGTAAGTATAGGATGTACGAAATCCTAGTATGCGCACACATCGCAGAGGTAACACTGTGTTTATTAAACCGAAAGATAGGAATGATTGATTCCATTTGTCAGTTCATTGAACAAGCACAAATGGACACCATCAACGAAGACGTTAAACAATGAATTTTCTGTTTAGTCTCTAATAGTATACACCTCTTCCAGTATTCTTTACTATTTTTTTTATTGGTATTGGAACGAAGCGCTATTTTGAAAAACCTTGAGCAGTATTCACCTAATTAACCAATTAAGGCAACAAAATATTACCTCTAACACCAAATAAATAAAATGAATGAGATACGTGTTAGCAAATAAACTTTCGTTAACAACCTTTAACCTATAAACGGATAATAAGTTTACATTATTGAAAAAAACTAAGAAGTTACCATTCGCAGTTTGAGGTGTACAAAGACAGTAGTCAAAGAAGTCCACGTTGATTTCTTTATCAAAACTTCTAAATACCCAATACGTTTTCTACTGAACTTCTCAACGATAACCTTAAAACGTATTACGAAGTTACAACCCTTGTACAAAAAGTATCTATCGTTCCTCCGTGGTATAATGGATAACGCCTTGGCGTTTGAAGCGATGAGTATGAGGTTCAGGTCTCAGTGGGAACAACATCACTGACAGGGAAGGCAGGTACATCAAGCTGACGAGTACCAAAGAGGACGAAATGTGCGTCTTGGATTCTTCTACTAGCCACAACAAACCAAATAATCGCATTATGAAGTGATCGAAATAAGTGTACTCCTCAGAATTATAAGTTGATAACCAAAAGATATCCATATCAAAAATTATTTTTTGTACAGACAGACAGGTGTATCGGTTGACAAAATTCACAATAGTATACAAAGAACAGGTGGATAGAAAAGGAGTGATATGAAAGTAGACAAAGTTATATGAAATAATAAACAACTTGAAGATAAAGGTTAGCGAAAATATACAAGACATCAAAAGGTGAATGAATACATCTGCATTACTGTGAATGATTTTCAACCATGTCACTAAGAGTTCCCAACCGCTGATTTCTACAGCCTTGGGTACCCCATCAAGGTATTCTACATCTCGACGAATTGCTAAAAATAACAGTAAGAGAAAACATCGACTGATGCCATGTGTCGGTCCAGTCTGAACGCTGTTTCAACTTATTGCAACTTAGTATGCCACACCGACGTAGGCGACGGCTTGGCATGTACACTTCAGTACACGTTCTAGCAATCTCAGTCGATTAAGGTTCAAAACTTCACCAATCGAATTGCCTATATAGCCAAATAACTTCTGTCGGACCACAAACCATGATTCTACCAAACGCGAACAAAGTGATGAAGATAACTGTGATTAAAAACTTGCAACCGCTTCAATGGAAAACTGAGTGATGCCTCCGAAGTGAAGATAAGAGTAAGACAAGGCTGAAGCCTACCATCACCGATCATCTTCCTGATTGTAGTCAAATACACTGGATCATGCAACAAACTGTCAACACCAACAAGAGGCACATACGCTGCACAGAGCAAAACAACCCAGAACAACATTTAGATTTCACCCATGATCATTTATGACTAATGTCTTATGTAGCAGAAACTCAAAGATCTACAACCAAAAACTAACAAGTTAACACAACAGGCAACGCAGCAAAGACAAGACATCCTTCAAGTGAACCTACAAAAGACACAGGTGATGAAGATACCCAACAACAACAACAACAAGCACCATCACCATCACCAACGACACAAATCTAAAAAAACAACTCGTCTCTCCCACCTACCCACCACCTACCTACGCAGCATCATTTCAACTACACACCACACACGCACACATGATGATGTCAAAGCCAGACAGCATCACAAAAACAGTAAGACAGGTCTTCATTATTCTGAAATAATCAGTCAAGAGATCGACTGCACTGCACTGCACTCACTATAAGGAGTGAACAATATCCGCATTTTAAACACCAACATCAGTCAATTCAGTGTCTCTATATAATTCAGAAACTTGGCACGTCACAAAAAGCATTTACAACAAACTACAGAATGCATTGTCAACAAACGCCACCGACGCTCACTCGATGGTGACACTGAAGATCAGATGAGATGAGAAGAGAAGGCCAGAATAATAAGAATAAGCAACAAGGAAGTCACTCTGGCTGGCTGGCTGGCTGGCTGGCTGGCTGGCTGGCTGGCTGGCTGGCTGGCTGGCTGGCTGGCTGGCTGGCTGGCTGGCTGGCTGGCTGGCTGGCTGGCTGGCTGGCAACGAACCAACCAACGAAGAACCCATCAACCAACAAATATGCAGAAGAAGAAAATGGGGTGGATTGGATTGAGGAGACACTTAGAAGACCGATTGGGGACGTCACGCGCCAGACCAGGCCAGGCCCTCGAGTATTTTATCACGACCACTGAGATAGTCATTACGCAGACTTTAGATAATTACTTACCCAAGATTTATCTCATATAGCAACTTGTTTAACCGTCGCAGTTTCGAACTGGAAAACAACTTAAACACAATCTTATTTATGTGAAAGAGTTGCTACTGTCTGAGAATAAGCCTACAGTCAACTTTCTTAAAAAGCGAATTTTATATGAGTGAAAAAGTTGTGCACCTGAATAGTTTTCGTCATAATACAGGAATACACTATAAAGGGTAGATTTCTTGATAAATATGAGTTGAACAAATCAGCATTTAAGACAGCTATCGGCATTTTATTTGAAATGTTTGTTATCAGTAATCTCTATCTACACCAATACTACGCATTATATTAACATAAAAACTGACAATCCTAAGTAACTAACTCCCCAATTCGCCACACTTAATATCATCACATGGAAGAAGAGGATGAAAAGTAAAAATATGGATAAGAAAGCAATCAAAAAAGGAAGAAAAGCTAAGATAATAATGAGCTTGGATACAGCAGTTAAGAAGAAGGCAATGTATGAATGTATCTGCACCACTGAGATCGATTCCAAGCTATATCAACTGTAGTCTTCAATCGCTGATTTCGGTGGTCATATAGACCCCCCAACCGAGTGGTCTACATTCTCCTATACAGCTCGAAGCAACAATCAGATCTACTACAGACTAATATAATATCTTAGTTATTGCTATACTTGCATTTTTTTTTAAAAGTAATAATTACTGATTTCAGTAAATTACAAAAAAGTATCAACTAACTAACCTGACAGTAACCAACTTCAGAATTATACACTGAATAAGCAGCTAGTACACGAAATAGTGCACATTGACGAGGACCATAACGATCACGAAAGTAAATCGTATTACGAAATGTTCTATTCACATCTAAATCAATTTGATTGAGTGAACATGATGAAGATAGTGCTTGATTCAGCATCTTCTGTAAGAAAATAATAATAATAAGGGAAATAATAATGCGACAAAATAATAATTTTTTTTTCAAATAAGTTTATATGAATTAGATAATAATGAAAAGTGTGATTATAAACACTAACTTATACTACTACGAAATAAAATTATATAAATTAAGTTTTCCGCTTAAATTACTCAATATATAGTAAAGTAACAAAAGGAAATAAATTAGGGTTGATTAATCCCAAAAATAATGGCATTACAACTATATCTTGAGTTGGCATAAATATTGAACAATAAAATCTAGTTGACTGTGCACTAAACTAGTTGGCTGAATTGGATACTTACGTCACAACTTTATACTTGTGATTTACTGTGATCAAATAGTAATAATGGTGATATCAAGACCCAATTGAATGAATATCAAAAGCCAAGGGCCTCTTTCGACTAACGGTTTTATCGTTATTGAGTTATATGAAAGATAAATAATCTAATGAGTACTTCTAAGAACAGAAGACGGCATAATAAGTGCTGTACAACATACTACCTATTCGATCAAATAACGATATATCAGGTGCTAGTTGGTTAGAGGCAATCACCAGGAAACCCTGGATTTAGGTTTCTTGTTTGTGATTATTCGTAGGCAAGGCGCGTCTGCAACCTCGACAGAAGTGGTGTCGTCTGAAACTTTAATTTCGATCATCCAATGCTGTAGTCAACCTCGCCTAGTTAACTAGTTCACTAGTTAATAGTCGGTCCTAAGCCCAGATAAACAGGGAAGGTTGGGAATAGGGCTATCAACCCTAACCCGTAAAATCAATTCAATCGCTAAAAAAACTTCAAAGTACAGAGAAAATATCAACAACAACAAAATTACTTCTCGCTGAAATTGGAGAGATGAAGCGACGCCAGTTGGTGAAAGCCTTCAGGAAGCCTACGTCATGGGATGTCCGCACCATGTATGAATCTAGCGAGGCAGCCCAGATTGCAAAGGAGATCAGTAGGTATGGCACAGAAGTGCGAGTAATATGAGAAAGCAGATAAAATGGAAGTAGAATCTCCAAAATGTCAACTGGAGGGAAGTCAAAAATCTATCCCAATATTGTCACCCAGACGACAACCACAACCACACTGAGCGAGTGGGTATCATAATGTCCTCAATAGCATCGAAATCCTACTCTCATGCAATGAGAACTAATCTCCTCCCCCAGGATCATCACAACAACATTCAACTCAAAAGGAAGCAAAATCACAATCATACAATGCTACGCTATCCACCTACAAATAATGCAGACAAAGAGAGAAGGTGCGATTCTACAACAACTGCAGTCAGTACTCGACAACACTCCAGTTGGTGACATCAAAATTCTAATGGGTGGGATGAGATGAATGCGAAAGTGGGAGGGGACAACTCGGGAAGAGAACCGATCATGGGTCGAGAAGCACTCAGTTAAATGAACGACAATGGAGAACTATTTGCAAACTTCTGCGCATTTAACGATTTCGTGATTGCAGGCAGTGTGTACAAACACAGTGATATTCACAAAGTGACATGGATTTCACCAGATGGACACACTACACTAAAAAGTTGAAAGACTTCAAAAATGTTGGTCATGGACCACAGTTCAAGTTCAACACTCAGAACAGCTACTGAAGGACAAAACTACAAAGGACATCTTCACTTCAGTTACCAGGAAAAAAAATGGAGACAATAAAGCAACATCCCTCAGAGAACCGGCGTGGAAGAACACTGGAACTCTTTGAAAGCTATGTGGAAAGAAACCTGCATTACCTTGTTAGGAAGGAAGCAGAAACAAGTCAAGGAATGGATCTCGACGAACACATGGAAGCTGATAGAGTAAGGAGAGGAAGATGGTGAAGCAGACGATGAACCAGTGCAAGGATGTAAAACGAAAAGAAGAATTGAGTACAAGGTATAAAACACTGAACAAAGACGTGAAGAAGAAGTGAGCAGAAAGATAAAAGATACTTCTACGACAGACTTACAAGTGAGCAGAATAGACTGCTAGTAGGAGAGACATAACAACATTATATAAAATAACCAGGTTACTATCTGGGAAGAGATCAACAGGGATGAGACCAATGAAAGATAGTGAAGGAAACCTAGTTAACAAAGAGGAGAAAAAAAATTGACGGGTTGACCTTTTGAAAAACTCTTGAATCAACCACCACCACCTGCAACTCGTCCAGATATACCACCAGCAGCCAAGCCACAGAACTATCAGTGAACACAAGCCCTAAGACAAAAGCAGGAGTCCTGGACACTATAAAGTTGCTGAGATCCGGGAAAGCAGCAGGATTAGATGGAGTTGCTCCAGAAGCACTGAAAACAGACGCAGAGATAACAGCGGACATGCGCGAGTCACTACTGTAGAAGGTTTAGAAAGAAGGAAGGAAAGGTATCTGCCGATATGAAAAAGGGCTAGCTTGTGAAAATCACAGAGAAGGGAGACCTAAGACTTTGCAAGAACTGGCGAGGAATTAAGCTCCACCCCTGTCCAGCCAAAGCAAAATATTATGCCGCTTCATCCTGGAGAGATTAAAAGGTGCTCTGGATTCAAAATTACGACCAGAACTGACTGGCTCGTTGGCTTCAGGAAGAGCAAATCATGTGTGAATCAAATTGCAAAGCTGCGCTGCGCATCAAAATAGAACAGAGCATAGAATGGCAGCCAACTGGATCTTTACCTCAACTTCAACGACTTTGAAAAGGCCTTCGACAGCTTCAACCGAGAAGTAATTTGGCATGCAGCTGCTTCAACACTAAGGTTTGAGTGCCACAAAACTTTAACAACCTCATTTAACAGCAGCTATATGCTATATGATGCTACATCTTATGCGATTGAAAGTGGAAAGCTGATTGATGCCTCCGAAGTGAAGATAAGAGTAAGACAAGGCTGAAGCCTACCATCACCGATCATCTTCCTGATTGTAGTCAAATACACTGGATCATGCAACAAACTGTCAACACCAACAAGAGGCACATACGCTGCACAGAGCAAAACAACCCAGAACAACATTTCGATTTCACCCATGATCATTTATGACTAATGTCTTATGTAGCAGAAACTCAAAGATCTACAACCAAAAACTAACAAGTTAACACAACAGGCAACGCAGCAAAGACAAGACATCCTTCAAGTGAACCTACAAAAGACACAGGTGATGAAGATACCCAACAACAACAACAACAAGCACCATCACCATCACCAACGACACAAATCTAAAAAAACAACTCGTCTCTCCCACCTACCCACCACCTACCTACGCAGCATCATTTCAACTACACACCACACACGCACACATGACGATGTCAAAGCCAGACAGCATCACAAAAACAGTAAGACAGGTCTTCATTATTCTGAAATAATCAGTCAAGAGATCGACTGCACTGCACTGCACTCACTATAAGGAGTGAACAATATCCGCATTTTCAACACCAACATCAGTCAATTCAGTGTCTCTATATAATTCAGAAACTTGGCGTGTCAAAAAAAGCATTTACAACAAACTACAGAAATGCATTGTCAACAGATGCCACCGACGCTCACTCGATGGTGACACTGAAGATCAGATGAGATGAGAAGAGAAGGCCAGAATAATAAGAATAAGCAACAAGGAATTCACTCTGGCTGATTGGCTGGCTGGCAACGAACCTATCAACAGCCCATCCTCTAACAAATATGCAGAAGCAGAAAGTGGAGATGGATTGGATTGGATTAGATGGGACATACACTGAGAAGACCGATTGGGAACGTCACGCACGAGGCCAGGCTATGCTCTCGAGTAGAACCCAAATGTGAAAGGACGAGTTGGGTGTCCGAGGAGAGGGTGATATGGAGGAGATCATGTGAGGGAGGAAGAAATGAAAGCTTCTAGGTAGATGTAGTTCTAGGTTGAAAAGACTGGAGAGAAGAGAGTGAAATGGAGACGTGCTACTGAAGCTCTATGTCCCACTAGGAACCCAAGTGATAAGTAATAAATAATGATAATAATGCTGCAGTTAGAGGCATTATCACTCAGCTATTAGGATCACGACCGATCTCCTATAGGACTGGATTAGGTACATTGATCAGTCACTGAAGGACAACGAACTTCATCTTGTCTAGTCTTAAATGTTGACCGACTCCTATCGAACAGCTTAGTAGTAATGTCTCTGACTGCAGAACTGAGTAACGTAGGTCCAAGCTTCAGATGGGCTATCAGTTTCGTAGAGGATACAGATACGCCTTGCTGGAAAGTGCCAATAAGTACGAGAACCTAGGTCGAGCAAGGTTTTCTGTTGATTGCCTCCATCTGACCAACAATTATCACAGTGGATCTTGACAATCAGTGTCTTTAACCTGGTCGATAGAATTTGAGCAACACTTAGGACTGGAGAGTATGAGGTCGAAAACATTTTTACGAATACAAAGTTGAAACAGGCATAATCTTTTTTAATGTTTGCAAAGCATAGCAATTAGTTTAATATACAGCAGAAAAATTCTAATTATACTCCTCTGAAATTAGTGGGATGCAACTAGCCAAAAACAAGAACAGGAAAATTCAAGCTTAACTAATAATTCAAATCCTTTGTAATCAACAGCCTTGAGTATAACATAACAAAGTTCAAAGCAGCGGATGCTGAGATCAAGCTCTGGTAGGAACACCATCAGCAGAATGTAAATAAACCCATATAAAGATTGATGGTAAGACAAACGACACTTCGTAAATTCCATTGGTAGACACCATTAAAGAACATAGTCGTACATAAACTCATCATATGTATTATCGTTGAAAGATGTTACAACTGTAGTCTTTAAATGAACGAATAGCCATAGAATAAATTGTGTGTGTGTGTGTGTGTGTGTAACGTTTGAAATAGATGTCTTAACGGTTGGAAATCTTCTATGCTGAACTATAGGAGCAATCGAAAAGTCCTACTATTTACTCGACTTCTGCTACATACCCCTGATATTTGCCTGTAACCATAAAATAACTTTATCATCGTTGTTTTCACACCGTTGCTAGCTTTTGTTTTTTCTACTGCTCCTGAAGACTGAACTCTAATTGGTTCTGAACTCTTTTAACCTATCAGGGAATTCAGTGTTGTCAAGATTGTTTAGAAATTTATGTATTTAGCATCGCTCTCAACTGTTTTAACTGCTGTTGAGACAGTAAAAGCTCTCTGTCAACGGTCCATTTGCTCTTCTTATGCTCACGTGTGTGTGGTAGACGTTATGATTAGCATTAGAGTCGATTCGTTTGCACGTTAGGTTCGTATCGTTTGTAGACTGTTAGGTCGAACTACCGGTCATAACAACTTCAGTGAATGGTTTTCTTATATTCCGAAGGAAGAAAAATAAAAAGGTAAAACTGCTGGAGATTAAATGACGAAAAAAGTTATTTATGCACAAAATATTCAATGATAGATATATATCACTGGACGCAATTGTAATCTCGGTGATAAATCTTATTTTATCCAGGTGTAATGATTAGAAAATTTTGACATGAAATGATACGTAGAGTTTGTTCAAAATTAAGTGTAAAATTCCACTCAGCTGTTACTCATTGGTGCATAACTTATCGAAAATTTTAAACCAGTTCAACATCAACTTCACATTGAGGCCAAGGAAGCGTAACCGAAACTACACACTAGGCCTGGTGAATAAAGTTTATCTGTCAGGATTATTTCAAAAATTGATGTCAAACAAGAAAAATGATAAACCATTCTAGTAAAATTGAATACTCATTAGCAACGATGATGGGACCAAACATTTATTTGCTTTGTAGGTTTTCTTATGCATTTTTAGATCACACATAATCAATCACTCCTACTAGTTAATTTCTAATGAAAATCGTATTGATAGTACAAATGAGAAGTGAAAACCATCCAGTTGTGAGAAGTCTCATGATAATCTCTTCTGCAAATAATCATCCTTTTATTGGATGTTTGGATTATATGTGAGTTACAGGGAGGAATCCTTCCACGAAATATTTCAATAAATAACTCCTATTTACCTTCTTCAGTCAGCAATCATTTGCAGACAAAAATTGAAATCTTCCATTATTTTGCATTGAGAAGTCTTGGAACTATAGTTTCTTCGCTCAGATGCTTAATTTACATCCAGTGAACCATAAACCTAAATCCTGGTGCATTCACGAACTTCTAAGCAGGTAGGCAGTATGTCTAACCTTCATATAATGGATGCGACCTATAGGTCAGAACATAAACATACATGTGCCTACCTACTGGATTGCATTATTTTTTAGGATTCTTGTTTCAAAAATATACGAACTAATATTTCTATGAGCCATTAAGATCAAATCATTCTTTTAAGGATTGGTGTGATACATTTTCTCAATGGTATATCCACAATGCTAAGGAACTGGAATTAGATCAAACTTTCAATCTTTAGTTAAACAAAACCGAACTCAAATTTGCTTGAATGCCTACTGTTAACTTAAAAGAGAAAAGACAACTTCAGAGCTTTCACTATCATATACATTTTACATTATGGTGTATTTAAGTATGTTTTAACTTCCCTTAGGAAAAAAATCAATCGAATGGCCTATTCATCAAGTGTTAATGTATCAACATAGAACAGATTAATGAATAGCTAGTAGAGTGATTCTCACCGGTAAAAATGGAAACAGCATAAGTGAATACAGAAAAAAAACAACCATTCATACTTTTAAAAAAGAAGTTACAAAAAGGAAGAAGAAGAAGTAAACAACTAACTTTCGTTAGATTTAACATTCTTAGCATATGAACACTACTCAAAATAAGACATCTAAGAGTACAGTGACATCATATCATAGAATTACACTGTACAATATGTTCATCTTTATTCGATAACCTAACAATCGACAAATACCATGTTAATACAAAGATAATGAAAAACTACTAACATGTCCACCTTAAGAGATTCTTATGTTCTCAGTTAGTATACTTTTTTTGTTGTTATTATTATCGTTGTAATGACGTGAATAATCCATATAAAAGCCACATAACATAACGATCATAAGACAATATACATATAAATCTAGACAATCACATATACTATGGCTATTTTTTAAACAAAACGTTTGGTTTATAGTCAAAAGACCATCTCTCCTCTTTCATATGGATTCTAAGCTACAGAAAGTTGGATTAGGAAGAAAAAACGTTCAGGGTGGTCAGATCAAAACTTGGTACTAGTTGATGAAGTCCCTGACTGTTTGTGTTTCAGACCGAAAGGTTTTGTTGCTGACGAAATCTCAGCTAGATACTGAAGACTCATTTGGCATTTACCGACTTACGTCACCTGTGGCGTTGGCGAGATATCTAGCCATCTATCAATAGACGAGCATACTGCACTGCAGTCCCTTCTTATCTGTTCTACGGCTGGGAGACATGGTCGTTGAAAGTAGACGATACTAAGCGGTTGCAGGGTTTTCATCATAGATGTCTTCGTCGCATTGCTCGCATTTGGTGGAATCAATGTGTAAGCATTTTGAGGTCGGGTAAGGGTACTAGGCAAGGTTGTGCGAGGTTGTGAACCTTAGTCGACTGAGATGTCTTCGACATGTACTGCGCATGCTAGGGGAAATTGGACTAGGATGGAAAAGAGTCCAGAGTGGTCAGACCAACACCTAGCACCAGTCGATGAAGTTCCTGACTGTTGACCTGAGCCATATGAGGAGATCTAGACTGACTGGTTTGGGTCCTCGAAACGAAAGAAATCAGTGGTTGAGGACTGTTGGTCGGATGGCAAAAATCTGTCACAATGGCGCTGAGGTATTCACTCCTTGACACCTTCTAAAGCTTGAATATTCCCAGATTGTTTACTCTCTTACACTACTCTGTCTACTTTGATATCACTCCTTTTCTGCCCATCTGTTTTTTATGTACTTCTGTGAAGTGTGGCAGCTTCAGCCGATGCACTCCTATGCAAGGTTCTACTTTTATTGTGTTAGTAAATCAGTCAGTCATTTCATTTGTGAGTTCCAAGATTTTAAGTTAGTCAATACTGATAATAATGATTAACAGAATGACAGTAAATAATGATAAGATTGATGGCTTTATTATCTAAGCATCCACTATTGCCTAAAACACACTATACAATAAATTCATTGTAAACCAACGAGTTCATGTTCATTTATATTAAGTAAACGTCGGTCTGTCCAACTTTTGCAAAACAGATGTGGTTTATCAATTAACAAACGTGCTCCTGATTACTGGTTGAAATTACAATCATAAAGCTAAGCCACTTGACATTCCAGTTGTACTTAATGAATCTAAAATTTCTCTTGCAAATAAACAAATAGTACAGGGTCCCTTAAAAGAAGTTCTTATTCTTAGCAATGTTCATTGTTAAACAATATATGATATACAGAAAAGATTCGGTACAATTTAAAGGTGATAACTGAAACATTACTATAGACAGATGCTCAGTTTTTTTTCAACCTTTCAGCTCATTCAAACCAATGCAAACACAAAAACCTGCAGACTTTCATCAACACATAATCTCCAACTCGAAGGTTAGTGAGGAACTAACTGATTCACCTGTGTAAGGTCAGTCAAATCGGATGTGATAACACATATTTGCCAATGACAGAAGACGAGTGGTAACGTACTCGCTGTAAGAACTGACGATTCTAGGTTTCTCCACATCCACGAGAGATTGTAGGCGTGCACTGCTAAGGAGTCACAAACTAAGGTGATACAGTTCTCCAGTACTCTAAGGTTCATAATAGTTCCCTGATTGATGCTGAGTACTACGAATTACCAACATCAAAGTGACATGTCTTCTCAGAGAAGAAAATAATCTTCTATCACATTTTCAAAATTGAAAGGTCAGTGTTTGAATGGTCCGATAACAAGTTGTTGAAAATTAGCAGTCTAATATACACGTTCGACAGACCAAGTTTTATGCTAGAACATGTGCTGCTACAAGGATTAAAACGAGTCAACTTGATGAACACTACTCTACAACTATAGTAAACTTATTAATTTGTCACGTAATCACAAGTTCACACTGAGCAATCAAATCATCAAGGACAGATAATAACTAACTTCGATTTTATTGACAAGAATAATAAGCATTCAATGAAGTTTCAACTTATAAATTTCTCACGTAAATAAGAGTTCACTGAGTAAAACAGCTGAAACCACCAATAAAACTAATTGATTTAAATAACAAATGATTTTCAGTATACTACTGAACAATATGGGTAATAGGAAGCTACTGAAACCAATAAGTAGACTACGCCAGCTAGATAAAAAGTTCTAAACACTGAACACCCGTTCCACCAGTTTGAAGCCTACTCCAGTGATGAACAGTTACAAATTCAACTCGCACAGACAAACTACTCATGCCAATTGAATCTGCTTAGCTGACCTGAATGGAATGTCAAATTGCACATACTGAAACCAGAGAAACAACCATTTAATGTTTAGATCAGTCTAAACAGGCTAGCAAAAATTAAAAGATCAGTGGGAGTGGCTTCCAACTACTCATGTTGGTCAGTAGTACATTTAACTAGTTAATTTATGAACCTTTTGTGTTACAGGTCACATTTGTGATGTTGGCTGTATGGTTGGTTTCCAACGGGAACCTTATTGATAATAGAGTTAAGCGATTTACAAAACAACTCACTGATAAGAAATGTTAACGTGGACTATGCAATTTTTAAATCATTTCCAAAGTGCTTATCCCATTCAACTAATCATCCAAGAAGTGGAAAAATTTATAATTAATACCATGGACTATGAAACAACAGAGCACACACTAAGGAAATAAGCATTCCCTAGTGACTTATGGTGCAACTCAGTAGTCATATCCATGTTCTTACATGTGGAGCTGTGTCTCATTTATCTAAACACTTGATCCCCAACAAACAGGAGTCGTGAGTTCGAACCCCGCCCTCATATAAAAGATAGTTCATCGCTTACTTCACGTGCGTATATCATGTTGCTGAATGGATCTCGATTCGATTCCTTACAATTACAATGTACAGCTTAATGATACAACCTGATGGCTGAAACCTTACAAGGTGGCGACGACTTGCATCTAATGTTAAACTAGTTGAAAGCAGCATATCTAGGCTGACCTAATGATCATTCTAATCTAGAACATCTTTCTCAGCTTCAACAAAAGCATATTAATACAATAAACTTGATGAAAGGTTTGCTCTCATACTATCATAACTTAAGTAGCCAACAGAAAAGAAATCGAACTGAAAGGCTTTTCTGTTCTACTTTAGGACTTTTTTTCAATCAGACATACTGTCAACCAATTATGATATCGAATTCACAGCTACTACTTATCATGAAAATCTACTACCTGGCATTTTACTATCGTCAGGAGAGTACAGTTGACGGTGAAACTAAATGCCACCCATTAAAATTTGATAAAAAACACACACACACACACACACACACACAAAGGCTTACTCATTAAATGAGGAAAAAATACAGTTAATACTTTCTTAACGAATCATAAACCAAGAACAAAACACCGACTAAGTGGATTTAAATTTTTGAGATAGTGAAGAATATTTTTAACTCAGAAGGAGGATTTTGATGGTGTTATATATTCTCTGAGTTCGACGGTTTAATATTGAAGCTTTCATTGTCATTCTAGACAACCATCATTAGTACAAACTTCTTTCTGATAATGAAAGCCTCATGATTGAATAATCCAACTCAGAGGACGGAATAACATCAAAATGTAGGCTAGTTTATCAAGTTTCTAAAAGGAAATAAACGTGAAATGTAGCTGATGAACAAAAATACATTTAAACATAACTTTCTAGCTAAAGCTAAGCATCATTTTGAACTAGATAATAAGAGGTAGATAATAGATAAGAAGTCGATGACTTCAAGACAAGCAGATAGATAGACAAACCGACACATCGATGCAAAAAGATAGAACAACCAAGATCGTTAGCACATTCAACCTTACAATACTGTATATAAACAAGTACACGCTAAAATCAAATTCTACGCATAAATATTTACATGTTATATAGTAAGGGATGAGTTAGAATTGTTGGCCAAAAGAAAAAGATACGCATAGGTGTGATACATAATCAAACACAGAAACAATGATGAAATGTGAAAGAGAAATACACATTTAAGTTTATTTTATAAACTATCCCTATGATAACTAACTTATTAGTTAACTGAATGAAATGAAAAGACAGAAAGAAGAAGAACAATGGAGAAAGGTAGAACAGAGAAGTTTGACCTCATCATATGCAAAAAATAAACTATGAAATGTCATATGCATAATCAATACACCCACTTCACTTCACTGCACTTCACAAAGAGATCAATAAAGGTATGCATATAAAATTCGATCGTTATCTTTCGTTGAGAAAAATCACAATAATCACAATATAGAAAATCTTGTTGACAAGTAGTAGTTGATAATGAGCACACTAATTACAGTATAATTACTAATAATTATTGGCTGTAGTTAAAACAGACGACTGAACTCTAATGCTGTATGTGTGACAGTGTGTATATAGCCTGAGACAACAACGTAAAAAAGGCGAAACTTCCGTATCCCTACGAATTAATTATGCAGTCCTGAAGTGTAACAGCGGAATCCGTGACACACATTCCATCTTATTTGAGACTTGGCAGCCGGATGTGCCCATCACCCAGTGAGCGATGTTGTCCCACCAGAACTCGAGCCCAGGACCGACCGCTTCAAACGTCAGACAGTTACCCTTTAAGCCACCAAATCACGATACCTACCTCTTGTACGACGAGTGTAGTTATATACAATACTGCTTGTAGTATCTCGCCGTTAATTGGACCGAATCGGTCGGTTACTATTGGCATATGGGCTTTTGCGCGGAGCCTCGATTGTGCTTGTATTAACGACAGATAATACAACCAATATCATATAAATGTCGGTTTTATTTTTAAGAGACTAACATCATTTGGAGAAATATTAAAAACCTGAGAGCATAGAACAGCTATTTCGTCCTAGAGTGGGACTCCTCAGCGGTATGCACCCACTACCCCACCAGTAACCGAACTTAAGACCTTCAGGCCACAAGGCGGAGACGTTAATCATTCACCCACTGGGTTGGAGTTCAATCGTTCATAGTGTTTATATAGCATAAAACGACAACATAGGAAAATGAAACTTCCGTATCCCTTTAACTATGCAACCCTGTAGGGGATAGATTTCAATCGAAACAAATGTTGATGTGATAAAAACAGATCAACACTGGACGTTGAACAAAATTGTACTTGTCACACCTCGCAACAGTAATAAAAGGATATTGTAGTCAACAAAAAGGATTAGAGATGACAGAGAATAATTAAATAAAGTTTGATAAAGTATTCGAAATCTTGATGATGTGTGGTTATATCTGCGCAACACTGTCATCGACTTTGATCTAATTCACCCAATGTCTTGAAGGACTGGCTTTTAAAATCTTGAGGATATCAACCAAGTAGCTTGCCCTACATGGATCAGAATAACAATTAGCGACTCCATAAATTGACGTCACACTTATGTCAGCCTTTCTCTAGTTTTTTCTCAACTTAATTCTACTTTAGTTAACATTCCACACTGAGTGACTATGGTTGATGTAAGTTAACATTCTCAGTAACCTTCAGTAGTTAATACGTATGACCCAAATATTATTAGTTTTTCGTCAGCTAAATGCAAACAAGAATAAGGCGAAAAGTATGCGTGAAAAACCTGTAAATTTTTAATGCCATCATGGTATTACTAACGATTCAACTAGTCTCTAAATATTACACATCAAGTACAGTACCCAACCAGCACTATTACAAACTTGATCAGTAGAAATACGTAACAAATGAGAACTAGATAATATCTACTGGTCGGTTAGTATACGTAATCTAAGGTGTCAGTATCAAAGTAGGTAACGGTATCTTAACACTTTCAGTCACACCAATGAATGACGTGAATTTGAATATGTAACATAGTATTAGTTTCTTTAAAGTTCTAAAAACGCCTTTTTGATGAGCACCAACCTAGATTGGAGACTTAATAACGATTACTTCCAATCAATCGGAATCTACGTACGTTCCATTCAGAACTGAGTGAAAGCTGTCATTCTATAATACTTCATGTGAGAACAAATGGACTTAACATTATTAAACGCCTATTGTATTGCGCTGCAGTTCGCTCTGTTATACTTCATGGCTGTGAAACATGGCTATCAAAGGTGAAGGATATGAGAAAACTTCAGATGTTCGCCCACTGCCATCTTCAAAGCATCGAACACGTCGTAAAGGTTAGACGTGGTTTAAAGTAAGAGAGGTAAGTCAGTTTGAAAACCTTCGTCGACTCAAATCACTCGGACATGTGATATGCATGCACAGTCACCGTTTACCCTATGTTAGCGGAGATTAGTTAAGACTAGAAATATATCAACAATGGTAAAAATAAATCATGGCGTCAGGCTATGAAGTCTTGCTTGTATTGTGTTCTCAGCTCAGAGAACACAATACAACCAAGACCATCCACCTGAGCTACAAATATTCTTCAAAATTATACGAGGCTATGAAGTCTCTGACTGTTGACTTAAACCGTGTAAGAAAGATAAGCCACTCAGCTTAGGGTTCACATAACAACCGATATCAGTAACTAGATATACAATTGGTGATATGACTTGCAACCGATCTCAAAGATGCATCTACACGTCATCTTCATCTGTTATCATATTAGATTTCATCATTATGTTAGCCCATCTTCTCTCCATATGACTTCCTACTGCTTTTGACTGCTTTCTTATTGATATCCCTACTTTTCATCGCATTGCCTTCCTCTTCAACGTGATGACATACTGTGGTGACTTTAAGCATTATACAGTATTGCTAGGTCTTATGTTGGTATTGACTAACTGCCTGAATTGTATAACGTATGGGTAAAATATGCCAATTTAATTTGAACTTCAGTTCATTATGAAGTCTATAAAACACAAATAACATAAACGTTTCTCTGATGTATGAAAGAACTGCAGAGCTACAATGAAAGAGGATAAAATGATAGTATCCCATTTCTTGATGTTCTGTTGGTAAGATGGTTAGACGGAACTCTGAAACGAAGTGTATACAGAGATTCAACATCAACAGGTCAATATGCGCACTTCTTTAGCGCCGTACCCCTCCAGTACAAAAGGAACTTGGTGAAATGTCTAGCATACCGCGACACAGCTATTTGCTCAAATAATGCTACAGAGGAAGAGTTCGCCATCATCCGTGATGTGCTTAGTAGGAATTGCTACCCAGACAAGTTTATGACTAAGCATATGAATCTTAGGAGGGTTAAGACATGAACGCCAACAGTTCTTGAAGCTGAAATTTGAGAGCGACATTGCCGTTGAGTTCATCACACAACGCATTACAACAGCCCTGCAAAAAGCATTTACAGCCGCTAAATTATGTCCCATCTTCTACAGCCGCGCGATTCTAGGTGCAAGAAATAAAGACAAACTGCCTGATTCTGCCAACCCTGTGTGCTTTTATTAATTCAACTGCTCCTGTGGAGCTAGTTACGTTGAGCGTACAATAATGCAGCTCCATCGTCGAATTTTTGAACACTACCCATTATGGTTGAGCAAGGGACAAATTAAAACAATATAGAGCTCCCTACTTGCACACTTAGTTGCCGTGGCACATCAAGTAGATACTAGAAAAGCTTTCAAAGTTACTTACTATATTCCAATTAATTTACCACATGGATTATGCACTCGCTTACTTTATATAGCAGAGGCAATTGCAATCCACCTTTACAAACCTAACCTTTGTATTAAAACGAAGTTTGTAAGACCACTTTCATTACCGTAGCTATCAACATGATGCAACTTCTAGTATTACTTTGTACACCTCTTCACCTTCTTGCTTGTATAAATAATCATTTGTTATCCTACTGTTACGTAATCACTTATTGTTTATGACTGAACACTCATCAAAAATCACTCGATTTACCTAAGAATAACCTGCTTCATATCTCCAATTTTAATTACTCTATTACTCTATTTACATCTTGATTTCTAAAACTTATCATCTTCATGACTTACTTAAAATCTATGATTATTGTTCACCAACTCCCCACCACTTGATTGATATTTTGATTGAATTGTAAACCTATATATTAGTGTAGAGCCGAAAACGAAGACCTAATTGAAAAGGAATATATTTCTTTGCTCAATTAGTCTTTTCCTGATAAATTAATCGACTTCACTGTTTAAGGTATGGAAAAATTATACACTAATAATATCGGAAGCTACTCACACGAACAACTTCAGCGTTACACCGTATCCAAACTTAATTTCTAATGATGATCAATATTGAACTACTGACAGTTATATAGACAGAAGTATAAAATTTTTGCCTAGACCTATAGATAGATGTAAGTCCTGTTTAAAAAAAATGTATACTTGGGTAACCCGCTAAGAAGAGATAAGTGAGCAAATTGTTAAAGTACGCCATTATTTACCTTGGAAACTAGTCAAAACAATGGACGACAAATCATTACTACTGAAAAAGTTTGAAAATTACCACAGAATACCGGTTTTCCCCACCATTTCCCAATTCGATTTCTTTATCATCAAAAAGATCAATAATCTCATAGGCTTTCCACGGTTGCATAAAGAAGTAACTTTGAAGTAAAGTCTTGGTAGTGTATCATCCACCCTCTTTATTACTTAGGAAGTTAGATTAGTTTTCTGCACAATTTACCTCTCAGAAATCAGTTATAGTTACAGTGAACAATGTATGCTGGTTATATTCGCTTATACCGTTGAGTTAACAAGAAAACTATATACTATAACTGATAAAATTAAGCGAAAAGAAGTTTACAAAAATAAACAATTATTATTCGATACGGGATGATGGCTCAAGGGTCAATGAAAACCTTATTTGCAGTAGGATTCGAACCAATAACCTCTGGATCACTGGGTCATATTAATAACATCATTCATAAAGACTTCTTTATGAAATAAATACTGATGAAGTCGTCTAGCCTCAAACCTTGGAGAACACTATACAATTATCATCCTCAAACCTAACCACAAATATTCTCTACCTTCTCAAGAATAAGACATATAATTGAAGGAAAGGAAGATGAATAGTTTTCAAAATCAAATTTGTGAACACCATTTTGCCTACAAACTTGGCACGAGTGTATACTTAGACGGAAGCAGATTTAGCCCTTCTCTCTTCTGTATGTTCAAAATCGATTTGTTCCCACACTGAACTCATGGCGGTAACATTCATCTTACACAATTACCAAGGTTGTTTCAAGATTTTCACTGTTTTTCTTCTTTTTCACCTCTGAAGAATCTCTACCCAAGTTCACTTAGCCGGGTAAGAGTTTATAGAGACCTTTCTTCTGAAGTAACGACAACCACCATTGCTTAGTAAGGACGCACACTGTCACTATTCTTATTCAACTTTGTTACAGAAGTTCCTGTAGAATATAAACCTAGGTAGCCCAAATTTTCATGAATTGACTTGCTTTCACGAGCGCACGTGGTTGACTTGGAGTATGCAAACAACATCCACCCATTAAATGAAGACGTTAGTAAAGTGGTCTTCTGAATGCCTTGAGCAGAAATCCGGCTATGTTTGGTGTCAAATGTAGGATGATCCTTTAAAATTGATTTTCCACTAAATCTCAATTTAAAAAATGAAGTGAAACAGAAGAATGCGTTGACCACTTCACTTACTTGGGCAGTTACATCAGTTCAAAAGGGCTAATTGTTGACAAAATCTCGACAAGGACTCAGAAGACCTGCTCAGCATTTGCAAATTCACGTTATATCTGAGGCCAATGAGACATCCAATTACCTATTAAAGGATCAGTATACTGAGCAACAGTCCACTCTGTCCCATTATACGGTTGTGAGATATGGCCGTTGAAAACAGAAGATCAGAAGGAACAAAAAGTTTTAGACCACAGATGTTTTTCGTAGCAGTGCTCATGTGCGATGCAATCATCATATGAGCAATATCGACATTAGGTGAACGGTACTATGCAAGGAAGGTAAGTAGATCAATGAGGTTGTGAACGTTTACCAACTGACGTGGATAAAACAAGTGTTGTACATTCCAAACCACCACCTATCTCGACACATACTGTGACCAAAGTAGAATCGTATTGAAAGAAGTTCAAGGGTGATGAGACCAAGAACAAGAGAACACGGATAAATGATCAGAAGCTGTTGGTGATAACCCTAACAATCACTCACAATGACACAGATATATTCACTCATCATCATCTTCCAAGCCTTCAATATTGCTATGAACCTTCATTCATTTATTCTCTTTCTAACTTAACACCGCTCTTTTTCGATCAACTTCCTTGCATACTCCAATGAGCTGTGGTGACTGGAATCAACGCACCTCTGTGTAAGGTTCTACGTTGATTTGTCTATGTGCCAGTCCCCTATCGTCTTGCTTATTTTTAAATCCCATATCATGAAATCTGTTTTATTTGACTTGCTTATATTTCCATTTTAAAGTGACTTAGTGAGCAGATATATGATCAGACTGTCCAAAATCCATGGTATCAGATTTTAAGATAAACTTCATGTGTCAAATAAACTATACAAATTTACAAACAGGATTAACTATTTCAAACAATAATTCGAAATTGAGAAAATTCAGGTCAGCAAACACCTTCCCGTTCATGTACACACAAATCTATTGTATAAAGGCTACTAATCTTACATAGCTGCCCACATCTCGCCAGATAGAATACGATTGAAACTCGCAATCCCAATACAAGTTACACTGATAATCCGTACATAGGCAGCATACTTCACCCCCACCCCACCACTTAAATTTTATTGGCAATCACTGTGACTACTAACAACACTAGTAAAAAAAATAATAAAGCAGAATTAAAACAAACACTAACTTACTGCATAAATATCTTTATTTCTATTTTTAGCATCTGCTACGCAAAGAAGAAGAGGCCAAACAGTCATGCGAAATCGATCAGGAATCCCCTTGAAAATTCGTCGGGTTAACTGAGAAATATGAATATAACAGAATAAAATAAGGCTTGTAACAAAACAAGTTGTACTTGATGAGTCATCGGCTTACCTTTTTCTCTTCCAAATTCTCGTGATCACCACCAAACTAACAGTGATATACGCCTCCCTCCGGTACAGCAACAACGTACCTACCTATCTACAGTCTAGACGAGAACGTATCAACAGCTAGTCGTTACATTTTGGTGTCAGAGGTGGGATC
The DNA here is from genome assembly GCA_944470555.2 of Heterobilharzia americana. NCBI lineage: Eukaryota > Metazoa > Platyhelminthes > Trematoda > Strigeidida > Schistosomatidae > Heterobilharzia > Heterobilharzia americana. The sequence continues at coordinate 11,197,072 of OX104132.1, read as the reverse complement.
CGGCCCGCTAACGATCAGATCGATGTGCACTCAACAGCAGCCATCCCTCTAATGTAACTTGTGACAGCTTCACACACCATACCGAGCCTCTAACTCACTGAAGTACAACCAGGCACTGAGGATAGTGCCACAAAGAAAGGGGGAGTAGTGTAACGCATTCAAAATTTTACTCATTCATCTTCCAATTTCGATTTCTAGACTGTCCCACGTCTTCGTTGTCAAGCTCTACCGTTTGTCAGTTATCTTTTATTATTGAGTGTAAGTACATCCTGTGTACTTGATGAATAGTCGGCTCACTTTTCTTACTTCCTCTTTTCCCTGCTAGATTCTCAAAGTCACCACCAAACTCATAGTGCCCTACGCGCCCCCCGTAACAACGTACTTACCTCTACAGGTTAGATGAGAACGTATCAACAGCTGGTCGTTACAAAGTCTCAGAATTATATCAGAAGTTTTTACATTTACTCTTACTGAACACGATAGGCAATCCATTTTTACAGAGTCTATCATTAACAACGATAAATTTAGTTGCTAAGCGATAAAGAGTTTAAATTAGAAAGCAGACAGGATAAAATAAAAACATGGTTATGGAGAAGAGTTTAATTACTTTAAATTGGCGTAGTATTTTAGTAGGACAGAAGAGAAAGTTAAGCACATGACTATTTTTTCTCAGTACAAAATGAAGAGTGAATATGTTTATACTACTGATATATACTGACATAAATGACCTTCAGCGATGCCATCTCAGATAAACAACCTATCAACTTCTTCTGTCCTGAAGATTCATGCGACTAGTCTACGCTTCCCTTACTCAGTTCATATCAGTTCACTGGAGAGAAAAAAAACTGACCGCTGAAGCAAATTAGTTGATCGCATGTAATTCTGTCTAGTTTTACTTTTAACCATTAGACATTGGGAAAGAGTGTTAAAATCCGAGGTTAGAAGAAAGAATTGATCATTATGACCTTTAAGAGATACCACACCTGCTAACCAGCTACAGATTACACTAACTGAGGTTAATAATAATAATAATAATAATATAGTCTGGAGGTAGCATTCTTCATGAACTGACATCAGTTGGAGAACCATTGAAAATCTGGGAGCACTGGACAGGTGTTTCGTTCCAGCATGGGACTCCTCAGCAGTACGCACCGACCATCCGGTTAAAGATCAAACTCAGAACCTTCCTTCAGGTTTCAAGGAGAACGCGTCAACTACTCAACCACTGGGTTAGAGTTCAGTGGTTCACAGCTCCAACTTTTGTGAACTCACGATATATAGTGACTTTCACCCAAGGTCTTCAGTTGACATCCGCTTCCCTTTCAACTGGTTGACCGCACAGGTCATGGCTTCCCATTAGAACTTCGCGATATCCACCTGGAAGCATATCACTAATGAGCATTATACGGTAATGTATTTTTGAGATGAATGGGGATTCTAATTTAGAGGTAGTATTCATCACGGACTGACATCAGTTGGGGAACCACTGAAAACCTGGGAGCATTCTACAGCTGTTTCGTCCCAGTATACCTCATCAGTGACATGCTTCCAGATGGATATAACAAAGTTTTAATGAGAAACCATGACCTGTGCGGTCAACCGGTTGGAAGAGAAGTGGATGGCAACTGAAGACCTTGGGTGAAAGTCACGATATATCGTAAATCGACAGAAGTTGGAAGCCGTGAACTACTGAACTCTGACTCAGTGGCTGAATGACTAACACGTTCGCCATGAAACCTGAAGGTCGTAAGTTCGATCCCTAGACGAGTGATAGGTGCGTACTGCTGAAGAGTCCCATACTAGGACAAAACACCTATCCATTGCTCCCAGGTTTTCAATGGTTCCCCAACTTATGTCAGTCTCTGATGAATAATACCTTTTAATTAAAATCCCTATTCATCTTGAAAATAATATAATTGCTTAGTTCCAAACCATAATTTTGCCAACAGTATAGAATTCTTAGCATGTATTATTGCATTTGTTTACTCGTTGTACAGCATCTTTGAAATATATATTAACAACGGTACTGGTTAACAATACATAATAAAGAATAACAGGATTTCACATATGGATTAAAATTGTTTTTCTTTGCTCGCCTTTGGTAAACCAAACCGGGTAATGTTCAGTTATACGTTTTCGGAGTAACTGTTTACTATGTCAATATAGTTTGTTATCTATACTAGTACATTGATTCTAATAATATTAACACTGGATTCCCTACGAGCTACCTTAAAGAAATGATATTAAGACGTACGTTTAATGTACAGTTCAGATTTTAATGATGTGATTTATAATCGGACGGATGGGGCCGCAATGGGGTCTCCACTAGGCCCCGTTCAGGATGATATTTTTATGGCAAAGCTCAAAGTTAGCCATTTAAAGAATTAATCTGGGAACTTTATTTATATAAAGGGTACAACTGACGATACTTTTCTTACTTGTGATGAAATATGTTCAGTGGACGAGCTGCTAAGACATTTCAATAATTGTCACCCGTCCATTAAATTCACTGTAGAAGGAAAAGTTAAATTCAAGGTTCCACTTTCTAGACGTAATGTTAAAGAGAAGGGATGATAGTTTAATTAAAAGGTTAGTCTATCTCAAACCAACTTGGACCGGTCAGTTCACTAACCTTAATAGTTAGGTACTTCTTAGTTGTAAAAGAAATTTCATTCACTCTCTATGTTCCAAAATTTATAAATCTATTCAGAAGACACGGTGGACGTTGAGATTGAAACTCGTAGAACAACACTATCGAATAACGGATATCCTAAAAGATTTATTGATAAAAATCTGAATAAATGAATCACCCCTCTACCTATTACAGTTCCTAAGAAAATTTTAATCATGAATCTAGAATTCAAAGGGGACACTACAGCTGAAGTGCTGAAAAGCCGTCTGTCAAAGTGTATTAATAGTAGCTTTTATGCTGCTAAGCACAGACTGATTTTCTCTAGCCATCATCTGAGTCGACAATGCGTGAAGGATAGGCTACCAATTACGTCCACGTTTATATGCATTTGTATATTCACATGCTCCTGTGGAGCTGACTATATTGGATGGTGTGAGTCCTCCGATTAACAGGATTGTTGAAATGCTTAACAATGTCAAGGGCATGATAACTGTTCGCTAATACACAGTTGGTAGATATGATTATTTCTTAAACGATTTTCTTTACGCAATACAAAAGCTAAATAAGGTATGGCTGAATTTTTGTATTCAGTTGAGCATATTTATTTCAGATTCCAGGAAAGAGTAAGGGGTAACAATAAGTAGGTATAGGCTGAAAATAGGAATTAATAAAACGTAAGAGCAGGCTCTGAGTTATGCTAGGTAACCCAAGTTTCCTTAAATAAAATCCTAAGCGGAGGATTTCCCTGAAAATCAGTAAAATATGAAGGGTTCAAAAAAGCACAAACCAAGATGGATTACAGTTCATACATTCTCTACAATACAGCCACCACAATAAGCCAAGAGATTCATGGGACTTAAGCAGTTCACTTAAGTCTTGTTCACATCTTAAGCTAAAAGTAACCACCTGACATTTGGAAAGATTGAGGAAGACCAGTGACCGATTTCGGTTAAAAGTTATTAAACTGAGAACAATCTAAAAAGCAGATGATCGGCATGTTAGTTCATCCACGCATATAACAAAATTAGCTTTAGTTGGGTGGGTAGGTCACACAGAAAGGAGAAAGAACAGCAGCTTCAAGAATACCGGCTTCACTAAGAAGCGAAGTAGAGAGTTTCCCTCTGTTTGTAGTATACTATCTTCTCTCGGGGAAATAAAAATGAAGCCAGTTCGCAGTCTATGGCTCAATATGAGTTATAATAATCTTGTTCAACAAAATGAGTCAAGGAACACAATCAAAAGCAAAAAAGTATGATCTAAGATGGAATATGTAACGCATATTGTAACCATGGTCTAATACAACAAGCTATATTAGAATAAGATGAAGAAAGATTTAAAGAAAGCTAATAGTAGCCAAAATACATGTCACTAATCGATAATCTCAGATTGTTGGTTTGATTTAAGTAAGAAAGTGTGGGGTCATCTATTCGGGATCTTTATGATGTTAGAAATCGATAGTTGGAGACTCTTGATAGCACTGCTCAAGAGTAGTTAAATACAACGGTGTAAATGTATTCGCATTTTGCTATTTTCAAATTTTAAACAGTGTATTAACTTTAGTTTTCACCTTTAATATACTCTTCTTCTAGTTTCTTTGAATATCCTTTAACTTCTATTCCATTCCTAATTCTATGTTGTCATCAATAATGACAATTAAAACGTTGGGTCGTATCATGCGATTTTACCTTGGTTCGTCAGTTTTTATTCTTATCCGAATAATGGAGTGTTATACGTACACACTGATGCTTTCACATTTTGTCATATGAAAATAAATTCATCAAGTTGGTATTCCTCAGGGACTGACATCAGTTAGGGAAACATTGGAAACCTAGGAGCACTAAGCAGCTGTCTTAGTATAGGAGTCCGCAAAAGTGCGCACTCTTGACTCCGCTCTAGCTGGGGTCGAGACTAGGACCTTCAGGTTCCGTAGCCGGCACGTTACCATTGAGCCATTGGGTCGGAATCCAATAGTCTATATTCCCAACTTCTGTCAGTTTACGACATACGGCGACCATCATCTAATGTAATCGTTGAGTATTTGTTTTCACGGCCACCAATTGTAAGATCCACATGTTTATCTTGCGTTAGTGAGCTGTGCTTTCAGTGGTGTTTATATACTCAGCTTTTATTTACTGAGTTAACGGTTCAAACTTCATCTATCACTTGGGTTCAGGTTACCAGAAATTATTATGAATAGTCAAATAATAACTGTGGCTTTGTATCCTAATAACTGAACTTTAAGACAGACAATTCAGCAACTTTATAAATGTTCATAGAAAAAACTAACTGCTTTACCCCCCCCCCCTTGTAGTTAGACTGGAAAGTGATGTCAAAGTTGCCATCAATCTCATGTCTTAATTGCCTAGTAGATAACTTTTTGGCGTTTGAAATGATGGGACTGTGTTTACTTGCTGGGGTGCGGATACAACAGGCCGATGAGTTTCAAATGGGATGAAACACATATCCTGAATTCCACTTCTAGTCACCAAGCAAACTAAAACATATTGGCATTAATCAGTTTGTTAAGTATAACTCAGAAAAATATGATTTAGAAAGATGAACCATAAGGAAGAGTATACCTCTAGACGAAGGTGCATTAAAGAAATCTAATAGAATTCCAACAGAAGTACATGTTGAATGATACCTTGCTCGAAGGTTCCAATGATTGTTAAGCACATAAATGCTATAGTCATTCCTCTCAGATAATAAAAATGATAATTTTTACAGAATCTAATTCCTACTCGTCAGTTTCTTTTGTACCTTGTGAATTCTCAGATAAATGAAGAAGTTACATGATATGGAAGTGTGTGCTACTGATAAGAATCTATATAAGTATATGTAGTGCGATACTTGTGAGAATAGTAGGGTTCAAATTCAGTCGAAATAGGTCTTGTGGAAAGAAATGACAAGTATATAATACAAGCAAAGAAGCAACAGAAACTGAACAATAATTTACCCTAAGAGTTAAGTGTAGACATGATTTGCATAAACTATATCGAATGCCAGGTTAAGGCATTTTATCAAACTAATCATTCCCAACTAGCCTCATTCGTGTAGTATCATTCACCGTGCTAACTAAAATACATCTAATGGCCCCAATATAATCACAACACTTAAGCATATATTGTAGCAATCACACAATAGGCAATTAATTGTATGTTAACGCTTACATTTTAGCAGTCCAACTGATATAAATTACGTTCAGTAACTCGATAACTATGTCAAGAGTTCATAAAACTATAATTAGTTCAACGTGATACCACCGTGTTACCAAAACTAAATTACGCAAAATGGGCGAAAACTCCTTAACAGGCTATGAAATACATCTATTGTGGGAGCTGATGATAATACCTGGTCACGTAAAGTTAGGGTTCGAGTCTATAGGTCAAAAGCTAGAAGCTGAATACCTAAATCATGTGTAAACCCATGAACTAAGTTAAGACATAGGTGCTTAGGCTACCATACAAGATTTTCGGGAATGAACCAAACTCTATGAAATTTCCTTCAGACTGAAATTATATCGGGTTATTTTAGCTTTCTTATACCAATCCACCTTTGCACTATAATTGACTTAAGGAGTGAAACCCCAGGAAATGGGGAAATCAATAATTAGTAACGACGCACAGACCTAATACAACCAAGAACGAAATACCTGAGTCTACTGTAGATGGTCGTTGGCATAACACGGTACCAATGATTTAGTTATTTTTAGAAGTCATCAGCCTATTAGCCTAGGCCTTTAACTTTTAACCAATGAGTTAAGATCTTAGACTCCTTTTCCGACTACGGAATTCAACGAATCATGTAGTAGCATCAGCTAACACGCAATAAACACGGCTTATATTCTCCCCCCCCCCACACACACACACCAGTGTACGAATCGGTGTTCGACTGCTAAGTTGTATCACTTTTTTAATGTCAGTTTGCAAAAGTTAACAAGTGAGCTATTGAATAAGAAATATATTTACTTACCTTTTCAGAGGCTCGACCATTTTTATACATACGATGCCATAGAGAGTCAACTTCTTCCCATTTATAAATCATTTTGAGCCATTTATCAACACGACGAATATCATTTTTACGATACTTCAAAGATGAAACAAAAAATAATAATACAATTCAATAATTGTTTAAAATATAAGTGAAAAAGTTGACTTGCAAAAAAGATGTACACCATTACAAACTAAACAGGTACTACTGTCATGATCACTGTTTTACAACTTGCAATAACATGAATGTTATCCATATAAAATCTAATTGTACAAATGAACGGATAACAGTTTTCTTCTCATCACTGGCCAATTAATATCAAGAAGAAGACAGTATAGTTGTCTTATAAAATTTATGATGTTTTCCGGACGAGGAAAACAAATAACCTATCGAAAAACAGCATCTTAAAGAGCATAAAAATAGGCTTTACATGATAAGTGTAAAAAGCATGAGTAAGAAAGAAACTATAATCTTTAAAGGATAAACAGGCAAAATTAACGTAGAACCTCGCATATAAGTGCATCCGTTCAACCTGCAACACCTTACAGCACCCACGTAAAGAACAGGTGAATAAGAAAAACCAATATGAAAGTAGACGGTGTATGAGAGAAGAAAGAATTTGAAAATCAAAACTAGTGAATATGTTCAAGCTTTAGAAGAAATCAAAGAGTGAATACATCTGTGTCATTGTGACCAATTTTTAGGAATATCATCTCAAGGATTACAACCACGTAATCTACACCTTCCCACAAGACTAAAACCAACAGTCAAGGACTTTATACACTGGTGCCACATCTTAGTGTGATCACGTTGAACCCTTTTCCAACTTCATCTAACATTGCGGTGGATCAGCATGTGTAAGCCACTTCGGGTAGTGAAGGTTTACAACGTCATCCATCAACTTGTTTTCTTTGTCTAGTACCATTTACCTAACCTAGATATTACTTATACAGTGATTCCACAAAATTTTATAGCTATCATATTACAAAATGTAAACTTGGTTTTATCCTGGTCATACACCCAGAACAGTGAACTAAACAAGATGGGAAGTAATGACAAATTCTCACCTCAATGTATAGAAAATAAGCGAAAGTCTAGTCACAAGAAAGTACGAGTTATATCCATGCTCTAAGATAAAAGTATGGCGTTACACGTTCAAGAACACGGTATACAATATAAAGTCAACCAGAAATATATCCAATGAAAATGGCTCAACATATAAAATCAGATGTAATAAAATACATCAATAAGGACTTATATAAGCAGTGGAGTCAGGCAGGGTTGCCTGATTTCTCCATTCCTCTTTGTTTTTACCATCGATGACATCCTCGAGACAGCTCTGAAGGTGTGTGATGGTGGTGTAGATCTACTACCCTGAAAACCTTGAATATCCAGATGATATCATCTTACTCTGAGATAACACATAGGCTATTCAGTTGTCGATTAGTGTTCTTAAGTATGGTATGTGCTTCGCACTACTGAAGTGCAAAGTACTTTGCAAGATTGATAGCACTTTGTGCCTGAGCTCACCCTCGGTGGTGAGTCGTTGGAAGTCGTCAAAAAGTTTGTGTATTTGGGTAATTGTATGAGTGCTCGTAGAGGTGTGTGATGAAATTTCCAACCGCTTATTGAAAGCCAGAATGGCATACGTCAATCTGGACCACCTTTGGGTCACCGCAAAGTTAGTCCGAACGTGAAAGGTCGGGTTTACAAGGTTTTGGCACGATCAGTTCTGCTCTACACCTGTCAAACCTGGCCTCTCCGAGCTGAGGATATGCGACGAATCTGTTTGTTCGATCAACGTTGTCTTCGTAGGATTGCTCGTATACTATGCCAGCAGCATGTAAATAATCCTGAGGTACGACAGCGTGTGTTTGGGCATGATGGAGATCGTTGTCCAATAAGTGAAGTCAACTGGGAACACCAACTTCGGTGGCTTGGACATGTGTTACGGCTTCCACACCATTCATTGTTTTCTAGCCCTGGGATTTTATGGAAGAAGCCAAGGGGAGATCAGTATATGACGTAGCGGCGTGAGATGAAGGATACTTGTATCGTGTTAGCATCTACTGGTACATCACGACTCCCTGGATAGAGCCTGAGAGATCACGAAACTCAGTTGCTTGAGGCATTATCAGGTATGGCTCAGAATCGAAACCAGTGGTGGCCATGCTGTAGCCTCCTCCCGTTTTCTGCTGCTGAAAAGTAACGAGTGTTTTGGTTTGAATGTATCTTACTGGACTACTCTTTTATCATGCTACTCTTACTGTTTTTTTTTCTTACTTATCCACTTCCCATCGTTTATATCTTCATAATGCTGCAATACGACTTTGTGTGGGGCATTTCTTAGTGTCCTTGCTGTATCACGCTTATGTTTTAATAATAATGATAATAGTAGCAATAAAAGTAAAAACTAACGATAACAAAAATAACGAAGCCGATAGTAACATTAATAATAACGGCAATAACATTAAGATTACTGATAATAGTAACAATAATAATAATAGGTGTTGATAATAATACTGATACTAACGATAACAATAGTAATAACGACAACAATATTAACACTATCAATGATAATAGCAATAGTAATAATGAAGATGATGATGATGGTAACACCGATCATAACGATGATAATAATGATAATAATAGCAATGATGACAACCATATCAATAAAAGCAATAACAATATTATTAATAATGGTGATGACAACATCAAAACAAATTATAATAATCGTGAAAATATAACTATTGGTAATAGTAAACAGTAACGACAATTAAGTTAACATTGCTGATAATAATAATAATATTTTGAGGGAGTTGTGGAGATTTGGAATTATTTCAAGTTGTTATTCATTGTAGACTGACTGACATCAGTTGGAGGAACAAAGGAAACCTGGGAGCACTGGACAGCTGTTTCGTCCTAGTATGGGACTCCTCAGCAGTGCGCACCCACGACCCCACCAGCAGGGATCGAACCCGTGACCTTCAGGTTCCGCGGCCAGCGCGTTACCATTGAGCCACTGGGTCAGAATCCAATGCTCCGTATTTCCAACTTCTGTTAGCTCACGATATATAGCGCAACCGCCACCCAATGTCATCGCTGAGTATTTGTCCTCATGGCCATCAGGCTTTGACTCCACCGGTCGTGAGCTAACAGAAGTTGGAAATATGGAGCATTGGATTCTGACCCAGTGGCTAGCTCAATGGTAACGCGCTGGCCGCGGAACCTGAAGGTCACGGGTTCGATCCCTGCTGGTGGGGTCGTGGGTGCGCACTGCTGAGGAGTCCCATACTAGGACGAAACAGCTGTCCAGTGCTCCCAGGTTTCCTTTGCTCCTCCAACTGATATCAGTCTACAATGAATAACAACTTGAAATAATAATAATAGTATTAGTGATAATAACGGTGACAGTAATACTAATTTTACTAATAGTAACAACAATGATAATGGTAGTAACAGTAACAATGTAAATGGAAAAAATAACGAAGGTAATAATATTAGCAGTAATAATAATGGTAATGACAATAGTGTTATTAACATCATCAATATTAGCAACAGCAGTAAGAATGAAGATAATAATGATCACAATATTAACAATGACAATGATAACAATACTGATAGTAATGATGATAATAATACTAATGAAAGTTAAAATAGAATAATAATGATATTAATAATATTAGTAATAGTAATAATAACAATAACAATGATAGTAGTAGTGATGATAATAGTGGGAACAATAATAATGACGATAAACGCATTAATGGTGACAATAATTTTATTACTGGTAACAATGGCGACAACAATCATAATAATAATAATAACAATAAAAGTAGTTATAATAACAATGATCATAACCACAATAACAATAATAGTAATAATCATGATAATAATATTAACGACAACAATAAGAATGAGAACGATAATAATAAGAATATTGACAAAGACAATCATAATTACAATGACAATGAAAATATTAATAATAACAATGATTACAATTACAATAATGATAATAAAATCAAGGTTAATTATAACAATGGTAATGTTGGCAACAATATTAACAATAACGACAACGGCAATGATAAAAACGATGACAATGACAATAATAATATCAACATTGTTGGTAGTAATGATAATAATATTAATAATAATGATGATAATGATAATAATAATAATGATAGTAGTGATGATGATGATAATAATAATAACAGAAAAATAATAACAATGGTAATCGCACCAATTATGATTAACACCATGATAAAAAATGTTCACAGTAGTAACAATAATGAAAATAATATAAATATTATTCATAAGAATAAAAATGAGGGTAATGATAATAATATTAATGACGATAACAGTGATTATAGCGATGACAGGAATATCGATAACAAGAAGAATACCACTAACAGTAATAGCAATAATAGTGGCAATACTAATAATAATAATAAAAACAGAAATAACAATAATCATGCTAATGTATTAATAATAATAATGGAAATAATGATAGCAACAATAACAATAATAACAATACCAATTACAATAATAACAACAATAGTAACAACAATAATAACCATGACAATATTAATTATGACGATAATGACAATAATAATAATAGTAATCACAATGATTATTGTACTAATAATAATAATAGTAGTATTAATAATAACAATGATGGTGATAACATTAATTACGATAGTACTAATCATCATGATGGTAATATTAATGATAATGATAATGGTATCAATATAAATATCGATAATGACAATAATAACAAAAGCAATGACAAATGTGATAATAATATTAGTAATAACAACGGTCGTAACAATCATGATAATAGCATTACTAGTAACAATAATTCTAGTAATAATAATAATAATAATAATAAAAACAACAATAATCATAGCAATGATAATCATAATTACAACAATAATCGTGGTAATAAGACTAATAAAAATAATGACAATAACGATAACGATAACTATTGTAATACTAATACTAACAATGACAATAATAATAACAATAATAATAATATGATAATAATAATGATATTGATAATGATAGTAGCATTAGCACCTCGCTTGGTTAACTAGTCCACTAGTTAATAGTCGGTCCTACACCAGGGTAAAGAGTGAAGGTTGGGCATACGACTAGCAACCCTAACCCGTAAAACCAATCCAACCACCAAAGCAACTTCAAAGCATAGAGAAAATATAAAAAAATAAAAACAAACTCATTTCTCGCTGGGATCAAAGAGACGAAATGATGCCAGTTGGTGAAAGCCTTCAGGAAGCCTATCACCCGATGTGTCTTCTCTCCTCTCTATCAAAGCGAAAGTAAACACATGGACATGGAATGTTCGCACAATGTTTGAAGCTGGCTGATAAGGCTGACCAGCTTGCAAAAGAGATCATAAGGTATGGCATAGAAGTGCGAGGAATCTGCGAAAGCAGATAAAGTGGAAGTGGAATCTCCAAACTGTCAAATCGAGAGCTGATAATCCACTCCGATATTCTCACTCACACGACAACCACAAGTGGCTATCATAATGTCCTCAATAGCATCGAAATCCCACTCTCATGCAGTGGGAACCAATATCCTCCCCCAGCATCATCACAACAACATTCAACTCAAAAGGAAGCAAAATCACAATCATACAATACTACGCTATCCACCTACAAATAATGCAGACAAAGAGAAGAAGGTGCGATTCTACAACAACTGCAGTCAGTACTGGACAACACTCCAGTTGGTGACATCAAAATCCTAATGGGTGGGGTGAGATGAATGCGAAAGTGGGAGGGGACAACTCGGAAGAGAACCGATCATGGGTCGAGAAGCACTCAGTTAAATGAACGACAATGGAGAACTATTTGCAAACTTCTGCGCATTCAACGATTTCGTGATTGCAGGCAGTGTATACAAACACAGTGATATTCACAAAGTGACATGGATTTCACCAGATGGACACACTACACTAAAAAGTTGAAAGACTTCAAAAATGTTGGTCATGGACCACAGTTCAAGTTCAACACTCAGAACAGCTACTGAAGGACAAAACTACAAAGGACATCTTCACGTGGTCACCCATCAGAAAAAAATAGGAGACATTGAGCAACATCCCTCGGGGAACCGGCGTAGAAGAACACTAGAACCCTTTGAAAGAGATATGGAAGGAAACCTGCATAACCGCATCAGGAAGGAAGAAGAAACAAGACAAGGAATGGATCTCGACGGACACATGGAAGCTGATAGAGTAAGGAGAGGAAGATGGTGAAGCAGAAGACTAACCAGTGCAGTACACGGATGAACAACGAAAAGGGGAACTGAGTACAAACTATAAAGCACTACACTGGACAAAGAAGAGGAAATGAGTGCGCTCAAAGACAAAAGAAGCTTCTAAGGCACATTGGCATGTGAAGTAGAACAGGCTGTAGGCAGGAGAGACAGAGACTTGATAACAATATATCTGGGGAGAGATAAGCACATATGAAACCAATGAAAGCTAGTGAAGGGAACCTAGTTATCAAAGAGGAGAAACAAGGAAACAATGGGCTAACCACTTCAAAAAACTCTTGAATCGACCACCTTCTGCAACTCGTCCAGAAACACCACCAGCAACGGCAGAACTAATCATGAACACAAGCGATCCAACAAAAGCAGAAGACCTGAATGGCATGAAAATGCTGAAATCTCGGAAAGCAGCAGGACCAGATGTTATTCTACCAGAAACACTGAAAACAGACGCTGAGACAACAGCGGACATGCTCACACCACTACTGCAGAAGGTTTGCAAGTAAGGAAGGAAAGGTACCTGTAGATTGACTGGAAGAAGGGTTACCTTGTCAAAATCCAAAAGAAGGAAGACATCTGCCTTTGCAAGAACTGACGAGGAATCATGCTGCTGTTCACCCCAAGCAAAATATTAGGCCGCATCCTGGAGAGACTAAAGGATGAGCTGGATTCAAAATTACGACTGGAACAGGCTGACTTTAGAGAAAAACCAGTCATGTGCCGATAAAATTTCAACGCTACGCATCATCATAGAACAGAGCATAGAATGGCAGTCAACTCTGTACCTTACTTCAACTTCATCAACTTTGAAAAGGCCTTCGATAGAGTCGACCAAGAAGTAATTTGGCAGTTGCTTCAACACTACGATTTTAGTGACACAAACCTTTATCAACCTCATTCAACAACAGCTATAGGCTATGTGATGCTACATGCCAATTGATTCACAATAGAAAGTTCAGTGATGCCTTTGAAGTGAAGACAGGAGTAAGACAAGGCTGCCTACTATCACCGATAATCTTCCTGATTGTGGTCGACTGCACTCGACTGGATCATGCAGCAAACCGTGAGGAGCGAGAAGATGGGCATACGCTGGTTGCACCGACGAAAAGACTCCAGAAGACGATTTGGATTTCGCCGATGATCATTTATGTCTAATGTCGCACTAGCTCGAAGATCTACAGGCGAAAATTAACAAGTTGACAGAAGAGGCAGAGAAGATGGAAATCAGTATGGAGATCTACTGTACTCAGCACAAAGCGTGAACAAGATCCGCATTTTCAACACCAACGTCAGTCAATTCAGTGCCTCTATATGGTTCAGAAACTTGGAGCATCACGAAAAGCATCTCCAACAAACTACAGACATTCATCAACAGATGCCATCTGCGCTCGCTCCGTACTGAAGATCAGATCAGATGGCCAGAATATTAAGAATAAGTAACAAGGAACTCTGGCTGGCCTTCAACGAACCTACCAACAACCCATCGCCTAACAGATATGCAGGAGAAGAAAGTGGAGATGGGTTGGATTGGATTGGACATACACTCAAAAAACCGATTGAGGATATCACGCGTCAGACCAGGCCAGGTCATCAAGTGGAACCCAAATGGGAAAGGACGAGTTGGGCGTACGAGACGAGGTTGACATGGAGGAGATCACGTGAGGGAGAAAGAGATGAAAGATTGTGAGCAGTCGTGGATCCAGGTTCAAAAGACTGCAGGGACGAGGTTGAAATGGAGGTGGGCTATTGAGGCCTATGTTCCACTAGGAACCCAAAGGAAAAATAATATAATAATAACAGCACCCATAGTAACGATAATAATAATCGTAATAATAATGACGAAGCAGACAAAACAGAGCATTAAAAAATTCACTCACCTTATTTTCGATTATTTTCTCCTTCCTTGTCAAACCATTCGGACTAAAAATAAAAAAATTTTAAAAATGCCTTATTATGAATACGTAGTGCAATAACTTTTATTCGAAAAAATACCGATAAAATGCACCTTAGCATAATTTTTGATACGACTAAAGAGTTATTATCATTAATATTTGTCCCTTGGATTCCTAGTGGAATATTGGGCTTCAGTAGCACGCCTCCATTTCACTCTCTTCTCTCCAGTCTTTTCAACCTGAATCCACGAATACCCACAAGCTTTCATTTCTTCCTCACACCATCTCCATGTCACCCTCTCCTCGGAGACTCCTTTGGCCTGGCCTGGCCTAGCCTGGCCTGACCTGGCACGTGATATCCTCAATCGGTTTTTTGAGTGTATGTCCAATCCAATCCAACCCATCTCTACTTTCTTCTTCTGCATATTTGTTAGGTGATGGGTTGTTGGTAGGTTCGTTGCCAGCCAGCCAGCCAGCCAGCCAGCCAGCCAGCCAGCCAGCCAGCCAGAGTTCCTTGTTACTTATTCTTATTATTCTGGCCATCTGATCTGATCTTCAGTACGGAGCGAGCGCAGATGGCATCTGTTGATGAATGTCTGTAGTTTGTTGGAGATGCTTTTCGTGATGCTCCAAGTTTCTGAACCATATAGAGGCACTGAATTGACTGACGTTGGTGTTGAAAATGCGGATCTTGTTCACGCTTTGTGCTGAGTACAGTAGATCTCCACACTGATTTCAGATTAGTGAAAGCCTGTCTTGCTTTTCCGATCCTGGCTGGTTTTGACATCGTCATGTGTGCCTGTGTCGCCTATAGTTGAAACGACGCTGCCTAGGTAGGTGAAAGAGACAACTTGCTTTAGATCTCTCCCGTTGTTGATGGTGATTGGTGCTTGTTGTTGTTGTTGTTGTTGTTGTTGTTGTTGTTGTTGTTGTTGTTGTTGTTGTTGGTTATCTTCATCACTAACTGACCGACTGACTTACTAACAGAATAAAAGTAGAACCTTGCATAGGAGTGAATCGGCTGAAGCTGCCACACTTCACAGAAGTATATAAAGAACAGATGGGCAGAAAAGGAGTGATATCAAAGTAGACAGAGTAGTGTAAGAGAGTAAACAATCTGGGAATATTCAAGCTTTAGAAGATGTCAAGGAGTGAATACCTCAGCGCCATTGTGACAGATTTTTGCCATCCGACCAACAGTCCTCAACCACTGATTTCTTTCGTTTCGAGGACCCAAACCAGTCAGTCTAGATCTCCTCATATGGCTCAGGTCAACAGTCAGGAACTTCATCGACTGGTGCTAGGTGTCGGTCTGACCACTCTGGACTCTTTTCCATCCTAGTCCAATTTCCCCTAGCATGCGCAGTACATGTCGAAGACATCTCAGTCGACTAAAGTTCACAACCTCATTATTCGACTTATTTGTCTTGCCTAGTACCCTTTGCCCGACCTCAAAACTGCTTACACATTGATTCCACCAAATGCGAGCAATGCGACGAAGACATCTATGATGAAAACCCTGCAACCGCTTAGTATCGTCTACTTTCAACGACCATGTCTCCCAGCCGTATAACAGATAAGAAGAGACTGCAGTGCAGTATGCTCGTCTATTGATAGATGGCTAGATATCTCGCCAACGCCACAGGCGACGTAAGTCGGTAAATGCCAAACAAGTCTTCAGTATCTACGCTGAGATTTCGTCAGCAACAAAACCGCTAGGACTGAAATATGAACTTTGTTTGATCACTTAACAAGCTGAGAATATGGATAACAAGCATACACGAAAGTAATGTTAAAAAGACTCCTTGAAAGGATGAAACATTTTTTTCCGCTTAGGTCTTTAAAATTTCTTCAACCTATAAGATGGTAACAGAAATTTTATAAGGATAGAGTGAAATCATCGAGAAGGCATATCACACATGCAAACAAAATGCTGTGAAAACCATTATGCTAATAAAATACTGCGTTGTGAACCTAATGATAACTTACGATGGATATTTCTGAAATTTGAGATTTCAGTGAGTTCGCCAATATCATCTCACTATCTTAATACTATTTTTTGTAGTTACAAATATATGACACGAGATGAAATGGAGTGTTATGTTTTCATCATATTATGCTCAACAAAGAATCAACAGTTACCCACAAACTTGAAGGATTATTGTATCCCTGCGATATCCTCTTTTTCTCTAAAAACTGAAGTTTTATGTCTGTACACTGTATACAGAATAAAGTGACATGTTTCAGTTAACCAAACCCTAATACTTTTGGCGAGGAAGGTGTATTACTTTCTTACAATACAATTACAAAACGCGACAACAACTGGAAACCCGTAGTTTTGCACGATGTACTTAAGAGGTAGAGATACGACGTTTAACCTCTCATAGGTTTTCAAATGTAGAGGCGGAACTAAACCAGAACACAGACTTAGAATGCCGTGACTATATCCCAAACGGCAACTATCAATACGAAACAAATCTGGGAAGAGTACAAAAGGATAGTAGTGGATGTCACTTTTTGAGTATTCTGAGGTTCAACACTCGATAACATTATCCCCACTTACTTTTTCGAAAAGCTTTAAAACTTACGTGGAACAATGAGACAGTTTCATTGTTAACATAACTGGCGACCAAACTGAACTGGCAAGAAAGTTAAGCCGTAAGGATAGTGTTTACAGAATCCGGCTGCGTAATTTAAACGTGCTTTCAATTGCGATCAGATAAGAATGAAGGAACATTCTCGCCTCCAACCCAATGACTGAATCGTCATGTCACAACAATAAGTCCACCAAAAGTCTCCCCCACCCCACCAGATTTAGACAAATCTTTTCAGCAGTGCTGACACTTGTTTCTGTCAAGGAATTCAGGCCATCTATGGAGAGTAAATAATGAACACGTACCTAAGTTAAATCGACTGTAACTACGGGTCAATTCACCTTATTTAAGCAAACATCGTACATACCACAATATTCGAGGTACTATTATTGAGTGCTTCTTCACTGAGATATTAGATGTTGACAGTTCAAGATAGGACTGATTATCGTTTGATGTTTCTTGATGTTTGAAATCTAATTGTGGACGTTGGCTTCATCAAGTCAGCTGTCTTAGTCAACCCTTGCTTTTCAAAGGAGTGAAACATGTTCAACTTAAGTGAATGTGAATTGAAAACCCCACGGTGACTATTTTAAGCTTTATGTACACAATAACAACCTAACACCTTAACTGAGAAGATAATATGCAGATACTAAACATACCCCACATACCCGCTTCCGTAATACAACTGAGCGGAGCTCTACGGAAGAAGTCCTCGTGGACTAAGATTTCAATTCACAAATGGTGATGCTAAAGTCAACGAGGGAGCACCTACTTAGTAATCTTCGGATTTCAGCGAGACAACTAGACAGTACTGATAATCTTATGTGATTTCACTCTAATAACAATTCTTAGTCATGATGAGTTTTTAAAACAAGCTAACAAGAAGCATAACCTGAAGACCATTTGTGTCAAGATAAAAGTAGATTCGAATGGGTGATACAGTTACACGGCGTTGATAATTGTTACTTTTTCTCAAACATTCACACGGATTCAACACACGTTTTTATTTGAATACAGGAAAAATATGCTTCTGAAGATGAGATAAAGCAGCCACAGTCAAGTCAAATATACTATCAAAATAGGAATGTTGACAAATGTATGACCAAAAGTAATCAACACAATTTTACAAGACGCTCGTCAACTGGTGTGTGGATAAGGTAATTTAACAACATGGTTAAGAATCTACTAACCAAAATATGGATCCTAATATGCTTCTTTTCAAATACTTTTGATTATTCTATGTTAAGAGTTCAGAGGAAATAAGAGCACTTTTACTGAAATAATAAAGCAAAAAGCATTTGTGAAATCCCAATAAGGTAGAAAAATAATTTTCTAACATTTTGCTACTTCGTGGAAATTGTTTATTCAGAGAAGACGAAGAAGAAGAGAGTGATAATGCGTGTCATTATTTGGTTTATTAGGTTGTAACTTCAAAGATAGCTGTGGATCACTGACCTAAGCACTCAATTTTCAACCAGAGCCACAAGCTCGAATACTGCTTACCTTATTGAGGCCTGGGTAATCAGTTAGTATCCACACAACAGATGTGGCTCATTGCTTACTGCACAAGCGTGCACGTGATTACTGGGTACCGGTCAAATAACTTAAATTTTAAAAGAGAAGCGCTAAATGAAACTGTGACCTAGAAAGATAGGTCACTGATAATTTCTTAAAACGGATAGACTAAACCTCGGGCTGTATATTTTGAATGACAGTTCAACTGACTGGCAAACATGCTTCAGTTGCCTAACACCCAGTCGTATATCAAAAAGAATATGCATGCTGGCCATCTGATTTTCGTCGTAATTGAAAAGGCTACTTCAAATCTGAAAGAATGCAAAGCAGTAGAGCCGGACAGTTTTTCTTTAGAAATTTAGAATATAAACGGCGCAAAAATGACTCCAAAAGATGTGCTATAGGAATAATTTAGCAGCATCAAAAAGGTAAAAAACAGTGGGTTATTAGGGAAGCAGTCTTAGACATTCATACATAGAAGCACTCAATATTTTTGTTTGACTTTCCAATAATAGAAGCGAGAAAACTGCAACATGTTTATAACTGGTTTCAATTCTGAACCACATCTGCTTCCGTTTTAAGCCAATGAGTTTTATAATCTCTCTAACTCTATCCAGGGATTATTCAGGCACCAATAGATGTTAAATTAACCCTCGGTGCCACTTCATTCACTAATTAAATCTCCTCTTCTTCCAACCAACCCCAGAGCAAATGAACAGTGGAATCAACCGGGACGACATGTGTAACAAACGTCCAAGTCACCAAAGCCAGTGTTTCAAGATGACCACACTCAATGATTTACGATCTGCATCACACCCAAACACACCCACCTCCATTAAGAATTACCTAAATGGTGTTTCCACCTGATATTAGCAATCATATAGAAACAACAGTGGTCGAACATGTAGAGTCGTCAGAAATCCTAAGCTAGGAGTGCCAGGTTTCAAAGTCGCAGAGTAGAGCTGCCCACGCTCACACCATACACCTGACGTTTTACAGCTAGACTAACACCATAATGGAACCAAAACTGATTCAAATCGGCGGATACCACTCTGGCTTTCCATATACGGTCAGAAATCTTAATCACACACCCACCAGCAATCACATAACTACTCAAGTACATAAACTTTTCGACGACTTTGGACAGTTCACCGCCAGAAGTGTGTGCAGGTATAGGCTTCTCTCAATCTTGTATAAATACTTTGTACTTTGACAACAACATCATCCCCATACTGAAGGTTGGAAAATCTTAAATGTGGTAACAAGTCTACACAACGACCACATATCTCCACCAACGCTGTCTTGAGAATGTCGCCGGTACTAAAGTTAAGGAGGATTTGGAAGATTAGCAAGCCTTGTCTAACACCATTATTGATTTGGAACAATGGAAGGTAATGGCTATATGTTTTCACTGTGTCTGGGTTGTTAAAGTATAGGCCTTTCAAAACGTTAATAAACATCTCAGAGACATCGTTTTATATCTGATAGACAACTACAAAGTACAACCTTATCCAGCTCATTAAAACAGCCCTAGTAAATGGAAATGTCACAATCATGGCTCTGAATCCCAACCTATAGCTGCTACCTTCACGTGGTGGTCGGGCTTGCACATCACAATGACCCAACAAGCTATGCTGATGGAACCCTTGTTCTCTCGAGGTCCTACCATGCCAGAAACATCTGCTGGATATTGGTAAGATGAAAAGCAGTTACCATTGTAGTGTAAATTACTACCCTGTAATGGGGGGTTTGAGAGAGAAGTCGTAGTGCTGCTAGTTGAATGGGGTGTGACAACAGTAAGATGTTTCCATTGGATGATTAGCAACACCACGTCAATGCCGCCTTCCAAGTGGTAATGCAGGGGTTAGAAAAGGTCGCCGCCAAAAAAAACAGACTTCTCCCCATCCTACGGTTTTATGGTGGTATAGGTTTTCTCAGTCTGGCGTTGGAACAGTCACAAAAGCTGTAGGTGACAGGTATCAAGCGGATGTAATATGGGCTCTGCGGTCACACGAATCTTTTTTTCTCTCAAGTACTTTAAGAAGAAATGTCTTCGCACAGTGTGGGTAGCCAGGAAGTGTCAACCCCCTACACGCTTCAAGTAGTATACAAGACCGAATCAAACATAACATAACCTCCTCAAAATTCACCTTAAGAGTACCTAGAGACCCAATAGCTAACTTTCATGGACTCATTGGTATAGGCATAGTATTGAGCTGCAGAGCATAAAATGCACTTCTTGAATGGATACAAGTAAACAGCCGTCTATGTACTGTTCGACTAAATGGATCTGTAAGAACTAGAAGGGATCGTGAAACCAGGTGATGCATATTCACAAACTTTGCCTACGCACTCATCGACTGCAGTTTGGATGATACAAACGATGAATTCTACTAGAAGCTACCAAATTTGCTGCAGAAAGCAAGTTCAGACATAGTTATAATAGCGGGTAACTTTAACGCTCGAATAGGGAAGCTAGGTTAATCGGAAAGTCATCCTGGAGGCATTTACGGAATCGTATGCCAACGAACCAACAACGGTGATCATCTGTTGCTATTTTGTTCCAATAACCACTCGTTTCTTACCAGCATCGTCATCATCAAGATCAACACAGGATCAGGCATTACTGCGTGACGGTCCAAGTTGCCACACCTCATATCAGCATATCAAGTAACACGGCAACAAAATAGATGAGGAAAGAAAGAAACACCGGTCGAAAGAAGTAGAAAGTAGTAAAAGAGAGGAAGGAGAAAATGACGAGATTAAGTAAAGTAGTTAAGATGAGGATAATGTATGTTAAAATCTTCGCTACTGACATAGGTTCTGAGCCATATCAGCTTGAGTCTCCAACTACTGATTTCACTTGTCCCGTGGATCCCAACTGGCTAGTCTGCATCGCCCTACATGGCTCAAACTAGCAATCAAGGACTTCATGCATTGACACCATGTTCTACTCTGGCCGCCCGAAGATTTTTCCAGCATGAACCTACTTCAACCAACATTGTGCAACAAGGTAGGCGGTGGCTAGGCATATGTAACACATGTCCTCGCCGTCTCAGTCGGTGAAGGTTTACAACCACATCAACTGACTCACCTCTCCTTCTTCAAACTCTACGCCTCACCTCTGCATTACTCATATGGTGACACCATGAAACACGATCTATGCTATGAAGGTACCGGTGGTCAAACACTTGAAGCTTTATCGTGTCTTCCACCTTTAATGGCCATGCTTTACAGCCGTACAGTAGAACGAAGTGGACTGCAGCACAGTACACTCGACCCTTAATAGACAATCGGATATCGCCGCGGCTCAACAGATGGTGTAGGTTGACAAAAGCCAACCGAGCCTTTTGTATACGTGCAGACATTTCGTCGGCCACTGACCAGCGCACCAGAGCCGATCTGAACTCCCAGGTAAGTGAAGTGGTCAATGGGCTTAACCACTGCACTCTATATTGTTAGCCGGGGCACCGTTGAAAACCAATCCTGGAGCAACAATTTGCATTTGGGTGGTCAGAAACCCATCCTAAACATTCTCAAATTGCCCCTCAGCGTCCAGAAAACTCTGCATTTTATCAGCGTCTTCGCCTAACGGGACTATGTCATCTGCGTATTTTAGGTCTATCAAAAACTCTCCTGTAATTAGGGCAATCCCTGTGTAGGCAGGTGTCGAGAGGGAGACCTCCATAAGAAAGTCTAGGAAAAAATTGAATAAGAATGGAGAGAGTGGGCACCCCTGACGGATACTACTCGACATACACAGCTCACTCGACATCTCACCATAGGCTATAACACGTCTACAAGTGTTTGAGTAAAAAGTCTTCAATAAAGATGATGTACTTACTCGGTACCCCTTTTAGTGACAGACATTGACATAAGACTTCAAGATCGATGGAGTCGAATGCCGCCTTCACGTCGAGAAATACAGCTATTGTTGGGCGCCGGTAAGCGTGCCTGTGTTCCAGAACCTAGTAGTTTGAATGTTTGGTCGATACACCCACGCCCAGGCTTGAAGCCTGCCTGGTTTTCTCGGGCTTGTTGTTCCCGAGCTGCATTTAGGCGTCTAATGATTATCCAAATTAGAATCTTAGACACTATGTTCGTCAAGCTGCTTCCTCTGCGGTCATCACACGAAGACTTCTCGCCTTTCTTGAAGACTGGGATACTCAGCGATTTAGTCAGAGGGGATCATACTGGACTCCCATACCTTAGTTAAAACTTCAGTTAGCCTGATTAAAAACACTCTACGACCATCTTCACATACCCCAGGAACTAGTCCATCTGATCCTACTACCCGTCCTCGCTTCAAGTTACTTATCACATTCTCGACTTCCGCGAGTGTTGGGTATCCTATCTCAATGTTTCATTCAGGATCCGACTGGATAGCGGGCAACTCAGTTGTAGCTGGAGGTCAGTTGAACTGTATCTCGAAGAGTTCCACCCATCATTTCAGCCGTCTTCTCTGTGAGTGAATTGTAAACCCATCCTTCTCTGCTGTAGTCTCACTGACCATTGATCTTTCCACTCCATTTTCCTTAATAAGTCTAAATAATTGTCTACTGTTACCTATCGCCGCTGCCTTTTCCATCTCTTTAGCCTTCGCTGCCCACCGCTGTTGGTCGTCATTTCCTAGACTTTTTGTCAGTCTATGTTTCAGTTTCGTTCGCTACTCATTGAACTCAGAGCCTGCAGTGATGCGTTTGCGTGCATTCATTAATTCAGGAGAAGCTTTTGATATCCGCTGTCTCTCTTCAACCACTCATTGACAATCAACTACGGTCTTCAACGCTGTTTTTACTTCAGACTAGAGATGGCACCAAGCTTCTTCTGGATGAGTGGTAACTGCCCAGCCGGTTTCTCACTAAAAGTAGCCTTAGTGTTTTCACTATCAAGCTGTACTCGTGATGGTCTTCTTCCTAACGCTTTTCTACGTCCATTGAGACACAGATATATACGCGCTTAAACCAAGGCGTGGTCGCTATCCAAACACACGCCAGTAGGAGAGGCAGTCTTCCATCGATCCTCTCCAGCGATGACTGACAGAAATATGGTTTGTCTGTGTCCATCGCTAAGTCAAGCTTGGTGGACGCCACGTCAATGTTTTTCTTCATGCCTGAAGTTTGAAACAGCTTGAAATAAACAATTATCTGAGCACAGTTGTAGCACACGATCACGGTTATCTGTTCGTCCAGCCGAGATTTCGAAATTTCCACCTAAGCGCCTTTTTGCCTGACTCACCCTACCCACATGTCCATTGAAATCATCAGCAACAACAACAACCACGTCTGAAAGCCTGGCTTTCAGGAGGAGGCTAGACAGTTTTTGGTGGAACTCATCATTCACTTCATCCAAACTGCAGTCAGTGGGTGCGTAAGCAGAGATTACAAAGGGACAACGGCGAGTTCTCCTATTCCTTTTTGTTCTCACTATGCCGTTCAGACGGCAAACTCATAAGCGACTGTCAACTGGGATTCAGTCTAGTAGTGAGCTTTCTGTCCCAGCGCCAGATGCTACGCCTACACCTGCAAGACCGTGAGAACTAGCCATTTAATCTCCAGAAACTCGAAGGGCGGATTTGATGGATTCACCACACTGGCCGGGAGAGGTTAGGTGAATAACCGCACCTGGGTCCTGTATGCGTTTCTCACAAACACAGCACACATTCATGGCCCTAGTTGCTGGAGTTTTGCCTAATGAAGCTTGTTGGTCAATTTGACGGAGGATGCGAACATTGAAGGCTCCAATGTGTAATTTGGATCGCGGCTTAAGGAAACCAAGGATACTGTTCTGTGAACTCAGATCCTTGTCGAAAGCTCCAAAGCTAGAAGAAATCAAAGATGATGTAGGATTGTTAACTGAGAGATGTGAATGAAGATTAGAAGGTAAGAATGACGGGGTGGATGATGGTTTCAGGGAACTTGAGTGTTGACAGAGTTGTGAGGGTGGTTGACACTCCCCGACTGCCCATATCGTGGAAGGTTACGTCTTTTTGAGGTATCTGTAAGAGAAAAAAGATTTGTATGACCGAAGAGCCTATAGGACATCTGCTTGGGGCCTGTCACAGTTTTTTGTGGGTTGGTGCTTTGAGGTTTGGTTGTTCGAACGCCAGATACACAAAACACCAATGCCACTGGCACCAAGAGACAATGGAGCCCGGTGAAGTATGTCATAGTTTGGGCAGGCTTTTTATAACCCCGTGCATTCCCACTTGGAAGGCAGTATCGGCGTGGCACTGCTAATCATCCAATGGAAACATCTTACTGTTGTCACACCCCCCATTACAGGGTAGTAATTTACACTACAATGGTAACTGCTTTTCATCTTACCAATATCCAGCAGATGTTTCTGGCATGGTAGGACCTCGAGAGAACAAGGGTTCCACCAGCATAGCTTGTTGGGTCATTGTGATGTGCAAGCCCGACCACCACGTGAAGGTAGCAGCTAACGGTTAGGTTTCTGGCTAGCACTAACTTTAGGCATAAGGAGAGACACTATTTCATATGGAGTCCGCCAACATCATACCAACCGTGGACACAGATAGACCACATTGTCATAAGCTATCGTGGGAGAGGATCGGTGGAGGATTGCAAATCTTCCTGGAGTGCCTGTTTCAAACCCGATCACGCGCTAGTACGTCTACACCTTACTCATCGGATGAGATGTGCTACAGTAAAACTTGCCTATGCCAGATTGGAAGATGAGAACGTCAAGTACGTATTTAGGGAGGAAAAAGATAAACGTCTATCTGTACATGACAACAATGCTCATCCTGAAGAAACCTGACGTGATACTAAGTCTATTATGGAAATAATGGTAAAGAATTTCGGTAACCTTCACCCTAAGGTTAGCAAAAGTTATGGAGTTTCCGTGATCTCATCCAAAATGATTGATGCCAGAAGACTTCCAGCTGGCTGTAACCAAGACGAAGAACGAAGGCAAATTAAATTGACCACAAGTCTTCGCGCTAATCATGAGCAGCTGTGGGTGATGAAAGTGAGAGAAATAGAGGAAGCAATAGCTTTAGGTAACACTCGACAACTATTTCGGCTTATCAGGGATACCGGCCAAAAGAAGACGATAGTAAGTGAAACCACTACCGAAAATGATGGGACGCCAATAACTTTTGAGGACAGGCGGCTAAAACTTTGGGCAAATCACATTGAAGCACAGTTGCCCAACATCCAAATTGAACCTGAATGACACAAAGATGTCGTTCCTTCAACTCTCCTCGAAGTTGAGAAAGCTGTATCGAACCTGAAACAATGGGAAGCAGCAGTTTGGCACCTAAAGTTTCAAGGATGAAGGTAAGAAATTGCTGCTTAATGTGACGCATGTACTACGTAGTGCATAGGGTTCAGAGGTAGTGCCGTCAGATTGGTCTATTTCATGATTATTCCAGTCTATAAGAAGGGGGAGAAATCTTCCTATGACAACCATAGGAGGATTAGCTTGACTAATAGCGTCGAAGATCATGGGACCCATAGTTGTCCGGCGTCTAATTGGAGCTCGAGAACAGCAAACTCGAGAAAACTAGCCAGGTTTCAAAACTGAATGAGGCCGTATCGATCACATTTTTACCCTCCGACAGGTCTTGAAATACAGGTATACCTACCGGCGACCGACACTTCTCATATTTCTTGACCTGAAGGAAGCATCTGACTCTGTCAAACGTGAGGTGTTGCGGCAGTTTCTGACTGCGAAGGAAGTACCAAGCAAGTTCTAGAATAATTTTGACAAGTTGGTGACCTTTTTGACCGATCTGTCGAAACTAGAGCATCATGAGCTGTACGTAACTTTCTTCCCATCAGTGCTTCTGATGTTGGTGATTCGGGAGTGAGTCGGTTGCTGTTGTTCAATACATGAGTAGGAATTTTTGAATTACGTCTAGTAAGGTACCTTCTCCCAATGCTTCAAGTAAAGCCGTTTCGATTGTATCGGCGAACCGCTCCGCTTGTTCATTCGACTGCAAGTGGCATGCCGGAGATAGTACGTGTGCATGGCATTTCGGCGATAAAAGCTTTGCGTAGAGGTAAACTGAGGGCCGTTGTCCGAAACGATGGTTTCTGGAGAGGGCTTTTAACGTTCTTGTGGTATTCGGTCGGTTGACAAGTGCGATTTCTGGCTATTTCGAATAAGCGTCTAGTAAATTAAGGTAATGGTTCCCATTAATGGGCCTGGCAAAGCCAACATGAATTCTCCGGCATTGACGTTCGGGATCTGGCTAGGGAATTGGTGGTAACCGTGGAGGATGCTTGGTGGCTTGCTGACATACTGCGCACCAGTTGACATAGTCTGTAGTTTGCTGGTCAATCCATGGCCAATACGCGAAGCTGCGAGCGACTGACTTCATGTGCTTGACACCAGGATGGCCCAAACTAAATTGACGTAAGATTTGGTCGCGAAGAAAAGTAAGGACTATGACTTGGTTTCCAAACATGAGACAGTCGCTGACAATAAATAAGGAGTTTCGGTGGCAATGCAGTTAGTTTAGATCACCTGTGAACGTTTCTTTTGTCCATCTGGTGAGAATAGACCGGATCGCATGCTGTAAAGTTTTGTCTTTACATATGGTCATCTGAACCTCCTCTGCTGCCACTGGAATCTCTTTAATGGCTGTAACTACGTCAGAAGCTGGAAGCTGCTGTGATGATTAATCCCCCTGTGTGTCTAGAAGTCCGACCTGTGCATTCAAGCCCTCAAGCTAGCAATATGATGTTTGTCGGATGCACATGGTAGAGATCACTCAATTGATAGTAGAATCCATCCTTAACTATATCCAGATAGCAGCCACTCGGGGTATAGGTAGAAATGACGAAAAGACGCCTCTCCCTTTAAGTTGATTTTCACTCTAATCAAACCTTCTATCCTAGTAAAACGCACCTGGTTGTGGATGAGGATCCAGTTGATTAGTACAGCTCCGGCTTTGGTGCTTAGTGTGACATCGAAACCAACAAGAACAAATGGTGACATCACAAAGTCCGCGGATAAGTGCAATGTGAATACACTTTTCAGCTAGCAGATATGGAAGTTTCTCAAAGTACCACTCTAAGATCATCTATATGGGTCTCCAAGACACAGCATACATCAATAACAAAGGTTTCCGGTCCTACTCAAACCTACCTATTGCCCCATCTGGATTAAGATTTGAACATTGAAGCTGGACAGCCTAAAATGGTTTGCACGGTTTAAGAATAGTTTTATCAGACACCACACAGAAAGACAGCTTTTTAGAAGTAATATGCAAATGCTTACCAAAAGGTGGTATAGGTCAGATGTCAAGAAAGGTTGCTACATCATCGACTTCAGTTGTCACTCGAACTCCAACCAGGAATTCTCCATTTCCTTACACAACTCGGACCCAAAGTCAGAAACTTCATGAACTGATAACATGTCTTCATTTAAGCACTCGTGTTCTTTATCTTGCTTGAACATACCTTTATCTAACATTGTGTGATGCGGCAGATAGTGACTAGGCATGAGTTACAAATGCCACAGCCAGCCGAGTCGATGAAGGTTCACAATCTCATGAACTGACGTTCCTCCTCCTCCTGGAACTTAACTTCTGAATCCTAGGTTACTCACTTGGTGACATCATCATCATCATCATTATCAACATAGGACCAGGCATTACTGCGTAACGGTCCGAGTTGCCACACCTCATATCAGCACATCAAGTAAAAAGGTAGTGAGGTGAAGGATGAAGATAAGTGAATGCAGTCAAAAGAAATATAAAGTACGAGAAGAAAGGAAAGAGGAGTGACAAAATAGTGAGATTCGGTATAGCGTTGTTAAGATGAGGATAATGTGTGTATACATCTGCGCCACTGACTTCGGTTCTGAGCCATATCACCTAGGGTCTCCAACCACTGGTTCCTCTTGTCCCGTGGACCCCAACCACCTAGTCTGCATCGTCCTACATGGCTTAAACCAACAGTCAGAGACTTCATACATTGGTGCCATGTTTTAGTCTGGCCACCTCGGGCCTTTTTCCAGCCTGAACCCACCTCAGCCAACATTGTGTGACGAGGCAATCGGTGACTAGGCATACGTAGTACGTGTCCCAACCATCTCAGTCGATGAAGGTTCACAACCTCGTCGACTGACTTACCTCTTCTCCCTAAAACTCTACACCTAACTTCTGCATTACTCACATGGTGACACCACGGAATACGTCCTATACTACGAAGGCAACGGTGGTCAAATACCTGTAACCTTCTCATGTCTTCCACTTTCAATGGCCATGTTTCACAGCCATACAGTAGAACAGAGCGGACTGCTGTGCAGTACACGCGACCCTTAATAGACAAACGAATATCACGGCGGCGCCATAGGTGGCGCAAATTGGCAAAAGCCAATCGAGCCTTTTGTATCCGTGCAGAAATCTCATCGGCAACTAACCCACCGGGTTGATCCTACTTCCCAGGTAAGTGAAGTGGTCAACACACTCAACCACTTCACTCTCTATTGTTAACCGCGGTACCGCTGAAGACCAGTCCTGGAGCAAAAATTTGCATTTGGGTGGTGAAAATCGCATCCCAAACATTCTCAAATTCCCACTCAAAGTGTTCAGAAGACTCTGCATCTTGTCAGCGTCTTCACCTAACAGGACTATGTCATCTGCATATTCTAGATCTAAGGAAAATTCACCTGTGATCCGGTCAACGTCTTTGTAATTAGGTGACGAGAGGGAAACCTCCATAAGAATATCTATGATAAAATTAAATAAGAATGGGGATAGTGGGCATCCTTGACGGACACCACTTGATGAGTATAGCTCCCTGGACAACTCACCATAGGCTCTAACATGCCCACAAGTGTTCGAGTAGAGAGCTTTCAATAAGGTGATGTACTTACTAGGCACGCCTTTCAGTGACAGACACTGCCATAAGACTTCTCGATCAACGGAGTCAAATGCCGCCTTCAGGTCGAGAAATACAGCTATTGTCGGGCGTCTGTAAGCATGCCTATGTTCCAGGACCTGGCGCAGTGTGAATATTTGGTCGATACATCCACGGCCAGGTCTAAAGCCTGCCTGGTTTTCTCGGGCTTGCTGTTCCCGAGCTCCACTCAGGCGTCGGAGAATTATAGAACTTAGGATCTTAGACACTATGTTTGTCAGGCTGATTCCTCTGTGGTTATCACAAGAGGACTTCTCGCCTTTCTTGAAGACTGGGATGATCAGTGACTTAGACCAGTCGGAGGGGATCGTATTTGATTCCCATATACTGGCTAACACTTCCGTTAGCCTGACTAAGAGAACTCTACCACCATTCTTGTATACCTCAGCAGGTAGTCCGTCTGGTCCTGCTGCCCTTCCCCGTTTCAGGCTACCTACCGCTTTCTCAACTTCTTCTAGTGTTGGGGGACCTGTCTCTATGTCCCATTCAGGGTCCGACTGGATAGCGGGCAGCGCAATGGTGGCTGGAGGCCAGTTAAACTGTTCCTCAAAGTGTTCTGCCCATCGTCCCAGTCGCCTTCCCTGCGAGTGAATCGCCGATCCGTCCTTCTCCGCTATAACCTCACTAACTGTTGTTGACCATTTCCCCCCAGTCTCCTTAATAAGTCTAAATAACTGTCTACTGTTACCGATCGCCGCTGCCTTTTCCATCTCTTTAGCCTTTGCTGCCCACCACTGTTCACGATCGTTGCGCAGACTTTTCGTCAGTTTATTTTTAAGTTGCGCTCGCTCTTCATTGTACTCAGAGCCTGCAGGGATGCATTCACGTGCATCCATTAGTTTGGAAGAAGCTGCTGATATCCACTGGCTCTTTTTAGCCATTATCTTGGAGTCGGCTACAGTCTCCAGTGCTGCTTTTACAGTAGACTGAAGATGGCACCAAGCTTCTTCTGGATGAGTGACAGTATTTTGTTCCGATAACTGCCTAGCCACTTGGTGACACCACGATACGTGGCGTATGCTACGAATACAACTGTGATCGAATCCCTGAAGCCCCCTCATATTCTCTATCTTGAATGACCATGTTTTACAGCCACAAAGCGGAACATACAGAACTGCAGCGCAGTACACTTGACTTTTAATAGGCAGTCGGATATCATGGCGTTAGCATAAGTGGTGTATTTTGCTGAAAGCCAAACAAGCTTTTTGCATCTATGTAGAGAGTTTCTCGGTCACTGACCCACCACGGCTTATCCGACTTGCCAAGTGAGTAAAGTAGTCAACACACTCAACCATTTTACTTCCAATACCAGCGAAAACCAGTCCTGGAGAAACAATTTGCATTTGGGTGACGAGAAACGTATCCCAAACATTTTCGAATTACCATTAAAGGTGTCCAGAAAACTGCAACTAGCCACTGTCTTCACCTAACAGGACTACTTCATCTGCATACTCTATGTTTACCAAAGGTTCTCCTGTGATAAGATCAATCCACGTAAATTAAAACGAGCTGCGGCTCATTGGCTTAGGCAGTTGACTCCTAACTACTGGGTTATGGGTTCGAACACCGCTCCACCTACCGAGGCTTGGATAGCCAGGGAATAACATTAGCCTTCAATTAGTAGGTGTGGAGTACTGCCTGCTTAACGAATGTGCAAATGGTTGCTGAGTGCTTCTTTTCTTCTTTTTTTAAATTCAGACGACGAGGCCTCTATAAGTACGTCTATGATAAAGTTGATTAAGAATGGAGAGGGTGGACATCCCTGACAGACACCACTTGACATACACAACTCACCTGATAATTCATCACAAACTTTAACAGGCCCGCAGATGTTCAGTAGAGCTTTTAACGGAGTGATGTACTTACTCCGCACTCCTTTCAGTGAGACGCACTGTTGTAAGACTTCCCGATAGACAAAGTTAAATATCATCTTCAGGTACAGAAAAACAGCTAGCGTCAAGCATTTGTAACTGTATCTGTATTCTATAACCTGGCGGACAGTGACTGTGGTTGATACACCGACGACCAGGTATGATACCTATCTGTTTTTTCTCAGGTTTGTCATTCCAGAGCTTCACTTAGACGTATGATAATCAAACTTGCCTATGCCAGATTGGAAGATGAGAACGTCAAGTACGTATTTAGGGAGGAAAAAGATAAACGTCTATCTGTACATGACAACAATGCTCATCCTGAAGAAACCTGACGTGATACTAAGTCTATTATGGAAATAATGGTAAAGAATTTCGGTAACCTTCACCCTAAGGTTAGCAAAAGTTATGGAGTTTCCGTGATCTCATCCAAAATGATTGATGCCAGAAGACTTCCAGCTGGCTGTAACCAAGACGAAGAACGAAGGCAAATTAAATTGACCACAAGTCTTCGCGCTAATCATGAGCAGCTGTGGGTGATGAAAGTGAGAGAAATAGAGGAAGCAATAGCTTTAGGTAACACTCGACAACTATTTCGGCTTATCAGGGATACCGGCCAAAAGAAGACGATAGTAAGTGAAACCACTACCGAAAATGATGGGACGCCAATAACTTTTGAGGACAGGCGGCTAAAACTTTGGGCAAATCACATTGAAGCACAGTTGCCCAACATCCAAATTGAACCTGAATGACACAAAGATGTCGTTCCTTCAACTCTCCTCGAAGTTGAGAAAGCTGTATCGAACCTGAAACAATGGGAAGCAGCAGTTTGGCACCTAAAGTTTCAAGGATGAAGGTAAGAAATTGCTGCTTAATGTGACGCATGTACTACGTAGTGCATAGGGTTCAGAGGTAGTGCCGTCAGATTGGTCTATTTCATGATTATTCCAGTCTATAAGAAGGGGGAGAAATCTTCCTATGACAACCATAGGAGGATTAGCTTGACTAATAGCGTCGAAGATCATGGGACCCATAGTTGTCCGGCGTCTAATTGGAGCTCGAGAACAGCAAACTCGAGAAAACTAGCCAGGTTTCAAAACTGAATGAGGCCGTATCGATCACATTTTTACCCTCCGGCGACCGACACTTCTCATATTTCTTGACCTGAAGGAAGCATCTGACTCTGTCAAACGTGAGGTGTTGCGGCAGTTTCTGACTGCGAAGGAAGTACCAAGCAAGTTCTAGAATAATTTTGACAAGTTGGTGACCTTTTTGACCGATCTGTCGAAACTAGAGCATCATGAGCTGTACGTAACTTTCTTCCCATCAGTGCTTCTGATGTTGGTGATTCGGGAGTGAGTCGGTTGCTGTTGTTCAATACATGAGTAGGAATTTTTGAATTACGTCTAGTAAGGTACCTTCTCCCAATGCTTCAAGTAAAGCCGTTTCGATTGTATCGGCGAACCGCTCCGCTTGTTCATTCGACTGCAAGTGGCATGCCGGAGATAGTACGTGTGCATGGCATTTCGGCGATAAAAGCTTTGCGTAGAGGTAAACTGAGGGCCGTTGTCCGAAACGATGGTTTCTGGAGAGGGCTTTTAACGTTCTTGTGGTATTCGGTCGGTTGACAAGTGCGATTTCTGGCTATTTCGAATAAGCGTCTAGTAAATTAAGGTAATGGTTCCCATTAATGGGCCTGGCAAAGCCAACATGAATTCTCCGGCATTGACGTTCGGGATCTGGCTAGGGAATTGGTGGTAACCGTGGAGGATGCTTGGTGGCTTGCTGACATACTGCGCACCAGTTGACATAGTCTGTAGTTTGCTGGTCAATCCATGGCCAATACGCGAAGCTGCGAGCGACTGACTTCATGTGCTTGACACCAGGATGGCCCAAACTAAATTGACGTAAGATTTGGTCGCGAAGAAAAGTAAGGACTATGACTTGGTTTCCAAACATGAGACAGTCGCTGACAATAAATAAGGAGTTTCGGTGGCAATGCAGTTAGTTTAGATCACCTGTGAACGTTTCTTTTGTCCATCTGGTGAGAATAGACCGGATCGCATGCTGTAAAGTTTTGTCTTTACATATGGTCATCTGAACCTCCTCTGCTGCCACTGGAATCTCTTTAATGGCTGTAACTACGTCAGAAGCTGGAAGCTGCTGTGATGATTAATCCCCCTGTGTGTCTAGAAGTCCGACCTGTGCATTCAAGCCCTCAAGCTAGCAATATGATGTTTGTCGGATGCACATGGTAGAGATCACTCAATTGATAGTAGAATCCATCCTTAACTATATCCAGATAGCAGCCACTCGGGGTATAGGTAGAAATGACGAAAAGACGCCTCTCCCTTTAAGTTGATTTTCACTCTAATCAAACCTTCTATCCTAGTAAAACGCACCTGGTTGTGGATGAGGATCCAGTTGATTAGTACAGCTCCGGCTTTGGTGCTTAGTGTGACATCGAAACCAACAAGAACAAATGGTGACATCACAAAGTCCGCGGATAAGTGCAATGTGAATACACTTTTCAGCTAGCAGATATGGAAGTTTCTCAAAGTACCACTCTAAGATCATCTATATGGGTCTCCAAGACACAGCATACATCAATAACAAAGGTTTCCGGTCCTACTCAAACCTACCTATTGCCCCATCTGGATTAAGATTTGAACATTGAAGCTGGACAGCCTAAAATGGTTTGCACGGTTTAAGAATAGTTTTATCAGACACCACACAGAAAGACAGCTTTTTAGAAGTAATATGCAAATGCTTACCAAAAGGTGGTATAGGTCAGATGTCAAGAAAGGTTGCTACATCATCGACTTCAGTTGTCACTCGAACTCCAACCAGGAATTCTCCATTTCCTTACACAACTCGGACCCAAAGTCAGAAACTTCATGAACTGATAACATGTCTTCATTTAAGCACTCGTGTTCTTTATCTTGCTTGAACATACCTTTATCTAACATTGTGTGATGCGGCAGATAGTGACTAGGCATGAGTTACAAATGCCACAGCCAGCCGAGTCGATGAAGGTTCACAATCTCATGAACTGACGTTCCTCCTCCTCCTGGAACTTAACTTCTGAATCCTAGGTTACTCACTTGGTGACACCACGATACGTGGCGTATGCTACGAATACAACTGTGATCGAATCCCTGAAGCCCCCTCATATTCTCTATCTTGAATGACCATGTTTTACAGCCACAAAGCGGAACATACAGAACTGCAGCGCAGTACACTTGACTTTTAATAGGCAGTCGGATATCATGGCGTTAGCATAAGTGGTGTATTTTGCTGAAAGCCAAACAAGCTTTTTGCATCTATGTAGAGAGTTTCTCGGTCACTGACCCACCACGGCTTATCCGACTTGCCAAGTGAGTAAAGTAGTCAACACACTCAACCATTTTACTTCCAATACCAGCGAAAACCAGTCCTGGAGAAACAATTTGCATTTGGGTGACGAGAAACGTATCCCAAACATTTTCGAATTACCATTAAAGGTGTCCAGAAAACTGCAACTAGCCACTGTCTTCATCTAACAGGACTACTTCATCTGCATACTCTATGTTTACCAAGGTTCTCCTGTGATAAGATCAATCCACGTAAATTAAAACGAGCTGCGGCTCATTGGCTTAGGCAGTTAACTCCTAACTACTGGGTTATGGGTTCGAACACCGCTCCACCTACCGAGGCTTGGATAGCCAGGGAATAACATTAGCCTTCAATTAGTAGGTGTGGAGTACTGCCTGCTTAACGAATGTGCAAATGGTTGCTGAGTGCTTCTTTTCTTCTTTTTTAAATTCAGACGACGAGGCCTCTATAAGTACGTCTATGATAAAGTTGATTAAGAATGGAGAGGGTGGACATCCCTGACAGACACCACTTGACATACACAACTCACCTGATAATTCATCACAAACTTTAACAGGCCCGCAGATGTTCCAGTAGAGCTTTTAACGGAGTGATGTACTTACTCCGCACTCCTTTCAGTGAGACGCACTGTTGTAAGACTTCCCGATAGACAAAGTTAAATATCATCTTCAGGTACAGAAAAACAGCTAGCGTCAAGCATTTGTAACTGTATCTGTATTCTATAACCTGGCGTACAGTGACTGTGGTTGATACACCGACGACCAGGTATGATACCTATCTGTTTTTTCTCAGGTTTGTCATTCCAGAGCTTCACTTAGACGTATGATAATCATAGAAACTAGAGTCTCAGACACTATGTTCGTCAGGTTGATACTGCTAGGATGTCTAAACGGCAGTAGATAGTTTTCTTAAGGAGCGACTTCTCAAGCTATTGGATGACGTGTGATCCACAAGGCAGCGGAGCAACGTGAGGTGCTCTATTTCCATGGTGCCGGTAACCAAGATAGATCTATACGCCATTCCTTCTTTCTGAATGGTGGGGTCCATGGATACTGCTGGTTTGGAATCAGGACTTCTCAACTACCCTAGGTGTCCTCCTATTACAGAAACTCGGCAATAGTACCAAACTTTGTTCTCCCTCTCGCTCTTTTGTGTGCACACTGCTCCCAGCCACATGGAAGCAATGAGTAGAACTTTCCTGGAAGAGGCTATGAACGCGTGATCACAAAAGAACATTTCGAGAGGATGGTTCCGATCATCCCACTACTGCCCGAAATAACTGAAGTGCCAACTAATATATGGGAGAGGTAGTTCCATCAGAAACGTCTCAAATGCAGATCATACTAGTTTACAACAAAAGAGGGAAACCTTTCCCCGACAACCAAAAGAGGATAAGTGTAATTAACAGTGTTTAAGATGCTCGCGTCCGTTATCATGTGACAATCATTGGAGCCCAAGAAAAAAACTCCATAAAACCAAGCAAATATCAGAATTAAATGTAAGTACTGACCAGAATTCTACCCTCCAACAAATTTCGGAATACAAGCGCATTTGCCAGCACCCTGCACCTGTCACAGTTTTTATCTGAAGGTGGCATTCGACTAAATTGATGGAAAGGTGTTGTTGATATACCTGACTAGAAATAGCAACGAGTAAGTTTTCTAGGTTCTTTACTCGAGATCATGCAGAAGTGAAAGGTCTTACTGAGAATTGTCGTCAGTGACAAAAACCACGCATCTGCCAGACATATTAACGGTCACCACTTTTATACAGATATACTGACGATTTTGATCATATTTATCTCCGACTTTTGAAGGACTAACTACTACTTGAAGACCACCCGGCTGACTTGACGTGTGCAAACAAAACAATACTGTTGGCTGGAGAAGCTGGAAGACTACAGTCTTCTGAAGACTTCAAGCAAATGTTGAGCATTTTTAGCACGTTTCACACCAGTCAAATGTAAGATGTTGCTTCAGGACCAGCCTAAATTGAGGTGGTGGTATGCATTGACCATTTTCCTAACTTGAGAAACGGTATCAAACTCAATGAGCTGGTTGCTGAGGAAGTTCCAGATTGAATACTAAAGGTTTTTATTTCACTTCACTCACCGAGGGTTTTGCCCAACTACCAAGTGAATTCGTGACGCGTTACTATCGTTTGATCTTACTCATACTGATTGCCCAATCAGATAGTTAAAATGATGATCAATATGAAGCTTTCCCTACCTAATTCACTTAGATTTTAATTGAGATGAGAAGTCTTGACTGCGCAGCCAACGTGAGTATGATCAAGTGGAAGTAACGCGTCACGAACTCACATGGCAGTCGGGAAAAGCCCTTAGTGAATGAAGTGAAATAAAAGACCTGGTCACCAATCAGTTGGCAGACCATCGGGTGGAAACCCAGCGGTCGCTGGTTCGAATCCCACCGCAGTTCAAATGTTCACAACACCTTCAATCATCATCCAGTAGAATAGTCTGCCGAACGACGACTAGCTAAGATAATCAAAATGATAACTACAAGTTTATTTGGCATTTCTCAACTAACACTATCTTTGGCACCAGAGAGATATCTGACGAAGTTAAATGATGGGTATACTACGCAGCACTCCGTTCTGTCCCACTGTACGGTTGAGACGTGTTAACTTAAATCACAACGATAGACAACTGCAAATTTTACTATGTGCCTTGTAGCATTGCTTAAATGTGATGGAACCACTATACGGGCAATAATGAGGGTAAGCTTGCAATATTAGGAAAAATGTCACGCATCACAAACAACCATCTACCTCGACTTATCGTGTGAGGGGAAACAGGACTAGATTTGAAGAAATAGGGTGGTCAGACCAAGAAGTGATGTTAATCAATGTAGTTACCACCAATGTGTCCTGAAGGCTAATTAGCTGGGATCATCAATGTGCTGAGAATCAATGGTTCGGAATCTGTAATGACATTACTCACAGTCGTTCAAAATAGTGGAGGTGCACACACTTTTTATCACCTTTGAAATAGTGACTTTTACTTATTCACTTTCACTTTTCAGATACCTTCGTAAACTTCAATATCCAACCTTCTCTCCGTCTGCTGTCGTGCAGCTGTGGCTCATCGATCTAGCACTGCACTTTCAAGCAGTGTACCAAGGTAAACCAGCTACAGATGCTGGCGTTTGAGAAGCCAGGTAGTATCAATAGCACAGACTGTACGTTGCTCATTTGGTTTCAACATAAACCTGTGCCTGCAAGTCCCAACTGGAATTGCTGATTCACCTTTATATCTCCCCTGATGATCATTGTCAGCTAAGAGAAAACGCTTTAGGGCAGGTAAAGAAGTAAGAAGACTCCAGAGCTAAAGGATACATAAATTAGTGACAACTGAGAACAACACGCCCAAGAGTTATCGAACATCCTGTTGGGAAGGCTACAAGGTATAAAGTAACTGGAACAAAAACTTTACATCCGCCTGCCAGGTCAAGAATTTACCAAACACCTGAAAAACAGTCTTATGATGCAAAAGAGACAGCCTTAAAAAAGTATACAATCTTGCGATAAAACGGCACATTATTAGTTCAAATCAGACTAAATTATTCAGACATGCTGGAGCATGTCTTCTCCACACTTTCTGTATCACTTTGAAGTAAGACTCGATATTCATAGCACCAAACACCATAATGTATATAATACTTTACTTGACCTGTTATCAGTATTTCCAGAAACAAAAAACTTGCTGTGGAAGTCACGCGGACGACTGGACACAATACATTTGAATCCCTCATGCTTGAGAAACTTCTAAGGCAACAAGATGATGAGAGGAATTCGGCTGCAGTCGTCAGGTTTATATTAAATATGCCGGATAATTATTCAAATAATTAGTAACTTGTAATTTTGTTTGGAAAAATTATTGCGGTCATACATCAACATTACGGAACACGTGAATTGAACTTAAACGGAGTTAAGATCAACTTGCATACAGGTTGAAATATAACGTGAAAACATCCAAATAAGAAGAACTTACTGATAAAAGCCATAATAATCCCTGTTTTCAGAATCTTGAATATCCGGATCCTCAGATATATCGACACGATTGTCTGAAGATTTAGGATTGAGATATTTGGAAACAATATCCACATTTGCTGGGTCCACATTATTTTCTAACATTTCGAGATGCACATATCATTGTAAAGACACAAGGAAATGGTAAATATAAACTGTAACGCAGACGGTTGTATTAGTGCCAATAACTAATTTCCAATATATGCCTTTCAGAATAACGCTGAATGCCACTCCACCAACTGCTAAGGTAATCAGTTGGTTTCTTTCTCCACCTAAATGCTGCCTTTCCTGTTGCAGCAGAAAAACCCATTGCACCTGGTAGGGTGGCCCTAAGGGCGACTTGACTTCCAATATCCAATACTGATAGTGCGAGTGTTGAAAACTGACAGTTTTTGATCTTTCACGTCTATTTCTTAGGGCTGGGTTCATTTTTTTCGGCTCACTCCTGCAATGGAAGAAGAAATTCCCTCTGCTTTCCTGCTTTTAGCTTCTGTGAGGTGGATGTTTGTGGGTTAGTTAGTTGTGATTTGTAGAGTGATTTGGAAACTACGAACTGCTTGGACGGTTAGGGGACTGTCGTCACTCCTGTCTGTGTAGGCAACTGAAGTAGAGTGGTTAGGTAGCAGCAAAGAATGAAGAAGAAAAAAGAAAATAGAGGAAGGGAAACGAAAGAGAGAGAAAAGTATGTGGGTAGCGCCCAGAAAGTAAAGGTGGATGGCGTAGGTCTATTCCCCGGAGAAGAGTTAGCAGGTAATGTGGGTTTATTAAAGAACGAGATAGTGAGTGGTAGGTAAAAGGGAGGTGAGGGTTGGCTAGTGAGGTCCATGGTGGACCATACGGGGTGACATAACTGTCTTACCGTTTCTTGAATGAGTCGACTGAGGGGGCCATGACGATATGTCGCGGTAAGGCATTCCATAAAGCACATACTCTTAGGGAGAAAAATTTGGACCTGACTGTGGTACTGGCTCTCTGATGTGTTATCTTAATAAGGTTTTCTTGTGAAGACCGCTGTGTCGCAGGCAAGGTTGATTTTTCTGCATGGTTTGCCTGATGGGCGATCTTGTAAGCCATGATAAGGTCACCCCTCTTCCCATGGTAACCCAGGGTATATAGGTTTGGGTGTTTGAGTTTTTCAGGATATGCATTCCTCTCAGCCCCACAACTGATTTTGTTGCAGTTCTTTGTATCCAATATCCAACACCCTTTTACGAGCTAATGTAAACCCATTGATTTCTTCGCGCTCTCTAATACGTCTTACGGAACGGTTCCAGGCCTTTGGTGGATTCCGATTCAGTAGTTATACCCACTAGCCGGCAATGGCCGTGGTAAGCCCGACGGGCCGTTGCGCGCTGATTAAATTTGTAGAGGTTGCGTGGCTTTTTCAAGGACTGCAGCGCAGATGGGCCACCCCTCTTTCTACGGGTGTAATTAGGGTTAGGTGTTTAAGTCTGCCAGGATACGTCTTTCCCCTTAGTCCCATAACTGACTTTGTTGCAGTTCTTCGTATTTTTTCAAGGAGATTTGAGTCTCTCCTGAGTGTCGGGGTGGCCAACTTACTGAAGACTTCTAGATGCCGCCGTGTGTATGATTTGGAAACGGTGGGGAAGAGTCGGGAGTAAGGGCGCCAAGCTGTCTACGCAGAAAGCGCAAAATGGTGTTCGCTCTGGTTGCCATATCTTTGTGGTTGGAGCTAGTGTCCAAGGTGTCGGAGAAGTTGAACCCCAAATCTTTCTCCATGGACACTCTGGTGACAGCACGGTTGCTCACCATGTACTGGAAGTCGGTCGTACGTGCTTCATATTTACTGATGTGCATTACTTTTAACCTTGCCAGATTGAAGCTCAAGCCAATTTCCGATGCCCAGAGCTCGAGTTGCTGCAAGGCTTTGTGTAGTGCTGTACACTCAGCTTCTTCGTTTACTAACCTCTAAATTTGAATGTCGCCAGCGAAGAGGTGGATGGATGAGGATGTTTTTTATCTGGCAGATCATTAACAAATAGGAGGAATATAAGTGGTCCTAAGATTGCCCCTCGGATACTCCTGACGTCGACGGTCCCCACTCCAACTTTACTCTGTTTGCTGTGGTACAGAACTGCTTCCCTTCCAGGTACTCCTTGAACCAAGAGAGTAGAGGTTCGCCTATACCGGCTGACATGATCTTGTGAGGCGGGACTGTGGGTGGGACACTGCCAAATGCTTTGGCTAAGTCGAGAAAAACATGTGTTGATTTTCTGTTGTCCCAGCTGAGTGTCCAGTCGTCCCAGGTGATTAGTAAGTTGGCGGCACATGACCAACCACTACGAAATTCATACTGAGCAGTGTGTACAGTGTTTTCCCTATTGAGGAAGTCCCAGAAAGTGTCAGCTACCAGGCTTTTCAACACTATAGGGAATACGGCAACTGGCCTTTGGCTGCTGCGGCTTTTTCTGTCTCCCCCTTGAAGTTGGGTGACAAGATGGTGCACTTCCATTCTTCAGGAACTCTGTAGGACTCTGCTGAGTGCTTGAAGAGGTTACAGATTGGTTTTGTAAGTACCATGGCGCAGTTTTTAGTATCACCGGTTTTAGTTATCGCAGCCGGGCTACTCGCCTGGAAGTGGCGTAAATTGTTTCTCCGACGCTTTTCCTTGTGATTGAGGCATGGCAGACTTTCAACTGTTGAGAAGTGAGTTGACGATTGATCAGCGGTGAAGTGTGTGCAGGGATTGGTTTATTGTAGATTGAGTATTCCAAGTAGGAGCTTTTCAATGTGGAAAAATCCAACTTGATTTTGCTCCGATTCTGCTGAGCCATATGTGAGTTATTATCTGGTTCATTTCTGGCAGGGCTAAATTTGCTCCACGCTTTTTTTTCAAGAGGCTTCCGGTATCCAGTTTTGGGCATCAGGTCGGTTTTCCGGCCGTTGTTGCTGCTATGGGGACGTCTATAAAGGTTTTACTTCTACTGATGTCCCTTAATAGCTTCCAGTGATGGTCAGTCAGAGATGGAGCCAGCCACCAGGCCACAGGGCTCTGGACCGACATCAAGCCTTCACTATGTGATTCTCCTTGTTGTAGAGAATACGAGTGTGAGATCCTTCGCCTGACTGAAGTCAGACACCACCATGACACGATCGCTGCTTCTGAGAAGGGGCTTGACTAATATCTCTCACTACTACTTGGCGTACCTGACCGTCAGGAGGTACCAGATAGATTATGGGAGCCCTGTCAATACGGTGCCTGTTGCTGCTCCACATTTGAAATGGCTGTCTCCGTGCAATGCCAACTCACCTCTCTCCCAATGCTCCTTGCCTCCCCTGGACACTAACATATCGTCTATATTCACTTCAATATCATATAGGAGAACCGTAACTTCACCATCTCACCATTAAGTCCCCTTACACATTTGTAAAAGCCCTGGCGCGCGTTCCTCACTAACGGGGGCGTCCCACTACTGACATGCAGCAGGCTATGTGTGCATTATCCAAAGTTACCAGCTTTTTTCGGGAATGTCCTGTGCGGTCACAGGTGAGCCAGGGCAATGAGTCTGGTCCTCGTCGTGTCGATATAGAGTAATATTTGCCCCAGCTAGAACGGGAGCTGTCACCTACTGTTATCGCAGTGTTCT
This sequence comes from Heterobilharzia americana, assembly GCA_944470555.2. Taxonomy (NCBI): domain Eukaryota; kingdom Metazoa; phylum Platyhelminthes; class Trematoda; order Strigeidida; family Schistosomatidae; genus Heterobilharzia; species Heterobilharzia americana. The sequence continues at coordinate 11,154,353 of OX104132.1, read as the reverse complement.
AAGATCCCTTTCACAACAAAAGAGATTCTTTCGATAGTGTCTTGAACCGTGTACCATGTCTTTAGCACCCTGGTTAGGGGCCCCGGGGACATGAATTTGACGGCCATGAATCTAGAATATGTAGCTGTCGTCAGATGTGGAGGATGCGGAAACCTACAGGCCAACACCACTTTTACTCCATTCACCCCAACCAAAGCTGATGACCGTCGCCATTCTCGAAAGTTGTGGGGACACTTTTCGCCCGATGTGCTAGTCGTTAGTTTCGGCATACTGGAGATGAAAACAGTTGTTTGTCTTGGCATGTGGGCGCGCCTTGGGACACCTTTCCCGCCATTCACGGCCAATCCAGTCAAGCTCTAATGTCAGAGTACCAGTTGCTGACCAATGTACATGACAGGAAGAAAAATCTTTTGGTCTTCTTAGCAAAGCTCAGGGTGGAAGCATTCCTGAAGGCGAATGACCGGATTTGTAGAGCAGACACAATTTCGCCTCCAGATTGTCTTGTCCTAGTGTGCATCAAGTGGCATCTAGCTGCTGCTTGTTAAAAGCTCATTTTCGTTCGTGAAAACTGTCGCTGGCTGCATGAAAAGTATACAGAATGGCAAATTCTGACACTGGTATTATCGTGTGTGATGTGTAGGTTTGCATGGACAAATGACGCTTTCTCCCCGGCTGTTGTCCGTCTTTTAGGATGTTCGATGGTGGTCGTCTGGAAAGTGGCTTCAGTGCTTAAGATTGATGTGGCTTGGCTTGTGACTGCCAGTGGCTTAGTCAAATTTACCTGCTCACATCTATAGCCATCCATGGAATATCGTTGACTTTCTTTGCGTCAAAACTCACTTTCATGGTTGCGCTGAGAGTGGATGTTTGCATTTTAGTGACGACTGGAGTATATCCTTTCATCTCGCCTGAGACAACATGTGGCTGTTAATGAACTCAAGCGATATTGTGAGCAGATGGACTAGGACCGCATGCTTGAGTCTCATTATCAGTGACTGCGAATCAAGGTATTGCCCATCGTAATTTGACTGCATTTCGTACTGGAAGTGTCTGGAACTATCACCTCTGGTCATTTGGAGTAAAAGTACACCATAACTAAAGCAAAATATAATTTAATGAGGGACCACGTTAATCTTCGAGAATCAGTTACTACGCCTCACAAGACGTAGTCTATGTATTCCGCAAAGATTTTCTACACAAGATTTTGCGCAGACAACCAGAAAAGCCTCGTAACCTTCTGGTTATGTATATCTCTTCAATCAACCTGCATGAGTGACATAAGAAATACCTACCGTGAAAGGCCACATCTGCATCAGTCGCCTTACCCTCAACACGCCTGGCCGATTCAAGCTTGACTGGACGCTGCAGGACTTTTGACCAAGATTGCCCCCTTTATCAAACCGCAATGCCTGCATAATCAGTGTGGTAGTTGCGACCGTTGGTGCCTGCTGAAATTTATTTTATTAAACGTACGTTCGATCCCAGTTAGTTGTATGAGGAGTTTTAGAGCATTTTGTGTATAACTGATCATGAAAGTGATTCTATTTCAACAAACTTATCATATCTGTTGCGCGAGGAATATTTTATCAAGTTATGCATCAGAAATGCAAGTCTTTCACTGACGTGACTAGAACTTAATCTCCCCCAAGGTTTCTGGACGTTAGGGCATTCTCTGGTTGAGGCTGACAAACCAAAGAATCTGCAAGCGATGGAAAACATAAAAATTTTGCCTCTCAAACTGGTGAACATGGATCACATCAAAGACTAAAAAGCCTGTTATCCTAGGAGTGTTTGCGGTTTCGTATTTCTCACATAATAGGTTGTCATTTTTCTTGTTTGCATCACTTTGTCTTCACCGTGCATTGGACACATATAGTTGTCAGATGTCACTGCATAAGCCTTAGCTTCTTAAGGTTCTTCAAGACCTTGTCACATCCGCAGTTTTAGAAAACATCATTACCAACATGGCAAACTTAGGCTCAGGGTGATCAACGAGTTAGAACTACTGAGACTAAGCTATATTATCTTTCTCTGCCGCCAAGTCAACTCAATATATCTTGAGAAGGGTGACTTGTGGCACGTTCTACGTTAAAAGCTTGTTTACCAAACTTCGTACCTCACCAAGGTTAGGTTGGAAACAGTGAAGTAGTCCTGGCTTTCCACTTCCTTCCACCCCGTGGAAGATCACAGACTTTTCAAGGGGCTCTGATTTGTCTTGCCAGTTGGTTATATGGTCGTTACTGCCTCTCGATATGTCATTTAGACCTAGTTGCTTACCATTTCTCAGATTCTGGTACGGGAGGCTAAGGCTTTAATCAGTGACCCCAACACTAGCAGCCTCACAGCGCACTGTCACCTTCTAGTGTGCACTTGTCACCACTAAGTGGGCGGCCAAACTGAGCAGAACCCACCGCCTTTATAATTCTTTACTTGGCACTGGGAGCGTTTCACCCCCTCCTGTTTCATCGGGAGTTAGTCAGGCCTTACAGTGAATAGTTTTCAGAGTGGATCCTCTAGCTCTGGATGTGCAAGAACGTGAGGATTCTCGATTCATTCTGGTTTGTGTATCACCTTATAAGTCGCCACCAACATACCACGTGGGAAGTCTTCGCGCCCGACTTTCCGTCCTCCAAGCGTCACCCTAAAGTTCTGCACAGTTATCCGTGTGTTAGTGGGTGCTGTCACAATCGCCGTTACAGTTATCAACCTTTCCTTTGGATGCCATCCTCTTCGTGATCGCATTTGGGATTCCTTTCGCTTGTTCGACAGGACCGCCAGCATCTGAACAGTATGGGAAACAAAGCTAGTCACTCCCTACATTGTCATACCTTTTATATGCTGAGGGCGTAAGAGTTGTGAAGCTATTGTGGTACCAACCGTTGTATTTGGAGCAGTGCACACCGGGGGCCACTGTGTGGTAACACCTAGCCCTACGCGGGCATTTTCAGACACTTTGGGGTTGGCAGCCAGCAAAGAAAGGGATAGACCTGATAGGATGAGTGACATGGGAGTCGGAAAACGAAAATCTACAGGAAGCCTTCGCAAAGTGCATACTTATGCGTATATATAGGCTGTTAACCACAAGAAATTCACCCAGTGGAGTTTTTGTCCTGCTTTCGTCAGAGAGTGTTTTGATCAGGGCGAAAACACAGCGGATTTTGATGCGCAAACACAAAACTCCTTCGAGTTGGGAGGGAGCAGATTTTCTGTAGTCCCATTCGGGACTCTCGTAAGGTCCTCCTGGGGGACCAAAATATCCGACGGGACCTGTATTTCCTTCCAAATCTTCAGACCATGGCGGGTGGGGCTTGAGAGATTCCGGCAGGTCACTAATTATAGCAAGAAATAGTAACGGACCTAGAATGGAACCTTGAGGCACACTATTTATCATCGGGAATTTCACCATTATTCATCGAGCCACTATGAGTGATTCAGAGCATTATGGCGGCTATGGTGAGCATATGCTCAGTTTAGCATGAACAAACAAAAACAAAACTTTCATCAGGGTTTCGATTCGTTGTTATCAGTATCATTTGTTGCTGCGTGTACGGTATACCATGTGACTTCAATGGACATGGAGGTGCATTTATTTTCAGTAATGCTTAAAATCTGCTGTGGCACTTCCTCCTGTGCACCAGATACTTCATTGAAATCGCTTGGGCAATTTGGCTTGCATTACTTTTACTTTAAAACGAACTTGTTCAATTGTTTCCCCTCGTTTCCTGAATGCTGCTTTTACACATTCATAAGACATGATATCCATTTCTGCCAGTTAGCTCAAAAACATAGAAAATTCAACGGTTGACTTAAGGTGAACTATTTGTGTGTGACGTATAACCTTCTTTCTTTCGGACCAGCGATTTTCACTGCCTGGAATGAAAAAGAGGTGGCAGTAGACAATACCAAAGATTTTTCACCAGTAAATCCGGTGACCACATCTGTAGAAATGATATGCACCAGTAAATTCAGGAACAATTTATTACTGTTAATTAGACAAAGAGGAGTTAAATCTGCCTGCAACCTCGTGTAAAGATAATCTCCAAGCCAAATTAGTATCTCTCTGTGTACACCCATAAGCTCGAGTTTCTCGAGCGGGATATCATGATTTGCACTACTAAAAGCCTTAGAAAAGTCAAGCGAACCAAGGTGAATGGGCTTTTCCTACTTAATAAGTAGAGTCCAAGCAATCCGAGCTATCAAAAAGTTGGTGCTACACGACCTTCCAGGCAAAAAACCGTACCGAAAGTCGTATAAGATTGATCTTTCAAGTAAGTGACCACGAACTGTTGTAGTATGGGTGCCCTATAGGTGCGTCCTTATCCCTACCAGCCGACAAATTTTGTTTTGGAACTCCTGAGCTACCTCAGAGCTGCTTTGGAGAATCTCTGGACTACCGGGGTCCCGTATACTAGGTGAACTGTTGCCCTTCCGTTTCACTAGCGAACACAGTATCATATGATTCTCGTCCAGAGCAGTGGTTTTCTTCGCCATTTCTAACCCTCCTCCCACGTCTGTTGCGGATATCCTTGTAATGTAGACGGTCAGTAGAGCTATTGGTGGCCCCCTGCCGATCCCGACAAGGCTGTCTACGTGGCATAAGTTTACGATTGCTTGACTTAAGCCAGGGGGGTGAATTTTCTTGGTTCTTCATGGAATCAGAGGAGCGTTGTCATTTATCTTTTGAAGGACTACGTCCATCCACAGTTCCCGTATGGAATTCAGATCCAGTAGGTCATCTCCATCTAAGCGAGTGGAACCTTCTAGATCTTGCCAGACCTTTTCAAAATCCTCTCTCATTAGATTCCTGACCAGTGACTGATCAGAAGCAAGTGACTCAGACAGAAATGCTGAAGGAAACGGCTGTATGGTCACTCAATCCAAGAGGGCTAAGAATATGTATGTTGGTTACCCTAACGAACTGACTTGTGGAAGTTTAAACTGGTCAGTGTGCCTTGTTATCAACTCTTTAGCGAGTGCGGAAAGTTCAATTCCGGAGCTCCTCTAGCGGACAGTATCAGCGCCTTATTTAAAATGGGAGTTGGCTCTAGAGGGGCAGTACACGACTCTAAACAAACAGAGACCTCCACAGTACTTAATGCCGCACCAAAGAACGTCTTTAGCGTTGATCCTGTAAGGGCAAATTTCGTGGGCTTTCTAGAAAGGACAGGTTTAAGAAGCAACGTCGCCCTCTGAACCCTCTAATCTATCTTCCGGTACGGAGTGGAGCTGAACGAAGCGAATCCCACCCTTTATATTCTTCGCGATCCATATTTCACAAGAGTTATTGTCTGGGACTATTCTCATAAATCAGTAACCCCAACTGTGGTATAGTGGAGCGCGAGCCACGCACACTACCATAAGTGCAGCGAATGATAGTAGGAATACATGAAGTTCCGGGAGCTGGTTGAGTTAAGAATGTGTTGCCATCCCGCCGCGACAATGGAGCAGAACCCAGGGCTACTGAATTCATCAATCTGCCCGACTGGGGAGGATCATACGATTCTTATGTCCGGGACAAGGTTTACAAAAACTCTTGCTCATCGTTAGATGTGGTTTGGCCAACGGCAGGCCCTCGAATCGCCTCCCAGTTCTCTTTCGTCCCCTCGGTTTGCACCTGCTTGCCTTGATATATTCAAGGAGTGCGTTCTATTCATTATGCCAGGGCTTCAGGGTAGTTCTAACTACGTCCGGAGAACCAAGGGTTACTTGGAACAACCTGAGAGTACGAATGGTAGAGAGGTAAGCCGGGCTTTGAAGACGGCTAATTTTTTCGGCCACCACACAACTCATTGAGTTCATTCGCCAAATATCTCGGCTGATTTATGTTTTGGATACGTCTACAAGCATTAGCACCCAGGCATTCAGAAATCCTGTGTGTGATGACTGAACAGCAAGGCCCTTTACAGTGAATTTTACGCCATTGTGAAGTTCCCTTAGCGGCAAGGGTCTGTCAGGCTTGATCCTAATATCCGAGTTCTTGCCTTACTACCCGACGACCTTTCAAAAGGATATGTTCAAACTAGCAAGAAGCATCCTCAAAGGTCTAAGAAAGCCTCTGGGGAGAACTTGCTGTGTGCTATAGGTTGCAGAACTGAACTACAAGGTGAGGTTCCCAAAAGCTTACAAACATTCCCCCACCGAACAAGACAATCTTCTTCGCGATAGGTCAATAAGGAAGGCTACTTTCCTTAACATTTAAGAGCACGAACGACCTAAGGTTAAGGTCATGGTCCGACTTTTCGGATTAAGATCTCTCTGTGAACGCTTACTCAAACTTCCGATTAGTTTCCTGAGAGCGACTTCCAGTACCTGAATTGCCAACAGTGGGAAAAACTTTGGGGATTGGCCGAGACTGGCAATGAAATGTAGGTGGCTTCAGACAGGCCTTACGGGCAGTGAGACTGAGATCCACTTTTTCCAACCGTTTTCCACTTGAGTGAGAAGAGAAATGGTCAACCTGGGATTTTTGCTTCCCATTGAGCTGAATGGGAGCGGCTACTCTTCCAGGCTTGCAATCGTTCCCTGGAGTTCACTTTTAACTGCCCTAACCTGCTTTCATTTTGTTTGAGCCTTCCTTATGGTGCTTATTAAGTATGAGATTCAAATTAATCACTGGGAGGGTCTGTTCCAGTAGTGTGCTAACAAGTAGGCAATCCCTGGCTGTGGTGATTTCGTTCGTTCCCACAGTTACGCAAGGAGTATTGGTTCCGGTTATTACGGGAAAACCGCTCATAGTGCTGCAATTTAAATCACCGCTGACATGAGAGGTCTTTTTGGGATCACGCAACGTTTTCTGATTGAAGCTTGTTTGCATAGATGGTCAGCTGTCAGGTGGTCAGAGCACAGTCCAACTAGCTCTTGGCCCATTTAGTATTCACTTTCGGTCCCAGAACATGAAGGGAAACACCAATCCTCACAAAACGGGATGTTTAGCAGCGCTTCATAGTAACCGGATGACTGGCTAGGATTGCGGGAGCAGTGAGTCCAGTTAGAGCAAATCTCACAACCCATCGCTTGAGGTGAGCAGCTGACATTTCTGGAAATACCACGCAGACATCCTTGGGGACTGTCATAATACTGGATGAAGGATGTATAAATGTTTGTTCAGGGATGTCTGAACCACAACACGGTAAATGTGACAGTTTAAACAAAATTTGTCAAATCCCACCGTTCTTTTTCAAAGCACGCGCTAACCACTTCTTCACTGAAGCTGTCATCAGATGTAGCCAGTTCAGTCACAAAACTCTTATGAATAAGCTGGATATCTCAGGTATCGTAATTCAGTCGTGAATGTCTGCCAATGTATTTTGAATGAGTTGTTAAAATCCTCTGTTTTTCAGTGTTCACTCATCCCGGTGTTTTTGAAGCATAAGACTTAAGAAGTGCAAGATACGTTTGTGCTGAGCACCGCTCCCAAGTTTGAAGCCTGTTTGAATGTAAGTGTGTCTTGGTGTGCTTACTGAGCTCCGATTTACCTGGTTGTTTGTCACGTTCTTTGTCTTTCAAATTGTGGTCATCTGTCGAGTAATCACCGTCTTTAGCTCGACCGAATATCAAAGGGACTTGTATACACCTCATAATTTTGTGGCGATGTCCTTAGACAGTGACACCAAGTTCCTTCTGCTTACTACAGTCAATCTCGTGGAGAATATTCACTGTTACTAGCTTATCAAATAATTCTACTAACTGTCCCAAAAATTTCTCTAATTCTACAACACGAAGTTTGAAGTTTGAAACCAAGCGGTATGGAAAAACTGCTAGTTATTTGTTTATCTCAGCAAAATAACTTGGTTTATTTGGCCGAACTAAAGTCATGTTCTGTGGATGTGTCGTGTTCAGGGTATTAATAGTAGGAACACTTGGTCCAGGTACAACAGACCCACCACCTCGATACTGAATTCGTCAACCAATTAACATGACTGACAGTAAGTTACTGAACGATGTCTGTTGAGATTAAGTTAAGTCTAAATTTGTAGTGGGGAAAGTAGCAGAAACGGACAAAGATGAAACAAAACTTCCTTTTACAGACTTACAATGCAAGCGGATGTGTGAAACATAGCATCCAATTGTAATAACATTACATCATTCACCGATGCTAAATTGATTTGTGTTTGATCTTATTGGTTTCCTGTTTTCGGATCTGCTCCACAGACTAGTAAAAGAACATACATTTGTGTTCGTCCTCTTTAAGTAGATTCATATAATGAAGTATAATCCTTTTTATCTACCACAGTAACAAGTTCCATACGTCGACGTTACCACGTGAAATAGTGTAGTGTGGTGGAGTTAAACCCTGTTTATCTTTAGCATTTACATCAGCGCCTGCTTCCAGTAAGAATTCTGAAACCTGAAAATCATAACCTGTAGCTAAATGTAACTTAATTTCTTCCTTGCGTATCGTAACAGTTGATATTCTTTGAGGTCAATAGGTGCATTGTCTTAGCCAAGCTTCCTTTCTTAGCCGCTTCCAAGACAAAAAAAATAACTTGGTAACAGGTCATAAACCACTCCGTATCGTCAGTCAAGTCTATGAGAGTACAGCCGTCACGCTTTTTTTTCAATGGATCACCTCTGTCTGTGCAGCAATCGACAAATTTTAAACTTCTCTTTGGCCACAGCTTCATGTGGAGGAATGAATCACCGAAAGTCTGTAACATTAGCATTCCCTTCATATTGGATGAGTTCTGCAACCTTAGTATAACCATAGAAACAAGCATTATGCAAAGGTTTTAAACCATCTTTGTCTATAGCATGAACATCAGCCTTGTACTGTGGAAGCAGTTCTGCAGTAGCCTATCTACTGTATCTGGTAGCAAACTAAAGAGGTGTTGAGTGCTGATCATCAATATTACGAAAGTTAGTTAAATCAAAAGAAATAAGCTGTACAGGACTCCGATGACGCATTACGGAATTCATCTGCAGCACCATCCGGGCAAACAGAGTAATGATGTGTTGTAATGAGACAAAGAACCGTCCCAATATCACTTAATTTAACTTCTAATAATTGTAATACTTTGTCTCCCCAAACATAGCTTCCAGGAGAAGGGGTGTAGTCGGAGTTGTAAACTGGAAGATCAGTAACGCCATGATTCGAAGATGAAGTATTACAGTTGTTGCTAACATTGTTAGCAGTCAGTAACTGAAATTACCTGATATCAAAAAATATTTGAATTGTTCAGCGAATAAGAACCAGAAGACCAGACCATCCTGCAGGTATACCATATCTTTCCTTCATGAATTACGTGCACCGATGTTACACACTCCAGTAGCCTATACTAGCAGTTTCACCCAGTGGCGTATACTCCAAATCAACTCATCTATCGGATCTCCACTGGTGACGACTCACTAACTCTCAAACTCACCTCTTATTTGGTCGCAATGAAGATAGTGCTTTCTTGACAGGGAGCTGTATAGGGTCTGTTAGTCTTTTTAGAGTACCATATTTAAAAGCTGTGTGTAATTGCGTTTTGGTGTGCCTACTGAGCTCCGGCTCACGTGGTTGTTTCTCATACTTCCTCTCTTTGGAATTGCACTCAGCGGTGTAGGAATCACTTTCGCTGTTGACCGAATACCGACAAAGTGACCTAAATACACCTTATGGAATTAAGCTTACGAATATTTGTCTGTCTGATTGTAAATCATATGAATACCTATGATACAAGATAGTTTCCTCTAAAGAAGGGAAATTTTACCTTTCAACAGCTTATCCATCGACATCTTCCGTGTAGATGGTAATCGTGAGTCAAAGTTAAACTACAAAGGTTGTGAAGAAATATCGTCTTCAATTCGTTTCTCTATGAATAATCATGTATTCTGTCTTGTGATAATGATTTGGGTTGTAAATAAATCCAAAGATGCATTGACTACAAGGAATAAGCAAGTGAGGCCGTAACGGTTGTAGAATTTCCCTATTGCAAATCTGCCTAGTGAGGGTGGCTTGTGTAGGCAATAGTTGCAAGGTGGTATAATGTACAGATGTTTCTGTGTTGTTTACGGTTAACTACGTGAATCGTATTCAGAAATACCAAAAAGTAACCCGTTTTAGAGAAGCCAAGCTCACTTTCAGAGAACTGATAGAATTTCATAGAACGCACTGCTTTGGGGAAGTATGCACTTTGGTTACCCGAAAAGCAGTGCGTCTTATTTGAGTTTCTTGAAATTTCCCTTCAGCACTGTCATCTGACCTCCTAAGACTTACCTAACCTTGACGAAAAGTTCCCCAACATGATCTTCATGATTTTGTAGTGCACTATTCTGGATCAGTGTGTATGCTGTTTAATCTTTCTCTAAAGATCTACTAAATTGTCTCAGTCATTCCAGTCAACTTTTGGCGTTGGTCGTTCCTGTGTAGTTGGTTTTCAGCCTGTTTCCAAACGTTAAGGCTGCGTCATCAATGTATGTTTTCGATAAATGGCTTCTTTACAGATGAAGGTGCATTGATTGCAGTTTGTTTCTGTGATTACACCGGCGTAGGTGGCTTGTGGCTAATAAGTACCCGAACTGAAGTCAAAAATTTTGTGTAGGCTGATTGAGTAGTTGACTGGACTAGAGTGAAGTCATGTACCTCTTGACACCGTGGGTGATGCAGCCAGCCAACAAACACCAATATTAGACCTCACATCATTATGTAACAGTCCAAGTTGCGACCCGATACATTAGCACATCAGTGTAAAAGGAATGCAGAAATAAGGGAAAAAGTGATCAAAAAGAGTACAAAGCCACACGTCAAGAAGAAGGGGCAAGAAATGAAATAGGTTACTGACTAAGATGACGTGGGAATGCATTTGTGCTACTGAGATCGATTCTGAACTACATCACCTGGTCTCCAACCATCGATTTCAGCTATCATGCAAACTCCAAGCGGGAATTCTATATTTCCTTGTGCGGGCTCAGACATCAGTCAAAAACCCCATGAACTGATGTCACCTTTGATTCTATCCGTCTGTGTCTTTTATCTTGCTTGAAACCACTTCAGTTAGTATTGCACGATAAAGTAAATGGTAACAGGACATGCGTAAATATCTCAACTGAGTCGATGAAGGTTCACAATCTCATCAACTGACACACCTCTTTGACCTAGAAGTTTACGCCTAAATTCTATTATCATGACGTGGTGGTTTGACGATACGTGGCCTATGTTTCAATGGTAGTTGAACTCTTTGGGGTGAGTGATATTTAATGGACCATCCAACCCAGATTAGCTCAGAATTCAAACCATCAATGGTCGTTCTGTAGCTTTCCTTTGTCTTATTCTGGTGAAAAGTAACGCAAAAGTAATCGACACTTTGAATGCATCTTATGAGACTGCTATGATCATATGGTCGTTCTCTATCCTTTCCTTTTATGTCTTCATAATACCATTCTAAGCGATCATTTCTTAGTATCCATTTCATACCAAACATGTTTTTTAAGTGCACAAAGAAAGCTTTATCTAGTCTAGAAATAAATTGCTTTGACCTTTTTGTTTTTGTATCATCCTCTTATGAGCTGGTAAAAGATAAAATCTTGGTAGAAGATCAGGTTTTTATAACACTGGTTAATGCACTGTGTAATGTAAGTAGAATACTCGCTTGCCTTTTAAAGTTCTAGTATATCGTGCTATTTCATTTCGTCTCATGCGACTGATACTTGATCACTGGGTATTTTGCTCTTATGTGTATAACAGCTGGTGGGTTGTTGATTACTCACTTGTGATACTAACGAATCCAACAGTCTTGAGACCGTATGTAGATAACTAGCTAAATAGCGCTAATCGGTTCATTAGTTTGTTGGTTTGCAATGATATTTCTCACCCAGTCCAAAGTAGGTGAGGTGGGACTTGAACCGGTCACTTAAAAGTCGAGTGCTTAAGCTAATATGGCACATCCCGGTGATAAAAATCTCAGAGCTGTCAAATCAGCAAAGGTTGTTTGTTGATGAAATCTGATAACCCTTTTAAGTCATGTAGGTAACGGTATAGTTCCTTGATAGGTTCTACAAGACAACCAAAAGCCAATAAAAACCAGATTTTAGGTAAGACTGCTTGAAATATGTTTTAGGAATGCGTATGAATTCATAATTACTTCGTTAAGTTAGAGGTTCACGCATATAATTCCCAACTCACTGAATTTTTTCTTGCTAACAATCTCTCCAGTTGTTTGGGCTTCGACAGTGCGATTGTCCCTTAGCTTAAACACCGTAAACTGTGACCTACATCTCAGTTAGTGATTGCTATCTAGTTACGTGATCATGTTATTACTTTTATTTTTACTAGCACATTATACTTTGTTGATAACTTTCGTCTTTTTATGAATGGTAAAGACCGTCGGCTACCGGTCATACGACGGCTGTCCTCGTAATTTAACTAGGTATAGTAGGATGATTTACCCTTCCATCTTAGTTAACGTATGACGCAACTTTGTCTTCAGTGAAAGATAGCTGGAATAAAATATCTATTACAACCCCTCACAAATTATTATTCATTTGATCCGAAGGGAAAAATACAGTGAATTGCGAAGTAATGTGAGTTTATAACGGATTTCTTAAGTTCACTGTTATGTGTAGGTAAAAGATGTACATAAGTAATATTAATTTTATCTTCACTTCCAGCCAGGTTTCTCTCAAGATAACTCTTGATGGGCGCCATACATTCGTTAATAGATGCTCCTGGAGGTTATTCCGTTCTTCAGAAGAATTCAGAAACTCGACACTGTCGCTTCTGTGGATCTGCTTATAACGATGTTTGCACAAAAGACGTAATTCATACTTCGGGTTTGGAAAATCACCATCCTGCGGAGCTCTGTGGTATTTGGCTTGGAAAATTATATTTAAATCAAATGAGGAACCTTCGTCTGCATGGTGATTTCCGAACATCATCTACATTACCGTCACATTGTGCAGAAACTGAAGGCGATTTCGAATCATTTGGATCTCCACTAATCACATTACCGAAACGTTCTTGTCCTTCAACAAAGTCACACGTTGCAACATTACTTCGGCATTCCGATGCTTCAAAAATTCAGTCTACCTTGAGAGAGGATTTTTTCTCTACCATGGATGTTCACAATTTAAGTGCAGCTCAATATGCAGAACTTGAAGGATGTCGTATTAGTGGGTGCTTGTTTGTAGAACATGGAAATTTGGTTTTTCAGGCTGTAAACAAAAGGTCACGTATTCCATTTCTACTTATTGATCAACAAGTGCTTGGGTCAACAGCTGATTGTGTTCCTTCAGCAGTCCACAGTAAGACTGATTATTGGCGAATTTATTTACTTTATGACATCTTAGCGTATATGGATATCATTTTTTCTATTGCCTTTAGGAATTTCCCATGGTATTGCTCCTATGTAATGTTTATGTGTAACCTTTATCATGATAGATATGGGGTTTTAGTCGTAGCGGAACTTACACTGTTCGATGACATCAACATTTAAGGAAATTAGATCTCATCCTTTGAGCTTTATTACTTTTCCGTCCTTAACATTGACGCCTACTTTTTTATGATAACATAAGTAATATGTATCAGACTGCTCTATCTATGGAGCCAAACATCTCATAAAATGCACGGCAACTGAATAAATGTAGCTTCATTCTTTTGTGAAACTTAGTCTCAGTACCAAAAGTGTTCCGCAGCTTTTTCAGCGCCAGTACGCATTTGACATGGAAATCAATTAGATCCTCGATGTTGGACCTACTCGAACTGGAACTGAAAAACTAAGTTTTAAAGCGCTATAAAGAGGACCTACTCGATGTTTACTTACTCTTCTATCGCCTAGTAGGTACTACTGACTTACCTGGAATTAATTAGAGCTGTGATACTTACCACCAAGATAAAAACTTTATGTGAGCCTTTTGTTCATGATTTCGTAAACTTTATGAAATACGATCACCTGGGAAAGGTCAAAAAATTAGCAAATAAAACGCGGTGGCCGAATACGAAATAATTCCTAGTTTCGTCAAATGTATCTTTAAATAATTCCAGTTAAATCCCTATTTGCTTGAATTTATGACAGATATTTCAAGATCATTGAACTAGCAGTTTAAAAATGGCGAAATTTTATAGTTTCGTCAAAATCAGCATCCACTTTCTCAGTGATGTATTACTTCAAGTGTCTCACCACTAAATGCAAGCAGTATTTTGAAGAATACAAGGATAAAATGAAGAGTTGGTAATTATACCTCTACAGCATTCAATAAAATTGTGCCCACTTACTTTATTATTTCTCCGTACATAGCCTATAGTACAACAAAGAATATAGACTAGCGTATACTACTCTGACTGTTACTGTATCGAGATACTATCAAGCTGTTGAAATTCCAACATAAATGCAACTGTGAAGGCTACAAAACTTCCCAACTCTATCAGATCACATCCAAGAATATGTTCGATGCACTGTTGTATGAAATTATGTAGGGCGCTAAAACCCTGTAATTCACTGGCTACTATATATATATATATATATATGGTCACTGGTCTATCAAGTTTATAGAAACCTATGAAGTACCAAAGCTTCACTATTTGATTTGTCGTTGTGTCGATCTTGACCTGTGTCTGAAGGTTAACTACTACACTCTGTCTCTGATTTTCTTCTCCACACATATTAATTATTCTTGTAGTATGGTATGAATGTGCATAGATTTTGAATTTCCCAACCTATTGAGTAAATTTAGGACGAACACTCACCTGAATTAATTACCACAACGTAGGTAGATAAAGTTATTTATTTTAAAGTGGCTATTTTATTTGAACTTCATATATGCAAATAGTATTCCTTGAATTGGAAATATAGGTAACTGAAAGCTATTTGACATATTCGATATATGCACTAATGCTAAACTACGGTGAACTATGGATATATTCTGGAATGAATCAGTCCCTAGTTTCCCATGAGCAGCCGATTGAGAAGAGAACCTATTCATATTCAAATAATCGTAATGCAATCACCATAAACATGTATATTGTCGGAAATTCATCATTCAATGTCTATGAGTGATTAACATCTGTCATGTTTTGGTCAACCTATTTCAAACTAATCCTTCACAACTAGTATTGTGACAGTATTGTAATGCAATCCGGCAACCGTACCTATTCTAAGATAGCTGATAATAATATCTAATAGTAGATTGCAGTCAGTAAAGGATGTTTTAAACCTACAACCTAATTGATTGAAAGTATTGTAACTACCAAGCTGTTGATTTTTGACTATGATAGTGAACTAGTTCAAATGGAATTCAAAAAGCAGTTTAACTCTTCAAATGCTGGGGTTAGGGTATATAGCGATCAAGTTTGATCTTTGCTGTTATTATTAACAGCTAAATGTGCACCACTTTAAGTTGGTCAAGAAATCGTATATTGCGTTTAAAGATCAGTAGTGCTCACTGTCATGCAGCTAGAGTTGCTAAGAATCATTCTAGATACAGTACTATTTTTCTACTCACATTAAATAAATCCATGAATGTCAATTGTTAAATATTTTTTATTCATATACTTAAATTAGGTACTTACAAAGCTGGGTTTTCAGACAGTTTGAAGATATGCAGTCAAGATCAAAATTCACTGCCACCCTTTTCATCCTTTGAAAATTCTTCTCATTTAATGAATTCAGAAAAAATGGGACAAAAGTGCTCAGTTTCTCAAATGGATAGTCCATATGAAATAACAAAGAGGTAATTTTTCGTTTTCTACTGCTAAATGCTTTTCTACACAGATACTTAGTTTTTTCATAGACAATTTCAAAAATATATCTTGCTACTAACGTAAAAGTAGGACTTGGACATTGTATTAGTGTGTAATTCTGTGTTAACTTGTTTTTGGATATTTCACACAGTGAAACAGTGTTATTTACTAAATGATGTTTCAAATATTATTTAATTATTCATATTTCATGTCAGTGTATGTTTGCAGCATCATTCAGTAAATGATACTGTTCCACTGCATAGAATATCCAAAAAAGTGGGATACCTTGAAAAGCTCTTATTGTTTCCGTGAGACATAAAAAAGATTCAGATGACCTGTTGAATAAATAGTGATGGTAACCTCAGTAGGTTCAGCATGTGTTAAACAACTGATAAACTGATTCTGTGAGTTGAATTGAAAAAAAATTGGGCACTGGGTTGGTGATTTTCATTATTTTGGTATTTTTTACTCACTAATAAATGTAAACTAAAATAAGTTTGTCTTTAACTGACGTTTCGTTACTTAATGTTACCAGCTTTATCAAAGTTATAACTGAGTTCTGACTTCACGTATGCCTACCCCAGCGAGGTCGTGGGTGCGCACTGCTGAGGAGTCCCGTACTAGGACGAAACAGCTGTCCAGTGCTCTTAGGTTTCCAATGTTCCTACAACTGATGTCAGTCTACGATTAATAACAACTTGAAATATTTACAAATCCTCACAACTCCCTCACAAGATCAATATACGTCTCACTAATGTTGTATATTGGAGAGAAGAAAAGACCAGAAGATGAATGAGCAAATATAACATATGATCCAGCGGCCTTAGGTAATGAGTCGTAATGTCTTCATTAGGTGATATACCTCTTTTAACTAGTATTCCTCACCCAACTTCTGCATCCCCGTCACATTGAATCCAAAATGTGCAAATCATAATCGATTGCGTATAACTTTCATATTCTCTGCCTAAAACAGCGATATCTGATATCCACAATATGGGGAATAATGTACTTCCGTACAATGCGAGTTACCAGCAGTAGACATTCATATGTCACACTGGGAGTATAATTAGCGTTAGTTAGTGAAATTCAAATGATCATTTGAGATCTATGCCGAAATTTATTCAGTTGTCAACTCATCATTGCTGATTTAACTTCTCAAGAAAGTTAAGGCTTTACTACACTCAATCGCTTCTCTCTCTATTGTCTTAAAGAACATTGATGCTTATGAGTATGAAGCTTCATGACTAGTTACGCATCTCTTCAGAGATCATAATTTAAGGGATTATTATTCCAAGTTTTACTATGTTATTAGTTGTTCAGATGATTGTGTTGATTTTTCAAAATTTATTGCAAGACTCTTGATTATACGCATGAAAAAGGTTGTGGATGTATGTATTACTAAGACTTTCAAGAACTGAACTAAATTCATTCTTCAATACTTGCTAGTTTTTAGTATTTATGGCCAGCAAGGGGATCCAAGATGCAAGTGCTGTTCTATTTTGCATTCATCTGCTGAACATACCTGCATCCCAGTGGGTGATAGTGTTCCCACTGGGACTCGAACCCAGCACTTATCGCTTGGAATACCAGAGCGTTATCCAACGGGTATCATTTACTACTTATCGATGCGATGCTCGTAATTCCCCGTTGAAACGAATTGACCAGTTTGTCTCAGTATTTATCTTATGTCTTTTTTTTGTATTCAGAAAACCACTTTGTCCATCTTCATTTTTAGTTATTTTAAACAGTATACGTAAACAACATACTGATAGCAGCTGACTAAAACAAGCAACGAAACAAGTAGCTTACGCTGTCCGCCTACAATATCAAGGCAGTTTTCTATTTATAATCAAGTAGATTTTTATCCTTGTTCGCATGCAAACACAGTGCGAGTAAGAAAATGACTTCCACTTTAAATACTATTATAAGTAGCTACCTAAAAACGATTCCTCCTTTTTTGATGGAAGACTTTTGTATTCTATATTGTTATTATTATTATCTGTCCACACTGGAAACAAAATGCCTATTTCACACATTTATATTCTCTGTCTTACGATTTTGTTTCCGTATGTGTTTGAATGTCTAGATTCGTTCATCCTACATACTCTATCTTGCACAACCGAGCAGATCAATGTACCTCAGGTTGTTATTCATCGTAGACTGACATCAGTTGGAGGAACAAAGAAGACCTTGGAGCACTGGACAGCTGTTTCTTCCAGGTATGGGACTCCTTAGCAGTGCGCACCCATGACCCCGCCTCGCCAGGGATCGAACCCGCATCCTTCAGGTTCCTTGGCCAGCACGTTACCATTGAGCTAGCCACTGAGTCAGAATCCAATGGTCCATATTTCCAACTTCAGTTAGCTCACGATATAGCGCAACCGCTACCCAATGTCATCGTTGAGTAACTGTCCTCATGACCATCAGGCTTTGACTCCACCGGTCATGACTTCTCATTAGAACTGCACACTGCTAAGGAGTCCTATACTAGGACGAAACAGCTGTCCAATGCTCCTGGGTTTCCTTTGTTCCTCCAACTGATGTCAGTCTACGATTAATAACTACTTGAAATATTTACAAATTCCCAGAACTCCCTCAAAAGATCAATGTACGTCTCACTAATGTTGTGTATTGGAGAGAAGAAAAGAGTGTATAAGTGAGTGAATGAGTCAGAAAGCAGAATAATTTATCTCTCGTGTAATTTCTTCACTGTTCAAATTTCACTAGCACATGAAAGCGAAATTTAATACGTATTCCGTGAATGTATACTAAAGAAAACAGAGATTTGACTTCAGAATAGACGGTACTGTCAAAGTTTTTGTTGCCGTGTGCAAGTGAAATCTCTTCCTTTATGTTGTACATCACCTCATATTTGAAATTATTTTTCTATAAATGGTAGTCATCATTTTCACAGTTTTATTCACTAGATAGATGATATGACGAACTGACAACATATTTAAAGTTACGATAACTTTATACTTGATTCATGTGTCTCTTTATTATAGCTGTGAAATAGTTTGTATTACAAATTTTAATGGTCAGTAGACAAATAAGTGCTCATATTAATTGTTGATCATTAAATTATTCAGTTTATAACTGAACTCAACTTTTTTTTTGATAAGGTCACTTTTGTTAACTTTTATTGACTATGCAGCAGATAATGACTTTCTTTAGTTAGTCTATGCCTTGAAAATGTGGACATGTTTTGAAAGTGGTTTTTATAGATAGATTATTTTTGTGAATAAGTCATATGCACTTGACACTGAAAAAGCCTCGATTAGTTTGAATGAAGATTACGTTACCTGATGTAATGGAATCTAAGATGTGCGTTTTTATTCTATTTACAATTCGTCCACTGGTTCAAACGCCAGAGCATTATTCACTAGACTACTAAGTTACAAGAACCACCCTTTGTGTAACGGGTATCAGTTGTTATATGTTGATATTTAAAGTTTCGTGTTGTTCTTCTCACCGGATCAGATTGGGATATTAGCACCTGATACATTTTAATATAATTTATTTTATTATGAATACTAGTAGTATTCGAAGTGCATGTTTCTTCTGCATCCAAACTCCTTTTTTCGGCACTTGGGACTCAATAACATCAGTCATCATCAGATGATTAAATTGTGTACCTAATCTATCACTAAAATGATTAATCTTGGCTTGGGTAACTTAATGATTGAATCTCCGGTTGATGACTGTGAGTAAACAAAACCTAGTTTTACGGCTTTATGCCGGATGGTTCCAACTGTCCAACATCTTAGCATTCTCTTTTACTTGTTATATTCGAATCACTGTATTTACCTACCAATAACATTTTGTTCACTTAAAGAAATATTATTACCAACGTTTAGTTTTCATTTAGCAACTGGTTTTTTTTATTATTATTTATTTCGGTCTTCTAAAATTTTGTCTCCAGATGCCCTGAAAATACAAAACCTCGTCTTCCGCCACCACCTTTAAGACTGTCCTGGCCTTTAGTTACACTACGTCGTTTTGGTTTCTATGGGAATAGTTTATTCAAAGTGGAAACAGGTAGACGAGCTCCACGTGGTGAAGGACTTTACCTTTTTCGTATCAAACATTTGAGAGAATTTAAAAGATCCTTTGAGGTAAGTTTTCTGTACCATTGAACAGTATTTAATGCCTTTAAAAAAATTGACTATTGATGAATACTTCGTTATTGGGAATGATGAATACGTGTACATGATTGAACGTTTATCTCTGATTTGTTGTAATTTTTGTATCTTTTTTTGCATTTATGAATCGATAAAATTGTTCCATTTAGCATCAGCTCTGTAAAGTGGACTTACTGCCTAGCTTTCTATTGTTTTAAGGCTTTATTCTTAATTTGTAAACCATAAAAAGGGTTATTTCTTATCAGTTGTGTATCCGACACCTATCTTAATTTCCTTTTCTGATGCTATTTGCTTACTTCTGACGAGTATTCATGACCACATCTTGTTAGTCATTCAGAGGGTTGAGTACCTCTTGGTAGGAAAAGAAATCTCATTCATTCATTCATTGTTCTAGATTTCTAAAATCTGCTTACAGGATATAGTCGATGATACAATTGAAGTTCTCAGAAGAACACTAATAAATATTGGATACTCCATTCGATTTAGGGATAAATCTCAAAAAAGTTGATTATCCCTTCTACTCAGTTAAAGTTTCTCACAAAATTTCGAATTGAAAAGAGATATATATCACAGCTAAAATATTGAAGAGCCGACTGTGAAGTGTATCACAAGTACTTCCTACTATGATAGTGTACGGTTGGTATTTTTCAGTTGATTTGGTAGAACGCGAAGGTTAAGTTGTCACTTATGTCTCCATATGTGTGTGTGTGTGTGTGCATGCATGTGTATGTTTCTAAGTTCACATACTTCTATGGAGCTGACTAGATTGAACATTGTAGGTAGGTCTTCGGCAAACGCGTTGCCGAAAACTATCCAGTTTTGTTAGCCAAGTGCGAGCTAAGAACAACACCTGGTAGATTCAGGTTACTATGCTCCTCATGATTCATCTTCTCAGGTAATTTACAGAGCTATGTTGAGCTACTGCAAAGATCCATTCTTCTACCACTTATCTATGGCTAAACGACTAGCTATACATTTAAGAACGTTTTGCAAGGCTTTTTTTCTTTACCTTGACCTTATCACTGAATCTTTTTGTGAGTTTTATTCCACTTTTTTTCTTAACCTCTTTTGACTCTTATTTCACATTCTGAAGTCAATTCATTCTTTTTCAGTTTTGTTCACTTGACGTCGGCCCCCCTTCCAGCCATTATCACTATATATATTGACTGAAGAACTTTATAGTGTAAATATTTGACATTTTTCCAATTATAAACACGATTGGACAGCTTGATACTAAAGTCATTGAGAAGAGATTATGTACTCACCGATAAACATCTTGTTTTCTAATTCTACCAAAGTTTTGATTCAGGGTGGGTGCAATATCAAAACATTGAAATCGAAACAGGGATTCATTTCTGATTATTGCGATGCAATTTCACTCTTCTGTGACAATTAATCAAGCGTACAAACCTCTGAAAGCTAAGTATCAGATTAATTTAGAGGTAAAAATTGACCACTATTTTGATATGTTCATTGACTTTCTTTAAGTAATTCACCTTATTCATAACTACTGTTGACTTTGAAAGTTATATGATTGCTTTAATATGAATATGAAGAATAAATTCTACATTGAAACATCATCCACTCAATAATGTTGTATCACTGTACTATTGTAGTCGGTGCTACTGAATAAGAATCAATATAAGTAGTATATGTTGATAGGTTGGCAGAAGTCATAAGCAATTATGGGCTATGAGTGGATGTTTTGCTCAGACAATGTAGGCGTATGCAGAGCAAATCTAGGTAGAAGAGGAAATAAAGCACATTGTGCAAATGACTATTTTAATGAAAACTTTACAATATTTCATAAGTACTGTACAAATGTCATTATGCACATTCCGTTCTGCGTCTCAGTCTTGTTGTTTCTTACACTATATCAAATAGACAATCTAATATCATGTCAGAGGGGTAATCCAATAGAGGTGCAATACTTTCATTAATTCGTTTACAGGTTCAAATTTGTATAAAGTATTTTAATGAATATAGATAACTGCTATTATCAGTGTAACTGACTGTCTAGTTCATCATAGACTACCTGCTTAACTGACTGTTTTATAAAGAAAAGAGGATGTAACAATTTTTTTTTGTAAAACTTTTAGTTACTATGACATTATGTCAGATTACAAAAATGAAATCTTGTGGGAATTTTCAGCAGAAGGATATTTTACAGTAAAGTATTTCTAATCTTGCCAATTTGAAACGAGTATTTTGGGAAATATACAATAAAAGTTCTTTGCCTCCCTTTTTTTAGGAGTTTGTTTCCCACACGTCTTACTAACTTATAAGTTCCCACGTAACATATGAGAGGTAGGTTTTCTTTAGGTCTAAAAAAATCACCGAAAAAACAATTCCCAGTCATTTTCATTACAAACTTAAGGTTAACTGTTGTACAGTTTGCAGAGAAATATAGTGATTGTACGATAGGAGAAATAAATCCTTCAGATTTTTATCCAAGAATGTGCGGATGTGAAACAAATCTTTTCTTAGAGTATTCAAAGTCCATATGGCCATTATAGAAGTCAAAATGTTGTATATGTTCACAAGCCTGCTTGAGTAATAGATCAGACTTATAGTTTTCTGAGTGATTCAGCTCTCTTTGAGTTAAATCACTCTGGAAACACTACTGATGAACTCGGCATCACATAAATATATCATCTATTCGGTAATCAGATTACCCCAATCTAGTTAGTAAGAGCAGATGAATGTTGTTAGTGCTTTATAATCATATAGTCGTCTATACAACTTGTACATTAGCACAGTGAAATGTAATTTAGCA
This sequence comes from Heterobilharzia americana, assembly GCA_944470555.2. Classification (NCBI taxonomy): domain Eukaryota; kingdom Metazoa; phylum Platyhelminthes; class Trematoda; order Strigeidida; family Schistosomatidae; genus Heterobilharzia; species Heterobilharzia americana. Next base: position 11,131,780 of record OX104132.1, on the reverse strand, counting down.
ATCATACACAGGTTCGTACTCTAGGCAAAGAACCTCAACTATTGTATAAGAGCGTATAGCAGCACCTGGCTGTTTGAATCTTGGTTAATGGGGCAGGGTTTCGTACATATAACCCATTGGTTGAAAATCGACAATTTAGACCAATAGACCAATCAAGTATTGAAATCGGTTGTCATCCGAAAGTTAATGATTTCAAGTCGGTATGAATCATGGACTAACATCAGTTGAAGGAACATTGGAAATCTGGCAGCAATGGACAGCTATTTCGTCTTAGTTATGTGCTTCCAGGTTTCCAATGTTCCTCTAACTAATGTCAATCCATTATGAATACTAACTTAAAATCAGTAAATCCCCATAAATCCCCAAATTGAATTGATCTAGTGCTCATTAGTGACTAGCTTCGGGAGGTGATTCCTGAGGTTCCAATGAGAAGTCGTCACCGATGGGGCAAACCTGGTGGACATGAGGACAAATACTCAATGATGACATTGGTTATGCTAATTCTATGTTGTGAACTGACAGAAGTAGGAGATATAGACTATCGGATTCTGACCGATTGGCTAGCTCAATGGTAACTTGCTGACCACGGAACCTCAAAGTCCTGGGTTTGATCCGTGGCGGGGTGAGGTCATAGGTTTGCACTGCTGGGGAGTCCCTTACTACGACGAAACAGCTATCCAATGTTCCTCCAATTGATTTCAGTCCATGACAAATACTAACTTGAAATTAATAAATCCCCACAAATCCCCAAATTGAGTTAATGATTTTGTGTGCAATATGTGTATCACACTCAATGGAGAAATATTTTGTCTGAATAGCTATAAATGGGGAGATTCTAACGTGTTGTGTAGTTTTCTCTACCAACGAATGTGATCAAAGCATCCCAAGAAGTTAATATACTAAGCTATACAAAATAAAAGGAATATGTACAGTATTTTCTAAAGAAAATTTTGGTATTTCGTTTCGTTTCGCCTGGTTTGTCTGTTCATTCAATTTACCAAACAGAGAACTTATAGTAAAGTAGTAATATTTCTTGAATTTCTATGGTCAGTCTCCAAAGTTTACGTTGACATCGTTAAAATTCTCCACACTAACAGAGAGCGTAAGCTGGCGATATTGTTTCCTGCCAAATCCTCCTCAGTTTTCAGTATGCATGATTTTGCATTCATCGATTATAGGAATAGTGAAACTGTTGCTTATTTCGTCTAGACACTCAACTTCCATCCGATGGGCGACGGGTTCAAACCCCGCTTCACCTGGACAGCCAGGTAGTAATATTAGCCCTCACGTAATAGGTATGGTTCATTAATTACTGCATGAATATGCAGAAGATTGGGTAGATTTCTGTTCGTTTATGAGAATCCTCCAATTGATGATGTAAAGGATACAGATGATGTCGTTATTATTTTTCCTCTTCAGTATGCTTTCACCGATTCACCTGCTCCTATGGATAGTTGTAACGGGTGTACCGCTAGGTAACTAAGCTAGTCTGTTTTTGAGTATCTAGCTTTGCGGTCACGAGAAAGGCAAATGAAATCGCTGAAGCATTCACATCTTATCCTAATGAGTCCTATATATATATATATATATATATATATATATATATATATATATATATATATATATATATTCATCATGGACTGACATTAGTCAGAGGAACATTGGAAACTTGGGAGCATTGAACAGCTGTTTTGTCCTAGTATGCGAATCCTAATCAGTGCGCACCCATTGCCCTGCCTCGCCAGGGATCGAACCGAGGACCTTCAGGTACTGTGCTCAGTACCTTATTTTTGAGTTAGCCACTGGGTGAGAAACTAATGGTCCATATTTCCTACTTCTGTCGGTTCACGATTTACCGCGACCATCACCCAATGTTATCGTTGAATATTTGTCCTCATGGCCTCCAGATAAGTAAGCCATTTTAGCTTTCACATAGAAGGACTTTTGAATAGCTTTTCTCCTTACTTTGGTCAAGTAAGTCTAAATAAGTGATAGTTCCCTTTATCCAACTCAGATCTCCTGTTTTTCTCCATGTCCTCCAAACCCCTACTCTATTTGGATTGGGAAATGATGGATAGTGTTTTTGATGATGGTTTTAAGTTCTCTAAAGTAGATGGTTCAATCATTTAGCCCATATTATCATTCTAAGCACAACAATGAGAATGTTGAACTAACTGTTCTGTTAAAATCTCGTTTGAATGATTCATTCCTGAGATAATTAACCATCTAGAATGATGTAAAACTAGATTTAACTTAAATTTTCCAGTCTTCACGCCTATTCTTCATGTGTGTACATTTTAAAATCTTTTCTATTCTGTCTACTTTATATAATGTTGCACAGTATGTGACCATTTGAACTGATTAATTTGTACAACTTCCCATATTATTATTTGTGTATCAGTTAGTCAAGTTAATAAATGTAAATTTTTGGGAATGAAAGTGTCATTCCATACACAGGAGAATTTGAAGAAAAAACTATTTTTAGAAAACAATGCTATTCACTTTTTTTTTTTTAATATTTTGATCAATAGTTTAGTTAATGAATAGGGATTTTATCTCAAACAACTGTTCATAAATGAACAGTGAAATTTTTAAGGATTAAAAATACTTTCCTTGTGTGGATCGATTGGGGGGGGGGGGGTGAGGATATTGAGGATCTATATACAAACGAATCAATAGATTATACAACACTGTCACAATTAATTATACTGATATTGTTCACTTTTACATTGTTTACCTTCAATCGTTTATCGTCATCATTATGAACTGATCAATAATATTCGAAGAGTGAAAACAAAAGGAAAGAAAAAAGAGAAAAAGTGAAATTTTTTCAATTTCTCATTCTTCAAAAAAAAAAAGAAAAAATAAACGCTTTATACACTTACTGTGTCTGTTAAAAATGAAGCCTACGCACCTATATATATATATATATATATATATATATATATATATATATATATATATATATATATATATATATATATATATGGTGCGGAAACTATGTTTAAATGCGAAAATTGGTGGTTTATTTTTTAATCTTACTGTACTTTCTTAATATTCTTCTCACTTAACATTTCATGCATACTTATTGACTAGGTGTATCTTGAACATATGTGTTAAACGCTGTATATTAGAACCTTATGACAGTGTCAAGATATCTGAATACCCGACCAAACGATAAGTATACTATACTATAATCAGATCTTTCACATTGTATGGCTGTTATATAAATGACCATTGTAATAGAATATATTGCAAGATCATAGATTTTTGGTCACAAATCTTTTAGTAGCATTGCTTATGTGTGATGGAATCATCTGGCAGTAAATGTTGATAGTAGGTGAGGACGGTAAGTCTGTCAAAGAACCTTCTTCAATGGGAATAGTTTGGACATGTGTTGCACATGCTGAACTTGATGTGCTATGTTAAGCTGAATTTGGTTTAGGTCGAAATAAGATTAAGGATGGTCTGTTCAAGATGTGGAGCCAGTTCATAAAGTCGTTAACTTATTGTATGATTTATTTAGGGTGATGTAAGCCATTTGGTAGGTATCCTAGTGACAATATAAATCAATGGTTGGAAACTCTGAAAATCGGTCACAATCGAGCAGACGTTTACACTTTTTTAGACTTAAAAAAATGTGAATACTATCACTAGGTTTCTTCCATCAAAACTATATTCTCTCATACACTATCGTCAAATTTTATGTTATGTATACTATTGTGAAGCATGACAACTTGTACCGATGCATTTCTGTGTCATTGTTCTACTTTAGTCTTCCTGCCATTAAAGAATGTCTTTTTGTATGCGCTTCATAACTGTGTATTATATCGCGAATTTTAAAGGAAGTGCTGAGATTTATAAACACTGAACTATTACAACAGATTACTTGAGTAGTAATTAATCTCTTAAACCTTCAGTGGAGTAGTTTCAAAAAAACAACAACTGTTAAACACACCTGCTAACCGAGTGAGATAACGAACTACTACTTATCTACAATATATCCGACTGGAAATGTAGTTAATCCACAAGTTATTTATCAGATCGTAAGTAATCAATCAATTATAGAAGTAAAAGTCATTCAACAATATATATATCTTTGTACTCAAACTGTGGTCTTGTGGAGATTTCTTAATTGATTTCTGGTTGGAATTCATCATAAACTGACACCAATTTGAAGTAAATTGGAAATCCGGGAACAATGGACAGCTATTTTGTCCTAGTATGGGACTCCTCAGCAGTGTGCACCTATGACCCCGTATCGCCACGGATCGAACTCAGGACTTTCAGGTTCCGCGACCAACACGTTGCCATTGAGCCACTGGGTTAGAATCCAATAGTCCATATTTTCTATTTTCTTCAGTTCACTATATAGCACGACCTCCATCCAATGTCTTCATGTTCGAATTGGTTGGCTCAGCGATAGCATTGAATAGAGGTTGCGCTATATCGTGAACTGACAGTAGTAAAAAATATGGACCATTGTATTCTGACCCATTTGCTCAATGCTAACGTGGTGACCACGGAACCTGAAAGTTCTAGGTTCGGTCCCTGGAGGGGCGGGGTCATGGGTGTGCCACTGCTGGGGGTCCCATACTAGGACAAAGTAGCTGCCCATTACTCCCAGGTTTCGAATGTTCCTCCAACGGATGTCACCCTATGATGAATTCTAGCCTGAAATCGATTTCTGTCGGTTAAGTGGCCATCATGCACTTTTGAAGACTTTCCCCCTGTTACCCGCAAATTCAATTTTTCCTGGCCTGTAATTGACTAATTTATATTCTTAACAAGCTAAACGATCGTGAATTTGATTCAAGGGGAATTCGATATTTTTCTATTGGCTTCTCCTCTGATTGCTGTTAATTAACTGAGAATGTTTCCAAATAAACAGTAATTAGTAGTGAAATGGTTGGGATAGGTGGAAAACTCCTGATGATATGGTTCAAAATTGGTAATAATATATAATTATATATATTTGTATATATTTTATCATCCTCAAGGGTTTGAACATTATATTAATGTTTATCTATCTGTCTATCGAATTCACAAACGCTAATAAAATGTTCAAACTCATTAGGATGATAAGAAATTGTGTGAGTAATGTTGAGGTCAGGCAAAGGGTACTAGACAAGACAGACAAGTCGATTAATGAGACTGTGAACCTTTGTCGAGTGAGATGGCTTGGACATGTATGGCGTATGCCGAGCCACTGCCCACCTCGATGTTGGATTAGGATGGAAAAAGGCTCAGGGTGGCCATATCAAAAACTGGCACTAGTCGATGAAGTCTGACTGTTGGTCAGAGCCATGTGGAGAGATGTAGACTGCTTACTTGGTTATGAACTCTTGATGACATGACTGAAAATCGGTCACAATAGCGCAGATATAATTCACTCCTTGACATCTCCGAAAGCCTGGATATCCTCACTAACCCTTATGCTCAAATTATTCATTCTCTCGCACTACTTTATCTTCTTTGATGTCACTCTTTTTCAGTCCACCTATTCTTTGTGTACTACTGTGAAGTGTGCCAACTATAACCGATGCACTTGTGTGGAAGGTTCTATGTTATTTAGTCAGTTATTCAGTCTGTTAGGTTCTTAGATTTTGGTAGAACTTAGCACTTAACTCACTTAATGATAGATATCATGATGTAATACAGGGCGAGATACAATATTCATTTGAGACTAGGAAGACAAATAAAAAGCTTAGCGACATTAAAGCTTTTGAAAATCATCAAGCAGCTTTGTAAAGGCTCTCTAGGATTTTCTCCAGTCAGCTAACATCTATCCAAGTGGGCCTCCTAGATTTGGTGGTCACATTGCAAAATAATCAGTAATGAAGACTAAGCAAAATGGTAAAAGGTTTGCAAGGGATATGAAAATTATGGTAATTTGTTTGGTTGTGGCTAGCAGAAGAATTTATACAAGAATAAAATAAATGGCTATCGTCCCTCCGTGGCGTAGTGGATAACGCCTTGGCGTTTGAAGCGATAGGTACGAAATTCTAGTCTCAGTGGGAAAAACATCACTGACTGGGTTTCAGGTACATCCTGCAGACGAGTCCCAAATAGAACGAAATGCGCATTCTGGATTCTTTTGCTAGCCACAACCAAACAAATTACCATAATTAACATTTAGGCTATATCGAGGCATCCGCATAGGAGCCCATATGTCAATAGAGGTCGAACAACTCGATCCAATAAAACAACGGAGAATTACAAATATATCAATAAATAGGATATGAGAATTGACTTGAAAATTACGCAGATTAAAGTTTAATTACGTCATTTTGAGTGAAATAGTTGATAAACGATGATTAGTGGTAACCTTTTTCTTACATGGATAATTGCAATGTCTGTAATACTTTCAAATTTGGTTCACATTTGTCAATCCATTGGTTATAAGCATTTTTGTGCTACTTGAACGAATTAGTGTACAAGTAGTATGTACGCTTGCTAGTTGTCACACAATTATACTATGAATAACAACTTGAAATATTTCCAAATCTCCACAACTCCCTCAAAATTCAATTGAACTGGTGGTCATTGGTGACTAGCTTCGAGAAGTATTCCGAAGTTCCAATGACAAGTCGTGACCGGTGGAGTCAAAGCCTGATGGTCATGAGGACAGTTACTCAACGATGACATTGGGTAGCGGTTGCGCTATATCGTGAGCTAACTGAAGTTGAAATATGGACCATTGGATTCTGACTCAGTGGCTAGCTCAATGGTAACGTGCTGGCCAAGGAACCTGAAGGATGCGGGTTCGATCCTGGCAAGGCGGGGTCATGGGTGCGTACTGCTGAGGAGTCCCATGCTAGTGGGACGAGACAGCTGTCCAGTGCTCCCAGGTTTCCTTTGTTCCTCCAACTGATGTCAGTCTACGATGAATAACAACTTGAAATCATACTATGGATTGTTTAGTTAAACTGTAACAGTTTTTGAATAAAGATAGTGTTGACATAATCCAACTCCACCGGAAACTTATTTAAAAATAATTTCAGCAAAACATTTCAGGAAACACACACACATAGAACTAATCAATCCAAACCTTGTAGGGGAGTGTTTTGTTGTGATCTGAAAAGTCTTTTTTTAAAAAAACTTCATGATTTCATTGTTGACTACTTCTTATGTCTTTCGCATCCTCCTTTGTTAAACGCTACACTTTGGTCTATGACTTTAACAAACACTAGCACGCGATTTTCTTCACTATCCCACCTCTTCTCATCACCCCAACCTTATGATTTGTTATATGACTTAGGTTAATTTGTCTGGTAGCGTAAATGTTTTTATCATGTGCTGTATATGAACACTTCTGTAATTAATAATAATAATAATAATAGTAGTACTGATTGTTTTTCAATTCCCATTTTGTATATGTTATGATCTAGCCTACTTTTATAATTTGGTATTGACTATTTTTTCAAGTGGGATTTATATAGTTAATTCCTGTTAAAAGTTACGTAATCATAAATCCCTGTAAATAGAGTACCTATTACGTGATTCATGTGTGTACGTACATACTAATCAGTTTTTTTTGTTCACAATCTTTAAATTATATCATTTTAAGTCGATTGGAGTTGAAAGTTGTTAGGCGTTAGAACTGTCTTATCTACTGTCCAAGGTTTATTTCAAGAAGCTCTCCTGTACAGTCCATATAGTCTGTGTTTCCACTTGTAAACGTTCAATTCACGCTTGAGTTCGATTACCGTTATCTTAGTTTTTTTTTAAAAAAAAACTTTATCTCCTTGCATACACCTTTGTCTACTTGGATAATCAGTCCTAACCAGTTGTTATTTACATGCTACTGGGAATCGTGACCACTTAGATTGATGCACTTGTAGGCAAGGTTCTACGTTGATTTTGTCTATCCGCCTTCTAATATGATGTTCCACTGCCTATTAATAACTTAAAATTCTGTTGACTGCATTTTAAGGATAATTTTAATAGCTGACCTTAGATGTACTCAGGTATAATTCAAGAACTATTCAAGGGAATTTTTGGTGATTGACTGAAAAAGTTGACTTAACTGTACTATAATGCGTACTCAGCTACCTTGTGCACATTCGTGCAGTAGGCAATGAGCTATACCTATTGTGTGAGGACTAGTGGTACTACATGGCTGTCTAAACCTTGTTAGATGGGACCGGGCTTGAACCCCGTGACCTAATGGTTGGTGGTCATCTCCATGAATTGTTGAGCCACAGCTTTACTAACTGTACTATGGCACTTTTATTGACTCTATTTAGGATTTAATTGATGCTTAGGAACTTATGAAAACTGTTAAGTACGACCTAAAAATCATAACTTGTGGTAGTTTGTTCAACTCGTTATAATGAATTGAACATTATAGTTAAACTGATGACAGTTGGGGAATACTTTTCATTACTCGTAGATATATCTCATCCCCCCCCCCCCCCCCCAATGACTATCTGAGTGGGAGATAGTCGTGGTTTGGCAGACTTTTATTGTTACTGGATAATGATTGAAGGGGATATGAAAAGCTGTCCGGAAACCCGTTAAATGCTGGTTTGAATCCTTCCGCGGCCCAGATTTTCATATCACCTTCAATCATCATCCAATATGAATTATAGTTTCAAAAATATTAGCATTATCTTAATTGATTGGTTTTTAAAGGATAATCTCGTTATAGTAACACAGTGGTTAATAGGTTGATTGATAAGACGTAAACTAATGTCGAGATATTATTACACATGATAAATTATCTCCGGCCCTTGAAATTCCATGTCAGTTTCAGTTTAGAAGAAAGCTGAGAACAACAAGATCGATACATCATATCAACTGATGTTGTCACTGACTGTTATTTAGTTAGTTAGTCATTTATAGCAGTGTAGACTACCAGTTTGGAATTTATAATTTGCTAAGAATCAATAGTTGAGAATTGTAGGTGACATCTACTCGAAGTCACCACAGCGTAGTAGATTTGTCAATAGTTAAGTAGTCCCATTTAAATCCTTCTTATAGTACATAATTATTTATCCCCTTCCTAATCATATACTCATTTTACTATATCCCTCCTTATATTGACCTTCAGTACTGTATTGTACTGTTGTGATTCGAGCTTATACTAATCACTGCTGTAGATTTTTCGATCATAAGTATTTTGTATCTTGAAAAATTATTTAAAAGTCCAGTCTGATTAATTCATTTAGTGTTATTGCTTGTATGAAACCGTCGTTGATTGGACCGAATTGATCAGTCTCTGTTGGCATATGGGCTCCTGTGCGGATGCCTCCACATTGCCTGTGTTTTAATTATGTACTGTAATGATGGGCAGTGACTAGCAGTGGAATCCAGGATGCACATTTCGTCCCATTTGAGACTCATCAGCTGGATGTACCTGCCTCCCAGTGAGTGATGTTGTTCCCACCGGGACTCGGACCCGGGAGCGACCGCTTCAAACGCCAAGGCGTCATCCACTACGCCACCGATGGTGTAGTAGATGTTGCATACAATAATCGGATAAGTTTTTAATACAATAAAATTCCTAATATGACAACAATAAACCTAGTTTTCACGTATTATTGTCCTCATCACCACCACCAGAGTGATCTTCAGAATAACCGAAAGGAGATGAAACACTATCAGTCAATCCATTTCAACATAGATTGACGAGCAATACTGCATAATTGTTCAAGTTACCACATCTTACATAAGCACATCAAGCTAGAAGATACCAAAATAGGAGATAGAAAAACAGGCAAGAAGGTAAGTAGAAAGTCATGAGAAGAGAAAAAAAGCAATAGATCAGAAACAAAATATGCTAATGACGATTAAGATAGAGATAACGTGAGGATGCATCTACACCAGTGAGAGAGATACTCAGTCTCCAGTCATCGAACCGGCTAGTCTGCATCGACCTACATGGCTCAAACCAACAGTCAAGGACTTCATGCATTGATATCATGTTCTAGTCTGGCAGCTCCAAGCCTTTTTCCAGCATTAACCTACTTCAGCCAACATTCTGCGATGAGGTCGACGGCGACTTGGCATATGTAAAACATATCCCCTCCATCTTAGTCCATGAATGTTCACAACCACATCAACTGACTCACCTCTCCTGCCTAAAACTCTGTGCCTCACTTCTGCGTTACTCACATGGTGAAACCACGTAACACGGCCTATGCTACGAAGGTAACGGTGGTCAAACACCAAGGGCCTTCTCATATCTTCTACCTTTGATGGCCATATTTCATAGTCATACATTAGAACAGAGTGAACCGCAGCACAGTACACTTGACTCCTAATAGACAATCGGATATCGCAGCAGTACCACAGATGGCGTAAGTTCGCAGGAGCCAACCGAGCCGTTTGTATCCGTGCAGACATTTCGTCGGCCACTGACCAACGCACCAGGGCTGAATCCAACCTTTTTAGGTGAGTGATGTTCAGTGGACTCAACTATTTTACTCTCTGTTGTTAGCCGGGGCACCGTCCAAGACCAAACCTGGAGCAACAATTTCCACTTGGGTGGTGAGAAACTCATCCCTAACATTCTTGAAATGCCACTCAAGGTGAAAAGACTCTGATTCTTGTCGGTGTCTTTACTTAAAAGGAATATGTCATCTGCGTCATCTTGATCTGCCAAAAATTCTCCTGTGATTAGGTTAATCCCTGTGCAGTTGGACGTCGAGATCCCCATAAGAACATCTATGATAAAAGTGAGTAGGAATGGAGAGAGTAGGCATCCTTGACGGACACCACAGTCTATCATCAGTCAGACTGATGACATACTTTAGTTTGGCCTACAATTATTTCACGTAGAAATACGTTATGCCATACTAAGTGTAACAAGATTTCGGTGATTATAAAAATTACTAAACATAATCATGTCCACTGACGAATATATATATATATATATATATATATATATATATATATATATATATGTATTTGTGATATGAAATTGGATATCTACTCACCACTTATTCTTACGCTTTCTGTTATCATCAGATTTGTATATGCACAAGAAGCGAATGTACTTCTGGCAGATAAGAATGCATATTAACAATTAGAAATCGATATCTACTGAGGTGATTCTCTATTCCTTAAATGTTATTGTAAAACGGAATTTCGAAAAAAATTGTTGCTTCTTTTAGTTGTTCAGTTGAGGTCAGGGGGTAAAGTACACAACATCACATTAACTTGAATAACAAAGTTTTTTCCCCCAGAAAAAAACATTGTCGGATTATAATAAAAGCTTCTAACAATGAATTAATCATGTATAGTAATGATGGGCAGTGACTAGCAGTGGAATTCAGGATGCACATTTCGTCCCATTTGAGACTCATCAGCTGGATGTACCTGCCTCCCAGTGAGTGATGTTGTTCCCACCGGGACTGGGACTCGGGAGCGATCGCTTCAAACGCCAAGGCGTCATCCACTACGCCACTGATGGTGTAGTCATGAAGTGCTTGGTCATGGACTAAGATGGAGGGGATATGTTTTACATATGCCAAGTCGCCGTCGACCTCATCGCAGAATGTTGGCTGAAGTAGGTTAATGCTGGAAAAAGGCTTGGAGCTGCCAGACTAGAACATGATATCAATGCATGAAGTCCTTGACTGTTGGTTTGAGCCATGTAGGTCGATGCAGACTAGCCGGTTCGATGACTGGAGACTGAGTATCTCTCTCACTGGTGTAGATGCATCCTCACGTTATCTCTATCTTAATCGTCATTAGCATATTTTGTTTCTGATCTATTGCTTTTTTTCTCTTCTCATGACTTTCTACTTACCTTCTTGCCTGTTTTTCTATCTCCTATTTTGGTATCTTCTAGCTTGATGTGCTTATGTAAGATGTGGTAACTTGAACAATTATGCAGTATTGCTCGTCAATCTATGTTGAAATGGATTGACTGATAGTGTTTCATCTCCTTTCGGTTATTCTGAAGATCACTCTGGTGGTGGTGATGAGGACAATAATACGTGAAAACTAGGTTTATTGTTGTCATATTAGGAATTTTATTGTATTAAAAACTTATCCGATTATTGTATGCAACATGAATAAAGAACTGTGGATTTTCAGTGGTACTTCACTCGTGTTTAATCCGTGTAATCAGTTTCTTAGTGTTTCTCATCCAGTAATCGAAATGCTATGAGATGGCAACAAAACTTATCGTTCGATTGTGCAACAACTCAGCATAAAACATATAACATCAATAGTCGATCAGTGTTGATTATCAGTAGATGGATAGATATAGGTTCTTTTTACATGCTGTCCAATGATAGATGCGTTCAATGTTTCTTTCTTCCTTCTTCTTCACTACTTGTGAAAATGAACGTGATGTGTACAATCGGTTTTTATAATGACTGCACTTAGTTTTGCTTTCTAATTGTACTACTGTGAGTAGTATATGGAAGTGAAATAGAATATACATAAATCTGTAGGTTTAAAATCTAAGTACCTATGAAATAGTAATGCATTCTGCTATGTCTTACCTGTTGAGACATTTTTCCTCCTTTTCATACTGCTGAATATGGATATAAGTATGCATGTAATGGATGGTGTATCACCATTATTATTTTTCTTAAGGCAGGCTATTTAACAAATAAATAAATAAAACTTTATTTGACTTTAATGCGACTCTTCTAGACTGAATTGTTTTGGCGACAGTTGTGTATTAATATAAGAAAACGAAACTACTAGATGTATTTCTTTTAAAGGTGATAATTAAACAGTTACCATATCCACTAGACTGGTTAGTGGTCTAGCTAATACCTATATACACATACTTATCATCATATATACTGACAGTGACTACAGTGTGTGTCTGTGTGTTGACATTATATTTGCTATGGGTAGACAAAATACAGTTTTGTTTCATATATTCTATAATCACTTGACTGAATTGGTGGATTGGCTAGTTGATCAGCTATGTCTATACTTAGTTTATTGTTGTTACCAACTTATTCTGGACATTTTGTTTGACTTTTTTTCTTTTGTATCCTTTTAAAACAGTCATAAGATAAACTTGATGATACTTTGTTATGCGGTAACAGTTGTTTTTGAATTTCATAACCTATAATGACTATTATTGCAGGCAGGTCGAGTAATAGGAATAATATTCATAACGGGGATGCACATTCTTTCAACAGTAAAAAAAACAAAACATGGGAGGGCAATAAAAATGCTTTTTGATAATTACAGCAGTTAGTAAGAAAGATAGTGTAGAAGAATGTAATATAAGTAGGTTTATATATTTGTAAAGCATTTATGTGTTATGTCACCAAGCGTTTTAAACCACACCTTTTTTTACTACCTCAGAAGCAATCCTGCAGTCAATAACTGGTTATACAATCCACATCAAAATACAGTTATTGTAGGAATCGATGTTTTTAATCTTTTTCTGAACCTTTTTTACTACAATGATGTTTCATATTGCAATTTTGTTCACATCACTGATTGAAATTGAGTAAATTTTCAGGGAGTTGTGGAGATTTGGAATTATTTCAAGTTGTTATTCATCGTAGACTGACATCAGTTGGAGGAACAAAGGAAACCTGGGAGAACTGGACAGCTGTTTCGTCCTAGTATAGGGCTCCTCAGCAGTGCGCACCCACGACCCCACACCAACAGGGATCGGACCCGCGACCTTCAGGTTCCGCGGCCACCGCGTTACCATTGAGCTAGCCACTGGGTCAGAATCCAATGCTCCATACTTCCAACTTCTGTTAGCTCACGATATATAGCGCAACCGCCACCCAATGTCATCGCTGAGTATTTGTCCTCATGGCCATCGGGCTTTGACTCCACCGGTCACGACTTGTCATTGGAACTTCGGGAATACTTCTCGAAACTAGTCACCAATGACCACCAGTTCAATTAAATTTTGAGGGAGTTGTGGAGATTTGGAATTATTTCAAGTTGTTATTCATCGTAGACTGACTGACATCAGTTGGAGGAACAAAGGAAACCTGGGAGCACTGGACAGCTGTTTCGTCCTAGTATAGGACTCCTCAGCAGTGCGCACCCACGACCCCACCTCAACAGAAGTTGGAAATATGGAGCATTGGATTCTGACCCGGTGGCTAGCTCAATGGTAACGCGCTGGCCAAGGAACCTGAAGGTCGCGGGTTCGATCCCTGCTGGTGGGGTCGTGGGTGCGCACTGCTGAGGAGTCCCATGCTAGTGGGACGAGACAGCTGTCCAGTGCTCCCAGGTTTCCTTTGTTCCTCCAAATGATGTCAGTCTACGATGAATAACAACTTGAAATTGAGTAGTTGAAAATTATGAACAAACTGATCAACTGTAAAGGGTTAATAACAACTTCTCTATTGTATGATCCTACCATTTATGTCTCTCTCTGTGTCCCACCCTCCCTCTTTGGAAGCCTATAGTTCCTTAACTATGAAGTTTCATTCGGTTTATTTATCAACTGTGGACATACAAAATTAAGGGATGTAATTACTTTTTATATGTACATATTTTACACTATAACCATATGTTGATTAACTCTATTAATTTTTTCACTAACAGAGCTAGATTAGTTACAAATTTATTGAATAAAAACAAAATATTATTTGATAAATGGTAGTTCTCTGTAGATTAGCTGATATGTACGTAGATACTACTTCACGTGTATGCTTTTATATCACTTAAGGTTCACACTGAGTAGTCTTTTAACATCTAGTAGTAGTTCATTTCCAACTTTCGATTCCACCTTTTTTTTTGCATGAAATAGTTGTACAGTTATGTCCTTTGACTTACGAGCGGTTAGTAATGTTTGTATACTAACTGGATCATCTATTTTAAAATATTGTTATACATTTTATTCATCAGTTTTGAAGTACTTGTGTGTTGGTGATGGTATATTTGCTTTCTAGTGGAACATAGTCTCCACGACCATGACATATTGGACAACCCTCTTTGTCGAGTTCCTCCTTATGGATCATCTAATCCCAGTGATAATAGCATGAAGATAATTCTGAGGTATAGTGGTACGTGCCTAACCAAAGTGCAGATTGTCATACTGTAGGGATCGTGCAATAAAGGTTTTTATGGCTTGGATACGTTTTACGCCTGCTACCTCCAGTTTTTACTATACCTCTTACTACTTACTGACTTGAGAACTAATCGGAGGAGATAGAAGTAGTAAGTTCATGATTTAACATCATGGGATGAAAGATTGTTGTTTAGCGTTAAAATATGTTAGCTTTTGGGTGCATAGTCTATAAAATATGTTGCCCAGTATAGTCCAAAACCTTGTCAAACACAACCGAGAGTAATAATCGCGTGGTAACACCTTTCTGTATTCTGTTTTCGAAAAAGTAATACAAATTTACTGAAAGTTGTATAGCTATACTTTGTCCACTGTAATAGAATTTAATTCCGGATATATATATATATATATATATATATATATATATATATATATATAGTATAGTATAGTATAACACAGTGAAAGCTCACCGTATTGCAACAAAAATTATCCATCCTTAAAAATTGCTAAAATTATACCATCGGTTTCAGTTTACCTATCGACTATTTTAAACAATCTAACATGTATTTCCCACAGGTTTGACTATTATAGCAATCTAAAATATAAGTTATTAGGTATTCATTCATATCAACGAGTTGTTACTGTTTTATTTATTGGCATTCTAAGTTGTTATTCATCGAAGACTGACATCAGTTGGAGGAACAAAGGAAACCTGGGAGCACTGGACAGCTGTCTCGTCCCACTAGCATGGGACTCCTCAGCAGTGCGCACCCACGACCCCACCAGCAGGGATCGAACCCGCGACCTTCAGGTTCCTTGGCCAGCACGTTACCATTGAGCTAGCCACTGGGTCAGAATCGAATGGTCCATATTTCCAACTTCTGTTAGCTCACGATATATAGCGCAACCGCCACCCAATATCATAGTTGAGTAACTGTCCTCATGGCCATCGGGCTTTGACTCCACCGGTCACGACTTGTCATTGGAACTTCGGGAATACTTCTTGAAGCTAGTCACCAATGAACACCAGTTCAATTAAATTTTTTTGAGGGGGTTGTGGAGATTTGGAAATATTTCAAGTTGTTATTCATCGTAGACTGACTGACATCAGTTGGAGGAACAAAGGTATTCTGTTGCTTTTGTTGATTAAGATATTCTGTGCAATTATTTATCAGATCTTGTTTTAAATGTTATCATATACCAGGTTAAATAACCGAAAACATTATCTAAAACGTAGTACGCTTATATAAATGATATTTGTTGTATGTCTCCAATATTAAAGAATATTCGACAATCTGTTGAATATTATTAATGCTATGAGATTGATGTATTTACAAAGTGTAAGTCAATTGTTTGTTAACTAACTTACTACTCCTCGATCATTATTTATATATTTTATGTTCTGTAGATAGATTTTATTTTATATTGATCTTGGTGACTAGCAGAAGAATCTAGGACGTATGTTTCGTCCTATTTGGGACTCGTCAGCTAGATGTATTTATACCCCACCCCGCACTAAAGCTCGAACCCGGTACCCTTCGCTTCAAACACCAAAGTGTTATCCCATAAGCCAATGGGGGCACAATTTTTTGATATCAATTATTTATGGTTTTAATTACAAACATGATAGTTTTTTTTTCTTTGTGATCTGACAAGATCTCTTGATTCATATCGATTTAAAATTTAGTAGATTTTCTCCTTCTTTTTTTCTTTTTTGGTATTATGATTTGATGTATAGATGTGTGTCCATCATCGTCGTGATAGTTTATCAGTTCATCATTCATCTTTATCATCGGCAGCAACAGCTTTGGGAAATCGTTCATTACTGCGTACATCTATTGGCAATAATAATAGTAATAATAATAATAGTGGGAAAATGTCATTGATTATGCCATTGAATAAATTTTTTCATAAACAATCTCAATCATCATCTACTCTCACTTCTACAGTTGTTTTACAGAATTCAGTTAATGATCAATGTGAAAATTTAACTAAAACTGATAGTATAGATAATAGTAGAAAGAATACTTTACTACACCATAGAAGTCAACAAATTCCATCAATTTTTTCAGAACGTAATAATTTAGCTTTTTCATTTGATGATATAGAATTTGATTTTCTTCAAGAACAAACTATCAAGTCTACTTATAACAATAAAAATAATAAGATCCAGCAAAGACAAGCACGTCATGATCGTGTTTCATCGAATTGTTTACATTGGCTTCAGTTACAGAATACACCTTTCAGTAATAATGAGAATAATAATAGTAATAATAATAACCGATTAACTAATATTAATAATCAACAAAATCATGATAATCAATTAGGATATAATTTTAAGTATTCATGTCCTCAACTAAGTGATATTTCATTGATGAATCCAACTAGTTGGAATGATGATCCTACTTCTAATGGTGTTGATATTTGTGGTTGTCAGTGTGCTCATCATCATCATCATCATCCTGGAGTTGGAGATTGTTGTCAACATCGTCAGCCTATAAATCATGATCATGATAGTCATATTACTAACCATTTTCGTGTTCATAGATCAAATCATCACCGTCAACATTGTCATAATGAAGATATAGATGATGATAAAATTGTTGATATTACTGAAAAGTTCAGTACATCTACTGTTGTAGATGATGATGAGGATGATGATGATATATCGAATCTGCCTGAAGCACCATTGCCGCCTGTATACAATAATTCGTCATACTGTGATATAATCCAAGAACAAAATGTTTATCATCAAAAAATATATGATAATATAATTGTTATTAATAATAGTAATAATGATGAAAGTATCATTGATACTCTTGATGATAGTAACCGGCATACATTGTTAAAACGACCTCCACCAACACCGACAGTTACATCATCAACAATATCATCCCTTTGTCTTACTCATCAAAGATTAAATTCATTAAAATTATCTGAAGAAAATGAACTTGAAAAAGGTGAACATAAACTAACTTATAAAAATAGTGGTCAAGAAAATGTAGATATAGCTAAAATTGACAAAGATAATAAAGAAGATGGAAAAAATTTTCAAGAAACACAAACATTAGATGAAAATAGTGAAAACCTTTAATAAAAACATCGGGAATCATTGAAGAAAATCATAAACAATCACATATTACAACTTGTCAAATTCACCTATTCTAGTCAAACAGACAAAAACAGTGTCATCAGATATAAAGTTTATAGAAATGATAGATAAACCTACTTTAATTACATTGAATAACAATAGTACTAATGGTAACTTGAAAGATAATGATATCATGAAGAAATGTAAAAATAAGTCTCAAACTTTAATCCTACCCAGATTACCATCATTGTCTACATCATCAAAAATGTATTTACACTCTAGACATGCTAGTCTACCTAATCCAAATACTTGTAACGTTGCTGCTACCAACTGCTTTAATAATGATAGCAGTACAAGTCATCATGGGCGTAATGATGTTGATCAAGATATTGCTGTTATCATTGCTGCTCCTGGTGATGAGAAAAATCATGAAGAAAATTTATTTCATTCACAGAAAAGATTATCATCTGATTATTTGTGCAAGATACATCGTAATCTTAGCAATTCGTCGGATAGAAGTAGTGATCGAAAAAATCTGGTATATTGGGTATGATTACAGAATATTCACCGTATTATAATTTATCAAGTCCTGAGGTAAGCAATTCTCTACTTTCTACTTCTGTTTTTCACAACGATAATATTTTTTTTTTAGCATCATTTTGACTATCTGAAATAGGTGTGGTTTGGCAGACTTAGGTGATGAATAAAGGTGAAATGAAAATTTGAACGGCTGCCGGATTCGAACCAGCGACCAACGGGTTTCTGGCCTGATGCTAAACTAACTGAGCTTCGAGGTCCGACTGCAATTACTATGGGTTCTACCCGACTACCATATGAATTCATGATGTCTTACTATCGCTTGATTGTATTTGCACTGGCTGCCTAGGCAGGACTTCTCATCCAGATCTAATTGAACTAGAAAGGGATAGCATCATATTGATTACCATTTGGACTATCTGTGATACCCGTAGTTTGACAGACTAGTATTTATACCACAAAAGTGGTTGGAGTAAAATAAAAATCTAGTCAGTAGTCGGACCTCGTAACTCAGTTGGTAGAACATCGGGCGGGATACTCAGTGTTTTCTGGTTCGAGTCCGGCTGCGGTCAAAATTTTCATTTCACCTTCAACCATCACCCAGTATAAATATTTTTAATAAAACGATTGAATTTAGAATATTAGTTAGCGGTAACGATTATTTCATCCTACAGGTCTTCAAAATATGCGCAACACCATGATGTGTAGCATAACGTATCATCCGGCCTAATGTATGTTTCTATCATTCATATACCTTAGAGTGAAATTTTCTTATGGAATCATTTTGAATATACTCCCACCCGTATATCTTGTCGAAGGCTAAGTGTTAGCTATTTGAAGTATTTGTCCGTTTGTTTAACGTCCTAATGTGTGCGTTACTTTTCGAATTCATTTACTCAAGTGTTTGACCACCGTCGCCTTCGTATTCCGTGGTGTCACCACGTGAGTAACACAGAAGTCAGGTGTAGAGTTTTAGGGAGAAGAGGTAAATCAGTTTACGAGGTTATGAACCCTCATCGATTGAGATGGTTGGGACACGTACTACGTATGCCCAGTCACCGATTGCCTCGTCACACAATGTTGGTTGAAGTAGGTCCAGGCTGGAAAAAAGCTTGAGGTGACCAGACTAAAACATGGCACCAATGTATGAAGTCTCTGACTGTTGGTATGAGCCATGTGGGGCGATGCAGACTAGGTGGTTGGGGTCCACGGGACAAGAGAAATCAGTGGTTGGAGACTGTAGGTGATATGACTCAGGACCGATGTCAGTGGCGCAGACGTTATACACACATTATCCTCATCTTAATGACGCTATACAGAATCTCACCGTTTTGTCACACCTCTTTTCTTTCTTCTCGTACTTTATATTTCTTTTGACGGCATTCTTTTATCTTCCTCCTTCACTTCACTACCTTTCTACTTGATGTACTGATATGAGCTGTAGCAACTAGGAGGGTTACGCAGTAATGCCTGGTCCTATGTTGATATTGACTAATTGACCGTGCTGTAAACCAGTTTTTAACTTAATGTGGTTCACGAGTTACCGTGGTTAATGGTGTTTAAGATGTTCTCAGGAAACTCAATAATTCATAGCAGAACGTTCATCATTCATTCCTATGATGTCGTACATAGTAAATCACTATTATCTATACTTTCTTGTAAACCACTAATCTACGTAGCATCTATTCTAGGTTTCTATTCATTTTTGATGGTTAAAAATTTGAACTATTGCCGTATTCGAACCATCAACCACCTAGTTTCCTACCTGATGCTCTACCAACTGAGCTCCAAGGTCCGACTGCTCACCAGATTTTTATTTCATTTCGATAACCATGGGTTTTGCTTGACTGCCATATGAATTCGTCCAAATTTTAATTCCGCCTTCATCACCAAGTATCAGTACTAGTCTGCGAAACTACGACCATCTTAGATAGTCAAAATGATATGCATTTTTGACAATGGCTTTAACCAGTTCATGAATATGCATACATTTACAGTAACAATGTTATCGTTTTCTTATCAGTTCACTATAGCACCTTAGCGTTTTTTTCGGGGGGGGGGAATATGTAAGTTAATTAATTTGTTTTAAAACTTATATCAACCTATATGTTCTAATTGTTTGACTTTCTTTTCCTGTTATAGGCTTTAACTCATCTCCAGTGCACAGGATTGTGTACATCTCAGACAATAACATCCTCAATACCCATTGAATGTAAACAAAAATGTATGCATTCATCCAGTGTATCATGTCTTCCAAGTGATTTTGCATCGAATTGCTTATCTTTTAATACTTCAAAACATACTATACTACGGGATAATGTAATGCATGAATCACAGTGTAATAATTCTCATTTTAAAGAACCTTCGATTCACAATATAAAAAATCAACCGTCATCATCATCATCATCTGTATCGCTAATTGTGGTTACTAGTACAACTGCTACTTCCACAACATCAATGACGACTGTTCCACGTAGGATAAACAACTTAAATTATCATAGGCAATGTGAAAGACCAACAAGTATGCTACATTATGCCACTTTAGATTTTGGTCCAATCGTATCAGAAACTAATCATTACAGAAATGAAAGTTATTCTGATACAGTAGATTCTAGTACTCATGATGTGCATAATTCATATTCTAGTTCTGGTCATATTCAAAGATGTTGCATCATGAATAATAACTGTCACAGTAATCATGACAACACTACTGATAATTATTGTTCACGTATTTATGGGACACTAACCGATACACTACATTCACATATGATAGAATCATCTTGTCAAAATCACTACTCAAGACACACAGTATCAAGTAGTGGTAATAATAGTACTACTACTACTACTACTACTACTACTACTACTACTACTACTACCAATAATAATCAAAGCGATAATTTTGTAGGCCATGAAGAAACCGATTCTGATTTACCATCAAATTATGTTGCAATATGCCAACTACAAACATTAGCTATGCGTGCTGTTTTAAGTGCAACCACTTAATGAATGCCTAGAATATATATATATATATATATATATATATATATATATATATATATAAGTAGTTATCACCATACTACTGATTTGCAACAGTAGTTCGAAGTAATTGTGAATGCTTTTTGCAATTGTATTGATAATGTTTTTCATTTCAGTTTGATTTCATGAGTTTCAAAAGTCCGATACCATGACGAAGTTTTATATATATATATATATATATATATATATATATATATATATATGATCAGGTTCTTCAAGGACTATTGCTTTCGATCATGACTGTATACTATCAATGAAATTCAACTTATCCCCCCCCCCCTTGATTATAATGGATACCAAAGTGTTCTGTTTTAGTATATCCTACTTCATACCAATGAATTTTACATTTATCATTTTGCTAGTCATATACATTTATTTATTTATTTATTTATGAAACTGTTTTACTTTAATAATAGGCCAACAATTAAAAAAACTAACAACAAAAACGTTTCACTGTTTTTTCTTCTTCTTGTTGTTGTTATTTTTGCTTTTTAATCTTTTTACCCCAAATGTTATGAATGACAATGATCTAATTATAATTGTAAAATGTATCAAGCTGTGTTATTTCTTCTTTGGTTTACTTTGCATTTCTTGTCTCAATCAGAAAGTGTTTTATTTATTTTCTGTTGTTGTTTATTGTTGTCAGAATTAATCTTTTCTTCCTATTTTGTTTTTCTATTTTCTGCTATGTACTTTTTTTGTTGTTGTTGGTATTGTTCCATGATCTCCTACTTGCGCCTTATCTAGGAAAAAAGGCCATCTTGACGGAGAGAGAGAGAAGAAAACCCGACAAAATATTTAGCCTATAATCTGGATATTTTTTTTTCGGTTCAATTATATTTTATCTTTTATCTAATGGAATAATTTGTTTTTGTTACCTTTTAAGCCTAATTTATGACTTTTTTTTTCCTTTGATTTTTATCTTTTCTCTTTCAAGTAGATATCTTTTGTGCATAAGTTTGAATTGATTGCAAAACATCAGTTATACTACTATACTACCTATACTCCTCCTACTAGATTAACTGTGCATTTATGTAACATTGAACTGTTTGCGTTTTAGCATCAAATCAAATTGTTATGATGATGATGATTATTGTTTTCTTGTTTTTTTTTGTTTGTTTTTTAAACAAAATCTATTTGTAAATGTTCATCTTAGAAAATGAAATTTAAGAATTAATATTGTGCATAAAATGTTTAGCCGCGCCCCCCCTCCCTCTCCCTCAGCCTTCCAAAAATGTAAGTAGTAGGTTACACTATACTTCATATATGCATATTTATTTGTTAACCGATAAAGTGCATTTGTTTAGACAATAAAAAATATGCCTTTGTTTTTGTTTATTTTATATAAAGGTGTCTAAAGGATTTTTCGGTTGAAATTATTTCTAAAATGTAAAAAATATTTTGTAACATGATGTTACATTAATATTTATCAGGAAATTCTGTTCACTAAACAAATAAGGTTAAGTAAAATGTTTATATATATATATATATATATATATATATATATATATATATATATATATATATATCCTAAATGCATATCGTCTTCAGTTTATCAGTCTTAATAAAAGCATATCAACAGAGAGAAGCATATTTACGTTACTCTGCCATGTTAGAGGGAACGAAACAGCATGCTTCTAAGATGAAGGCTTATGTCAGTTACTGAAATAAAGATATACTATACAGTCAAGCTCAATATTATCGAGAAAAAAGAGACTTATACTTCAAAACAAACCTCATCATTACATGGATGATTACGTCACGTCATATGGTGACACATACATTCTGAAGAGTAATCAAACTATGAAGTCGAGAATGATAGAACATATCATTGAAACATGAAGCTTAGTGGAACAAAATGGTTAATGTTTAGTACAACCTTACTTAAATTGTCATACTGTAGTGGGCGTTGCTGATAACAATAGATATAAGTAGTATATGTTGACAGGGTAACAGAAATCATATGGAATTACCAGCAATGGGTAAGGATTCCGCCAAGAGAAGCGCGAAAGACAAAGCAGGTGTATGAAGAGCAAATCAAGAAAGAAGCAGGAGAGGAAATGAAGCATATTTTGCAAATGACAGTTTTAGTGCAAAGTGTACCATATTTAGGGACTCCTGTCCCGCTTGTTGACAATAAACATTCCTTCCTGCATACTGGTGTTTTGCTTCTTTCAATACGAATTTCAGTTTCCAGAAACAAACAATGCAATCACCCTTTTCTCACGCAGTGACTTTCTACAATTGATTCTTTATCAAATACTAAGATCCTGAAAAATGTATCTAGATATTTCGTTCTGCAGCACTAACACTTAACTGTTACAACGTAACGTACGCAAAAGTTATTCTAGACTGTCGTTTGGCAAATAGTAGATATACCACTGCTTCATTGATTGCTAAAAAATAAACTAATGTAAAACCTCGCACATACATACATCAGCTCAAGTTGTCACACAGAGAACAGATGGATAGAAAAAGACTGATATCAAATTAGGTGTATTAGTGGGAGAGGATGAACGATTTGAAGGTGAAGGTTATTGTGAATATTTAAGCTTAAGGAGTGATTGACTGATTTTCAACCATGTCATCAAGAGTCCTTAACCACTTATTCGTTTCGGAAACCCAACCAGGTAGTCTGCATCTCCTCAAACGAACAATGAGGGATTTTATTGACTCGTGCTGTATGTTGGTATGGCCGTGCTGAACCCTCTTTTCTAACCTAATCCAACTTCGAGGTCGGTAGTCGCTCGTCATGCGCAGTATGTGTCCAAGCCACCTTGGTCGACTAAGGTTCACAACCTCGTCAATCGACTCGCCTAGTACCCTTCGCCTGACCTCAATACTGCTCACATGCTGATTCCACCAAATGCGAGCATTGTTACGAAGAGATCTATGGTCAGAACCCTGTAACCACTTCGTGTCTTCTACTTTTAACAATCATGTCTCCTATCCTTACAACAGGATAGAATGGACTTCAGCGTTGTGTAGTCGTCTTTTGATAGATAGTCGGATATCTCAGGGGTGCCATAGATGACACAAGTTGGTAAATACTAAACAATCCTTTCGTATCCGAGCTGAGATTTTGTCAGCAACCAGCTCGTTCGGGTTTATGCAACTGCCCAAGTATCAGTTGATTGCATATTTCTACATTTTCTCCACAGTATTTTTGATACTGACAATACTAACGGCATATTGAATAAGTTAGCCTAATATGTATGGATCTGTGTGATAATTAGCTCAGAATGTAGTCAACAATGAAACCACCCATCTGTGAGAGGAGTGTTACCAACAGAACCTGCCTAACAGTGAGAAGCACTAAACTGTAATAATAACTGGTACCAGTCGAATAAAATGGGATAATGGTGATTAAATAATGTAACTGAAATTTCCAAGTTGTTTGCAAGGATGACTATTTACTCTTAACTTCAGTTGGGTTTCAGTGTATGTAGCTGACGAGTCCCGAATAGTGTGAAGCACGTGTTTTAGATGCTACTACTAAATATGAATTTATATCGTAAAATATATACATGATCATATAAAATGCAAACCACTCATGTTTAACTATTTTTGACTTTCATTTCAAAGATAATATGACAGTGATTTCAGTCATGTTTATTAGTAAATGAGTCTAGAATGCAAGTTTAGTTATGTTTCACCGGATTTAATTCCATTCCAGTTGATGCTTCCCTTTATAAGTGTTATCCACCAAGAAGTAATTTTATATTTTGTAATTATAAGTTTGTCGTACCACATAAGTTCTCAAGTTGAGCATAAATCTTTAAAACGTTGAAAATGTATTGCTATGACCAGCTGTTATATAAGTATCTACAGTGTAATTCAATAATCGGTAAATTTGTTCAATATCCATTCTTATTTGTGATAGAATAGGTCTGGTTTCTGGAAGTTATCTGGTCCTTTCAACTTCATATTGTTAGTGTTCAACAATGCCGCAACTTCTTCAGTTAGCATCCTTGTCGTCGAGGATGATATTTTTTTCCTTAGGAAGGATTTCTTACTTAAGAACACTAAGGAAGTGCCGTATACGGTAGGTGCTACTACTGATGTCAACTAATACTCACATACATCCAGGAAGATATTGGAAAGTAGTACGTCAGTAAATTATCTTAAATAGGTGTCCGGTCGTGGAAAGTCCAAGATCTATCCGAATTGCGATCATGAAGGAAATAAAGAAAAACTACAATTCTATTTCAGTAGGTGATTTTCAAGATAAAATTACTGGGTAGGTGGTAGTGAACCTGTTGAAACAATCTGGAAAATGAGTTTTCTGAGAAAAGCGTTTATCAGCAGGCTAAAGAAGACTTGCAACCTTGAATTATCAAGATTGAAATCATTCCTGTGGAAAGTATTTGAAAAAATCTCACGTGAAAAAAGCTTATGAAATTTCTGAATAGTGATATTTTTTTTGAAGAGGGTCTGTGTAATGGTTAGATGCAGAAAACTGTATCACAGATATCAGTCTTGCTGCTGAGTCACTTTCTAATACAATGAAACTATACTTGTTAAACTATGACTGTCTAATTTCAATTTAAGTAGTTTTGGGGATAAAAAAGTTTTTTTTTATACACATATGAAAACCACCCAGAAAATCACTCGGGATCAAAGAGTTCTGGGATGATGCTGAACACAAAAACTTCAAAATGAAAAGTGCTGAATCCTGTTTTCAGTGATTACAATTTAAGGAGTCAGTATATAGAAGCGACAACTTTTAAATAGTAAGAGTCATGCTGTAGGAAGTATCGTCATTCATGAAAATGTGAATAAATGAGATATGAAGAAGTTTGTTCAATGAACACATATATCAAATTGATTTGATCATATAAGGTGATACCAGGTAAATGTAGAAATTATTGACAGTGCTGAAGATACTTGAGTGTCCTTAGAATGGAAAATAAATTATGAAACCTTTTTCTCAAGATGTTTAACAGTCATAGAAAGTATCTTATAAAGTTGAAGTTGTATGGTCATCATTGAGCATGGTATTCAAGAGATAGATTGCTTTGTAAGCATTTAATGGACAAAAAGTCTTTATCAGTCCCTTCCAAGAGAGTGGTATTTACACCATATTCAGACTTAATCTGATTTAAATGTAGATATATCCTTGTGAGGTATACCAAATGTATGTTTAGGAAATTTATTATTATTATTTGTCCGTTGGGTTCCTAAAAGAACATAGGGCTTCAGTAGCACGTCTCCATTCCACTCTGTTCTCTGAAAACTTCTGGACCTGGCTCCACTGCTGCCCAGAAGCTCTCATTTCTTCCTCGCACCATCTCCTCCACGTCACCCTTCTTGTTTCCCATCTGGGTTCCACTGGAGTGCCTGGCCTGGTGCGTGATGTCCCCAGTTGGCCTTCTCAGTGTATGCCCAATCCATCTCCACTTCCTTCTGTATATTTGTTCAGCGATAGGTTCTTGGTTGGTTCGTTGGCAGCCAGCCAGCCTTCCTTGTTATTTATTTTTTCTGGCCATCTGATCTTCAGTAACGAGCCAGCGTAGGCAGTTGTTGATGAATATCTGTAGTTTATTGGAAATGCCTTTCCTAACGCGCCAAGTCTCTGAGCCATACAGGAATGGATGGGTTAAAGTGTCCATTTTTTCTTGAAATTTTCAGTCTTAGCTACAGACTGTTAATGTAACATTTCTTTATCTAAACTGAATGACTAACTTCCCAAGTTGTATGTGCTACAAATCAAGTGCTGAAGACCATCAGTGATATGACTAAAAACCGAACAAAATGGCACTAGTGCATTCAATCTTTACTAGTAGTTTCTATCTGTTTATTTTGTATTATTTTTAATAGCCATCTATTTATTTTGAGATATTGGGTTGTTCTATATTCTGCTTTGTTTTATCTGTTTTTCAACACTACCAAACTATTTCATGTGATGAAAGTTATCACCCAGGAAGTTTTTAAGCGCTTATATTCTATGTATACTAAAATAACATGTCTTAAATTGTGCTTACCTTGATGGTGATTTGTTATTCTGTAAGCTTTTAGAAAAGATTAAAGCTCAAAGAACAATAAATCATCATCATCTTTATCCTGATGATGCATGCAGTTTCCTTCTCAGTACCGTCATACCAGAATACCTATTGTGTGTATTCATGTAGCCGTTTTCTATCCCACTTATATTTTAGATTGTCTTTCCAGCTTTTTGACTTATTCAACTTATATTTGTTTGAAGGATAAACTTCATGTCTTCTAACCTGATGTATTGATCTTAGTTATGGTAACACGAACCGTAACTCATTAATATCAGGCTCCATGTTGTTCCTGACTAACTATTTATTAAAGTGGATGTACAAATGAAATCATGATTTCCCACACACTACACTAGATGTAGATCACAACTTAGTACCCAAATCATTAAAACCTGGCTGATGTTCATCTTACTTCTCAATAAAAGATATGTGAGTGAAAGTAATACACCTACACGTGAGCTGTATTCATTTAGTTGAGAAAAACATAGTAGAGATGAAATCCTAGTGGATATCTAATGTATTTCTTCACTTCTATTAGTTTTGATGAAGCTGTTTAACTGAAAGCATGTAGCCAAGCCGTATGCCATTAGATATGCTGATCTGTAAGGTTACCTCTCTCACGAATTGGTGTAACTTATGCATCTCAGCCATGTGCAGCAATCTTCAAGATACACCTTTTTTTTATGAAAAGAAACAGCATATCTATCTATTTCAGTCTCTTCCATCTGTTCATTTGTGTATGATGATACAACCACAATGTATTAGAAACTGGTATCTGTATATGATAATACCATTTTTCCAGACCCTTCATTGTTTAAAACTAGATTAGAAATGAACGGTAAAGTACCTGACTTTTAATAACTAAAGCATTACTGCTACTACCTTCATATTGGTTAACCAGTATTTTCTATTTAAGAGTATGCTCTCCTATTTAGCATGTGCATTAAATTTTATCACTTATATTTCTTATAGAAATATTTTATCTTCCACGTCTCCTCTATGTATTTGTCCTCACTGGGTAATTACTTATCTGTCTCCTCCTTTCCTCTATCTTGTCACTATTTAATCTTTTTTAGCCAATATTAATGACTATTTATCCACATATCTTTTGATGCTCACAGCTTTAATATATTACTGAAAATTATAAGCTCCTCTGCAGATAAAACTGGTATCCAGTTAACCGGTAATTATATTACGAATAGCAGATGAATGACCGAACTCGCTGTTTCAGAGTATTCTAAAGACTCAGAGTAATCAATTCAATTTGGTTATGACCACCGAGATGATTACAAAAATATGGGCACGCCGGTACCTATTATTGCTAAGCCTATCGCACCATGCGTCACCAGAAGCCAATACTTCACAACCACAGCAAACATTAGCAAGTAGGCCACTAAATTTTTCAAATTCTGATTTTATCTTCATGAAGATTTCTTAAAGATATGTTTAACACATCCCTGACACACGTTAGAGCCTATTTAAAATGTTATATCCAGACAACGAGTCTATGTCCCCAACATGAAGGAGATATTGTTGGAGTAGGTTCACAGTGTAAGTGTTAGAATTGGCGACTACTTCTGTATCCACGTTTAAGGCGACTAAACAGACTTTGCTTATCTGTTCCTACTGCTCTATTCTAGATTAGGAATAAACTTTACATTGGAGTGTTTCACACTAATTAATGATTTTGTGTAGCATATCGTTTTGATT
Source organism: Heterobilharzia americana (assembly GCA_944470555.2). NCBI lineage: Eukaryota > Metazoa > Platyhelminthes > Trematoda > Strigeidida > Schistosomatidae > Heterobilharzia > Heterobilharzia americana. Next base: position 11,102,442 of record OX104132.1, on the reverse strand, counting down.
TCTCCTCTTTGTCAACGACCACCAAACATAACATCATTGAAAATGCCAATATCTTGACCCGGCCGTTTACATTTTGAAATTCTCTTCTTGCATCGTAAAATTCATCCATCTGCTTGACAAGGCGTAGTACTCCATCTTACTCATAAAACTGCAAAGTTTCGGAATAAATGACAATAAAGTAATTCCTCGTTGGTAAAATACAAAGGGTGGTGGTCAGTCCCCTATCGTTTTCCAGAAGATGGTACATAGCGGTGCACTGCAACATATGGTCCTAGATCCTCTGCAACTTCTCATGTAAATAAATACATTGCTAAACAACGCTAAATCTCCCAAGGTTCTCTATGCTGATGCAAAAATCTGGCATAATTCATACCGAACCAAGCAGTCGGTTAATATTGTCAGAGAAATGGCCCATGATTATCAATACAGTTGAGTGAGTAACCATGTGGATGGCGATGAATATGATATCGGTTTAATTCATCTACCCTCAAATTGACATACAATAACCTAGGATTCATTGTAAGTCATGACTTACAGACCACAGCCTGGATTTTCAGGACACTTTGTGTAATAATCAGAACTTTTATGAGGATCAGGGACAATATGTTCAAATCCTTATATGCAGTTAGTTAGATCCAAACTAGAAAACTGTGCTCAAGTGAGGAGTTTGCTTAAAATGTGACTAAGATCTTTTCGAAGTCTTGAAGGGGATCAGTCATCTGATCCCTGCGATGGTTAATATACATGAACCAGCTCCAGGGACTGAACTTCTACTCACCTTATTGTAGACGGAATGGATAATTTGTCAAGCTAAGCAGAATTTTAAAATATGTCTTTGAACTTGATCTATTTGTTCTTATTTTTTCCAGTAGTTGAGAATAACTTGGAGGATATAACAGGTAAGTACATAAACAAAGGACGAACATTACCGCAGTAGGATAACAGTTTTAGTGCCCAGTAACCAGTATTTAAAGCCAACTTACAGAAGAAACGTTGTCCGTGCTATCAATGGAAACATCCAAGACTGGACGGACAAAACACAGAGATCTACTAGTAAAGGACTAACATAGGCGCACAATCTTCTATCCTCAATTCTAAAATCTGAAATATGAACAAACAGAACTGGATACCTTAGCTCATTGTTTCAGCATTATTTTATTATGCTGTCAAAATAAGACTTGGTCCATTGTACTGGGATTCGTAAAGTGTCATACTTTACCTACAGTCATCACTCCTGTAAACCAAACCAGAATCTGTAAACTTTTGGTCAGCACTGGCATGTGGAAACCAGAAAGTTTAAAAAAGACTTCCAAAATATTTCGCAAATTATCAAGAATATTTAGGGGCTACCGTTATTCTGTAGTATAGTGTATCTCAATTTTTAATGATCCGTACAAAACTACGTACTAATTCGGGAAATGACCTAAATTCTGGAAGTTCGCCAAAGCGAAATTTGGATACTTTGCAGATTGCCCTATGTGAGCCCGAATTTTCCGTTGAGAGACTGATAGCTCAGTGAAACTGCTTAAAAAATATAGCTTCTCAGATCAATAGCTTCCTTTGAGATCAATGATAGTGAAGCACATTAACAAAGATTCTTTCTTTTTTGAAGTGACAGTTAGCGGTGCCATCCTTTACGTGAAAAACGCCTTGACTTTTACAGCAGTGGGAACGGTCGCATATGAAAGTTGTACATGCGTAATGCTGCATCGTTGGTTAAAACACAATCAACGAGATATCAGCCTAGCCCTAATGTAATGAATCCCTGAATATGTGTTGGAAGACTTCCTCCTGAATAAGTCGAATCTCTGGATAGATAAATGCAGATACCATGTTGTAAGACACTTCAGCGTACCATCAGTCGACTGAAACCCGCAAAAAACAGAAGCACCAACCAATTCTTTTGATCATAGGTTAATGCAGATATCAATTTCCTTAGCTGTTGTACAGCACATTATGGCGGAAACCTGGTACGATCATCTGCATGCAACATCACTTGTAGACTTAGTATTGGCTGACATAGCTCATGTAAACTTCACCTAGAATCTTCGACTCTTTGGTAACAGTGATCATTTTCAGATTCACAGCAGGCGTCTTGTGCCTTGACAGTACCCTCGCTAGACCCAATTTGTGGAAAACGAGGATGTAAGCTATTAACTTGACTGCTCATTTGGAGGACTGTGTAGTCAATTCAGAAGCCCCATCCAGAAGTGTGTGGTGTTCCTTGAAAGAGTTTTATGCAAGAGTGTCTCAACGATTCATTCCATGGGCTCTCTTGAAGGGATAGAAACGTTGTCCTCCAAGGATAAACTGCGAAATCCGAAGTTTAGTGCAACGGAATAAAAATTGTTGGAGTTGTCACTCATCTCAGCGGTACCTTGGTGAAGAAGCATTACATAGAAGCCCGGAATAAATTTTTCAGTGCTACCTGCTGATTTTAAATATGATTCGAAATGCCCTGTATTTAAACTGTACTGTGACACCCTAAGAGATAAGTTTCCTAAATGAACACTAGGAATAAAACGTATCCTGGTATCACAGCGCTAATCCAACAGACTGGCACTAAACGGTTAGTTGAACACGATAAGGACAAAGCAGAGACTACAAGCGGATATTCTGATGAGATATTTACCCAACAGCCTTCGATAGACAAGAATTTAATGACAGAAACATTGAAATTCAGCTAGGTAAACTCTGCTGAGATAAATCGGAATGATGTATTTAGGACATCAAGTATTCTGGACATAGGAAAACTAATGGGACCGGGTGTGTTGCACCAAAGGCTGCTTTAAGAGCTTATACATTACTTAGTTGGACCATTGACCTTTTGGACTGTCCTTTACTGGAGACTGGAAGGATTCTATGATCACCCACCCACAAGTTAGGTGGGTGGGTGATCATAGCACCTAGCAAAGTGCAGATCCTTTAGCTTGACTAGCATAATAGCAAATATCCTAGTCAGAGTAATTAAGAAAGCTATTACAGTCAACCTAGAGAGTAATACTGTGTTGTCTCGTTAGCAACACGGGTTTCGTAGGTGTTTCTTATGCCAGACAAACTTTCTCACACTTAGAGAAAGTTTTTTAAAGTCTAAGGATGATGGTATGCATAGAGATATCATTTTCATAGACAGAGTACGTCATTCCAAGTTCCTCATGAAAATATAAATTTCTAGAATCACTGGCAGCTTACTTTCATAAATCATTACTAGTAGGAGATGAAGAGCAAGGATCAATTCGCAACTCTTCTCGTGAGAGTCGGTAAAAGGTAGAGTGCTGAAAGGTAAAGTCCTGGGTATCTTCCCTTTTAGTAAGTACACAAATGAACGGCTGAATATCATGAAATCACTCATTGCTTTCTACGTTGATAATATAAAACTTTGGTGAGAGACGAGATGGTTAGGATCTGTGTTCACGAAAACGGTTTCTCAGCCTGGTCAGATAAATGGTTGATGCTTATCAAGGCAGGTAAGTGTGGGAGCATGCACATAAAGCACACGTATGGCAACACCTATGACATTCGGGGACTCGTCCAACTTTATCATCAACAAACAATGACCTGTAAGTCACGATACAAGGATTACTCAGTGCTGCCAATTGGTCTCAGGAGGAAGTCGTAGTACACTTCCAACAAGCGGGACGTTTGCCAAAGTAAGAGATGATTTATTCACCACCTCATTTAAATCTAAAAGTGGTGCCCACTGACTTATTCAAAAGAGGAATGAAAAGCACAAAAATTTATTGGGAGAGGAATAATATACGCTCCTAGCCTTGATGATTAAAAAGATTCACACTTATATAACAATATGCAAATTTGTTTACAGAAACTGGAAATGAAACATCCGATAGTGATTTAGTAGCTGAACACAGCAAATGCAGAAGCTACACAGAACAATGAGTCGTTCATAAATAATGCTTCAGCATAATTGTCTGTGTCAGAATCCCAGTAACATCGATAAGCTACCTTCACACCTTGGCCCTTTTGCTCTCCAATGATGACTTGTACCAAATATCTGTAGCGCTGTAAAGATAATGTCTTTTTTAGCGTTTGCTTGATTTCATCTGATAGGGCAACACACTTCTCTGTATTAAATTAAAACCACAACTATTTATCATGCCTACCATGAATGTTCTCTGGAGAATAAACTTCATTTTCCAGTCGTTCTCTTAATATTTTAGAGAGGATACTTTTCACCGTCCATGGTCGGAATTTTTGTTCAAACTGAGGTCTTATGACATAAGAATTAGGGTTTTCTTCTGAAATTATAGCATGACTTGATGGTTCCATAAAATTACAGTTTGCAGTTGTCATACCAACGAATCTTCAATGTCCAATATTGATAGTGCGAGTGTAGAAAACTGACAGTTTTTGATCTCTCGCGTCTAGTTCTTAGGGCTTGGTTGGAGTTCTTTGGTTCGCTCCTGCGGTGGACGAGGAAATCCCCTCTGCCTTCTTGCTTTTAGCCTCGGTGAAGTCGATGTTTTGTGGGGTAATAAGATGTAATTTGTAGTGATTGGGAAGCTACGGGTTGCTGGGATGGTTAGCGGACTGTCCAATATCGAATATCCTTTTAACAAGCTTGTATAAACCAGTTGAGTCCTTCTTCTTCGCTTCTTGGTCTTCCGGAACAGCTCAAGATCTTTGGCGGATTCCGATACAGTAGATCCAGCCAATCGTCTCCTATGGCTCGGATTAACAGAACAGGAAGTTAAGTGTCGGTTTGTTTGCCTTGAACTGTGGTGCAGTTGGCTTCTTCAGATGTCCAGTTGCCACACAGTTGTTCGGACTGGTCGCTAAAGAGGGTTAGGGACAGTGAAGAAAAACCCTAGAAAGTGTTTGTGTGAGTAAAATAAGAGGGGAGAAGTGAACTAATGAAGTAACCCACTTACACCCAAGGCAGGTGAGGAGGGGTGCAAAGGTGTAGAGAACTCAGGTGAGGCTAACTTATGGCTAGTGGAACGGATGAGAAGGGCTAAAATGGTTACAATGGAAAGAAAAATGGTTGGGGTGAATAGACATCACTTCGTGTTCCAGCTATATGTGGGTAGACCGTGAGTCTCTGCATGACTATCTAGCCTCCTCTTGAAGCTTTCAATAGTTGAGGTGGAGACCAACTCTGCTGGTAGTGCCTTCCGGTACCCACAGACTCGGAGGGGAAGAACTGTGAACGCACATGCGTTTTCCACCTTCCGTGGGCCTTTCTCTTGCAGTTTCCTCTAGGATCTCCGTAGTGGCCACTCGGTAAAATTACGGCGTTCGGGCGACTTGGGTTACCCGGTATTTTGTAAGCCATTTTTAAGTCACCTCGTCACCCTTGGTAGCTAGGAGAGTATAGACCTAGGTCTTTCAGTCCAACATCATATGGTTTTCGTTGCATTCCAACAACCCCTTTTGTGGCTCACTTCTGGACTTTCTCCAGTATGTTAGTGCATTCTTCAGCTGTGGTGGAGCGAAGACGTTATGAACCTCTAGGTGGGGCCATACGTAAGTCTTGTAGAGCTTCAGAAGGAGTTCTGGGGTGAGGGCATCCAGTTGTCTACGCACGAAGTGTAGTAAACCGTATGCTTTCGGGGCATTACCTGGGTAATTGGAACTGGTGTCCAGTTTCCCCGTCACCGTTAAACACAGGTCTTTTTCTAATGTGGTGTGGGATAAACGTGAACCACACAGACAGTGGGATGTTTTCTGCACCTGCATTTCGTGAACTTCAGTGGCATCGGGTAACGTTGGGGGCTGTTCGCGCAATTGGTATGCGCACTTTCTTGATGGAATGTTTAGCTGTGTGTTAAATGTGGTGCTCAACATTTCAGCAATCTCCTGTCCAGAGAGGTTTTCTCCGTTTCGGTCTTTTATGAAGCATGCCTCTCGGCTTGCTGATTTTCTCTTGGACATGAACCGGTATAGGTTATTTGGGTTCATTTCAAGTCTTTTGGCGAGGTTGGACTGGAACGACCTCCCGTCCCCCCTGTTGCGTAGAGTCATGTATGCGTCATGGTCGTCTTGTTCTCTGTAGTCTCCATGTATGCCATGGCCTTCTCTCGGCTTTTAGAAGGCACTCAGTGCACTGTTTTAGCCATGAGGTTCGCATTCTGGTTACTGTTACCGCTAAGGGGACGTTTTGCGAGATGGCCGCCTTAATGATATCTTTTACCAGTTCCCAGTGCTGGTCGATCGATAAAGAACACCAATCCACTTGCCACAGAGCTCCTGATAGGCTTCTGTTCATACCTTCGTGATTCACCTTGTTGTAACGCAGGTAAGGGTGAGGTCCCTCCCACGATAGTTCTTCACCAATTACCAGGCCGAACATTACCACAGCGTGATCGCCACTTCTAAGAGGGGTTTGTACCTGAACGTTTTCAACCAGAAGGCGATAACTAGTCAGTAGGTAATCCAGTTTAGATGGTTGACCACCTGACCCCAGCAAGTGTTGTCATTGATTTTTTCCTGCAGTCCAGCCATTTGGATGGCGTTTGCCAATAAAATCTGGAGCACCTTTTAGCTGGTACTGTGGATATTGCTTGGAGTAGTTTTTGGTTGTGTTCCAAGTTGCTACTAGGGGACCTATAGATTCCTCCAACTAGGAATTTGGTGTGTTTGACCATGAAGTGGCACCAGATAGAGTCTGGGAGCTCTGTCAATACCGCGTCGGAGGTTTGTTCACTTCTGAGCCAATTGTTCACTTATATTGCAACCCCCCCTCCGTCCCTATGTCTTCTCTCTCTCCTGAACAGAATCATGTCATCTATGTTAACTTCGGTGTCAGTTATGCCTGGTGACAAAGATCTTTCTGTCAGGATAGCGATTTCCCGGACGAGGTCGGGATAGAGGGGTCGGAGCTCTGACATTTTACATCGAAGTCCTCTCATGTTGCTGTAGAGACACTTGGAGGTGCTTCTGGTAACGTAAGATGTCTCTGAGTTAATTAGTTGCACTGGTTTGGATGTGGGGGTTTCTACTGACTGGCCAGTTCCAACGGAACCGGCCCAGTTACGTCTTCCCCAACGTCGACTGGTGCACTCGGTGTTGGGTGGAGGTTGCTGGTCTGACTCTCAACGTTTCGGTTTAGGGTTACGGTGGCCTGAGCACAGGGTGTAGCTGCTGTCTGCTGTTGCCATAGTGTTCTCGGTCTGCTTTCACAGCAGCGAGCGTTACCGCTTACGGTGCCCTTGACTTTGTACCACATCTGCAGCACTCCGGTGAGCACTTCTGGGGATTCGAAGTTGACAACCATTAGTATGGGTGAGGTCATGGTTGTCAGATGCGAGGGGCGTTGCAGTCTGCCAATTGTCATAGCTGTAACCCCACTCGGCTCCATCCCAGCCGATAACTACCCCCATTGTTTGAGGTCATGTGTGTACCTTTCACCTGGGGTACCGGTCACCATTTCAGGCATTCCACTTGTGACCATGGTTGTGGGTTTTAGTGGACCGGCTGCTTCTCGAGACGTCCTTCTTAATACCCATGATCGGTCGGGCCTAGCTCTAGTGTTGGATGATGTGTTGATGACCAGGGCGTGGGACAGTCTGAGGAACTTTTCGGCGTCTCCAGTTGAGCCTACGGTTACTCTCATTGGCCGAGGCTTCCCTGTGGGTGAGTGGGAGCCTCTGTACAGTCGACACAGTTTCGCCTCGCTAGCGCTCAGACCTAGCATGGCACAAAGGGAGTCCCACTGTTGTCTGTCGAACTTGGCCTTATGCTCCAAAAGGCTACCATCTCAGACAGGAACGTTAAATAGAATGACAGAGCTAGATCGCCCAGTGATGCCATTGTTATCGGATCCTATGGGTGCGTTTCCACGGATGCTTCGGGCTTTTTTCTCCACCCTAACCCATTCCTTATGCTGTCCGCTAGTTGCCGTCTCTGGTGCGGCTCCAAGGCTTGAGATAGATGCAGTTGACGTTGGCGTAGGCAGTCTTTTATTCTCAAGTTTTTTGACCTTTAATAGGCCACTACCAAAATCCTCTGGAGAGTCAATATCCTCTGTGATAGTGGTTTGGACGGATGCCTGCTTTTTGGTCACTGAAGATTCATCGGTTGCATTAAGTAAGCCTGAAGCTAGATGCGGTCTCAGACGGCACTTTGGGCAAATGTACCAAAACCAAGTGCACGGGCGACGCGTCACAAAGCTATGGTACTGAAGTGGCACTTCTTTGCCACATCGGCAGTGCACCCATCTGTTGCACTCAAAGGCAGTATCACTTTTGGCAACGGTGGGAGCGCATGTACAGCAGTCGTCATCATGTCCATGTGATTTTTCCAGGTGCTTCCGCCCTACTCTTTGACGTTTCCGCCTAGTGGTTCTCACTGAGGGGTCCAGGTGGGCGCCGGGAATAGCATGGGCCCTGGGTTTACTTGACTAGGTATAGTGACGTTTACAGTGCCGGGAGGACTGGTTGCAAGGCTAACTTCGAGTGTTGCAAGCCGTGATTGTGACCGTTCGGTGAAATGGACCTAGGTGGTTCGTTCGTATCCTCAGTTGCTCTCTCTGCCACGTTTTGGCGTCTCGTAGATCCAGCCCTGGCAACTACCGAAAATGAAGTGGTCAATAACTGTGACGAGACTGTACTCGAAGCATTTCTACTGCCTGCTTTTTTCGGGGTCAGCACACTTTTGCCACGCATATCAATATAGTTAAAAACATGTTCCAAAACGTTGTTCCGAATAAATTGATTAGCACCAATTTTATTGCCCCTCTAAGCTGTAAGGCTGGGGGTGTGAGCATCCTGTGAGTGAAATACCAATGGAAATCAAGGTGGATCACTTGTATCTTCTCTGTGTTGTTTAATTTGGTTTCTGGGCGCTAGCTTTTTGATCACCTGACGAACTTGTTGCCAACCCCTTTATCGAGTACATGCTAGGAAACCCCGGAATGGTGCAGCACCGACGAACAAGAACAATAATCACATTAATTTCAAATCAGTTTGTTGACATAGATTTGAAAAGAGAAGTAACTCGGGATGCATCTTGGTAAATCACACCCTTCAGAAGTTTTCGCACATACCTCAACAAATTTCTACAAACTCTAGCTGTCTGCTTCACAGAAAATCCGTAGTCTCAGCACCCGTTGCACTTATAAACCCAGAAGCGGAAGGCCTCTCGTGAAATTTAACTTGAGCAAAAGTGTTGACAAATTATGTGCGTTTAGTCAGAGAAGTGAAGCGAGATTACATTAATAAATATTCGAAGTTCACTTATCACAGACAACGGGCGAGCCATGAAGACTAAAATGCTTCCGCATCCAATATCAAATATCTTTTAACGAGCTAGTGTAAACAAATTGATTTTTTCGCTCTTGCTTCTAGGCCTTGCGAAACGGTTCCAGGTCTTTGGTGTGTTCCAGTGCAGTAGGTCTACCCACTCGACTACTGCAGCCTCGGTTAGCCCGACGGGGTGTTGAGTGTTGGTTAAATTTGTTGGGAGTGTTGTTTGTTTGTTCGTTTTTTCCTCCAAGGACTGTGGTGCACATGGGTTCCTCGGACTATTGGTAGGACTGGTTGTAAAAAGGAGACGAAAAATATGTGCAGAAAAATCAAAAGGGAGGAAGCGCGGAGAAAAACAAAATAGAAGAAGAAACGGCACGGAAGGAGAAACATTGGTAGGTTCACGGGGAATAGGTGGTAGGGAGAGCTTTTGTTGAAGTTTGAGAACGTAATGTCAAAAGGAAGAATAATAAATAACATGGTACGACGAATGGAAATATAGTAATTTTTAGCGGGGGATGGTAACTAAAGGGGACGTCTACAGGAAGGTATGAGGTTAAGCCAAGTTCTCAGTGATAATGGTTGTACAAAGTGATCAGTAACGGTTGGTCGTACCGAGTTAGTAAGTCGTGTCAGCCTAGCCCACAGCCCAGTCGAATGAGCGCAAACCGTGCTGTGCTGCATAACTGTCCAACCTCTTCTTGAAGCTGTCAACAGACGCAGCAGCAGCAATCTCGGCAGGCAATGCCTCCCAGTGGTCGCAAACTCACAGGGAGAAGAAGTGTGACCGCACACGCTTTTTCACTCCTCGGTGGGCGATCCTCCTTGGGTTACCACGAGGATCGTCACAGTGGCCATTCGGTAGGATTCCACTGTTCGGATGACTTGGGTTACTGAGTATTTTGTAAGCCGTTATCAAGCCACTGCATAATTAACGGTAGCTTAGGGAGCAGAGCCCCAGATCTTTCAGCCTGATATGGTTTTCGCCTCACTCCCACGACACCCTCTGTAGCTCACCTTTGGACTTTCTCTAGCAGGTTCACATCTCTTTCTAGATATAGTGGTGCAATGACATTGTATACCTCTAGGTGGGGTTGTATACAGATCTTATGCAGCTTCAAAAAGAGTTCTGGGGTTGGGGCACCCAGTTGTCTGTGCATGAAGTACAGTACTGCATAGGTTCTGGTGGCATCTCCTGGACAATTGGAGCTAGTGTCTAGTTTGTCAGTTAGTGTTAGTCCTAGGTCTTTCCCTGTGGTGGTGTGGGAGAGTTGTGTTCCGCAGAGGGGATAGGGTACCTTCTGAGAGTCCGGGGTGCGGAGGAACATGACTTGGCACTCATCTAGGTTAAATGCAAGTCCATTACTACCTACTCACTCTGCAAGTAATCCGAGATAACTTTGCAGTGCACTGGATTCTGTTTCTGACCTCACAGCTCTCCATAACTTGACGTCATCAGCACAGAGTGGAATTGGGGAGCTGAGATTCAGTGGGAGGTCATTCACCAAAAGAAGGAATGGCAGTGGACCCAGAATCGCCTTCTGTGATGCACCAGATGATGATGTCCTCCAAGTCGAGCAAACTCTGTTGGCTTTTGTGCAGAATTGTCTATAGTCAAGATGGTCGTGCAACCATGAAAGCACTTGTCCCTTGATGCCCAACCTTTCTATTTTGTGAGTAAGAATGGTGTGTGGGACTGTGTCGAAGGTCTTAGAAAAATCCCGGAAAATAACATGGACAGGAATTTGGAGGTCCCAGCATGCCGTCCACTTATCACTTGCCGCCAGAATGTTTGTGGCACAGGGCCTACCCTTTCCGAAACCATGTTGAGCATCACTGAGTGCTCCCCCTCTTTTCTAAGTACTCCCTGACATGGTCGTCTACCAGACTCTCCATCACTTTTGACACCACTGGTAGAAGGGCTATGGGTCGGTAGCATTTTGGGTTCTGCCTGTCCCCACTTTTGGAGATGGCGGACAGAATTTTGCACATTTCCACTCTTGTGAAAGCATATGATCGTAAAAGGAGTGTTGAAACAAGTTACACAGCGGACCTCACAAGGCACCTGTGCATTGTTTCAACACAGCCGGTAGGATGTCATCACATCCTGGTGATTTCCCTGCGCGAAGCTTTGATAGTTTCTCCAGGACCATAGCAGGAGCTACCTTTATTCCAGGTAACTCTACTGCATTTGGTGGTGTTGAATAATGGTCGGACAGTTGGTAACTTTGGGTCGATAGGGACGTATTCAGTTACGTATCGAAGGTGGCGCTAAAGGCTTCGGCGATCTCTAGTCCGGGAACGTTCTCTCCGCCTGGGCCTTTCAGGACGCGAGCACCCCAACAGGTGGATTTTCTGCCTGCCACAAACCTATATGGGTTTTCGGGGTTTGCCTCGAGCTTTTGGGCAAGGTTCTTCTGGAACAACCTCCTGTCTCCCCTCACCCTGATATTACATCGATTTCTTAGGTCAATATATGCGGCGTGGTCAGACTCTTTTCCGGGGGTCTTCCATTCGTGCCATGCTCTCCTCCTGGCTTTCAAAAGGCGTTCATTGCCTAGTTTCAGCCATGGGGTTCACTTCCGCGGTATTGCCGTGATTACTGGAAGGTTTTCAGAGACAGCCCTCTTGATGATATCTCTGACTAGTTCCCAGTGCTGACCATTCGGCAGGTTGCTCCACTCCTGAGTCCGTGGTGTTATCAACAGCATTGGTTCATCGCCACGTAGTCCGCCTTGCTGTAGCAAAGACAAAGGCGAGATCCCTCGCATGACGGTTGTTCGTTGAGTACAAGATCGAACACTAGCACGCCGTGATCGCTGCTGCCGAGGGGGGTTTGAACCTGTGCATTTTCTACCAGCAGGTGGTCACTGGTAAAAGGCTAGTCCGGTTTGGGCGGCTTTCCACCTGACCCCCAGTGAGTGCCATCACCAATATTCTCTTGCGGACAGCCTTCTTGATAGCGTTGAGTAGGATTCGGTCGAACCTTTGGCTTGAGGACCGCCAGCTCCAGTGGAACCGGCCCAATCACCTTTGTTCCCACAATACCTTCTGGGGGTGTCATAGGGCCTAGGCCCGTTTGTACATCTTGCCTGTTGACAGTGATAGTGGCTTCAGCAGTGGGCGGAGCTGCCATTTGCTGTTGTCTCAATGTCCCAGGCCTGCTTCCACAGCAGCGAACGTTCCCACTGATGCCGTCTTTTACTGTGTGCCAAGTTTGCAGTACTCTGGCTAAAAGTTCTTGACAGCCGAAGTTAACAGCCATCAACCGGGGTTATGTTGTTGTCCTCAAGTGTGAGGGACGTGGCAGTCTGCAGACTGCCGCCGCCGCCGCCCCCTTTTAACCCTATCTTTGCTGATAACCACTGCCATTGCTGGACGTCGTGAGCATACTTTTCTACGGCTGTGCCAGTTGTCAGTTCCGGTATGCCGCGGACAACCATAGTTGTTGGTTTCAGCGTCTGGGGCGCCTCGCGAGATACTTTTCTTGCTGACCGAGGGCGGTCTGATCTGGCTCTAAGGCTAGATGGCCTGTCGATGACTGGTGTGTGACGGCAACAAGAATCTTTCCGCTTCCTTATCCGAGCTCAGGGTAACCCTCATCGGCGGAGGCTTTCCCTGAGGTGAGTAGTTGCCTTTGCAGTGTCTACACAGCTTTGCCTCCAGGCTACCCAGTCCTAGTGTGGTGCATAGGACTTCCCGCTGCTGTTTGTCGAAAGATCCTCTGTTCCCAAGGAGGCTATCACGGCACACGGGAGCGTTAAATAGGATGATGGAATTTGATCTGTCATCAGCTTCTCTGCTTTCTTATACTGTGGGTGGCTTTTGTGGGAAAGGTTCACCTTCCTTTCCACTATCATACATTTTTCCTGATATGCCGTTGGGGTTAGTCGCTAAGGTGACTCCAGGGTTAGGAACTTGCGTAGTTGATCTTTTGGAGCTATACAGAGGTGTGACTTGCCGGGGTACAGTGCTGACACTTGCTACTTGGACCTGGGGTAGTGGTCTGTGTGGGTGCCGGCATCATAGTAGCCACTGGGATGTCTTTTACGACCTCCATCAGCGAGCCTGTAGAAGAGAGTGGCCTTGTATGGCACTGTGTGCATATGTACCAGAAACACGTGCACGGGTAGCGCGCATAAAGGTGTAATATTGGTCCGGCATGTCCTCATCGTACTGACTGTGCACCCACTTATTACAGATGTTACACTCAAGGGCAGCACCCATCTTGGCCACGGTGGGACCACACGTGTGACAATCGTCAGTCTGACTAGAAGGTTTAGTTAACGACTTTCTCTTCCTTCTCCTCCATCTTTCACTGGTAGCCTTCACAGGTAGACTAGGGTTTGGACTGGTTATGCCCGAAAGAAACGCACGTTGATTAACCACAGCACAAGGGTTCAGAGGGACAGGAATTCGACTTTTCCCAAGAAGGGGCTGTTGCAGATGTCCTCCTAAGATCGACCCGTGGTCTTTTGCGGCGGCACTGAGCTTTTTGCCTCCGGCCCTGGTTACTACCAAGGATGGGGAGCCTATCAGCTGAGGTGAGGCCTTACCTGAGATGTTCCTGAGACCAGATTTGGCTAGAGCCTTGTTGCCCATTTCCACTGGTGATTAGGGTGGATATAAATGAGACAGACACAGATGGTTGTATCAAGTGAAACGTAGAAGAGCAATGATAGATGAAGTAAGTTGTCAACCTTACCTAGGACTGCCCAGTTGTATGGCACGGAAGAATGCCAAAGCTTCCAACAGGTCCAAGGTATATGATCGAATGAGAAAGTAGCGCTGCAGTTGCAGCAACCACACAGTTGTCGGTCTGGAGAGTGACAGTATTGACCGACTGAGAACTGTGCGTTCTGTAGCAAAAACTTTTTCGAGTAAAACTGCAACGTTCATAGAGGAAATATCCAATTGGGGGCTTATATATAGTATTTCCGAGTAGAGTGCAGACGAGACAAAACACGCCGGTATTTAAAGAGCGCGATGATGACAATCGTAGAGGAGGGGAGTAAATAGCTTTTAGAAAGCAGTGCCTCTGAACTCCAATATCACACTTTATCCGATCCCAGAGAATTTCGGGTGCCTTTCATATCTTGGTACTGGCATGCGATGCACCTTAACACCACGTCATGAAGGTGAGTATCCACGCTGCTGTAATTGTCTCATCGAGAAACGGTGGAAAGGTTTATCGCTGGTCTAACATTTCGATCTCTATATTTGCTGGGTGTCCAGTCCAAAATGAACAGATGCACCCCCTTGATTTTGGGGCCTAGGAGCTGACTACATAATAACACTAACATGGTATTGCGAACAGTTCAGGCTGCGTTTGGATCAGTTATGTTCTGCGCTTAAGTGGTCTGGAAACACCATAGAGGCTGTGCAGTTTAGCCGCTATTGCAAACTATGAGATGCCTCTCCAAACTATGCAGCTGAGGCTACAGCGACGTTATTTTCAAGCGTGTGGTTAAGTAACGTTTTCCACACACCAGTCACCAAGGTGCTACTTAGCAAACTTAAGAGTGTGTAAATAATCTCTAGCACAACAAGTGGGGCTGACGGCTGTTATTGTACAGGCAGATGGCAGTTTGAGATCACCTGATCGTTCAGCCCATCTTCAGCTGTGCATGACCCATGCTCACACCGGACAACATGTTTTAGAGCCTGACACGTTAGTTAACGTCGCCTAATCATTTTCTTGTGAAAAATGGTGGTCGGTTGTGCATGTAATCGACAGATTTGAATTTTGGACAAACATTTGTGGTCTGTGGGATTTGAAATTTGTCACACTTCATCATATTTGAGGCCACAGTTAACGCTGGTACACATGTTGCACGCGGCATTCAGGGGTGTTAACAGAATTGGAATTGAATGTTTCCCCCGTTTCTTTTCATTCCCGGAAATTGTTTCCAATCTCAGCAGGCACTGCCTGCTGTGTCATTGTTTGAGAACAACGAGATCAGGCTCACTGTTTTTTTGCCTGAACTTAACTTTATTCCGTCGGAGTTCCACAGCTTTGGGGTAACTACTATCTTTCTTTAACCGGCAAGTCTTGGACCTTGCCAACAAAATAGTGGCTTCGAAAATTATATTACCACTCGTTTAAAAATCATACGGTGGGCAATAAATGTGCCTGAATCAACCCTGTTAAATGTTGGCTGATTCTTTCAGTTTCATACCACGGAACCTGTTGCGGGTGCTTTCATTCTGCTCTTGTAATGCGTTCAAAAACATCCCCCATTCATTTCGTTTGACTTCATTCAGTTTGCTTGTGCAGCTGCATTGAACCTCCTGTTCCGATTTATGTCACCATTGCGTTTCTTTTTGGCCAGAAACTGCAGTGGACTTCAGAAGTGAAGGTGTGTAACTAAGTCTTGTACTTATATTTTATCGTAAGAACGACTTCCACGAGGCTCATTCACTGTCTGAATACACATTCATTGCTTGTCAACCAATTGTTTTGGATCTGGTTGGCTTCGCTGCGGGTTTGTGAACTCCGCTGACTCGTATCTTCGCTACGTGCTACTCAGTAGTTTGCCGAAACGATAACTGCAACAGTTATAACAATGTAAAATTGGGCCCCTAGTAGAAGGACCCAAATTATATGAGAGAACTTTCCAGTGAGGAGGAGACTATATAAATATCACGCCGGTCTTGTACAGACTTGTGAATAAAGTATCTAAATAAGGTATTCTTCAATGCATACTCAACGATATTGCCATCACATCTAGTCAGCATAGATTCCTGAAGTCATGATCACGTGTGACCCGTCACCCCGATTTGACCTCTTGACCCTGGACGCCATCAACGTGAACCAGTCCTTGCCTTTCTTTGTGATATCACCAAGACATTCAACCGCACGCGTGTGGTTCAGAGGTGCCGCGTTTGGTTCTCTTGTTTTACCCTTTATATTGATAGCCTTTGCAAATCCTTTTCAGTTGAGAGGCCGTTCTTGCGTGCCAACGATCTAAAGTCGCGCAGACGTTCTTGTGTTACGATCTACCCTACTTCTAAAGACCTGTGCAAGGGGACCTTGACCTGGTAACCACCTAGCCTATCGCACGGAACCGTCAGTTCAACTTATATAAGTGTTGTCGGATGTGCTTCGGCGCACATTCTATTCGTCTGCAGATGTCTGTGCTACCCAGTCTCCGTAGTCTCCCCGACTTGGGGCTGGGTTACCGTAACGACCTCACATTCTCTGAATATGTTACGACACAAACTCATAAGTCCATGATTTTACTAAGCTGTGCAATGCGCAACTTTCATGACCATGAAGCTAAACTTTTGATGCACAAGACCCGTGTTTGCCCTCTCATACAATACTGTTCGTTTGTTTTAGGGAGCTTTCGTACAAACGATGAACTTAAGACTGAGGGTGTCCAGAGGTACTTTACGTCTAGGCTACTTGGTTACTAATGTGGTTAGGGTTATACGTCTCGGTGCACGTCCCTTAATCTGCAACCACTTCAGATGAGACAAACCTCATATTCTTCTTCAAGATTTTACATAAAATATCCTTCAAGGCTTTGAGGAAGTCGGTTTCACGCCAGGAGGTTGCTACAGTCTACGCAGTCAAGCCTACAGTGCTGCGGCGAAAGCTTTTAGAACATCCCTCGAGCTAAATGTTTCTCTATTAGACACTCGAAAACATAGAATCATCTTGCTGCTGACATCAGAGTTTCCGGCTCAGCTGTCCAGTTCGGCAGTATGCTAGGAAGATTCTTATCCTCCTGCAAACTCGCAAAAATGATTACCAAATTACAACTATGTACCTCAACACTCAGTGTTATAAGTCCACTAAATGCATGAGACGTCATGCTCATGTCTTCCCATCACGTCCCACGGACAAGATTACAACAGTTAGGACCACTTCGTTAATTAGGTTGTCCAACTACACCTCCCGCTTATAGCCATCACTAATAGGAAAGTCTTCAGATTATTATTACGAAAATGAAATAGATAGCATATTCTCAATCAGAATATGTGCATGAAACCTAAGGCTATACATATAATAGTGGGTATGCCGCTCCATGTATACAGGTTAAAGCATACGTGTAAATAACTTCCTTGTGCTTTGGTTCCCCGCCTCCTGTTTTCTCTATTTTTGTTATAAGTAGAATCCTAGAGACCTGTAATCAGATTAGAATTACAGTATTCCATCAGTGCTCTTCTCAGATATCACTGCTTCGACCTCCAAGAAACTCCTCCGCAGTCGTATAGCCTGTGAGGAAAATTCTTGTGGCATCACACGAAGATTCTTCCATGAAGCCTCTTAACACTTATTCACTCAGTCTTACAAGGAATCATGCATTTACTGCAATGTTCGACTTCCCAATAGTTAGTTGACTGGTGCTATTTCGCTCACCGCAGCTATAAACAGTCCGCAAAAATGCAGAGTAATACCTAGAACCTTATATACGGTGGAATTTCCCTCCTATTCATCGAGCTACCAAAAGCGACTCAAGGCACTTTGACGGCTATGGTGGACATATGTTCAGTTTAGCATGAAAGAACAAAAACAACATTTTTCTTACAAGGAAGTAAAATGTTTTTACCAATATTATTTATTTTTATTTGTACAGAATATCCTGACATTTCAGGGATGCATTTCTTTTTATCAATAAATGACGTCCGCCGCGGTACTTCCCTCTGTGTATATGGTATTCCAGATGAAAACACTTGAGTGATTTGGCCAGGATTACTTCCCCTTTCGAACGAATTTGCTTAATTGCTGCCTATTTTTTCTCGAGTGACGCTTTTGCATATTCTTTAAACTTGACTTTCGTTTCTGCCGGGTAGCTCAAAAACATAAAAACTTCAACGTTTAACTTGAAGCGAAATAAATATCTGTCACTCTAACATTGAACAAGATCTGGGAGTTATACCAAGTGACACGCTGGAAGCCTAAGTCTACTACCGCCTTGCAGCCAACAAGGCATATTGAGTCTTAGGGTTTCTGTCACGAACTGTTGGGTGTCTAACTTCTTCTCTATTCACCACAGTGCACTCTCTTTACATTCGCCCTCATCTAGACGAAAATTTGCTTGTGATGTCCCCAAACCTGAAGAAGGACATGTCCATCCTACAACAGGTACAGAAAAGAGCCACAAGGCAAGTGATTAAGTTACGGCACGAACCTTGCCACGACCGCTTAGTTGCTCTTAAGCTGCACACAGTGCGATGCCGGGGGATCAGAAGCGATATGATCATGATGTACCACATCGCCTATAATCCGCTCCATCCTAACAGATCCCTTCTAAGCTTTGCTCGGAAACGTGACCTGAGGTGGTCACCCGTTGGGAACAGAGCATGACAGGGCACGTACAAAGATCCGTGCTAACTCATCTTTGGTAGTCTGTAAACTGCGGAACTCCCTTCCTTCAGCAGTTGTTACAGACCAATCCCCTGAAACTTTTAAATGGAGGCTTCACGCACACTAAGTCCTACAGCACCGATGGGCTGTACCCGAGAAGCTTTCCGCCATCTGTAGACCAGGTGCAGTAATACTACCTTGAGACCAGACAAATACTAATCGTTCATCTCTGTCCATTCAGGTTTTCTGGACCTGGGAAGATAGTTGTGATCATTCCAAACCCAGAAAGTATCCCAATAAGGCAGACGTAGAACCCGAGGAACAGCCGTTCATCAATTCGACAACACGAAGTTCGAAGTTTGAAAGTGCGCTACCTGTATGTGATGTAAAATCACCTTCCTTTCAGACTGGGGATTTCCACTGCCTGGGACAAAAAAGAGATAGTAATAATCATTGCCAACGATTTTTCACAACTAAATGCAACAACCGTATCTGTAAAATGAAATGCACCTGTAAATTCAGGACTAAATCATTATTATTATTGTTATTATTTAAGGGATAATCCTGATTTGAACTTTGCTGGGTTCAGTGAACCAGCTGGACTGTATTGCGCGTTATGCAACCACCTGCGAACGCATTTAACACCGCTGGATATACTGGCTAGCATGAGACAGAGCTGGTAGAGGCCATCAAGGTATGACTATTAGTACAACGGATTTAAGCATTTACAGGCATTTTGTAGCCACCTATCGTTCGGTTAGACTGAATAATTTGATTGTCGAGATTTTTGGCCACGTTTTCCAACATACATCCAAGTGAGAGGGACTTCTAGTTTCAGTGCAGCTTGGATTGGCCATTCTCTTAGACCTCAGCAAGTCAAGACAGTGCCCCAATGGTTACCACGGTTACACGCATACTGAAGTAAAGGAGATCCAATTTGTTAAATCCCTTCGATAAAACCCCCCTTTTATATCCCGTTGTAAAACTAATACTTTTCAACACTGACGAGAAGGTCTCGGTTTGGACATTAGAACATTTAAGTGGCAGTTGGCCCACTTCAAGACAGGGAAAGGGAGTCGGTTTCCTCCCTCCACCACCATACATAAGTCGGCCACAGAAAAATGGTCTTCTTTGTATCGCTTGCAAATCAATGCAGATAAGCGATGAGCGCCATCAAAACTAGTGGACCATGCAAGAAGATCGGGGATAACGCCACCTGGAGTCAGGTGCAAAGTCATCGAAAGTCGCCATCCAACTGTAGAAACTCTCAGGCTTAAACTCTCCGCACCATCAGTGACTGTGCCGTGGTAGAATTCGATTCCACAACCACATCAAGAGTCCCACCGTTGCACTTGCCTCAATAATCCAGACTACGTCGCGGGGAGCAATGCTAGTCCATATATTTCCATGGCCTCATGACCTGCTTTATTCATTGGTCGACCATCACTGAAAACTAATGAGAGGCGTCGTCAGGAGCGCAACCCCTTGAAGTGTCTCCGCAGTAGTAATAACGTCGGAAAAGTGGGCCTCATGAGTAAAGCCAGGCACTGAGGGACTTCTCATGACAAGGATGAAATTATGGCAGAAACTCAGGTTCTTCAGGTGAGAACCAGATCATAGTCAACGTGCAGCTTAATGGAATTGAAGTAGTATGACGGTGCGGTAGGACAGAGTACCGTTCTAGAAAAGCCTCGGCCAGTAATACGAGGTAAACTCCAAGGACCTGTACCGATATAGCGTAATGGGAGAACATACAGGCAAGAAGGATTCCCTTTTGCGAAAGGCTCAAAAGAAGAGGACTACTGTGAACTGTAGATTATCAAAAAGTTTAAGGTCACCCATAACAAAACTCAAAACCTCACCAACCAGACACAAACATCAACACCGTCAGCACATCGCCACCTAATATCAAAGTTACAAGCATCACAGATAGTGCCCCCCATGGTTCTCGGAAAACTGTCCAAGCTCTGCATAAGGAAATCCACAGGATGTGACCACATCACGTCGTATTTGCTGAGACAGTGTGCGAGCAGTCTATGTGACCTGCTCTGCAACCTTTCATAACACTCTTCGGAAGAACACAAATTCCTGTGGGAGTGAAAATTTGCCACTCTCCCCCCTCTCATATTCACAGCGAGAGACAGGTGCAACTCAAAGCGTTATCAGTCCATGTCACTTTCACCAGTATTGTCAAAATTAGTGGAGATCCTGATAGACGGCTGCGTTTGAGAATACTTGAACATAAAAGTAGCGCTAACCGGTGCTCGACGCGGCCCCACAAAAGGGTAGATCCTGCACCTCGAAAACTCCAGCAATCTGTGACAACTGGATGGCATGCTGGGACCCCCAGACCCGTGTTCTTGTTGTGTTTTCGGACTTTGTCAAGGCCTTTGACACAGTTCCACATGTCATTCTCACACGTGAAACATCAAGACTGAATGTCAATGGTCGGATGCCATCCTGGCCAGAGGACTGTTTACGTAGCAGGGGTTTCTGCATAGGAGTTGAAAGAGTTTGCCCAGCTTAGAGAACAACATCTTCCTGCGTATCAACGGGAGCAATTCTGGGTCCGTCAGGAATCTTACCTTTCGTCAATGCTCTTCCATAGGCTCTTGTCTCTCTGATTCTGTTTAACGCTGATGAAATCAAGTTGTGAAGAGCAGTGGCATCTGAAAGAAAATCGAGCACACTACGAGTCGACCTCAGAACATCCAAAGTGTCGATAAGTAATAATGGACTGACTTTTAACCTGGATAGCTACCAGACCGCGTTTTTCCGCACTCTTGACCCATAGCAAGTATTATACCTTCCCCGTGGTATGCACCCTTCTCACACAACCACGGGGAATGACGTGGGATTAGAACCTACCTAGCAACTCGATAATAGTTCAGGCCACTCAAGAGATGTATGCATCGCCTACGCAGTAAACAATCTCATGCCACTCACCAAGACATCTTATCTCTTCACACAGCACCATATCCCTACCGATAAAGCACCATTTCCACTTTGATCATCCACGCCATAATCTTCCCTGTTGCTTTTCTTTCCTCGACTCTCCATGATTAAGACAGATTCCCCAGAGTTCTGCATACCTCGGATTCTTTCCAGTCTTCTCTGAATCTACCTAGGGTTTTCTTCTCCTTTGACTCTGTTTTCCTTCATCAAAGACTTGTTCTTACGTGAGCCTAACAGGTGTGAAGATTGATCCTCAGTTCTTCGTACGTTTGGAATACTCATGAGCAAGATTTCAAGAAAGAACAGGATAGATTAGCCAGGTAGGAATAGTAGGTTTGGTGGACCATGACAAGTTGCCGGTGCATTTCGACTAACTGCCGGAGGTTTTCGTACCAGCAACGCAACGTAGCTCGAAAACAATCCGAAATGCATGGATGCTTGACTATGTGCTCCAAGCTTAACCAGTACGTTGAAACTATGAAGATCAGAAGCAGTATTGAATCTTCTCGACCGCAAGCTGTTGATTTTGAGTTGTTCCCCTCACACACCTTTCGTTTTTGGCATTCTCTCCCTTTCGTTTTCCTTGGCCATCTTTTCACTCTCCATATCTTCCATTTGTGACTGTTCCAAACAGCTTTCTGATGACACGGCACTTAAGTTACCCAACTTCATCACAGTCCTAGGATAAATCACACACAGTGAACCAAAACCCACCCATGGCTAAACCAGGCAACTGTGTGAATCTGCTGTAGAAGGACCCATCGAAGACATGAAACCGTCACGAAATACGTAATCATAAATGCGTTGAAACCCGTTGATCTCTCTCCCTCTCTTCATCTCCCTCTCTATATGTATGTATGTGTATATATGTGTGTGTGTACTTCGAGCGTAGCCTCACCGTAGTCAATGACCACCGCATCCTCAGTAGTTGTCGGGGCTGGAACAACGAAACGTCAAAACATGACGAAGAAAGCTACTAAGGTCACGAACGCACGACCTAGGTCCAGCTCAGCAGAACGGTCACGGCTTGCAATACTCAAAGTTATCCGGACTCCCAATCCCTCAAGGACTGTAGACGTCACTGTCCCTAGTCAAGTAAACGCAGACCCCCATGCTACACCTAGCATTTATCCCGGTCCCCTAGTGAGAACCACCAGGCGGAAACGTCACAGAGTAAGACGAAAGCATTCGGAAAAACCTCATGGACATAATGACGACTGCCATACATTCGCGCTCGCTGTGACCAAAAATGATGCGGCATTTGAGTGCAACAGCTGTTACAGTTCGATGCACTATGGATGTGAAAAATAAGTACTACATCAGTACCATACTTTTGTGACGCGCCGCTCACGCACGAGGTTTTGGTGCACTTGTTCACTGTACCATCTGAGAGCGCACCTAACTTCAGGCTTACCTAGAGTAACTGACAAATTTCCAGTAACCACCAAAAAGCAGGTGTTAGTCCAAACAACTATCGTGGAGGGGATTCACTCTCCAAAGGATTTCGGTAGTGGCTCACCGAATGTCAAAAACCTGAGTGGTTCAATGCCGAACAAAACATGGCCTACATCAACGGCAACCACATCAGCGACAGCAGCCAGTGGATAGCACAACTAGTGGGTTGGGGTAGACGAGAAGGCTCAAATTATCCATGAAGACGCACCCACAGGATCGGATAATGTTGGCATCAGTGACTGATCTATCTCTATCATTCTTTTTAACGTTCCTGTCTGCAGTGATAGCCTTATGGAGTATAAGAAACTCCCTTTGTGTGATACTAGATCTGGTCGCTCTCGAGGAAAGACTGTGTCGACCCTACAAAGACACCCACTCACCCCCAGGGAAGCCAATGAGAGCGACTCTAGGTTCAACCTGGGACGCTGAGAGGTTCCTCTTGCTGTCACACTCTTGCCGTGAACAGATCGTTCATGGGTCATGAGTATCAAGAAAGACGTCTTGAGAAGCAGCTGGCCCGCTAAAACTCACAACCATGGTCACATATGGAATACCTGAAATGGTGACTGGTACCCCAGAGATAGGTACACCCATGATGTTCAACGATGGGAGTGTTTTTCAGCTCGGATGGAGGTGAGTGGGGATGCAGCAGTGGCGATCGGCAGGCCACCACGCCCCTAGCATCTGACAACCATGACCTCACCAAGACTAATGGCTGTCAACTTCGAATCCCTAGAAGTTCCTACCAGAGTGGGAACGTTCGCTGCTGTGAAAGCAGGCCGAGAGCATGGTGACAACAACAGACAGCAGTTACTCTCAGTGCTCAGGCCACCATCACTCTAAAAAGACATATTGAGAGCCAGACCTGCAACCTCCACGTAACACCGACTGTACTAATCAACCCGGGTCGGTTCCATTGGAAGTAGCCAGTCAGTGAAAACCCTTACTTCCAAACTTATGGCACTGATAAACCCACAAACACCTCATGTTACAAGGAGCACTTCCAGGCGTCTTTACAGCGACGTGAGGAAACTCCAGAGCAAGATGTCAGAGCTCCGATCACTCTGTTCCGTCCTTGTCCCGAAAATCATAATCCTGGCGGAAACATGGTTATCATCGGACACCAAAGTTAACACAGACAACTTGTTTCCGTTCAGGAGAGACAAAGATCACAAAAACAGAAGGGGATTGTAACACACGCGAGAAGCTGGTTCAGAAGTGGACAAACTACTGATTCTGTACTGACAGGGGTCCCAGACTCTATTTGGTGCCATTTCACGGTCAAACACACTAAGTGCCTAGTTGAGGGAATCTATGGGTCCCCTAATAGCAACCTAGAACCCAATCAAAAACTACTCCAAGTAATAACCACAGTGTTGGCTATGGCGACTTCAACGCCCCAACTCCCAATCTAGAGCAAGGTGGCACGACTCCGAACTGGAAGTTCGATTGTGACCTGCTAAAAGCCGTCCAAATGGCTGGACTGCACGAAAAAATCGTCAACAACACCCGCTGGGGGTCAGATGGTGAACCATCTAAACTGGATTGCCTACCGGCTAGTGATCACCTAGTTGAAAAAGTTCAGGTACAAACTCCTCTTGGAAGCAGCGAACATGCCATGGCAGTGCTCGACCTGGCAGTAAGTGAACAATTATCATGGGAGGGACCTCGTCCCACCTCTGCCACAACAAGGCAAACTATGAAGGAATGAACCAAAGCCTATCGACAGCTCCATGGTCAGTGGGTTGGTGGTCCTTACCGGTTGGCCAACACTGAGAGCTGGTAAGGAACATCATTAGGGTTGCGATTTCACAAAACATCCCCGTGGTGGTAACAACAACCAGAAAGCGGACCTCATCACTACAACAAAACACTGGGTGCCTCCTAAAAACAAAGAGATAGGTATGGCACAAAAGGAGACTCTCCAGATAAGAGGACGATCACGACGTATATACAGCTCTACGAAATCGAAGCCACACCAGAGGGCAGGCAAACGGGAGGTCGTTCCAGTCCAAGCTCACCAAAAGGCTTGAGGTAAACCCCCAAAACCTATACCGATCCATGGTAAGGAGAAAATTAGCAAGCCAAGGGGCGTGCGTCATAAAGGGTCCAAACGGAGAAAACCTCTCTGGAAAGATCACCGAAATGTTAAGCACCACATTTGACACACAGCCCAACCATCTATCAAGAAAGCATGCATACCTACTGCCCGGAGAGCCCCCAAAGTTACCCGACGCCACAGCGTTACACGAAGTACAGAAAACTCGTGCTGTTGTTCTCCACAAGCTACCAAAGCTAGGCGCGGGAAAATCTACAGGGTGCGACAACATCCGCCCATCTGTGCTGAAAGAATGTGTGGGCACTGCCTCACATACCATCCTAATAAACAAAACAGCTGGGTCAGGGATCCTCAGCCGGGTGCTATCGTGGTTGCAGAAATACTTAAGTGGTAGGGAGTTTTGCGCGAAAGTCAACGGGGTCCACTAAACTCGGAGAACATCGACGCCCGCTGTTTCATGAGGAGCAGTCCTGGGTCCTCTGTTGTTCCAACTGTTCTTGGATGACCTAATGCTGCGTATTAGCTCTCCAATTCTCCTCTACGCCGATGAGGTTAAGTTATGGAAGGCGGTAACTTGCGAAGCGGAATCTGTGGCATTACGGAACAACCTCGAAACACTAGAAGAATGGGCAACAAATAACGAACTGGCATTTAACCTGAACAAGTACCAGTCCATATTTTTCCGTGCTCACGATCCCCAGAAAGTGCTCTATTCTCTCTGTGGTCCACGTTTATCTCGTATCACAGCAGAAAAAGACCTGTGTTTAGCAGTGACAGAGAAACTGGACACCAGTTCCAATTTCCCAGGTGATGCCTCAAAAGTATGCAGTGCACCACACGTTTTGCGCAGACAACTGGGTGCAGTCGTTTCAGAGCCCTTTCTGAAGCTCTGCAAGACTTACATGCGACCCTACTTGGGGACCATAATGTCTTCGCTCCACCGCCAAAGAAAAGTGGTGCGAACCTACTGGAGAAAGTTGAGAGGCCACCCACAGAAGGTGTTGTTGCGATGCAACGATAACCACATGAGGATAGACTGAAACACCTAAGCCCATGCTCTCTTAGCTGCCGAAGGTTACGAGGTGACCCGATAGTGGCTTGCAAAATACTAAACAACCCAAGTAGCTAGACCAGAGGATTACCACAGTGTGACCAATACGGTGATCCTTGTGGAAACCCTGAGATAATTGTCCACCAAAGATCAAAAACTCACGTGTGTCCACACTTCTTCTCCCTCCGAGTTTACGGGTACTGGAATGCATTGTCAGTAGGAGTGTTCTCCACCTCACCTGTTGAAAGCTTCAAGAAGAGGCTAGACAGTCACGCAGAGACCCATGGCCAACCTACATGTAGCGGTAATACGAACCAAGCAGATGAAGTGTACTGCTGTCACGCCATTCCAACCATTTTACCTCTGCGACCAGGTTTCTTTTCATTGCAGCCATTTGGGCCCTGTTCATCCCTTCCACTTGACGCTAGACTTACCTAACTAAGTTCTTCATATCTTTGCACCTCTTCGCCTAACTTGGGTGTAAATAGATTACTCCATCAGCTCATTTTACTTCTCCCTTTTACTCACACAAATTTTACTTTCCAGGTTTTCTCTTCACTATTCCTGACTCTCTCTAACGACCGCTTTGAACAACTGTCTGGCAACTCGACATCTGAAGAAGCCAACCGTACCACAGTCCAAAACGAACTAACACAGCCTCCTGTTCAGTATAC
This sequence comes from Heterobilharzia americana, assembly GCA_944470555.2. Lineage (NCBI taxonomy): Eukaryota > Metazoa > Platyhelminthes > Trematoda > Strigeidida > Schistosomatidae > Heterobilharzia > Heterobilharzia americana. The sequence goes on along the minus strand of OX104132.1, from coordinate 11,075,729 downwards.
TAGAGCTATAGCAGACGGGTGGAGGATCTACTGCATCGGAATCCGTCAGAGACCTGGAACCGTTCTACAAGACCAAGTAGCGAGCGAGAAGAAACCACTTGGTTTATATAAGCTCGTTGAACAGGTATTGGATATTGAACATCAGACGCTGACCTTGACCTTTTGTGCGCAGGGTACGTGTTTCCTGTTAGTCGTGAGGTTTCTGGGGTTAGTTGTCGTTTGCAGTCTGGTCGGTAGATTGCAAATCTTTGCATTATTAAGTAGCTAGTATGGATCAAAACACATTACGGAATATCTTCAGAAGGTAAGCAATGAAGTAGGTGATTTATAAATTCTAAAGGGTTGACAAAGATGGGAGCGGAAGCATTTCTGCTAATGAATTGCAAGCTAGTTTGTCAAACGGTGAGTCCTTGGCTAAAATGAAAACTGAAAAAAATTCTATAAGCGTGTCTACCCTGCCTAAGCACTGTATCATGTGGTTCATCACAAATATAATTGGCAATAAAGCCTAGATTTTGTAGTGATAAATTCTTGTCGCTGATTTAGATTAGAGGGAAACATCTCAGGATGAGGTCTGTAGTGCGTGTTCTAACACATCATATTTAGTCAGCTGTTCAGGCTTTCTCATGCAGTAAAGACCTCGAAATTGGGTTTTCTCTAACAGACCGTTTATCCACATGGACTGATTTAGTCTAAAAGGGCCAGGAAAATGGATGACAAAGAGAATAAAACCTTTTAATATCAGTCTACACTACCTTTATAGAAGAGCATATTTACCTTTTTAATTTTCTGGTAAAGTAGATATACCTGTAAAATTCCAGCTAAGAATCGTTGTTGCAATCTTGATGGACTTCTCTTGAACACGTTTCTTTGCCATTCTTCATGTTTGGTAGATCTCACGAGATCTAAGGCGAGAAACAGTTTTACGGACTTTCTAAACAAATATAGATAATCTTCCTATTTATCGAATAGCCATACGAGTAGTTTTAATTCACTCGGTCCGTATTGTTACACTCAAGTGTACGTCGTTTTAATTATGAACTTAGGCTGTGGTATGTAAATCCATCTGTCATCCGTTCACTTATTTGTTGAGCTACCTTGTCCATCCCTTGATCCTTTGGTGGTGTTAAGTAAATTTATTTACAAGAATATTGGCTGTCGAAGATTACCTAAACAAAAAGCTGTTGAGATATATGACTAGGTGATTACTCATAACAGCCATCAAGGGTGGGAAGAAACTAAGTGAGACATTGGATAAAGCTTTCATTTCTCCACTGTTTATACTAGTGAATAAGGAGAAAACCGCGAAGTAGTATGTGCACTAGTCATGAGTTATGTGGTGACTTGAGCTGCTTGCAATCAAATCCTGAGAGCTTCCTAGAGTCGTGTTGAGTGAAAATACGACAGTTTGGTACAAATACATTTTGCAGCACACCAGGTTCTAGACTGATGACTAATTTTGCCAACCCACTCGTGTTAAAAGCCGATAACACCAACAGCACATAACAGTGTTCCTATGTCGAACGCTAGGACTTCACATCTTTCAAATTTGGCTAAATCATCCTTCAATATCACTGACATGTTATCACTGTGGCATGTATTTGTACAACCAAATGCAATAATCTGTGAGTTAAGTATACTCAATTTAAAACGGTTTTGTTCCAGGCCCTAAGAATCCACGTGCTGAGACACTGCTTGTCTGTTGTTTTACTGCTGAACAACTGTTACAAGCCTAGCTCATTTTTGCCCATTCCTTTCCACCTTTAAAAAGGTATGCATCACCACACAAACTGACCTTTCTATATAACGTTTCGAGTTTTTGCACCTGATCATAGCATGATTGTGGATAAACAGACAAACCAATATAGAACTTAGCACAGAAGCGCATCGGTTTGAGTTGCCGTATTTCACACCAGCATGCAAACAGAAAGTGGATAAAATTATATGTGAAACGAGAGGATTATTCAATGAATGATGATAAAAATAACTCGAAACGACAGTTTAGTCGCCTGTTCCACTGCAGCAAATTTCGAGCTTTATCACGAAGACTCCATAGCCATTGACTTGTGTCATCTCAAAGACCCCAGCTAAACAACGCACACCTTACATTCATCAGAACTACAATCAGAGACTGAGTGGTTTTTCTTGATTTGGCCACCCTGAGCTGTCTCTTCATCTAATCCTACTTCGGCCAATATTGCACGTCAAGATAGGTGGCGGCTCAGCTTGATATTTCCCACACAAAGATTCCACCACGTACGAGTATTTCCAAGAAGATATCCATTGTCAAGAACCTGTAGCTTCCATGTATTTTACTTTCAATGACTATCTGAACTGTATAATAGGGTAGGACGAAATTCAGTGCAGTATCCTCATCCTTTGATAGTTGGTTGGATACCTCTCCAGCACCAGTGATGACTTCACTTGGTAAACTCTAAACGGGTCTTCTGTATCCCATCTGAGCTTTATTCACCAATAAACCCATTCAAATTGATGCAAATCCCCAAGCAAGTGAGGTAATGAATGCATTCTACCACTGCAATCCCTATCTTTAAACTAGGAGTTGCTAGAAACCAGTGCTAAAGCATCATTTTACATTTGACAAGTAAGAAACGCATGCTCACATCCCTAGACTTCTGTTCAAAGTGATGCGAAGACGGCATTTTGTCAGCCTCTTTGCCTAGTGTGACTACATCATCGTACTCCATGTCAACCAAGTCAATCTCTAAGAAAAACGAAGCACTTGGGATTGAGTCCGTCGGCGCATCTATAAGAAAGCTAAATAAGAATGGTGGGAATAGACTGTTGGCGAGCGCCACTGGTTGTCGCTGCTTTTATGGAGCTGTGGCTCATGGGTCTAGGCACTTATTTTCTAACTTATGGGTTAGGGGTTGCAAAGCCGCTCCATCTGCCAAGATTTGGATGACCAGCAGGTTTGGTTCACTACTTACTATACGAATGTGCACAATGTCGCTGATTGGACTTCGTCGTTGCTTGAGACGACAACGTTTCAAAAGCCCCTACATGGCTGTGTGAGTTCGAGTAGACGGCCTTGGTTGGTATGATCTACTTGCTCTATAATCTCTTCAGAACTAGATACTGCCACAACATCGTTAGCTTGAAGGAGTTTATTACCAACTCTAGGTCAAGAAATATGACGCGTTAGACGCCGTTGAGTATGCCTGTGTTCGTAAACCTATCGAAGGGTGAAGATATAGTCGATGCACTTCCATCTAGGTCTAAAGCTTGTCTTATCATCTCGCTTTTGATGTTCTTGAGCTCCAGTTGGATGTCAGATGACTATGAACCCTAGGATATTTGACACTGTTGTAGGCGGTAATAAATGAAGTCAGGGAAATGAAATCGATGTAACGAAAAGCCATATGAAACCATAAAACAGAAAAAGAGGAGGAATGAAGCATGAAACCATGTTTCAAATTGGATGAATGTCGAGCATGATTGTATCTGGACCGCAGCGATAAATCTTTATCCATGGTGTATTTCAAAAATAAACAGTATTCCATATTTTGCATAGCTGCAACTCGCCGTTTTAACCAAAGGATTCTGTAATCAGTCCAGTGTAGGTTTGTCTTTACAATCCTGTTTCTTATGACCACTTGTTTGCTTCTATTCACAGTACTTCCCTTAGTTAAGTTCTCAACCTCTATTTTTTAACATTACTTCGCTGTCAAAGTTGACAGTAGTTCCTCTCAAAGTTCTTCGGTGTTTTTTACCACCCTTTATTCGATGTATTGCAGCTAGGGTTATCTTGTAAAATGATTCCCTTCCTTATGTTCGTTTCATTATTTATTGTATGTTTATCTTGCAATTCAAAAAAGCAGACCATTAGCTCTAAATGTAATAGAGCTATAGATTATTGAGTCACTTCTAGTTTCACCAGTGACACGCGTTATCAAGAAGTGTGTGTTTATCCGTTGTATTTCCCGACAATTATTGGGAAAACTGTCAAACTTAATTACTGTGTGAGCCTCTTGTAGAGAGTACTTAATACTCTTTGTGAATACTGAATCCACGAGCGTGGCTTCCAGTATTTGGTCGTACTTTTGTAATATCTGTCGCCAAACATCAAAATGTTCACATGAAAACAGTTTTCCAGATACTGGTTTTTGTACCGTAGATTTTACTTGACTTCTATATTTCACAACACAATGAATACATCTCTATTTTTTCATATTATCGTAGAACACCTGTCTACCCCCTATTTCAAATATCCTTGAGTTAGTAAGTGCAAGCCATACTTTTCGCTTGTTACTGGTAAAAACCAAGAGTACTGACAGTTTATCGTCAGATTGATATGATGAAAGCCGATTCGTGGTTATGACCTAGTAGTTCATAAGAATAACTGATGCGCGATAGGCCATTATTAGTTATCTTGGTGAGAATTTAATCGAAAACCTCCGGCTAATCGCATAGACTTACTGTAATGATACTAGTTATGAATAAGAGTTGTTCAACGACTACAACCCCACTGGATAATTCTGTGCCCAGTTTATAGTAATCGAAGTAGTTGGTCGGTTTGGTAGACTAAGCCATATCTGCTGTATGGATTCTAAAGACTGAGTGCTTAAACTGGTTTAACAAGTGCATCAGTGATTTTAATTTCTTTCATCGTCTGTTTACTACTGGAAGAAATGTCAAAAGACCACGTTGCTCAGATGAGTGGTATTTACTTAAACTATAGTAATCATGTGAGAGTTTATCGAGACGAATGTATGTTTTCTCAGGTATCTTTGGAGTTAGGCTTTACTTTATTTAACTTTCCTGAGATTGGTCTTATATTCAAAAATCCTAGTGATCAATTCAGGATACAAAATGTTGATAGGTAGATTTTCTGATATGACACATCATTTCGACATTTTGGAATCGGAATTCCAGATCTTATTTCTATGTTCAAAATAATGCTTCATCATCAATTTGCCTATCGAGTACAATGAATTAGATAATAGATTGATTTGGCTGAATAACTATTTGTTCCAGTTGTTTCAGTAAGCTGTGACGAACAAGTTTATGACTGACTGGGTTGCACTGTAAAAATTGAAAGTTTAGTTGACGTTATCTGTGGTGATGACAAGTTATTCACTTGTATAGACTTGTATGCACTACTTTGAGGTATTTTCTGCAACCATAAGATTACCGTAAAAAATGTACAGCATGAATTCTAGGTGTTAGTTCGTCGGTGCACTAGCTTCACATAGTGTTACTACAGAACAGGTTGTTGTGACGCTAGACGCAAAGCTTTTGTTAAAGATTAATATAGGTGTAAAACTGTGGTAGGATTTAGTTCCATATTAGATTTGTTTATTTGATTTATAACACAGCGATACTTAATGACGTTTTGAGCATATATTATTGCTCCTAATCGTATCAATATGATTATGAGCAATAATTTATGCTCGAAACGTCATCAAGTATCAAGTATAAATCAAATCTAGTATGGAATTTTGTTGAAGATCTTATATCACTCAATGGGGTTGTTCAATCTATATGGATTGAAATGTTTGGTCCAGACGTAGTTTGTATGAAAAAATATCTGCCTTAACACAATATTTTGGTTAAAATAGAAGTAAGCTTAGGAGAACCTTAACAAGCATGAAGTGATAATTTCACCTATTTGTATGTAGATCTATAGGTTTCCTGGCTTAGCTATACAAATTCTATAAATCATCATTTATAGACTTACGGTGAAACGGCTCAAAATAAACTACTGTTTTGTGTTTCTATTAGAGAATAATACTTTATTTTACGCCTATTTTTAATTCATTTGCATCTATCACTTTATTTCAGTATTTTGGTTCAGCTTTCATTTTCTTTCACTGAGTAAGAAAGATTTAGGTAAACATGAATGTAAAGTTATTTTGTGATCACTTAGACTTACATGACCATTTCCATATTTTATTGTTGTCCGTATTAACAATTTCTAACTTCATCTCTATTGTCTTGTTTTGATGCCTAGCATATTGAATCAGTATACTGTGATAATCCTATCAAGGTTGCACAAAATGATATTAGATTTACAAGTGAAACTAGTTATCAGCATAACTTTTGGCACAATTTCCGCTGGTTTAAGCATTTCAATACAACATAGTTGACTTTATTACACTTTGTTCTACATTACATATAAAGGTTTGGGAACAGTGTTCAACTTGAGAACTGTACAACTAATGATAACAATGTTTGATCGTGATATGAATGGTACAATTGGCTTTGATGAATTCTGCAGTCTATTCAAGTATGTTCAAGACTGGCAACAATGTTTTCGACGATATGATCGTGACAATTCTGGTTCAATTGACCGTCAAGAGTTCAGTAATGCTTTGTGTAGTTTCGGTTATCGTCTATCTCCACAATTTATTCAACTTATGATAAGTCGTTTCGATCGAAATCGTCGAGGATGTATTGCATTTGATGATTTCATTTATGCATGTGTATGTTTACAGGTAGGTTATAAATCTGCTTTTATTATTTCCTGTGGTATTTTTCCTGGCTGTGAGTTGAAGTTAACATGACAGCGATCTGGACTGAAGTAATTATTTCCAGAGATGAGGTAATTGGAGTCGTAAACTACCATTTATCAAATCTTGCAGACGATTTAGAGTTTCAAAGCACTCAAACACTGTGGTATACTTTGTTATGCTTTCAACCGCTAATGGTTATATATACCGAACGATATAATACGCACGCTTAGCTGACAGCTAACTTTGTACGCAAAAGCCACTGACTGCAACCTCCGGACGAATAGAGAGAAGTCCGAAGCTGGCAGATGGGAGAGGTTATTACTAAAGAAAGTTCATCGTCCAGCATTTTAAAATAATAACAATCAATTTAAAAGACGTGAATAAGTATACACATGAAATGACCTTGTCTACAATTGATGTAGGAACGACACGTTAAAATGTTCAGATCAATAACAATGTTTTACACAAACTGAGGCATCACAACATACTTGCACCCATATGGTTGCACCACAGGATAAGAAGACTGTATACCGTCCTGGTTTTTTAAATAGCTTGAATGTGTGTTCGGTTCTCTCCTAAAAACTAATTTATAATTATCCGTTTAAATGATGGGTATATCATTCTGTGAATAAATCTTAACTTTGAAAAAAGAGGTCTTCAGTGTTTTCGTTCCAAGTTGTTATTCATTATTATCTAACGATAATGTATGAAGTAACACTCGTAATAAAGCAGGACATAACATAAATATTATGCATATCCATTCTATGCTGTGGATATCTTTAGCAAAGTAAATATGTAAATGTAGCTCAGTAACTATTTGCAGTTTCGTATAGTACCAGTTAAATGAACTACATACATTTATTTGATCATAGGAAAAGATAAGAGGTGGTAGCGGCGAAGAAAAATTTTTCTTTTCGATGAAGTCATTTGCTAACCTGTACATTTGTGGATCTATGTTACAGTGGGCAGAACGTTCCAGAGTTACTTGCGGTTAGGGGGGAAAATATATTGAATAACTAAAGGAAGTTAATTAATACACATTTGGGTATAAGGTGGGAAAATAGACAAGGGATTATAAAATTAGATGTAATTACGTAGTGCAAAGTAAATCTATGACACAATAGGAATGTAAACAAGGGATTATGGAAATATATGTATCGTTACGTAATACAGGACGAATCTATGATAGTCGAGGCTTTATGATGGGCATAGCAAAAATAAAGGTTGGATGTACCTTTTTTGGACGCATAACGCTACTTTGATCTGGATGGCTACTGCCTCAGCAATAAATAAATGCCTTGATCTTACTCCCTTCGAGTGGTTTGATAGGACCTTGTGGAGGATTTTGAATGAGTTCTCAAAAGGATCTAAGTGGTCTGAGTTTACGAGGTGTTCTGTTATTGAACTGAAGATACGTTTCCGTTATCCCTTTCCCAGCCAGGTTGGGTAGTGCTCGAGGACACTCTTTACAAGCAGAGGCACGTTACGGCCGATGTACTCAGCTCCACAAGAGCAGGTAAACTGGCATACACACATTGATGTGGCCTGATGCATCGGCTTGTCTTTCACTCATTGACCAAAACATTTCTTGCATGAGAAAATAATTCGAATCTTGGCGGGAAAGCATGTTCTCTTAAAGGATTTTGATAGTCGTTTCCTGAGGATGTCTGCAGCAATATCATTTTTGAATTCAAGATTCAACAGAAGAATCTCTCTATTTGAGAGTTATTGATACTATCCAGAGTGATTCTTTAAGCTAGGGTTTAAGTTGGCAAACCTTTGAGTGTCATAGTAGACATTGTCATCAAGGCTTCACAAGGAAGTCTCCCACACCTGAGTCACACATACACCACAAGCTCATGATACTATTAGCCTGCTCGATTAGCAGTAGGTGAAGTAGGGCTCGAACCTGTGACTCACTGTTTGAAAGCCGAGTTCATCCATAAATAACTCACTCATCAATGTCCATTTTATAGTACTTTCCTAAATGTTGTATCGTATTAATGATTATTTTTATCTTGTAGAGGTATATTGCTGAAAATATGAATAGGTAATCACCATCAACAGTTTATCCACAGCATTCTTTAGAAGTAACACTGATGTGTTTTATACACCCGAAATTCATATCACTGGAGTCTATTGTTGATCCGGTAGAATAGATTCACTTACGAAGACTGAAATTCCGAAGTATATTTAGTTAGATGGAAACATTGAATTGAAGATACTGAAAATTGGTTGGTTGATTTGCAAACTGATCACCGCATCCTATAGTATTTTGCTAAAGTTGAATATCATTTCACTGTTGTAATAGCACGTCAACAAGATCACAAATCTGCGTTTGCAGAGGCTTGAATCTATGTCAGTCAGTGATGCATTTGTTTTTAGGAATTTCTTATCACGATAACCACAGATGGATCGTAAATGGATGTTACTGGTATGTAGTAGAAAGTTACTGAACTATACGGAATGTTGAAATAAACGCGTTTAAGGCACTAACAAGGTATCAAACTAACCGTCATCATCGCAACTGCTCAAGTTTTCCTATGAATTATTACTTGTTATAGCCTACAAGCGAACATTGAGCTATTTGATGACGGTTTGCTTTACAAAATTCTATCTGTTCCTCTTTTTTCTTTTCCTTTAGACTTTGACAGGAGCTTTTAGACAGTATGACTATCGGATGGTCGGCCAAGCTCAATTTTCTTTTGAACAGTTTTTGACAGCAGCGTTTTCAGTTGTTATTTAAATTTTCACTACGAAGTTTCTACTGGAAATTTTTTTATACTTTACTTTATTCCCCTTGTTGAATTCAGCTTACCTTTGCTTTGTTAAAACATTATTTGTACGTGTCTGATTTTTGCGATTTCAATGTTATTTTCTCGTGCTCTCTCTCTTTCTCTTTCCTTGTGCGCTGCATTTGTTTGTTTTGTATATTGTATTTTCCTATCTGAACTATTGATAGTTGATTTAATTTTTTTTCTGTGAGAGACAACCAATATATCAATACCATGAAATGAATTTTTAAAGTTTTATGTTTTTATATGGGTATGTTTTTGTATAAGTGTAAGCGATTTCTAATTAACCTTACCATCATCCTCTTCTTTTTGTATCGTTAAATGATTTGTGAGGTAAAAGTCTACTGTACTATCAGGGTTAAGAACTTTGATGTACAAGCAGTTACCAAGGAACTTGAGTCAGACGACTTATGGATACAATGCTATATGTAACGCCTTATGATATTGAATCGCCTAGATACATCGCGAGTATGAATAAAAGACTTAGTGATTACTATATATTTAGTCGCGAAAGAAGCGTTACTGTGTAATCGACCTAAACAGGTTTCGTTTTTTTGGTAGAACATCAGTCTTTCGGAGACTTTGAGCACGTTTTTTTTGGTTAGAATTAGCAAACAAGGAATCTAGACCCCGAGGCGAGGCACAACGCATAGGTAGCAGACACCAAGACTCAATTCCTCACAAAGAATATCTTTCTTAATCAATTGTCTTCCAGTACTACGGTTATATTACTAGTGACCTTGAAACGTTTGCAATGACAGACCACGGATAAGATCAATAATCTAAAAAAACTCGCCTATTGCAATGCATGGGTTAACACTCAATCACACAATAAGGTGGGATAAAACCACTGTACTTAACTCAAATATGATTAGGTGGAACGAGGTTGGTTACTGAACATTTGCTCATTGAATCTACACCAACAACACGTAGTAGGAGTGGCGCAACATCTACGCTAGAGATATGGGAAATTTTGCTGCCAATAAAAATATTAGGTCATAGGACTGAAAGTTGTATGATTACATTGATATGATTATGAGCACTAATTTATGCTCGGAACGTCACCAAGTAAGTAGTAGTGTATCACTGTGCGCTATATATCAAATGTACAAATATAATATGGAATTAGGATTCACTGAAGTCCTATCTGAGTACCTACAAACTTGTCTACAGACCAGCTGTTATTACTCAACAGACAGCCATTTGCCGACAAATTGATATAAATCTAGTTTTGAAAGTGAGGCAAATAGAAACCGTTCATCAAGACATTCGTTTTCAGACCTCTACTTGTCCAAGCTACATCGGTTGTCATTCACTTCAAATCATATTTTTCGATGAATAACCATTCACTGAAATGTATTGTCGCTGCTCAATATTTTATGCACAGAAGCGAAACTGTCTAGTGAACACTACAGCGAGGAATGCCTACCTCTATGGATGCGTTAGTATTTCACCTCATAGGCAACACTTCCAAACAGTCAAACAGATATTCTGTTTGTTTCCTTCTCATTGTTTACACCGAATTTCCGTCACGTGACTTGATTCAATAAGATATCTTGAATGTAGTAATCATTTGGAATCTATTGAACGAATCAATGTTGTTACATCACTCAACAATCAATAAACTCAAGGTTGATTAGTTTTCTTTCCGATTGGATAATTTCGGACTAGGTTAGTTTCAGTTGTACGTGTCTATAGTTGAATTTAACAACGGTGCTTGAAAACAGATCGTGTGTCCGCTGCTGAGTTTAAGAAGAGCAATTTTTGAATTATAGCTTCACAAACACCAGTCAATGTTGCAAGGCCACAAGTGTTAAAGAATTGGAGAGCGTGTTCATGACCTATACAACAGTTTAGAAAAATTCCAGTCCCAATAGCTTTCTTTTTATAAATTCATTTCTCTTGTATGAATTTTACTTCGAGTAGAAAAGTGGTCTAGGAAATTTAAAGTTTATAGTTCACCTATAAAGATGAGTGTGCAGCACGATGTCACCATTGTCGGCAAGAGGTTAAAGACTGAACATACCTTGCAATATGAATAAGAGTAAACAGAACTTCAAACAAGTATATTATTATTACTATTATTTGTCCCTTGGGTTCCTAGTGGAACATAAAGCTTCAGTAGCACGTCGCTACTCCACTATCTTCTCTCCAGCATTTTCAACACAACTCCACCACTGCCAACAAGCTTCCATTTCTTCCTCACACCATTTCATACATGTCACTCTCATCTCCGACACCCAACTCGTCGTTTCCCACACGGGTTCCACTCGAAGGCATCACCTAACGCATGATGTCTCCCACCGGTCTTCTCACTGTATGTCCAACCCAATCCAATCCATCTCCACTTTCTGCTTGTGCATATTTGTTGGGTAATGGCTTGTTGGTTAGTTCATTGCCACCCAGCCAACCAACCAACTAGAGTGACTTCCTTGTTGCTTATTCTTATTATTCTCGTCTTCTCTTCTGATATTCAGTGTCAGCATCGAGTGAGCGTAGATGGCATCTGTTGATGATGCATGTCTGTAGTTTGTTGGAAATGCTTTATGCAACAAGCCAAGTCACTCAAACATCACATAGAAGCACTGACTTGATTGACTTAGTGTTCGAAATCCGAATCTTGTTCACACATTATGCTGAGTGTAGTGTAGTGTAGTAGATCTGCACACTGATTTCAGATTAATGCAGGAAGGCTTGTTTTGCTATCTTTCCTATCCTGACTGACTTTGACATGCTGATGTGTGGGTTTGTTGCCTGTAGTTGAGATGATGCTGCCTAGGAAGGTTACTTCCTTTATATTTCTCCCTTTGGTGATGATGATTGGCGCTTGTTGTTGATGTTGTTGTTGTTGGTTGGGTACCTTCATCACTTCTATCTTCTCCACACTCACTTGAAGTCTTGTCTTTGCTGCCCTGCCTCTTCTGTGAACTTGTTGGGTTTTTGCCTGCCAGTATATGATAACTATGGGAAATTCGGTTGCAGTCATCATCTACAATTCACATATTCAAGGGATATGATTCTTCTTCTCTCTAGTAAAGAATCCAGTTCGTACAGAGTATTTTGGAGATCAATCAAAGTTGTCTTCAGGATAGATCACAAGTTTATTTAAACTGAGTATTTGATTGAATCCTCATTCAAACTGTTGTGATAGTTTGTAAAAAATCTTTGTACAACATATAAAAAGTCTAGATGGTTTTTTATCAACGCGCTACGTGTTTCCCCTAAACGAGTGTATTTCTCAGCAGCCTACTCTATTCTATTAGACCGATGTGAGAATAGGTCAATGAAGGTAAAAGAGTTTTGAAAGCTTCAAGCATTCGAACATATTTTCTGTTACAGTAGCTCTCGTGTAAGGAGAACCGTTATTTGAGTAGTAGAGATTAGGCATGGAGCAACAGATAAAGGAGGTAGGTTAGTTGATGATGTTATGAACCCTTATTGATTGAGGTGGTTGGGATGTATATTACGAATACCAACACACGATATATCTCATCTGAGTACGGTTAAACAAAAGAAGGAAAATGGGTAGCCAGACGATGATACGTAACCAATAGATAGGGTCTTTGAATGTTATCCTAAACAATGTAGTGAATGCGTACATTCTCTCTGGGGTCTATGAGACAGCTAAGATCGATCGTTGGAGTTTCTTCGCTGCATAGTGGTGGTGCACATATATCTATATCCTATCTTCATGAAAATCGTTATATCATCGTCATTCATTTTCCTATTTGTTTTTCGACCCTTTATGATTATAGATATATCTGTTTGTTTTTTAATTTCATCATCTTTCCTCTTGTTGAATTCCATATCGGTATACCGATTTGACGAGTACCAACTTGATTGATGACATGATAATGTCAAATTCCAAACTGTTCATATGTTTTTAGTTGTTTATCTACCTTCATTCTACTAGTTTTATTTAGACTCTTATTGAAGGCGGTTGCATTGAAAAGAAAATTCAGGAAATAATTGTACAGCTTTCTGTTCATTTGTGATAGTTTGCCGTGTCTCACAATAATATTGGAGTACAATGACCGTTACAGCAATTAAAGATGAATAGAAAACAGTTCAAATTAACATATCAACAATTTTGACTAAATTCGAAGTGAATTTTTTTACACGTCGATACCAGTCAAACGACAACTAGAAAAGACCGAGTACTGAACAAATGGATTATATTTTGTTCTTTGGGTTCCACTACAGTACAATCTTATGTTTCATCGTGAAATAGGATACTACGTTACTGCGCTGCCTAACAAACAGCTGACCAGTTTCTCATTACTAACATTTCAGACACTAATGATGAAAACATTCGAAATCCAATAATTTAGATTGATTACAACATGTATAAATCGTCACTTATAAGAAAAGCTACTTAATTTTATCTTATATTTTGTTAATTCTACGGTTCTGTGTCTGTCACTTGAATACATTCCCATTTTTAACTTACATTCCTCAGTGTCCAACCAATTCTGATTAATGAAGTGAAAAACAGTAGGTTGGAGAGATAAAGTATGCTTGATCACTAAAGAGTTTCTCTCTTTTTTCTATAAGAAACTTCTGTATAATGTTTAATATACTGCTTTTAATCACAATCAGAATAACCCTGAAATATACTCTGAATGCTATTGATTGTTTACTGCCTGTTGAAATCTGCGTCAGATTTCTCTTTTTCATTTCTATGCATTACGTTTTATTTAATGAGTTGGTCTACCAAAGAAGAAGTCAGGTACATTATGATGCAACTGAACTTACTAGACTCTGGAATAATTTGCAATCACCAATAGATTTCAGATGACAATATCTAAGAGCGGTATCTAGTCGGTATTGTAATAAATAGAAAGTCAACAGGTTGTCATCATAGGCTCTAGATATTGGCGTGGAACCCTAAAGGGTATACTTTTGTTCATTAACACGATAAATCTTCAAATCTTTTAAACTATAAATAAGAAACTGCAATATATGTCAAGTTGTTATTCATCGAAGACTGACATCAGTTGGAGGAACAAAGGAAACCTGGGAGCACTGGACAGCTGTTTCGTCCTAGTATGGGACTCCTCAGCAGTGCGCACCCACGACCCCACCAGCAGGGATCGAACCCGCGACCTTCAGGTTCCGCGACCAGCACGTTACCATTGAGCTAGCCACTGGTTCAGAATCCAATGCTCCATATTTCCAACTTCTGTTAGCTCACGATATAGCGCAAACCGCCACCCAATGTCATCGTTGAGTATTTGTCCTCACGACCATCAGGCTTTGACTCCACGGTCACGACTTGTCATTGGAACTTCGGGAATACTTCTCGAAGCTAGTCACCAACGAGCAATATATGCAATATATGTATTATAATGCTAGGCAGATTTTAAAGACTGATTTTTATTTCCTTCAACACTCTATAATAGTGTAGCGCATTCGAAATCTTACTCATTCACCTTAGAGTTTCGCCTCACCTCTTCGTTGTCCAGCTCTACTGTTTGTCAGTTCTTTTTTATTATTAAATGTAAGTACATCCTATGTACTTACTGAGTCATCGGCTCACCTTTCTCTTCTTCCTTTTTTCTTTTCCAGATTCTTGTGGCCAGCACCAAATTCATACTACTCTGCGCGCTCCCTGCAACAACGTACCTATCTACAGGCTAAACGAAAACTTATCAACAACTAGTCATTACAATAGTTTAAGAAGTAACAAAACATTCAAATGACTAGTTAGTAATTTGTTTAAAAGTTTATTAAACACTCTTTGACTCATACAAGGGAATAACAATAACAACAACTGAGTTGCGTAATATGTATATGGGTATGACCTACATTTGAAATAGAACTGAACGCCCACGTTTTTCGAAAGCGATAATTGGTATGTTCATTTGTTACTTTAATTAGTAATTAGTACATATAATACACCGCCTACACAACACCTAAAAAAACCCCAAGTATTAATAATAGTAAAGTCACAACAAGATCATAGTTATCATGTATGACGATACCATCTCTGAAAGGTGCATCTGAACAGATCAAAGGAGTATGCACCTTCAAATTCATTAGAAAAAAAAAGTCTTAGCCAAAGTGAAAGATGGAATTCCTAGGACCATACACAACAACTATGCCTACAGAAATGAAATGCAAGGGTGATTATGTTGGAGAAAGTGGTAAATGCTTAAAAATAAGGGTGAATGAACACAAGTTAAGTACGAAACTTTCACCAAAGAATCAAGAGGAAGTTTTATTAACAACTAAGCTTACTTAATAGTTCATCAATAAAAGTATAGGAAACAACTCATCCTACAACGTACATAAACACATACTGACTATCCTACATTTTTCGTTGACAAACGGCCATAAGAAATATGAATGGGTAGGGTTAAAAGTTATCCCTAGGTATTGTCATGCTAGCTAAAGGTTTTAAGGGTAGTTTGTGATATTATGAACCTTTTCTGTGTTCTATATAAGTATTTTACCTACTTGCATAGTTTTTTCCATCTCACTAAATCGTATTTCAAATCGTTTATTCATGTGCAAAGTGTTGGCTTCACTTCCACCTCTTAGATGGAAAGTAAGTACAGTTAGTCAGAATGAATGATGCTCATAGGTAACAGTGAAACTCCAAATTACATTCGAAAGGATTTATAATTACAGTTTTCAATTCAGAACATATGCATATAGGACAACCAAAATTCATATTTTTAGACAGAATGCTATGACACTTTGGGATAACTTTTAGTCTCACCTAATATGAACTTGTAATGAGTAATCAAAATTACTCCATCTAAACATCAATTCATATAATCGGTGACCTATATATACACGTAATATTTGATATACTATTTGACTATACATTTTGATGTCAATAAAATATTTGAATATCCTACTGAAAAGGCTGTGACTTACACAGTAAAACAATCAGAAAAATCTGCTCAATTTCATCCAGGATTTTCACAATAACCACAGTCTGGATTTTGATATAGCGTAATTAGAAGATGAAATGTAAACGCTTAGCGTCAATTTCAGTCTAAGCAGCTTTTACGACGCATAAAGGGTCTAAATAACTGATTTCCTCAGTAGCAATTCCAATGAAGTAATGGATGTTAATAAGACACAGATCAAGCTCAAAGTGGATGTTATGGTGTATGCTTTATGTAGTAAGTTTCTTTTTACCAGCTCTTTTGAGCCACATGTGAAATAATTTGATAGATATCTACGAAGTTTTTTTTTTTATATTTATATACTCAAGAATACTTTCAGCAGGATTCGAGCCAACTGCTCATGGATTATTGACCCAGTGACCTACTGATCTAATTGTTCAGAGGTGAACCCATTTAAGATTTTCGACAGTTAAAGAGACAAACTCAACACCTTTTTCACCAAGATATCGATGATGGTCAACAGGATGAGTTAGTTCTTTATGCGTACACTGTAATCAAATTTGGATGCAGCTGGTAACGAACTAGATGGGATCGGGGTCGCAGATGTATATCTTACTATAGACTTCCAAATGTAACGTCTAGAATTCATAGCTTACTAAACAGATTAACACACTAGCATGTAGGTCTTGGAATGGATGGAAACCAAATTATCGTCTGATGAAACTGACAGCATGTGCAATCACGATCATAATTACAGCCTATGTCAACGAGGACTGGGTATCTTGATAAATACCACATCATACTAATCATGGTCAGAACGTTAGTTGACATTTTTGATGAAAAAAGGTGAATGAAGAGTTTCATTCATGCTCACCAAAGACAAACTTCAAGTACTTAGCTGCAGAAAGCTGTAACTATAAAAATGTTGTATAGAGGTTACAATACAAATATCGTTTTATGCTTAGACATCATGCATTTTTCTCCTCAAATACTTAACTGATCTTTTTCAAATGAATGTCTGTTAAATTGTATGCCATAGGTGTTGAGAGGTTAGTTAGCTAGGTGTCAATCACTGACAGTTAACGGACTGGAATAGACTAGTGTTAATGTCTACGATGATAGCTTAGACATCTAATGGGATATCATTTCCCTCAAGAAAACAGATACACAATGATAATGAGTACCAAATGCCAAGTAACCTGGGTCAGCGACTTGCGGTCGACCACCTTCAACTATATAATATCAGTTAGAAGTGCACCGCAACAGCAAGTCTTCTAGCTGGGCTGTCACACTGCAAAAGTGGTAGATAGAATTCGGTCAACAGTTAGAAGCTGACAAAGTAAAATTGATTATTCCAAAATGACCGGTACTGGCAGTTGATAATTATTTGAAATCAGTGAGTGGACAAGGGATGTTTTGACGTATTTTAGGTTGACTTCTTGATGAATAGTCTTACTTATTCTACCAGGCTAAAGTGTAATCGATACTACTTTCAACCTCTAAGAGTCTTTGAACTCATAAATCGTATCCAAGATTCTAAACACTTGTCACAATACCGCTAAATTATCAGTGAAACTTCAAGACTCTTTCCTCCTTTGGCTGGCAAATAGTGAAGACTCATTAAAAATCAGGGATCAGTAGAGTTATTAATGTACGGGGCTTATCAGAAGTACATATTGTAGTTTGTATCCATGACCAAATCCATTTTCGTGAACAAAAGGTCACCAATTATCCACCGTTTCATAGATTTTCAGTATTTCTCCGGATAACCACAACCACAAAAAATATTAATCCACATTATCCTGGAGAAACTAAAAGGTACTCTAGATACAAAATTACGACCGAAACTGACTGACTGGCTAGTTACAGGAAAAACAAATCATGTGCGAATCACATTGTAACGCTACGCATCATCATAGAACAGAGAGTAGAATGGTGGTCAACTCTACCTCACCATCACAGACTTTAAAAAGGCATTCAACAGAGTTGACCGAGAAGTGATTTGGAAACTGCTTCAACACTACGGTTTCGGTACCACAAACCTTTTCTAACCTCATTAAACAGACAGATGAAGACGCCACACACCAACTCATTCACAATGGAAACCTCAATGACGTTCTCGAATTGAAGACAGGAACAAGACAACGCTGCCACCAACTATCACCCATCATCCTCGTGATTCTGGTCCACTAGATTGGATCATACAACAAACTGTGAGGAGTCAGAAGATGGTCATACACTGTTTCACCGATGAAAACACACTAGAACACTTGGATTTCGCCAACGATGATGATTTATGTCTAATGTCTAGTGTCGCACAAACTGGAAGATATGTATACAGGCTAAAACTAATGAGTTGGCAGAAGTGGCGAGGTGAGGCGAGGTGAGATGAGGCAGCGAAGACGGCACATCCTTCAAGTGAATGTAGAGAAGAGAGAGGTGATGAAGATACTAAACAACAACAATAACAGCATCAACAGCAAGCGCCAATCATTATCACCAACATGATAAATATAAAAGAAGTAGCCTCTTTCACCTACATCTACACCCACACCCATCTAGGCAGCATCATCTCAACTACAGGCAACACACCAACACATCAGCATATCAAAGTCAGTCAGGATCGGAAAGATAGCAAAACAAGCCTTCCTGCATTAATCTGAAATCAGTTTGCAGATCTACTACACTACACTACACTCAGCATAATGTGTGAATAAGATTCGGATTTTGAACAGCAAGTTAGTCAAGTCAGTGGTTCTATGTGATAGTTGAGTGACTTGGCGTGTTACAAAAAGCATTTCCAACAAACTACAGACATGCATCATCAACAGATGCCACGTACGCTCACTGGATGCTGACACTGAAGATCAGATGAGAAGACGAGAGTAATAAGAATAAGCAACAAGGAAGTCACTCTAGTTGGTTGGTTGGCTGGCTGGCTGGGTGGGCGGGTGGCAACGAACTGACCAACAAGCCATCACACAACAAATATGCACAAGCAGAAAGTGGAGATGGATTGGATTGGGTTGGACATATACTGAGAAGACCGATTGGAGACATCATGCACCAGGTGAGGCCTTCGAGTGGAACCCGTCTGGGAAACGACGAGTTGGGTGTCGGAGGTGAGGGTGACAGGGGAGATGGTGTGAGGAAGAGATGGAAGCTTGTGGGGAGTTGTGTAGGTGTGTTGAAAATGCTGGAGAGAAGATAGTGGAATAGAGACGTGCTACTGAAGTTTTATTTTCCACTAAGAACCCAAGGGGAAAATAATAATCATTGTCCCTATTTGTATTCTTGTTGTATATATTCCTAACTTAGAGTGTGCGCAGCCGCGTACAGAGAGTCGTCAGCTAAGGAGTTTCATAGAGTTTTGTGAATTCATTATATTCTGCTTAATTTTTCACTTATTTTAACTGTTTCAAAATGAAAGTTTTGCATGTAACTGTAACCCATGAACTAGAAGATGCCTACTTCAATCAGTTGATAGTTTACAGGTAGTGACTGATTTCAAGTAGTTTTGGTCACGGTTCGATGTTAACAGGAGACGGACTCTCTATGGTTATAATAAGAAATCATGATCTATGAAGTCAACTAAATTGAGAGTGAGAACCACTAATAACATTGTATTATAGTGGTGTTATTATACAATTTTACAAGAGTAGAAAATGGCAAATGACTGAATTTCATCACAGACATTAAATGTAACGTGTTCATGAGTGTGCACTGCTTAGGAATAGTGGACTTGGATGAAACAGTTATTCAATTATTCTCCGACCAATGGTGATCCATTATGAAAAACTATACTGATATGCTTGTTTGTTTAATTTTCAAGAGAAAGAAAATGTTTTAGTCAGTGATACAAACAACAGTTTCAAGAAATATCTCAAACCAATTCAGGAACACTGATGGCAAATGGTACCGTTAACACATTGGCAAGTATAATACAAGAAACTTTTATCTCATAACAAAGAAGCTCCAAAATCATATAAACTTTGATTTCATAGCTTCCAAGTCGCCTTCTTTTATTGCATTGAACTGATAGGCCAATAGTAGCATATGAGCTTCTATACAGCACATCTTGGATCCCAATGCTACTCACTATCTATCATTAATATACAAATTGAAATTAGTGGCAATTTCGAGGCTTCAGCATAAAATCCCATTTGCTAACAGAGACAGTTCAGTTCAATCCAGTCAAAGACGATGATTTACAAGACAAAACATCAAAACTGTACTATGCTCATTTCCCAAGGACTGGTCACCGTGATTCAGTTGTGTAGTGGATAATGCTTTGAAGTTTGAAGCAATTCGTCCCCGGATCGAGTGTTAGTGGGAACAAAATCACTCATTGGGAGGCAGGTACATCCAGCTAAAGAGTCTTAAATGGAATAAAACATGCGTCCTGGATCCAACTGCTAACAGTTAACCATCATTAATATCAAATAACTTTGTTTTCAAGCTAGAGTATTAGGGAATCCATAAAGTTCCTGAATTAAAATTAAGCCTCGGAGATAGGTACAGATAGCAGAAGTTTTGCAAAATTACCAAAACCATGGTAATCAATTAAATTGTTTATTTGATGTGTATCAACTGAGGATTGGAAAACATTACTGATTCGTAGTCAGTATATCACGGGAAGATGATCACGCTTGAGTTAATAAAACTAAATCTCTGATCGATTGTAATGCATATATTAGTCACCCTAGTTATACATCCACAGTAGTTTGGTATCAGTTCATTCAAAGGAATCACATGAACGATGTACTTTAGATAACAACCATGTGATTATTGTTTAAAATAGGGAAACACATGTACACATACGTACAAGCGATTTGAGTGACTTTAAAGGCTGTCCTAGCAACAGCAGTTGCACCAATTAGGCTTTTACATTTTATGAAAAACTACCGAAATACGGAAACTTGATTGGTTATTACAGATGTTGCTAGGGTTGCCCTTAAAGTGCCACCCTGAGATAACTAATCTCTTTTCTTCATTTTAAGAATAACTGACTTCCAAATCGAAATATCAAAAGCTGATTGGTAATCTGAACAGTTGTTACAATGACCTTAAAAGTCGCTTACACGTATACACACGTAATGTGCTACTGTACTCAACAATGACCGAATAATATCATCATAGAATTTAGGACAATAGATTGTTAACTCCAGGCTACAGTCTTACATAATTGATTTTTATGAATGAATCGATCACTTTGGGTTTGCATATCAACAGACATTGTGGCAGTGACTTTTGATTAAATCTTTATATTATTTTTGTAGCGATCACCAGGATTCACTCTTCGTTCAACTGGTTAGTTTTAAGTTGGATAAATTGATCATTTTGCAGGTAACCACTACTCATTATCAAAGGCAATATTGGGGAATTGTTTTATTGATTAGAAGTAGCCACATGGATTGATCACTTAGTGAATGAAAATCGCTAATGCAAAGTTTCAAGCTAAGATTGCAATCTATATGTGTTAAATCAGAAGTGGATATTAAATTCAGTATCTTAGTGGATAATAGTATGAAGGGATCTCGCAAAGACTTAGCATTTATTAGCTGGACCTTCTTCCAAGCCACAAGTGGATATACTTGCCATTTTCATAACCCCTTGTAAGTGCAACCAATGCACATTTATACTTCCTGCAGAATCGGTATCTAGCCCTAAATGTAGCTCGAATTGGTATTTAGCTTCAATGTATTAACGTATTTAGGATGATGATTTCGATGACCATTAAAACACAAGACCAGCTTAGCACATACTAAAGTATGATCACAGTCCAGACATGTACTCTATGTGGATCAGGAGTCCTGTGTGCACCCACGCAACCTGCAGCTGACTGCGATATGATCTATTTGAGTCCAGGCTTGAGTGGCAGAAGGAGGACGTCAAGTAGCACAACGGTGTTTACTGTGTTGAAAGTTGGTGCTGGCTAGAAATAGGTTGTGATATGCGAAGAGCTGCAGAAGATGATCCCTATTATCCGGCCTGTGGTTAACTAGTCCCCGTTGGCCACCTGAACGGCTCTTATCTGAGTCGATACACCCAACCCGAGCTATTAAGTCTTCAGCTAGCCCTACGATATCTGTTGAGGGCATTTGGTCACTCAGTTGACGATAGAATTCATCCTTGGTTGTATCTTGGCAGCAATCTGTTGGTGGAGATGACAAAAAGACATCGTTTATCTTGCCGGTTATTTTTTACTCGAAACAAACCTTCTAGCTTAACAACAGACATACTACTGTTGATGGTGGTCAAGTCAAGGAGTACAGCTTCGGCTCTAACGCTTAGTGCGACACATTTTTATTTTCAAAAAGTCTGTCAGTTTACTTGAAATCTTCATTTTATACTGTTAATTTCATATCTTATATGAGGGCTGGGATGTTGTCAGGGTATCCAGACCGAAGTACATGTACACCATTGGTTTGGAATCTAGATTTTCCAACTCCCCTAGGTGGATCTTCAGGATCCACCAATCCATTGATAAGCACCTGACATTCGCTTTCGGCCTTTCAGTTTTATGGAAACACTCCCGTCACCTGAAGGCAGTGAATAGGACTTCCGTGGCAAATGCTGTGAACGCATACCAAGGAATTTGGAGGCATCCAGTAAATTGCATAGACATGAAACGTCTACTTAATAACAACAAGTTCTTTCACAGCAAACAGGTAAATCTTGAGGATTGAATACGTTTATGCGTACGTATTCAATAGAAAACTAAACGTCATCTGTTACTCACAACCATGTAAATACAGCACCTGAAGAGGCATTGTTATGTTTCACATTAAGTTCTTGGACTACACGCTCAGATAATGACTGTTTTAGATAAAGGATATCCATCAACGAAACTTGTGGAAAGCGTTTATTGTGTAACACTTAGTCCGAGAGTATTCCTAAAGAATCACAATAAGAGGAAGGCGTTTCTGATGAAGGTCTGTAAGATACCATGTACTTGTGAACTATGTAAAACGGACAGTATACTACTGAATCCACTGAATTTATTTTGGACCGACATGTTAGGCCAACGTCGATGTCATCATCATCACCATCATCAAGAATAACATAGGACTAGTCATTACTGCGTAACGGTTCAAGTTACATAACCTCATATCAGCATATCAAGTAACAAGACAATAGAACGGCGGATGAAGAAAGATAGAAAAATCAGCCGAAAGAACTAGAAAGTAGTAAGATAGATGAAGGAGGAATGAGAAAATGATGAGATTTAGTATAATGGTTTAGATGAGGATAATGTGTGCATGTACATTTACAACTGACATCACCTAGAGTCTCCAACCACTGATCTTTTTTTATTCCGCCGACCCCAACCAGCTAGTTCGCATTCCCCTACATGGCTAAAATGAACAGTCAAGGACTTCATCCACTGGTGTTTTGTTTTAGTCTGGCCACCTCGGACCTTTTTCCAGCCTGAACATACTTCGGCCAACATTGTGTGACGAGACAATCGGTGACTAAGCATACGTAACACATGTCGGAGCCATCCATCTCAGTCTATGGAGGTTCACAACTTCATCAACTGATTTACCTCTACTCCCTAAAACTCTACACCTGACTTCTGCATTACTCACATGGTGACACTACGGAATATGGCCTATACTACGAAGGAAACGGTGGTCAAACCCTTGAAGCCTACTCATGTCTTCCACCTTGAATGGCCATGTTTCACAGACATGGGGTAGAACAGATCGGACTGCCGTTCAGTAGACGCGACCCTTAATAGACAAACGGACATTACAACGGCGCCATAGATAGCGTAAATTGGCAAAAGCCAATCGAGCCTTTTGTATCCATGCAGAGATTTCATCGGCAACTGACCCACCAGGTCTGATCCTACTTCGCAGGTAAGTGAAGTGGTTGTGGCTTTATTTCAAACGATTGTTCTGTAGAAACTTAAAAGGGTTCTTGTACGCAGTTATTACTCATCGCATCACTTCACAGTTAAAATAGTTTGATTCCAATAAGATTTATGCTCATCGAATAGAAATCCTTTCGATAACTTTGTGCATGTTTGTATAGTAAGTAATGGTCTACACCTTTTTAACGAGTACTAACAATACTAATTGTTTGCTTAAACCTCAGTAGGTAGAGCTGGGTTCGAAGTCATCACCTGTTGGTGAGACTTCAAGTGCCTAGTCCATTGAGTCACAGTATCAAAAGGGGATAACTTCAGAAAGTCATAGATTTTGAAGAGAATATTGATCAGTAATCAATAAAAAAAATCTCTGACAACATATGGGTACTTGCTTAACATTAAACGCTAAGCATTCATCTTCTCGGTCAACCTAGCTGACATTAGCAGTCTTCAATTTACATATGTATTTCCTCATGTAGAATTCAGCTCAGTCTGAAATAACAAGAATCAGTGAATGACTACTGAAATCGATTATATGAATGCGGGACGAATCGATTAATTTACAGATTATTTGTATCATTGGAAATATAAGTAAATACCGATGAGCACTTTGTTTCATGTAAGCTACCAACATAATATGTGAAGAAAAAAACTGAATTAAAATATTTGTGCCTTTAGAAATTTTGAAGAAAATATCTGTGATATATTTCGTATTATTTCACTCTGCATAAAATAGAAGTCTTATTCCTTACCGGATTTGTGAAAAGTGAAGGTCATCACCAATTAATAACACATACACTAGGACACTATTTCATCTAGATGTTTGTTCAATCTTATTTATTGACTAGTTTTGAACAAGATGAAAATCGATTCAATTCAAAGTTTTGCTATCATTATAAATGTTCATTTTGCTCTGTAATAAACAATAGTAATGAACAACGATATCATTTTCTAAAGCTGTACAATCGTATTTATATATATCATAAACATATAACAGTAGTCTATTTATAAAACAATAGGGTATAATTACATCATAATCTTAGTGCTAAAAAAAGGCGGAATGAAGAATGCAAAGTAGTTGCGTAATAAACTAAGACAATAGAAATATCGAGGAAGGCAAGGGGTTTGACAGGGTGAAAATTGTTGTTAGATAAGAAACGCAAATATTGAGTGTCCACTTGTTAGACAGATGTGAAGAATGAGACAAGGGTCATGATGAAGGTGATAGTAATAAACTGATTAATTATAATGAAATCGAAAAAAAGTGAGTGTTAAGACCATGATAAGATGAGAGATTAAACATACTTCGTTTGCACGCAGAGATCAAGCTTGAGTTGATGAATTGCCAGTGCCTCCATTGTGTACAACTGTCGAAGGTGTACTCCTTTTGAACTATTCCATCTGACACAATAAATGACATCGAAAGAGGCTTCTGGTCTAGCTTTATGTCCAGAGTTGACCAAATGTTCAAGAATTGAACTGTTAATTGATTTACATTCTCCCCTCGACAACCATGCAGGATAGTGCTCAGAGATACGTTTGGAAAGCGTGCTTTTTGTGCGGTCTATATAACTACTGCCTTAGTTTATTACGCAACTACTTTATATTCTTGATTCCGGTTTTTTAGCACTAG
This sequence comes from Heterobilharzia americana, assembly GCA_944470555.2. NCBI lineage: Eukaryota > Metazoa > Platyhelminthes > Trematoda > Strigeidida > Schistosomatidae > Heterobilharzia > Heterobilharzia americana. The sequence goes on along the minus strand of OX104132.1, from coordinate 11,050,089 downwards.
GCCCTCGAGTAGAATCCCAATGGGAATCGACGAGTTGGGTATCTGAGGGTGACATGGAGGAGATCGTGTGAGGAGGAAATGAGAGCTTCCGGGCTGTCGTGGAGCCAGGTTCAAAAGATTTCAAAAAACAGAGTTCACTGGAGACGTGCTACTGAAGCCCTATGTTTTATTAGGAACCCAAGGAACAAATAATAATAGTAATAATAATAATTATTTTGTAATAGACTACTGTTATATGTTCATAGTATATATAAATACGATTCTACGGCTTTAGAAAATGATATCGTCGAAAAACAAAATTTTCTTCGCTGAATTATCTCTTCTCAATGAACAATAACTTTTACTGGAGTTTGGTTTTTTGAAAATACAGTTAACGTGTTATTTACCTCCACAGTATACACAGGACTGACTTCCTGAGAAAATTGAAACTTGAAAACTGTCAAACTACGTTATAAACTAAATGAAGTTGAAAAATGCACTGCCGTTATCAGACGTGTTACCGTCTAAGTTCCATAGAGCTTAATTGACATTAATCATGGTTATTCCAAACAAATATTGTGTGTAAAGAGTAATTTCGAATGTAGTTTTAGCTATTTTTAATCTAGAATGCCCGTATTAAGCTTACATGGCAACTAGCCAGATAAGTATTTAGTTTTAAGCTAGTCTCTGAGTTCTAATATCATCAGCACAGAACTTTTTTCTTGAATAATAATAATTGACTCTATTCCAAACGATATGTGATAGAATTTGGAATTCTTAGCATGATATATTGCAACAACAACAAAATACATGTACATACATACTCCTTTACAACATTTCGAATTATATTATGATAAAAATTTAAGTAATGTAAAGAGTATTAAAAAGGAGAAAATTTTACATTGTAAGTTAAATTATTGAAATAAGATTTTTAACTGTCACAAAGTCGATATGTGATTTCTGTTTTAACAAAATATGCGTGCTAGGTAAGGTACAGTCGAATTCTTATATTTAGCTGTACTAGCCTACAGTCTTATGTAGTTTCTTCTTGTCCTCTCTGAGGAGATATATGGAGAGAGCTGTGAATGAGGTGGATGCTTGGTATCAGTTAAAATTTCTGTAGTTAGTTGCTTGCTGGAATTTAAATGTCTTTCAACCACAGTGTTAGTAACTTGAGCCAGAGGCACACCACTCACCCTGCTGACAGCTTTTAAAGTTCTACGCAACATAACATGGTCATTTTTTAGAAGACTAGGAAAGATCAATGGGGAACAATAGAGAAGAATAGGTAAAATGCAGGAATTAATAAATTGTAAGAGTAGAGGTTGAGTTATGCTAGAGAGCTTCAGTTTCTTTATGTAATATGTCTAACGAAAGATTTTTTACAAGTTAACAAGATATGCGACAACCAGCAAAGGTCAGAAGTAAAACTAAATCCCAGGTAGTTAACACTCGATTTACTTTCTGCAGAAATACTATCAATGCAACAGGCGTCATGAGATTTAAACAGCTCACACAAGTCCTGTTTACGCCTGAGGCTAAAATCAACAGTCTGACATTTGAAAGCGTTTAACTTGAGACCATTTGAGAAAGACCACTGGCCAAATACAGACAAGAATCCATTTAATTTAGAGCAATCTAAGTGAGACTTAACTGGAATAGACACCGTCAGGTCATTAGCATACTTAGTAAAACTTGTTTCAACAGAATAATGTAAATTGTACGAAAAGAACGAAAACAGAAAAGGAGAAACTAGACCACCTTGAGACACACTAGCTTCAGTAAGGAATGAAGTCGAGCGCTTCCCTTCATAGATAGTATACTGTTTCCTTTCAGAAAAATAAGAATACAACCACTTTTTAACCGATGACTCAGTATGAGCTATGCCAAGCTTATTTGACAAGAGCGGTCTAGGCTGATGAGTAATCCAAAAAGGCACAAAGAACATACTTCACACCTTTGTCTAATCTAGAAATGATATTATGATGCAAGACAGTAGAAGCATCTAAAGTACTTCTCTTGTGTTTGTAAGCAAACTGTTTTGGATCTCTGAAAACCATCAATGAAGGCTCAATCAAAAGGAGAAGTAATTTCTCCATTGTCTTCAGGAAAGGGGAAGTGATAGCGATGGGTCGAAAAGCCACATCTGATCCAGAAGATGACTTAGGCACAGGTACAATTTTGATGTCCTTCCAAGCAGTGAGTATTGCGTTCTTAGAAAAAGATGCATTAAAGATATCTGTAAGGGGATGACAAAATGTCTGCACATTTTCTAAATATAATACTAGAAACACCATCAGGACCTAAGCTTTGAGATGGATTCAAGGATTTCAGACATTTAAATACATAATAAGTATTAAAACCTGGAAAGCAGCTGTTCATTAGTCTTTGGACATTAAGAAGGATGAAATCAGCTTGCTGACGTATAAATAACTTGCTTAACGCACAGACATTCGAACGAGTTTCTTTTGTTATCTGTTTTTTTACCAGTAAGCTGTTTAAATAATTTCCATATATTGGAAAAGTTCTTACACGATAGGAACTTCTGGTTGTATATAGTATTCAGACGTTGTATTTGAGGCTTAATTAGGCAATTAAGTCTTTTAACGCCAGGGTAATCTCTCGCCTTATACAACCTTTCCTTTTCTTTCCGGAGCCTCTTGAGATGAAGAGAGGAAAGTCGAATCTCATGTAAATTGTTTCAGACGGGTAGCAGATATCTAGACAGAATCTGAGGTAGCTTGTGATATTGGTGATGGTGTTGTCTAAAACTTAATCAGCAAATATAGTCCACCCTGTTTCTATGACTATGTTTCTCAAACGTAATATATTTTCTTATGAATAGCATCTGTACTGAACTTTCTTGGAAAGATATCCGAAACTTTTCTTGTGTAATTTGCCGTACAGTTAAGGCAAAACATATACCATACAGTGGTCATAATTTAGCAGTGGAGCCTGTTTACGGGTTTCATATATGTCAGGTTCATTTGTAAATACTAAGTCTAGGGTGTTGTCAAGACGAGTGGAAAAGTTAATCATATTTTTATGACCCAATGATACTAGAAATCTGCGGTCACATGAGTTAAAATCTCCATAGACCATAGACAAAGGGTTACAGAGAACGGGAGCAGCAAATTCAGTGAATTCACCGGCAAAAGTTGACAAATCTGAGAAACTGCAGTCAGGTGTGATAAAAATGCTTTATATATATATGTACTTGCTCAAATGTTTGAGACGATATTTAATGCTTATGCACTAAATATTTCCTTAGAGAAGCAGGAGCATACATAGTTGGAGGAGGACCAGTTGGTACTAATAAATATTGCTACACCACCACCACATTTCTTCTTCGAAAAGCTTCGATCTTGTCGAAAATAATTCGATAAACATTTGTGGACAAGAGTGACTTAAGGTATCAACTTTATTCGGAAATGACTTGCAGTTTGTGCTAAGTATTTCCGGAATAGTCATTTGGTCTATGGTCATAAGCTTGAGAGCCTGTTGGCATCTACCGTGATGCTTCTTCTTAATTCACCTATGAACTTGTAAAGCGACAGGTTGTTATGATTTTAAAAGCGCACAAGAGTATACAATACGATTGGATAACATAATTGAACTATTAGACCAATATAGAAAGCAAAAACTTGATGCAATCTATTCCATGATAAAAAGAGGTAGCCCAGAGTTCAAGCAGGCCGCCAAACAACGGTTTGTGCAAGAAAAACTGAAAATAAACACTACCACCTGAATGTTCCACGCATCCTACGAGTTGTTTTTACTATTAGAGATTTCTAAAACTTATAAGGCAGACTTTGTAAGACTCCGTGTTTTTCATTCTGTGTTAGTCAATGGTAATAGTGTTTCAAGAGAAAGTGAAATTTCTCAGGTTATTTGATGAATATATCTTCCTATGGAAATAGCAGTTAACCAGACGTTTCTGTGGTGTTAGCACGGTTGGTGTTGGTAGAGTTCATCATAGTGATAAGAAAATCAATCTTTGAACCATTCAAGTCACCACTAACCCTCTATGATACTAACATAAGTAACAGGTGGCGTTTGAAATTTCTGAAGCTTCCAGAAACATCTTCTCCATGAATTCAGACAAGCATATAGTTTAGGTTAAACCGAGACTTTTGTCAATCCTCTTCAACAATTCAGCATCAGTTGCAATCTACAGCAATGTAAAACCATTCAGTTTCACCGCTAAATTTTAAAATGCTAAACAGAATGACGCTGAATGACGTTGAACTAAATGAGACAATGGACATACCCTCTTTGATATAATTGGGAATTGTGTTCTGGTGATCCAGACATTTAGCTAACTAATAGTCCATGATGGTCCCAGTTCATTCATGTTTTTGCTATTCGATAGATGAAAATGTTATCCTTCATCTATTAAAATACATAAACAAAGTCAATAAGAAGGATAGTGATTATAACAACAAAGCGGAAACAAGCTTTACTGAAATATTTTGCACGATTTTGTAAAAAAAAATAACTGGCTAGTGAATCACTGAAGTGTCAAGGTCACTAGCATACGGACATCAACAATTTTTATGTATTCATTGAATTTGTACACAAATAAAAGTTGATTAATTTGTAACAACCTTGATGTTATAAATAAATATTTCTTGAGTTGGAAGTCGAGTAGTTTGCTGCATTGAAAAATCTGCAATATCAGTTATTGGAAACTGTTCAGCAAAATTTAATATCATCTGATTAGTAATTTAATGTACTTTTGTTTCCTTTCATTTGTCAGGTTTCTGATCACTTTGTACTCATGACACTTCTCATTTTCTAAAAAAAACAGATGAAAGTCCCCAACACAAATTGGTTAATCAGCTTAGAAAATCATAAACCGTTAATAAAGCGTGAAATGCCCATATCATGGGGTAGATTTTAGATTCCAGGAATACGATAATGTGGCTTCTACTTGAAGCCAATATTAGTCAGTAATTGTCCCACCGTTCGGTAGGCTTCAACTTTGAATTACCAATAAAAATAAATTTTTGCTCACTCTACTGTTCATTTTGTACTCTTAACTGGAGGCTAGTTCAGTACCAGCTAGCTGGTTCCTCTTATACCATTTAATACTTTTAGCATGAGCTTCATTCAGATGCAATAATCATTTTGTTTGAAGATATTGTTCTCGGGGGTGAGTTTGTTAAAATATTACTAGCTCAGAATTCCATACTGTCAGATATATTGTTTGAGATAAAGCAACTATTATTATTACTACCTAAAGTGAAAGCCATCGTCACATGGATTATTATTATTATTTGTCCCTTGGGTTCCTAGTGGAACATAAAGCTTCAGTAGCACGTCGCCATTCCACTATCTTCTCTCCAGTCTTTTCAACACAGCTCCACCACCGCCAACAAGCTTCCATTTATTCCTCACACCATCTCCCCCCTGTCACCCTCACCTCCGACATACAAAACTCGTCGTTTCCCAGAAGGGTTCCACTCAAAGGCCTCACCTGGTGCATTATCTCCCACCGGTCTTCTCAGTGTCAATGTCAATGTCCAATCCAATCCATCTCCACTTTCTGCTTGTGCATATTTGTTGGGTAATGGCTTGTTGGTTAGTTCATTGCCACCCAGCCAACCAACCAACTAGAGTGACTTCCTTGTTGCTTATTCTTATTACTCTCGTCTTCTCATCTGATCTTCAGTGTCAGCATCGAGTGAGCGTAGATGGCATCTGTTGATGATGCATGTCTGTAGTTTGTTGGAAATGCTTTTTGTAACACGCCAAGTCACTCAACTATCACATAGAACCACTGACTTGACTAACTTGCTGTTCAAAATCCGAATCTTATTCACACATTATGCTGAGTGTAGTGTAGTGTAGTAGATCTGCAAACTGATTTCAGATTAATGCAGGAAGGCTTGTTTTGCTATCTTTCCGATCCTGACTGACTTTGATATGCTGATGTGTTGGTGTGTTGCCTGTAGTTGAGATGATGCTGCCTAGATGGGTGTGGGTGTAGATGTAGGTGAAAGAGGCTACTTCTTTTATATTTATCATGTTGGTGATAATGATTGGCGCTTGCTGTTGATGCTGTTATTGTTGTTGTTTAGTATCTTCATCACCTCTCTCTTCTCTACATTCACTTGAAGGATGTGCCGTCTTCGCTGCCTCATCTCACCTCGCCTCACCTCGCCACTTCTGCCAACTCATTAGTTTTAGCCTGTATACATATCTTCCAGTTTGTGCGACACTAGACATTAGACATAAATCATCATCGTTGGCGAAATCCAAGTGTTCTAGTGTGTTTTCATCGGTGAAACAGTGTATGACCATCTTCTGACTCCTCACAGTTTGTTGTATGATCCAATCTAGTGGACCAGAATCACGAGGATGATGGGTGATAGTTGGTGGCAGCGTTGTCTTGTTCCTGTCTTCAATTCGAGAACGTCATTGAGGTTTCCATTGTGAATGAGTTGGTGTATGGCGTCTTCATCTGTCTGTTTAATGAGGTTAGAAAAGGTTTGTGGTACCGAAACCGTAGTGTTGAAGCAGTTTCCAAATCACTTCTCGGTCGTCTCTGTCGAAGATAGAAGAGCACTGTTCCACTCAACTGACCTTCAGGTGTTTAAAATCCCATCGGACTGACGATGTGGCCTTTAAAACTGATTTTTTCGACACTTGGATTAGTTGCATTACAGTTCTTTTCACTAATCGCGTAAGCACAGCGGCTTGTGCAAGACAAGCCGAAAATAAACATTACCACCTCATTAAAAATAGCCTTTCAGGAATAACAGGAAGAGGACAAAGATATGTTGATCACTGCCAAGGAAGCTCGTAGTATATAATAATAATAACAACAGTAATAATGATAATAGTAATAATAATAATAACCGCTCTATTCTAAACAGCATGTGTGGTACATTATGGAACTTGCAGCAGGTAATATTTCAATAAATACGCTCCCCATATAAGATTTTTAAAGGAAATAATTATTGGTATAGCGTTATTAGAAGACGAAGTTTATCTGAACAATGTGATGTATTTTCGAACAATCTGATCACAAATTTACTTGTCAAGTAAATTTATGTAAAACCGAAGAGTGGGATGACAAATACAACAATTAACACAATTGGGGATTAAAATTAATTGGGAAAGATGAGAATAAACAGGAAGTGACATAGTTTATCCCAATATTGGTAAGAAAATAATTTTACCAATTAAGGTAGGTGTAGTGTAAGAACAACTTGTTTTTGTGAACATAAAGGTGATTTCAATTCGTATATGACTATCGTAGTGGGCGTTGCTGATAAGAATGCATATAAGTAGTATATATGGAGAGGGTGGCAGGAATCATAGGGAATTACCGGCAATGAGTAAGGTTTCTGTCAAGAGCAACGTAAAGGATAACGCAGGCGTATTACAGTGGATGCTTCTGATAAAAGTGTATGAAGAGCGGATCAAAAGCAAATCAAGAGAGGAACGGAAGAGGAAAGAAGCACATTTGCAAATGACTGGGTTAGTGCAAGGTGTACCATGTGTAACGACTACCGTCGAGTTTATCAGGCCGTCCCTTCTTCGCTTCCACTAATCTCGATATACGTTGCTGACCATTTCTATGTAAATCTTTGAAAGCTATTTCAATGTTAATTTTGTGACCCGTATCCATAATATGTTTAGCTATAGATGAAGATGATAGTCTCCCACCAGCGTTTATAACAGTCACACGCTTCATTTTTTTTTGAAACCATTTAGGTACATGTTCTCCCACCCTCAGCTGCATGGCTCGATTACTCCTGCCTATGTATGTGTGTCCAAACACATATGTAAATTGGCATGTACAATGGGATGTGATGAAATCACTGATGAAATGATTAGGTTTTTGGTGAAGCATATGTTTTGTTTTTTCTACAATGATAAGATTAGCTGCGTGTTATGTTTTCTGAATGGCTAATCTTAGATTTCGTCTCGAAATTATACTATTCAACTCGCCTCTGTATGATAGAGTGATATGAGTGTTTTTCTTAGGTGCTGCCTGACTTCTACTACGGTTTATAAACTTCAACAGATATCCATTTTCCAGTTATTTCATATCTTTATCAATCCTATCTGATGTTAAGGTATGATAGATTCTACTAAACAGGAATTTTACTAGACCATGGCTGTATTGGATCGGATGAAAACTGTGAAAATTTAGGTATTGTCCCGTGCATGAAAGATCTATATAAACTAACCATCTTACTGAACCATCTTGTCGACTCAGGAGTAAATCTAAGAATGGCAGTTGATTATTATTCCCTTTCTCACAAGTTAGGCTGATATGAATTTGTACGACGTTAAGTCTTTTTAGTAGACAAGCCATATAATCATGCCTCTCACAAACCACTATGATGTCATCAACATATCTCTTGTAAAGAGGAACTTTAGCGATGAGATCACCAGGCAGATTTTCGATATATGATATATAAATATCAGCTAGTAATGGTCCTAACGGACTACTCATAACTGCACCGTCAACTTGTCGAAAGCGTTCACCTTCAAATGTGAAGTGAACTTTCTTGGTACATGACAATAATAGGTCCTTCAGATCATTTTGAGTAACAGGAAACGGAAGGTTTCTACAAGATATGTAGTCACAGAGAATGTTAATAGACTTGGACAACAGCGCGTTAGTGAATAAACAATTTACATAGAAAGAGTACATAGTTTTGTTTCTAGTATTCATGTTATTAAGACAGTCAACGCTATCACAATTCAGAAAAGGGACTAATTGTTTCAAATGATTATTCCATCTGCATAGTGTTACTAATAACAGTATTGAAGGCACTAATATGAAATATGTAGCTGATGCTACATCAGCATCTGGTCTGGAGTTGGTGATGAATATAAAGTCGAGTGCGATTATAGAGGTGGTAGCTCAGTCAGACAGTAAAAGAATCTGTAATTCGATATAGGTGTGATAGGAATGGTAATGTGCTGTATTTCTGAGCGTTTATACGTCCATTTTCATCTAACTTAACGTTTTTACTTTGTTTAGTTCTTAGCTTGAGGAACGACAGTTTGAAAACATTTTAAAAACGTACTAGTGTACATAATAAATTTAAAAAAAACATATCTGAAAAACTGAAACAAACAGAAAGGGAAGAATATAATGAAAGATATACTATGGGGAAATATTCTGATAGCCTAATGTTTCAGAAGGTTACCGGTTTGACTTATAGTGGTAAATGTCCTGGAAGTATGCACAAATCGGCTTGCGTTTGGACAAAAATACCAACATCGAACTGTATTTCTTGAAGACACTAGGGATCTGTTCATTAGATAATTGTAATACTTTTTGTAATATAGAGCTTCATAATTTACACTGACAAAGGCTAGAGTTCTTGGATCTGTACAGGAAGGAAAATCGTTGTTATTTTGGTCCTCAACTTTACACAACCCCACAATCTGAAGCAACTTCTAATTGTTTAACCAACCTTAATCACTCAACAATACAGTAGCCTGGTCACAACAGCACTACAAAAGAGCATTAGATTTTGCCTAAATAAACGAACCTAGAAGTTATGTAAAATCAGAAGACTGTCTGAAAGATACCGCTCCTAAACAACTTGAGTAGTCAGAAACCACTCAGGCTAATCAGTAGCATTTAGCTACCCAAATCAGTGATCTAAACACTGAACTGCTGTTTCGCTTGTTTGAGCCTGAGTTGATTACCACTGTACCCGGAAAAAGTCATCCAATAGCGAAGAATTAGTTCAGATCATCTGAATCCGGCTAACTGACTTGTATGATTGACCTACAAATCGGTCTTACTGGTTCAAGTTGTTCAGTTGTCATGTCTTTTGATAGTTCATAACACATTTGTGTCAGAGGTCACACCTTGTGATCTCAGCTGAATGGTTTCCATTGGAAACCTTGTTGACATCACAGTTGACTGTAATCAGAGACGTAACTGCTAAACTTTCAGGTCACAACTAACCCCCCCCCCCCCATAGGAATGAATTAGGTGTACAAATTAGTCACCAGCAGATAACCAGTGGATCTCTTCAGTTCTTAGTGTTCAGTACTGATCAAAACACATCGACTATTCCAAATGTATTTTTTCTCAATGCTGTTCAGAATAAGTTCAGTAGTGTTCACCCGGCAATCAACTTCACAATGGAAGAAGAGAAAAATGATAGTATCCCATTTCTTGATGTTCGATTGGTAAGAAGGTCAGATGGAACCTTGAAGCAAAGTGTTTATAGAAAGCCAACATCAACAGGTCAATATACGCACTTCATTAGTGCTGTACCCCTCCAATACAAAAGGAACCTAGTGAAATGCCTAGCATACCGTGCCTCAGATATTCGCTCAGAGGATGCTATAAAGGAAGAGTGTGCCACCATCCGTGATCTGCTTAGTAGAAATGGCTACCCAGACAAGTTTGTAACAAAGTACATGAATATTACGAGGGTTAAGACAACAATGCCAACAATTCCTAAGAAGCAAATCTTCTTGAGAGTGATATTGCCAGTGAGATCATCACACAACACATAAAAAGAGTCTTGCATAAAGCATTCCCAGCCGCTAAATTATGTCCCGCCTTCTACAACCGCCCGATTCTAGGTGCAAGAAATAAAGACAAACTGCCTGATTCTGCCACTTTTATGTGCATTTATCAATTCGACTGCTCCTGTGGAACGAGTTACATTGGGCATACAATGAGGCAGTTCTATCGTCGAATTTCTGAGCACCACCCATCGTGGTTGAACAAGGGACAAATTAGAACTATAAAGAGCTCCATACTTGCACACTTAGTTGACACAGGACATCAAGAAATATATTTCTTCACTCAATCAGTCTTTTTCTAAATGTCTAAATGGGAATATTCAATGTATCCCAAATGTGATCGATAGATCTTAGCTACAAGGTCCAGATAGATGCATCGATTACCTACTGGTGTCTATTTTGTTAAGTGCAACATGTTGGATGGTCGGATTTTATTGATAGAATGTGTTACTTGACCTAGGCTTTGTAATTTTTGACATCTTTCGACACTGGTTACCTGTGAATCATAGGAAAGTAACGTCATTCCTGATATTCAAATTAATACCACTCATTCTCTCAGTTGTGTTGTTAATGCTAAGAGAAAGGGTGAATATGCTGAATTTCTTTCACGTTCTTATCCGGAAACATTCATTAATCTCCCGCATTATTGGGAAAGCTTCGTAATAACACTTAAAAGCTCACAGACTGACGACGTGGATAAGAATCTTTTAAAAAATATGAACTTCCCTAAGACTTAAGATACCCTTCACTATAAAGTTTCACCGAACAAGGTGCACATCAGTTCCCTGTAGCTATTCAACATCACATTTCCGGTAGAATTCAAGGTATTTTACACTACAAAATATCTGAAAGGAAAAAGCAAACGTTGAAAACCTTAGATTACCATAAAATATACCTTATCCTTTTCTTAAATTCGTTGGGACATCATTGAAATTTGTCATTAACATGAGTAATTAGTCTGAGTTGTAAATTTGAAACTAATTCGAATACTTGTTGTTTTTTAGACAATAAACTTTTTTCCAATACTGAGTGTCTTACTACTCCTGATACTAAATGCAAAGCAGTTCAGTATCATGTTCTTCAGCTTGGTTTAGACAATGAACAAACTCGATCGATAAAGGTGGAAGATGAGTGGAATATACCAGTTACCGATTTAAGTAGCTGAAGGTCATTAATATAGGAGTAAAACTTCGAACCTCTGATAGATTGTAATTCCATTTTAGTCTGTTTATTAGAAATGTTACACAATGAAATAGTATCATTTACTGGATAAAGTTTTGGTCACAATTTATTGTCCATATTCAAAGACAATGAAAAAAATGGTTAGTTTTGACATAACTAGCCTTTACTCGAATATACCGATAGACATGACTTTAGAGGCAGTTAGAAATGGGCTTAAGGATGATAATGAGCTTACTCGTCGAAATAAGGTGAGCGATCGAGGAAATCATGATAGGAGTACGATTGTCCCCAACATCTATAGTTTTTAAGTTTCAAAATAAAACAAATAAGCAAACTGAAGGTGCTGCCATAGGAGCACCAATATCCCCTATCGTCGCAGACATATTTATGCATGGTTGGGAACAGATGGCTCTTAGAACATTTAGTCCTACCTCAAAGATATGGTTGCGATGTGTAGATGATACGTTTACAGTAGTGAAATCGGAACACATCAATAGGTTCTTGGCACAGATAAATTCAGTAGTGAATGAGATCCAATTTACCTATGACTTAAAAAGTGATGAAGGTGAGCTAGCAATATTGGATTGCAAGATTAAATAAACACAAGACAGAAGTTTAGAGACAATTGTCTGCAGGAAACCTACCAATTCGGATCGCTACTTGGGCTTCAAATCCCCCCACACCATCTCAGTTGAAGTAGGCTTAGTTAAATGCCTAAATGATAGTGGAAAAGCTTACTAGTAGACCAGAAAATCTATGACAAGACATTAGAAACATCAAAAATACCTTACACGTCCCAATAATTACCCACCTAAATTTATAACTGAGTTCAGAAGAAATCGAAAGAAAAGTGTTACCAGTAGTAGTAGTAGTAGTAGTAGTAGTAGTAGTAGTAGTAGTAGTAGTAGTAGTAGTAGTAGTAGTAGTAGTAGTAGTAGTAGTAGTAGTAGTAGTAGTAGTAGTAATACAGGTGTTATTAATAATAATCCCACTACTAATGGTAATAATGATGACAGGGTTGAGAGGGAATTCGAAGCCTCGGTTGTGTTATCATACAAAGAAGGAAACTCGGAAGCAATATGAAGAATTATCAATAAAGCTTGGATTAAAGTGGTATTTAGACCAACAAGCTGGTTTACAAACAAGCTTTGTAGTTTAGAAGATCCTATCGATGCAATTATGCAAAATAATCTGGTTTACCAAATCCATTGCAATGAGTGAGAGGTCAAATACATGGGTCAAAGTAGTCGACCATGGTCGATTACAATAACACAGCACCAAAACTTAGCTAAATCAAGATTAGTAGATCGTAATGAGATGAGAAATTTAGAAAAAAGCTCGACTATAGCTCTGCACGTAAATACACAGTAGGGTGTGATGATAGAGCAACAACGTCAAAAACTAACTTAGTTGGCTGGAGGGAGAGGTTGATAACCGAATCTTTGTTTATCGAATCAGTACCAAATACATAAAGTAACAGGGATGATTTTACATCTATTCCAGATATACAGAAAATTCTACTACTCTTGCCAGCACAAAGAGGGGGAGGAAATCAGGACTATATAAACTCTGTCTCAGAGTTGCGGAGTTACCTGATATGGATATGGATAGTCAAACGACTGTGATCTGAATACAGAATAACCGTTTCATTGGTTTGAAATCCAGCTGACCACTGCATCGGCTTGCCTCGGATACCTGAGTTATTCAGACCACCCAAGTTCGGGTTAGATACTTGAGTGAACTGGTCATACTTGGAATTCGTCCGATCAGGGTTTCGACCACCCTAACCTGTTTGATGAGCACTGCTGCTCAGCATCTGTGGTCTATTATTACTCATGTCAGTGAGTAGTATATTTTGTACAGATTTTATGCTCGCAATCTTGACATCAGTCAGAATGCTGAGTGGTCTGCGATATGGTGTAAATCGTGTGAAAATTTTAGGACCACTTGGGTGTGGCATGAGATTATAGCAGTCAGAAGTGCCCCAGAGAATAAGCTGAGCTGAATGAAGTTTTGTCAGAGTTGCAAAATGTTGACAACTAAAAGTTAACCTTTGTTTAGTACTTTATATACGCTCAACACATAGAAAGTGTTCACAAGTGATTGGTGATGGTTAGGGATTCCGTGTAATGACAAAATAAGGGTCAAATACTTCCTGGTTTCAATTGACTTGTGATGACAATTATCTTCAATTCTTTTCTGGCAGTTTAGTTGCCAAAAAAGTGTGGATTTCTCTGGATAGAACTTTCAACATCAGTCTAGTTACGCTCTTCAGTGCTGCTTCCCCAGAAAGTCTTTTGTTGCGGACTACAGAGTTATTACAAACAAAATGGATGTATTTCATTTTGTCCCATAGACATACTGATGCTTGGAGATAATATTCACAACAAAGCTTAGTGTAAAGGAGAAGTGATTTCATCATTTTAATGTCACTTATAAATGCAGATAACTGTGTATATTTCTGGAAAGATACCTTAGTGATGACCTTTAAAGGTAACTGAATAAGCCCCGAGGTTCTGAACCACTATAATACTGTAATCCTTAGTTGTTATTATATTAGTGCAAAGAAGTTTCCATGGCAGACTAATATCAGTGGAAGAGTCATTGAAAACCTGGGAGTATGACATAGCTGTTTCATACTAGCACCCACGAACCCGTTATGAGTTGAGCCGAGGACCGTCACTTCCGATGAGGAGCAAAGTAACATAGCCGATGGGTTGAGATCGACTGCTTCACTTTTCCTGCTACTGTCTACTATGTAACATAGTGCAAGCAACATTTAATATCATCCATGAGCATCGGTCCCCAACCTTGGTTTGCATGATCCATAACTCTTTCTCCAGTGATCCCAAACACAGACGAAACAGAAGTTCAGTGCTTCGAGGATTTCACTGGTTTTCTAATTATTGTCAATTCACGAGGAGAACTGCCTTGACACCAACAGTTTCAAAAAGTCTATTCAAGTTGCTTATTCACTAAAATGCCTCGGAATAGATTTCTCATTACCCTGGTGAAGTGAGTGACAGAAGTGTTGTGATGCCTCAGTTTTGTATAAAACATTGTTATTGATCTGAACATTTTAACGTGTCACCGTTTTTACAGAATGACCAATAGTCTATTTTCTACCCACATTGTAATGTAGTTCGCTGATTAGTTAATCTTTACCCTTACTATGCGAATTTCTCCAATCGTGGAAAAGGTCACTTGTCATGTGTATACTTAGTCACTTGTTTTGGATTCAACTATTATTATATTCTCGGAGTAATACACTCTCCCATCATCCAGCTTCGGTATTCTCTCTATTCGTCCCAGGCTTGCAGTCACTGAATATTACGTACCAAGTTAGCTGTCAGCTAAGCGTACGTATTATATTCCTTTCAGAATATATAACCATTAGTGTTCGAAACCATAACAAGACAATACGCAATAAGAGAACGCCACTAACGTAGTAAGACACTTGAACTGCATATGAATAGTGATTGTTCTCCCTCACAAACTCATACTTCAATGAATCAAGAAAATCACAAGACAAAAACCAACCT
Organism: Heterobilharzia americana; assembly: GCA_944470555.2. Lineage (NCBI taxonomy): Eukaryota > Metazoa > Platyhelminthes > Trematoda > Strigeidida > Schistosomatidae > Heterobilharzia > Heterobilharzia americana. Next base: position 11,034,865 of record OX104132.1, on the reverse strand, counting down.
GAAACTGTAAGGAAAACACTTCATTTGACAAGAGCACATCATTCATACACACTTCTACTCAATCTATAAAACCACTAGGTCACAAACTGGATACTCATTTCGATTGGCCGACTGTAGGATAAATTGTCCAATTACATTTTTCCTGACCATACAGTAACATGAAATATAAGTTAAAATTCAAAACGTCTACCGTGGAGGTTGATGAAATGGAATGCTGATTTCGATTCAATCCACTTCTTATCGATCTTCAAAAAGTCACTAATGTACAGTAATGCATTTTGAGGTTAATGCGAATTTTATGCTTTAGGTAGCATTCACTTCGGACTGCATAGTCTGACTATATAGCCAATTTAAATTAGTAGGAAAGAATGGACCATTGAAATCCGACCCATTGACTAGGTGGTTAACAAGTTCGCTGCGAGATCTGAAGGTTCCGAGTTCAATACCTGGAAGGATCATGCGTGCGTATTGTTTAAGAGGCCTATACTGGGTCAAGGCAGATGTTCAATACTCTCAGATTTTCAATAGTTTTCAACTCATGTTCGTCCGTGATAAATACTACCTTGAACTAAACCTGAAACTAACATTGTCTTAATAAGTTTACACACAATGATAGGTTTTTTTACATTTTGGTATGTTCGACAGATGTATTGATTCACCTATTTTGCTAAAGTTAGAGGTGAAGTGTGTAAATATCGATTTTATTAGTGATCTTTCTGTCGATTCGAATTTACTGAACTTTAGTATGTTAGTGTTGTTATAATCGATATCATCAATTTTATTATATTATGTATGAGCTGCTATCGATCAACTTTTTCAAGGATTCAAGTGTTTGTCATAAATGGCTTATCAGACAGTTTGTACACGGTATTTTGTACTCAATGTTATTCTTGTCTAATATTTTTAACAGGATATTGGTTCGATTTCATTTTTCATGAGATCCACTGGTTTAAATGCTATAGAAATATTAACCCTTTTAAGATTTCTTCAAATTGCCTCTGATGTACGCTTCTTGAATGGTGTTACTTCTTGTAGTTGTTTTTCGTTTCTTCTTATCGATGTTTCGTGAATGAATTGTTGTGAGGAATGATCATTGAAGTGACTAAGGGGATAATAATAAATATGCAAACGATAATAACCTGATGAGACACTTGAACTGTATATGAATAGTGATTGTTCTCCCTCACAAACTCATACTTCAATGAATCAAGAAAATCACAAGACAAAAACCAACCTGAAACTGTAAGGAAAACACTTCATTTGACAAGAGCACATCATTCATACACACTTCTACTCAATCTATAAAACCACTAGGTCACAAACTGGATACTCATTTCGATTGGCCGACTGTAGGATAGATTGTCCAATTACATTTTTCCTGACCATACAGTAACACGAAACATAAGTTAAAATTCAAAACGTCTACCGTGGAGGTTGATGATATGGAATGCTGATTTCGATTTAATCCACCTCTCATCGATATTCTTCAAAATATCTGAGTGAATTCCACCAGTTTTCACAGTCGAAAACTAACCTCAGTTGACGTGAATATATATTGAAATTATGATGAAATGTTGGTTATTACGGAAATCAGGTTTCGACGAGAGCCAATACACTCGAAGTGTGCATGTTATCTTTCTGTGTTTGTGTTAAGTATCTTTGCACAAAAATGTCAAGATATCATATGTTAAATGACTGAAATGTGGAGTAAATAATAATCACATCGATTAACTAACGTGATGGATTGTTTGTCAGACTAAAATGGTTATAACGTGGTTGTCATCATGTCTGAAAATTGATTTTAAATTGATGGTATTTCGAAGCTAAGAATAATGTGTATAGGTTATACATGAGGCGTACGAATCAACAAATTCTTGCTGTTTAAAGTATATAATTAATGTGTTGTTTTTATACTATTCGTCTGCTGTTGTGGGTAATTAGTTGAATTGCTCGGTCTGTTTTGTCAGATGGGCTGTTATACCTCCTGGTTACTCATTCATTATGTTGGTGTCAGCTTGGTGACTGACCATGAAATCTATGATGTGTGTCTTGTCCTATTTCACAGTCATCAGATGGATGTGTGTGCACCTGAGTGAGTGATGTTTTTGCCACTGAGACTTCAACCTCATACCCATCGCTTCACACGAACGAGTACTGTATGTAGTAGTGTATGCATGTGTTCAAGGTTTGTGCATTTATGAGTAACACTAACACTAACACTGATGAAGTTGTTTTCTGCACTGTGAACAAGATATAATCGTTAACAGATTATTATTTGATAGGTATGAGTTGTCAACTGGAATTTCTAGAGCTGATTGTGATGTTTGTTAGTTGTGATGATATTCACAGTTTTGTAGGTGATCATGATGACTGTACATGCAATGGTTAGAATCAATTGGTTGTCTAATGATCTATGAATGATCTATTTAGCTGACTACTTGTTATTTGATCTTCACTTCATACTCATATGATTTGTGGTGAGTTTAATAGATGCTGTATCAACTGAAACCGTTGTAGTTCAACTGGTTAGTTGACACTTTGTATATGTGTCATGATTGTGTTGTTAGGCTTTAATGGTTGACAGGATTGTGACTAAATATTCAGTTTACAGTTTACGGTGGGTTCGATTGCTACGGTGGTTGTCTAAATTCTTCCCCAAAGTGTTACCAATCCATGTCGGTCACATAACATTTCATTGTGACTGAATGCTCCTGACAAGTGTAATGCATTGATATGCAATTGTATTGTTGTATGAAGAAGTCTTGTCATGATGGAGATGTGGTAGGCGTTAAAACACCAGACTGACAATAAGTATTTTTAGAAATAGCAGCAGTTTCTGATTATTTGGTCAATTTCTTCTCAGCCATGATGAGGATGAGACTTGAATTTGAGTTGAGATGGGAGATGGATGTCGTGGTCTGTCTGTTTTCAGTTTGTCAAAGATGGAGTGAATTCATGTGATGGGATTAGAGAAGTGATGATTATTGTGCAAGTCTACGATTTCTAGATGGGATTTGATATAGTTATTCTGTGGATAAATTTCGATTTACAAGTTGGTGAGCCAATGAATGGTGTTTCTTAAGCTTTAGATTTTCATGTAATGGTTGTGATGAAGAAATGTAGTTTTATAATGGAAGGTGTGTAATTCAGAAGTGTATGGAGAGGGATGAATTGTAGAAGAGAACCCTCCTTTTTTACCATCGGTGTAATACTTATGACGGAGGGTGTCAATTATCGGAATTTTTTTTCTGTGGGAAACATAGTTTGAAATGCATAGCTTCTCCCGTAGCGCCTCATGACTTTAAATGTTGGTTTCCACTTAGTCCGCTTCCCATGAGTTCTTCAGTGACATTCACAATAATACATTCCTCTCTTTTCATTTATCATCCAGGCATGTTGTTAACTTATGTAATTTGTTTTCCAGTCCCTGTATTAACCTTTGTTCCACTGTGATTGCATGGCCTGAGTAGTGATTCATATATCTTTCCGAATGCGTTGGGCTTCGATCCATACTTGTTTTTAGTTCACCATCTATTTTTGAGTTGATTTTACGTTTTAGCATCGGCAGTTCCTTCAGTTTATTCTCCATTTCCGTAGTGAATTCTACTGAGTCCAGCTGATTGAGAATAAAATTCTTTCATATCATTCTTAATTTTTATTACTAGAGTATCACCGACACATCTTACCTATGAAGGATTGTAGCTAGCAGTGGAATGTAGGATGCGCATTTCGTCCTATTTGGGACTCGTTAGCTGGATGCACCTGCTTCCCGGTGAGTGATGTTGTTCCAATCCGGACTAGGACTCAACAGCGATCGCTTCAAACTCCACAGCGTTATCCACTACATCACCGAGCCATGATATCCACTTCTTGTGCAACGGGTATAGTTTTAGTATATGATTGCTTTTTATATGATACCGTCATTGATTGGACCGAATTGAACGGTCTCTATTGGTATATAGGCTCCTGTGCGGATGCCTGGATATTGTCAGCGTTCTAATTATGTTAATGAAGGATCGTGGCTAACAGTGGAGCCCACGTGCCAACAAAGACCGATCAATTCGTTCCAATCAACGACGGTATCATATAAAAAGCAATCATATACTAAAACTATACCCGTTGCACAAGAAGTGGATATCATGGCTCGGTGATGTAGTGGATAACGCTGTGGAGTTTGAAGCGATCGCTGTTGAGTCCTAGTCCGGATTGGAACAACATCACTCACCGGGAAGCAGGTGCATCCAGCTAACGAGTCCCAAATAGGACGAAATGCACATCCTGGATTCCACTGCTAGACACTACCCATCATCACTATAGTGTGATCAGACTGCTCAAAACGTATTGCGCGAATACATCACATTTCTCAGATAATCTCCATCCTCTTATTACACTATGCAAATTCATGAAAGGGACTAATTGCTTCAAATTCCTGAAAAGAAGGCAACCGTTAATCACAGGAAATGATAAAACATTAAAGATGTCAACTTATGGAAAGCCAGATATCTCACGTAACATGTATTTGAAGCAAAGTCGACTACAGATTGGCTTCCCTGTAACATGAACGAAAAACAGAGGATGGGAGGTAATTCCATATTAGATTTGTTTATTTGATATAAAGCGCACAGTGATACAGTATTATTTACTTGATTACGTTTCGAGCATAAATTATTGCTCATAATCATATCAATGTAATCACACTTCTTTCGACATCTGATTTTATAGTCCTGTCACCTGATCTCTCTTTGTTTTTTGTTTTTTGATTGGTAGTAAAGTTTTCCATATCTCTGGTATAGGTGTTGCGTCATTCCTATTACATGTGTTGGGTGTGGATTCGATGAACAAAGATTCAGTAATTAATCTCTCTCTCCACCTAGCTATATTAGACTTAAGTACAGTGGTTTTGTCCCATCCTATTGTGTGGTTGTGTGTTAATGAATGTAATGCAATGGCTGAGTGTTTTTCTAGGTTATTGATCTTATTGGGGTCTGCGTTCTATGTTTAGCTAAATTCCTATGTTCTGTTAATCTAACTGACCCCGACCGGCTAGTTTGACCTATGTATTTGACTTCACAGTCATTACATGGAATTTGGTAGATTATATTATTTTGCTTAATTGGTTCTATCGGATCTTTTAGCCGACAAAGCTTACCTCTAAGTGAGTTTGTTGGTTTAAATGCCACCCTAATTCCAACCTTGTTGAGAATCCTACGTATGGTTTCTGATGTTCCTTCCTTGTATGGTATCACAATAGAGGTGTTGATTTCCTTTCTACTTATGTTGTCACTATTATTTGTATTTGTATTAGTGTTATTATTTTGCTTCTTATGCGTCCGTGTGAATTTCTTAATAAAATGATGGGGATAATTATTAATTATTAACGCTTCTTTTATGTGTTTCAATTCCTTATTTAAGTCCTTACAATGACTAGTGAGTTTCTCAGCTCTGTTATTTAGACATTTGACTAAACCCGCTTTAACTGACACTGGATGAGATGACTTGAAGTCTAGATACCTGTTAGAATGTGTTGGTTTTCTGTAGACGGTAGTATCTAAACCACCATCTATCCTTCGTTTTATTCTGCAATCCAACATAGGTAATTCTCCTTGTTCATTTTCTACTTCGTAGTGAATTGGATTGCGTTAACTACTGAGTTTATGTGTGTCAAGAAACTGTCGATATGTTCCGATTTCAACACTGTAAATGTGTCATCTACATATCGCCACCATATCTTAGGTGTCGGATTATATGTTCGTAAAGCCATATCTTCCCAACTATCCATAAATATATCTGCTACTATAGGGGATATTGGTGATCCCATTGCTACTCCTTCTGTTTGTCTATATCTTTCCCTGAAACTTGAAGACTGTCGAGGTTAAGCATAACTGCACTCCTAACATGATTTCACCAACCGATGCCTTGGTTCTTTGAGTAAGTTGTGAGTCAGTATCTAGTTGATTTCTGACTGCCTCCAGTGCCATATTGATTGGTATTTTAGTATAAAGACTTGTTACGTCATTCTCTTCTATGTGCAGGTCATTAAGTTTTTGTTTCAACTCGTAAGAATTTACTAGTCTAGAGTTGGAACGGTCTCTAACAGGACGTAATACTGATGCTAAATACTTTGATATCTCATATGTTGGTGTGTTCGGAAGTCAACTATCGGCCTAATGGGATAACCTGCTTTATGAACCTTAATAGTACCGTAAATTCTGCTAGGATTATTAGTTTTTGGCATTAAAGTAAACCATTCGGACTTACCTAGAGATGGCTTCAGTCGGCGTATCAGATCTGTTGTAGATTTCTTAATTTTATTCATGACAGTATCTATAGGTTTCTTAATCTCTTCATATGGCCCTGTTTGGATATGTTCATCCATTTTTTTAAGATAATCCGATTTGTCCATAACTACTGTTGAGTTACCTTTGTCAGATTTAGCAATTACTATACTATTATCCTTTCGTAGATTGTTTAAAGCTGAATTTTCCAGTTTCGTTAAGTTTCGCTGTGTCTTCTTTTGTTTTTTAAGTGCTAATGCACACTGCGCTCTAACCTGTTCAGCAGTTGTCACATCCACCGAGCTTAATGCTACTTCTATGCTAGGTATGACATCTTCTGGTTTTAGATGATCTACTGTTATGTTAAAGTTTAGCCCTTTTTCAAGTACTTTCACTTATAGAGGATGGGAGGATCTAACAAGAACAAAAATAGTTTTCCAATTATATATAGCAGAAAATATTTGTGGACATTAGAAACCTGGACGAGTAAACCGAAAAAAAATTGGTGTTGTTGAAGATTCCTAGAGAATTCTTAAATAGCCAGCACATCATTTCTATCTGATATTTTGACCTAATAGTTCCAGAAGAAACAGGAATAGCCAGTACCACAAACCTCTCGGTTGAGCTTCAGCGACCGTCTAGGACTCATATAAAGTTAGTTATCAGAAGGGATTTCCATCTCATTTTTTCTTAGCCTGTACAGTTGCACCAGGTAACACAGAATTTATAACTTTATCAAAGAATATACATTTGTAGTCATATGGTGTTAGTTAACATATATGAAATCTGTTTTGCCGAAAAAATTCTATAGATTTTGCTATACTACTAGAAAAAATGTACTAGTAGAATCTTGAGCTGCTAAGTGAAGTCAACTTGTTTATTTAGCAGACACTGAAAGCATAATTTTTTATCATTCGGCTAAAGTATTTCTTTTGTAAGTGCATTTTCCTTTTATACGTTAACTGAAAACTTAAACAGAAACCAACCAACTATTATTACTATTCTTATTTGCCCCTTGGGTTCCTAGTGGGACATAAAGATTCAGTTGCACGTCTCCATTCCACTATCTTCTCTCCAGTATTTTCAATTCACCTATACAACTCCCCACAAGCTTCCATCTCTTCCTCACACCATCTCCCCCATGTCACCCTCATCTCCGACACACAACTAGTCGTTTCCCAGAAGGGTTCCACTCGAAGGCCTCACCTGGTGCATGATGTCTCCAATCGGTCTTCTCAGTATATGTCCAATCCAATCCAATCCAATCCATCTCCACTTTCTGCTTGTGCATATTTGTTGAGCGATAGGTTGTTGGTTGGCTGGTTCGTTGCCAGCCAACCAACCAACCAACCGACCAGAGTTCCCTGTTGCTTATTCTTATTATTCTCGTCTTCTCCCTGATCTTGTATGTATGGGTGTGTCGTTTGTAGTTGAGATGATGCTGCCTAGATGGTTGTGGGTGTTTGTGTGGGTGTAGGTAAATGCTGCTTGTTGTTGGTGTTGTTTTCGCTTCAGTTTAGTATCAACATCACCTCTCTCTCATCTACATTCACTTAAGAATGGCCCGTCTTCGCTGCCTCACCTCACCTCGCCTCGCCTCCCCGCTTATGTCAACTTGTTAGTTTTAGCCTGTATACATATCTTCCAGTTTGTGCAACATTGAACATTGGACATAAATCATCATCACTGGCGAAATCTAAGTGTTCTAGTGTATTTTCATCGGTCAAATTGTGTATGACCATCTTCTGACTCCTCACAGTTTGTTGTATGATCCAATCTAGTCGACCTCAAGTTGTAGGAACATTGGAAACTTGGGGTGATTGGACATCTGTTTCGTCCTAGTATGTGACTCCCCAGTAGTGCGTTCCTATGACCCCACTCCGCTATAGTTCGAATTCATGGCCTTGAGGTTCCATGGCGAGCGCGTTGCCATTGAGCTAGCCACTCGGTTGGAATCCAATGGTCCATATTTCCAACTTCTGTTAATTCATGACATAGTGTAACCATTACCCAATGTCATCGATAAATATTTGTTCTAAAGTTCGCCAGGTCTGCCCCACCGATCACCGACCTGAAGATCCTGGGTTCGATCCCTGTTGGGCGTCACGAGTGCACACTGCTGAAGAGTCCCACACTAGAAAGAAACAGCTGTCCAGTGCTCCCAGGTTTCGAATGTTCTTCCAACTGATGTCAGTCAGTCCATGATGAATACTTCTTATTTCCCTGAAGTATTCAGTTTACTGTCACAAAACTATTCAGTTAGCTAGTAAATGAGGAGTTGACGACTTGAAGACTGCACGGATTATCTTGTTTCTCGTTTCTTTGGAAAATCAGTATTTCATTAGTGGTTTTAACACAGAAAATAGTTTACCAAGGAGGATTTAATGTGATCATAAGTTGTTTTTGAAAGCATATAGGCGGCCTAGGCCTCCTAATGGGTAATGTATCAACAAACTTTAAAGTACGTCCCTAGCAGGTTTTATAGGTGAGTTTATATAACGTTTGTACATCCATTTTATACTACACTTCAATAAAATATTTTTGGGAATTGAAGAGCTTGGACATTTGTTTTGAGCACCATTTGGATTATTCGACTCTATATGTTTTGAAGCCACTTTGAAATATTTTCTGTGAACCGTATTATCAATGATCTGTGAGTACTGTCTTTATAAATTTAATCACGCGTTTAAATTGATAAATACAGAAGTGTGGGACTTCATCTTTCCTTTGTTCTAAGGAATTCGATGGGCATATCAGCCTTGAATTTTCAATTATTCAAACCTTGGATGTATAATACGTTTTATTGATGGCAGCGTTAATTCACTGAGTGGCTATCAAGCCATTCAATTTACCAGTTTATTGTAGTTTTATAAATATATCTTTCATAGGCACAGAGTGGACAATTTTTTCCCATTGTTTTGTCCACTTCATCCCGACCTATAAACTCTATTGGGTAGTTGTTTTGAATGAACGTCTCCATCAATAATCTTGTATGTTCTTCCAATATATCGCCTGTGTATATTCGTTGAATACGATTAGATATGCACTTAGCTAAACCTCATTTTATTAGACGAACAGAAACTGTGATAATTAAAAACTGTCCTGTTCAAGTAGGCTTTCAGCGGATAGATTGTTTTATTCACCCAACTGGAAAGTATATCTAAGAAAGACAAGCAGTTATCGTTCTCTTCTACACTTGTCAAAGACATACTGTTCTGTACTTCATTCATTCAATTTAGAACTAGTGTAGCACAACATGGATTATCAGTTATGATTATGATGTGGTCCACATTTCTTTCATAAGATGAAACTTTTCCATTGAAATCCTCAGGCAACTTTCCAAAATGAGGCTAGAGGCTAGGGTACCCGTAGCAACATCATCAATCTGAAAAAATATTCTCCCTCAAATGTAGACTTTACATTATTAGTACATAAAAGTAATAAATGTTTTGAGCAAGTTAAAAGTACTGGGACTGAGAAATTACTCATGGGAAAGTAATCAGGAAAAATATTTGAACAGTGATGACTACCATTTTATTTCACTAGAAAAAAGCTAACCAACCCTACCAGTAGTCACTGCACACATAAGCATTGGTGGATGAAGGTCATTCAAGGTCATAAACCAACCAATGAGATTAAGCCTTGATGGTTGATTCACATAATTTTTTACAGTCAGCTCAATGCGAAAATAATATTCTTTCAGGAGTGCATTCTATTCAGTCGACTTTCGAGTAAGTGTGAGGACATAAATCAATCTGCTGGTGATAAAGTGCTTAATCTATTGATAAAAATAAAACTCTATTTTATTGGAATTAGAAAACAGTCAATAAATTAAACCACAAAATTTTAGTTATAAGGAATTCAGTATTAATGAGAAGAAAAGGAAACTATTACACAAAGAAAATGGAAAACAGCATAGGTGAATATTAAAAAGCAGCGTATCTGAGTAGTTTTTTGAATCAGATTTTGGGTGTATGAATCCAACCATACTGGAATAGATTCAGAAACTCTAAGTTGTTGGTTGCGATATGAGTCCAAACACTAAGACGACACAACCATGTAAATAATAAATCTACTTGAACTCTTAATTCTATTATATTCAAAAAAGTGTCATTTCGTTGTATTATGAGACTTTTGTTGATGATGAAATGTAATTAAAACGTGTGTTCGTATTTATTAATGTATAGGATTGTGTAAATACTAAGCAATAACTGTGACTTGGTTCAAACGGTATAGATTTCCTCCCAAAATTAACAGCAGAAGATAATAGAGAGCAAAAAAAGAAATTCTACGATTTTAGACTCTTAAAAGTGTACCAGAAGGATAAGTATTTACAAATAGAGATAGGTCGATTCAATCCAGTCAGTGAAGAAGATTTACAACGCATAACATCAAAACTAAGCTATACCTGTCACACAAGCACTAGTTGAGGTGACTCATTGACCTAGTGCATAACTCTCTGGTGTTTAAAATGACCAGTCCTGGGTTCGAGTCCCAGCAGGGACTACATCACTCGATGAGTGGCAGGTTCATGCACATAACGAATCATAAGTCGAATAAAACATACATACGGGATTCTACCGCTAGTCAATAGCCATCACCAATATCAAAGACCTAAATAGCCTATAAAATATTTCACCAACTGTTCAACTAAACTCAATAGTTTGATATTAAGTACATGCATTTACGATACCGTGTTCAATTAAACACTTGAAAAGATAACCAATATGGTTGTAACATCAGTTATATTGGCCCACATCAGAGATAACCAATGAGAATGTTTCCACTCATCTTTTTGAAATTATTATTTGACCTTTGGGTTCCTAGTGGGACATAAACATTCAGTTGCACGTCTCCATTCCACTATCTTCTCTCCAGTCTTTCCAACAAGCTTCCATCTCTTCCTCACACCATCTCCCCCATGTCACCCTCATCTCCGACACACAACTAGTCGTTTCCCAGAAGGGTTCCACTCGAAGGCCTCACCTGGTGCATGATGTCACCAATCGGTCTTCTCAGTATATATCCAATCCAATCTAATCCAATCCAATCCACCTCCACTTTCTGCTTGTGCATATTTGTTGAGCGATAGGTTGTTGGTTGGCTGGTTCGTTGCCAGCCAGCCAACCAGCCAGCCAACCAGCCAGCCAACCAACCAACCAACCGACCAGAGTTCCCTGTTGCTTATTCTTATTATTCTCGTCTTCTCTCTGATCTTGTATGTATGGGTGTGTCGTTTGTAGTTGAAATGATGCTGCCTAGATGGTTGTGGTTGTTTGTGTGGGTGTGGGTGTGGTTGTAGATGGAAAAGGTTACTTCCTTTATATTTCTCCCTTTTGGTGATGATGATTGGCGCTTGTTGTTGATGTTGTTGTTTAGTATCTTCATCACCTTTCCCTTTTCTACATTCACTTGAAGGATGTCCCTTCTTCGCTGCCTCACCTCACCTCGCCTCGCCTCCCCGCTTATGTCAACTTGTTAGTTTTAGCCTGTATACATATCTTCCAGTTTGTGCAACATTGAACATTGGACATAAATCATCATCACTGGCGAAATCTAAGTGTTCTAGTGTATTTTCATCGGTCAAATTGTGTATGACCATCTTCTGACTCCTCACAGTTTGTTGTATGATCCAATCTAGTGGACCAGAATCATCAGGATGATGGATGATAGTTGGTGGCAGCGTCGTCTTGTTCCTGTCTCCTGTCTTCGATTCGAGGAGGTCATCGAGCTTTCGTTGTGGATCAGTTGGCAAGTTGGATTATCATATAGCTGTTGAATTCGACTTATATATACAAGTACTTTGTGTGAACTCGAATTAGCCTCTTGACAATGTGATTACAATCTAAATGCTGTAGAGATCATGAAATAGTAAAGGAAAACGATTGCTGGCTAATTAGCATTTCTAAAGTCAAATTCTATTTCAGAAGCACATGTTGGCTATGGTACGATTGAATATGTTAGTTTATAGCCCAGTGGATTGAAACGAATACTTTCTGTGAGTTGAATTGATAGACAAAGACAAATGAACTTACAATCACTTAGTAAAACACTCAATACTGGTGGATGGGGAATACCATTTATTGATTGACAGTGTTACGAGGATTATTGATCATTCGGCAATGACCTTCATCCATGACTGTGGTTAACTATTTGTTATATGGTTCATTAATCCTGAAACTTGATCCTATACCCCCAAGATATTGAGTAACCTGGTAAAATTTATTGTTGCGGTCAGTATGCATATAAGCATTCTGTGAATTAAGGGTGATATTTTAGTTCATGCTACTGATGAGAATGAGTTTAAGTAGTATAATAATGCGATGGGTTCGAAGAATGTTTTAAAAGGAGACGATCGACTAGTGAATTTTCTGACAAGAAAACTAACGTCAAATGGTTCGAAAGACAGGAAGTAACAAGAAGACGCGAAATAGTGCTCACGGAGATGGCCGGAATGCCTGAGGATGGGGAAAAAAAACATTGGTTATATGGAGCTCACCACTGTCGTTCTTAACAATACTTCGAGGTGTAAATCTTAAATGTTATAGGCAGTAAGTCGAAACCGTGTACGGCTCTCATGCACTGCCTAGTCAAAGCAACTCTATGAACTTTATAAAACGTGCCGTTCACTGTAGTAACTATAATTGTAGTATGGATAGATATCATTGTTTTTACGTTTGATTAACTACTACACACCAGATTAAGTAAACAAACTTCTTATTACAGCTATTGACTTGATTTGACTGGCTCACAATGGTCAAATAATAATGATATCCCAAAGAGTGAATGAATGAATAGCAAAAGAGTGAAATACTGTGTAACTGTATATGTATTAACTATCCGGTGGTAACAATGTTGACAAAATTAAATAACCACTTATCTGTAAAATTGTTTTGACCTTGAAATAATATATAGTCAATCAAAGGTAATATGAGTGAAACAAGGTTGCCTACTATCCCCCATGATATTCCTGATTGTGGTCGACTGGATCATGCAGCAAACAGTAGGCAGCGAGAAGAGGGGGATACGCTGGCTGGATAGCGGAAAAGAACCTAGAAGACTTGGATTTCGCCAGTGATGACTTGTGCCTGATGTCACACAAACTTGAAGATCTACAGGCAAAAACTAACAAGTTGACAGAAGAGGCAGGGCAGCGAAGACGGGACTTCAAGTGAATATAGAGAAGACAGAAGTGATGAAGATACCGCAACACCACCAACGACAACAAACTCCAATCACCATCAACGGGAGAAACTTAAAGGAAGTAACCTCCTTCACTTATCTAGGAAGCATTGTTTCAACTACAGGCGGGACGGACGAGGACGTCAAAGTCAGAATCGGAAAGCAAGACAGGCATTCATTAGCCTGAAACCAGTGTGGAGATCTTCTGCACTCAGCATGTGGAACAAGATCCGGATTTTCAACACCAACGTCGAATCAGTGCTCCTGTATGGTTCAGAGACTTGGCGCGTCACGAAAGGCATTTCCAATAAACTACAGACATTCATCAACAACTGCTTACGCTCGCTTCTGAAGATCAGATGGATTGCCAGAAAGAATAAGCAACAAGGAACTCTGGCTGTCGACGAACCAACCAAGAACCTATCACCCAACAAATATGCAGGAGGAAGTGGAGATGGATTGGATCAGGCATGCACTGAGAAGACCGACTGGGGACATCACGCGTCAAACCAGTCACTCGAGTGGAATCCCCATGGGAAGCGACGAGTTGGGTGTCCGAGTTGAGGGTGACATGGAGGAGGTCGTGCGAGGAGGAAATGAGAGGTTGTGGGCTGTCTTGGGACCAGGTTGAAAAGATCTCAGAGAACAGAGTTCACTGGAGACGTGCTACTGAATCCCTATGTTCCACTAGGAACCCAAGGGACTAATAATAATAAATAAAAAGGTAATATGAATATAGTGTACAAGCAATAACTTGTGATCATTAAATGTATAACTGTAGTTTGATCCACTCTGATAAACAAGACTAAACGATAACTAATAATGCTCAATTCAGCCTTTGGAATCTCTCCTTTATTTCATTCTTTTTTACCTCTAACGCAATGTCTATACACTTTTATATGTGTACATTTTGACCGTAATGTTTTAGCCTTCTTAGGCAACTTATCCAAATTTATCAATCCTTATAAGATTTCTATTATGTTTTGAATAATTGCACTATTCCTAACAACTTTGACAAATTTTGACACTAGTGATATTTCAATCAATCACCTCAAATCTCTAAACTGAAATAACGAAACTCAAGTGATTATTTCAATAGTTAAATTTTGAGGGAGTTGTGGGGATTTGGAAGTATTTCAAGTTGTTATTCATTGTAGACTGATATCAGTTGGAGGAACAAAGGAAACCTGGGAGCACTGGACGGCTTTTTCGTCCTAGTATGGGACTCCTCAGCAGTTCGCACTGGTTCGATCCCTGCTGGTGTGGGGTCGTGGGTGCGCACTGCTGAGGAGTCCCATACTAAGACGAAACAGCTGTCCAGTGCTCCCAGGTTTCCTTTGTTCCTCCAACTGATGTCAGTCTTCGGTGAATAACAACTTGAAATATTTCAATAGTTGTTAAGATGATCATTAAAGCCAATATAAATTCATGCTTATATCTCATAATTAAATCAATAAAGAAGTCTTCTCATCTCTGATTGGATCATCTTTCTTTCAATTATCACTGGTTGACAGGGTACTACTTTGCTTGACCTCTTATGTTTTCATATATACAAGATTATGACTGCATATCACTGAAATGCATGACAATGTCTAATGTGCTCTACTTTTCATTGGTTTCATGACATATTAAAAGAGTTACATTCCTCCTTGAAGAGGTTTGAGTAGCCGGAGTATGATAGAATAATAGACTAAACAAATTTTTGTTTTGGAACATTTCTATCATAAGAAACTAGGTATCTGGCTAAAACTCATAAGATGTGTGGGTGTGGATTACCTGTAATCAGTAGAACCAAGTTGGTTAGTTTTGTTAAACAAAATATTAAATAAAATTTTCTGAATAAATTGTAGTAAACATTGAACATTGTCAATAATGCAACTTGATGAAAACATCTAGGTCAACTGTAACTTCATCTCAGGGAACAAGTTACTTTGGAAAGCAATTTTTTACTTCATCGACAATTTCCAACTGTAACCTGAAAAGTGAACATCAATAAGCGTCATGGATTAGAATCTCTAAGGCTTCATAAATTCCTCATAGTTTGTAAATATATCTTTATGATGAGTATCGATAAGTATGAAACCTAAATTCTGAACTTTCAATCGATTGATTACTAATATCAAGTAATAAAATTAGCTGAAATGAGTTTCAGTTATCATATTGATTCATTTACACAAAGACTAATCAGAAACGTTTTTAAAACAATCTAGGTTGCTAAGATATTAAAATCATACTTACCTTTCAGTTTCTGATCATCTATTTCAGATAAATGGGATTAGAGATTAAGCTGTGAAACAAGATTCAATTTGACATAAATCGTTAAGTTATTCATCTTACTGTCATTTTAATAACATATACCTATCTCTACTTTTCTTATGTTGCTAGTTACTAAAACATACTTTATTCTTTCACTTAAAATCTAATCGGATTCTCTAAGAAATCGATTCCAATTCTTTATCATCACTGTATATAAAGTTCCATACGTCAACTTAGACAAGAGATTGCGGTATACTTTCATCGACATTCGAGGAATCTTTAAATTTATTTTCGAATTCCAATTTTAGTACAAGGAATAAACTTGAAGTACAGCTTTGACCAATTTCTTCCTACTATTTCGAAGTCCAAAGTTCAAGGATTTGTTAGTCATGGAGTAAGAAAACTAGTCAGTTTACCAAGGTTACTAAGTGACTGGTACTATAATACAGAACTGTAAATAGATTTCTTAGGGTCCCTGAACTTAATTTGTAGTAAATAAAGCTTGGAAATGGGTTTAGGTATCATTTTTAGTTCAGTTTCACAAATGAGTGAAGTATGCGTGAAAGGGTAATTTTTACTCATATCAATTTATTTTATCGATCTGTTGATAGGAATTTGATCGATATGACCTTAATTGAATGTACTGCAGACTGACTTCATTTCTGTTCATTCAACTCATATGTTGTCGTTGATAACTGAAATCTCCCATTGTCATACAGGGTTGATGGTTGTTGACAGATAGGCTCCTATATGAATGCTTCGATACTGCTGGATAATCATGATGTTGTATTCATCTTCAGCAGTGGAATATAGGACGTGTGTTTCATTCCTTTTAGGACTCATCAGCTGGATTTAATTACACCCTAGCAAATTGATTTGTTCCTATTAAGATCGGAACTCAGTGCTGATTGTGTCGAAACCCATGATCCTGAGTTCTATCCCTAACCGCGTCGTCGGTGCGTACTACTGAGGAGTCCCATACTAGGACGAAACAGCGGTCCAGTGCTTCCAAGCTTTCAATGGTCATCCAACTGATGTCGGTCCATGATGAATACTACCACAAAAATAAAACATAAGCACAGGTACAGAGTACCTGATTAACACTATGGTAAAAAAAAGTGTTTTTGCACGTTTCTTTAGAACACACAACTGAAGTTTGAAGCCGTGAATTGCCAAGGCTTCGGCTGTACATAAATGTATAGATCTCACCCTATTTGAACTGCTTGGTCAAACTTTGAAAGAGGTTCTCAGAGCAGCCAGATGTCCAGAGTATACGAGATGTTCAACAGTGGAGCTGGAGATGGTTTTGTGCGCACCTTTCAGTTACCAGGCGTGGTAATTCTTGTGAACGTGTTATTCAAGTAATCACACAGTACGGTCGATGTACTCAGTTCCACAGGAATAAGTGAACTTTTAAATGCACATTGATGAGATCTGATGCGTCAGCTTGTCTTTCACGCACTAATGAAACACCTGTTGGCATGTGAATACAATACGGAGTGTCGTAGGACTGAATTTTCTACTAAGGGACTGTGACAAACGTTGACGAAAGATGTCGGTGGTAATATCACCTTTGAGGCTTATTATTATGATATTATTATTATTAGTCACTTGGGTTCCTAGTGGAACATAGGGATTCAGTAGCACGTCTCCAGTGAACTCTGTTCTCTGAGATCTTTTCAACCTGGTTCCACGACAGCCCACAACCTCTCATTTCCTCCTCGTACCACCTCCTCCATGTCACCCTCAACTCGGACACCCAACTCGTCGCTTCCCATGGGGATTCCACTCGAGTACCTGGCCTGACGCCTGATGTCCCCAGTCGGTCTTCTCAGTGCATGCCTGATCCAATCCATCTCCACTTCCTCCTGCATATTTGTTGGGTGATAGGTTCTTGGTTGGTTCGTCGACAGCCAGAGTTCCTTGTTGCTTATTCTTTCTGGCAATCCATCTGAGCTTCAGTAGCGAGCCAGCGTAAGCAGTTGTTGATGAATGTCTGTCCCTTTCGTAACGCGCCAAGTCTGTGAGCCATACAGAAGCACTGACTTGGCGTTGGTGTTGAAAATTCGCATCTTGTTCCACATGCTGAGTGCAGAAGATCTCCACACTGGTTTCAGGCTAATGAACACCTGTCTTGTTTTCCGATTCTGGCTTTGACATCCTCGTCTGTGCCTGTGTCCATGCCGCCTGTAGTTGAAACAGTGCTTCCTAGATAGGTGAAGGAGGTTACTTCCTTCAAGTTTCTCCCGTTGATGGTGATTGGAGTTTGTTGTTGTTGTTGGAGTTGTTGGTGCAGCATCTTCACCACCTCTGTCTTCTCTATATTCACTTGAAGTCCCGTCTTCGCTACCCTGCCTCTTCTGTCAGCTTGTTAGTTTTCGTCTGTAGATCTTCAAGTTTATGTGACATCAGGCACAAGTCATCACTGGCGAAATCCAAGTCTTCTAGGTTCTTTTCCGCTATCCAGCCAGCGTATCCCCCTCTTCTCACAGCTCCCCACTGTTTGCTGCATGATCCAGTCCACCACAATAAGGAATATCATGGGGGATAGTAGGCAACCTTGTTTCACTCCTGTCTCCTATCTTCACTTCAAAAGCATCACTGAGCTTCCCATTGTGAATCACTTGGCATGCGGCGTCTTCATATAGTTGTTGGATGAGGTGGATAAAGGTTTGTGGTACTCCGTAGTATTGAAGCAGATTCCAAATTACTTCTCGGTCGACGCTGTCAAAGGCCTTCTCAAAGTCGATGAAGTTGAGGTAGAGAGCTGATTGCCATTCTATGCTCTGTTCTATGATGATACGAAGCGTTGCAATTTGGTCTGCACATGATTTGTACTTCCTGAATCCAGCCAGCCAGCCTGTTCCGGTAGTAGTTTCGAATCCAGTGCATCTTTAAGCCTCTCCAGGATGATGCGGCTTAATATTTTGCTTGCTGTGGGTGGACAGGAGAGTGATTCCGCGCCAGTTCTTGCAAACACTGAGGTCTCCCTTCTTCGGCAGTTTGACTAGTAACCCTTCTTCCAATCGTCAGGTACCTTCTCTTCCTTCCACACCTTCTGCAATAGTGGTGTGAGCATGTCTGCTGTTGTCTCTGCGTCTGTTCTCAATGCTTCTGGCGGTATCCCGTCTGGTCCTGCTGCTTTCCCACATTTCAGTAGCTTTATGGCGTTCAGGACTTCCATTTTCGTTGGGGGATTTATGTTCACTTGTAATTCAGCGGCTGCAGGTGGTATTTCTGGACGAAGTGCAGGTAGTGGTGGTGGTCGATTCAAGAGCTTCTTGAAGTGGTCGGCCCATCGTTTCCTCTGTTTCTCTTCTTTTGTAATTAAATTTCCTTCTTCATCTTTTATTGGTTTCATCTGTGTTGGTCTCTTCCCTGATAGCAACCTGGTTATTTGATACAATGTCGTCAGGTCTCTCTTACCTGCAGCCTGTTCTGCTTCACTTGCCAGTGTTTCGTAGAAGTGTCTTTTGTCTTTGCGTGCACTCTTCTTCACTTCCTTGTCCAGTGTTTTATACATTGTGCTCAGTTCCTCTTGTCGTTGAGCATCCTTGCACTGGTTTATCTTCTGCTTCACCATCCTCCTCTCCCTGCTCTATCAGCTTCCAGGTATCCGTCGAGATCCATTCCTTGTCTTCCACCTTCTTACTTCCTAATACTGTTGTGCAGGTTTCTTTCCACACAGCTTTCAAAGACTTCCAGTGTTCTTCCACACAGGTTTCTTCAGGGATGTTGCTCGATGTCTCCCATTTTGTCTTGATGGCTGCCTTGAAGTTCTCCTTTGTGGTTTCATCCTTCAGTTTCCGAGTGTTGTACTTGAATTGAGGTCTATCACCAGCTTCCTTGAAGGCTTTTAACTTGATTTGGAAGGTTCCTTGCACTAGATAGTGGTCTGAACTTACATCTGCTCCTCTTCTTCACCTTGTGTTAAGTAGACTGCGTCTCCATTTTCTTGAGATTGAGATGAAGTCGATTTGATTTTTAGTGTGTCCTGGTGTCTGGTGAAATCCATGTCGCTTTGTGGATATCTTTGTGCCTGAACACACTGCCTCCAATCACCAAATCGTTGAATGCGCAGAATTCTGCAAACAATTCTCCATTCTCGTTCATTTCACCTAGCGCCTCTTGACCCATGGTTAGTTCTCTTCCCGTGTTGTCCCCTCCCAGTTTGGCATTCATGTCGCCCATTAGAATTTTGATATCGCCAACTGACGTCTTGTCCAGTGTTGATTGAAGTTGTCTGTAGAAATCCTCCTTTTTCTCTTGCTCTGCATTATTTGTAGGTGCATGGCATTGTATGATTGTGACCTTTCTTCCTTTTGAGTTGAATCTTGCTGTCATGATCCTGGCAGGAGGAGGTTGATTGCCACTGCATGAGAGCCTTCGATGCTCTTGAGGACATCATGATAGCCACTCCATAACTCAGTGTGCTCGTGGTTGGCGTCTGGGTGACAATATCGGAGTAGATTATTGATTCTCCAGTTGACAGTTTGGAGAGTCCACTCCCATTCCATCTGCTTTCGCAAATCCCAAGCACTTCGATGTGATACCTTCTCATCTCCTTTGCAATCTGGGCTGCCTTACTGGGTTCAAACATCGTACGGACATTCCATGTCCCCACGTTTACTTTCGCTTTCATCAAGGGAGAGAAGACACATCGGCCAATTGGCTTCCCGAAGGCAGGCTTTCACCAACTGGCGTCATTTCGCCTCTCCGATTCCAGCGGGGAATAAGTTTGTTTTCATTTTTTATATTTTGTTTATGCTTTGGAGTTTCTTTAGCGGTTAGATTTGTTTTACGGGGTAGGGTTGCTAGCCCTATGCCCAACCTTCCCCCTTTACCCGGGCTTAGGACCGGCTAGTAACTAGTAAACTAGTTAACCAGGCGAGGTTCTTTTGAGGCTTATTAAGAGTATTTTCTTTGGTGATGTAAGGATCTGTGCTATAATCTTCTCTTTCTTCATATTTTTCTCCACAAATCTGGATAAATTGTCATTGCGATAATCTAACTGACCTTGGTAAGCTAGTTTGACCTATGTCCTATGATCTTACAGTCATTGCATGGAATTTGGTATATTAGATAATTTTGCTTAATTGGATGTATCGGACGGTTAAGCCGACAAAGCTTGTCTCTGGGTGAGTTTGTATGTTTGAATGCCAGCAATTACATCCTTGTTGAAAACTATAAGTAAAGTTCCTGACATTCCTTCCTTATGTGATAATACAATAAAGGCCTTGAGCTCCTTTCTACTTGGATCGTCGTTATTATTCATATTCACATTACTGTCATTCTTCTGTTTGATAGGTGTATTCGTAGTCAGTAGGACCTTTATTAGATATAATTTCTTGCTACAGTCAATCAAAAGATGACGTCAGGAGCCAGCTTAGCAACTACACCACTCGTAGTTTGAACAGTCAGTAAGAGTTTTAACTGTCCAGACTACATCTCACAAGGAAAGAAACTGTTTGAAATCCTTAACAAATATCCATACTAAACAGACGCCTGAAGGTCTGCTCAGATTTTGGCGAGTTTAATTGCTATGATGACATTCAAATCCACCCACTCAGCATAGTGTAAAAGATGGAAAGTGTTCTGTCTTCCTGAGATCGAGCGATTGTTTCACCTTTAAAAAAAAAGTAATTTCTTTGCTTGAAAACGTGATGGAATAGGTTTGTACCTTGTGACAGCCAAATAATGGGTATTATCACGGTGAATAATCGTCGTATGTACAAAGAATAACTCATACTACAGAATATTTGCAACCATCCATCCAATAAAAAGCATGACTGTATGAAACAAGAGATAAGAAGTTAACGTGACTTTGAAGGCTACCCTAACGACTACTGAGATGGAAGATTATAATTCTCTGTTTTGCGAAAAACTACATTCCCAACTAAACTCCGGAAACATGTTTTGTTATTTCAGCAGTTGCAAGAGTGATCTTTAAAGTCACTCATGAAGTTAGCTGTCATTGTAATACTAGGTAGATTGAGCAATCTAGCCTTAAACGTTCGAATTTTACCAAAACAAACAGCCTGTTTAGCAGAGTATGGTAATCAGTGTGTTTATTTAAAGATTTAGGGTTGACATTCATCATGGACTGAAATCAGCTGGAGAAATATTGGAAATCTGGGAGCACTGGATAGCTGCTTGTTTTTTGTCCTAGTATGGGACTCCTCAGCAGTTCAAATCCATGATCCCTTCAGCTATCGAACCGAGAACATTCACATTTCGTGGCTAACATTTTACCATTAATTCAGTGGGTCAGAATTCAGTGACCCATATTTCCTACTTCTGTCATTTCATGATGTAGCCTGTCGTCTT
The DNA here is from genome assembly GCA_944470555.2 of Heterobilharzia americana. Taxonomy (NCBI): domain Eukaryota; kingdom Metazoa; phylum Platyhelminthes; class Trematoda; order Strigeidida; family Schistosomatidae; genus Heterobilharzia; species Heterobilharzia americana. The sequence goes on along the minus strand of OX104132.1, from coordinate 11,012,825 downwards.
TGAACATCTATCTTCATATTCAACTTGTTTGGCCGCACTGGATGCGACTTCTTTACTGGGACTTTATGAATCACCTCCTGAAGTAAGACATCAATGATGCTAGAGTTATTCCAGTTTTATCTGTACATGATTCGTAATTTTTTATCTTAAAGCAAATTAGGTGCAAAAAAGTGAGCGATGTTGAATGAACACCGTTTTGCAAACGAGTTAAATTTCAACATTTAAAGATTCTCATTTCATATAGTTTAAACTCAGATGTGAACAAAGGATATTCTTTTTAATTATATCTACAGCTTTGAAATAAACATTGACTGAAATAGTAAGATTATTATTAGTCCCTTGGGTTCCTAGTGGAACATAGGGATTCAGTAGCACGTCTCCAGTGAACTCTGTTCTCTGAGATCTTTTCAACCTGGTTCCACGACAGCCCACAACCTCTCATTTCCTCCTCGTACCACCTCCTCCATGTCACCCTCAACTCGGACACCCAACTCGTCGCTTCCCATGGGGATTCCACTCGAGTACCTGGCCTGACGCCTGATGTCCCCAGTCGGTCTTCTCAGTGCATGCCTGATCCAATCCATCTCCACTTCCTCCTGCATATTTGTTGGGTGATAGGTTCTTGGTTGGTTCGTCGACAGCCAGAGTTCCTTGTTGCTTATTCTTTCTGGCAATCCATCTGAGCTTCAGTAGCGAGCCAGCGTAAGCAGTTGTTGATGAATGTCTGTCCCTTTCGTAACGCGCCAAGTCTGTGAGCCATACAGAAGCACTGACTTGGCGTTGGTGTTGAAAATTCGCATCTTGTTCCACATGCTGAGTGCAGAAGATCTCCACACTGGTTTCAGGCTAATGAACACCTGTCTTGTTTTTCCGATTCTGGCTTTGACATCCTCGTCTGTGCCTGTGTCCATGCCGCCTGTAGTTGAAACAGTGCTTCCTAGATAGGTGAAGGAGGTTACTTCCTTCAAGTTTCTCCCGTTGATGGTGATTGGAGTTTGTTGTTGTTGTTGGAGTTGTTGGTGCAGCATCTTCACCACCTCTGTCTTCTCTATATTCACTTGAAGTCCCGTCTTCGCTACCCTGCCTCTTCTGTCAGCTTGTTAGTTTTCGTCTGTAGATCTTCAAGTTTATGTGACATCAGGCACAAGTCATCACTGGCGAAATCCAAGTCTTCTAGGTTCTTTTCCGCTATCCAGCCAGCGTATCCCCCTCTTCTCACAGCTCCCCACTGTTTGCTGCATGATCCAGTCCACCACAATAAGGAATATCATGGGGGATAGTAGGCAACCTTGTTTCACTCCTGTCTCCTATCTTCACTTCAAAGCATCACTGAGCTTCCCATTGTGAATCACTTGGCATGCGGCGTCTTCATATAGTTGTTGGATGAGGTGGATAAAGGTTTGTGGTACTCCGTAGTATTGAAGCAGATTCCAAATTACTTCTCGGTCGACGCTGTCAAAGGCCTTCTCAAAGTCGATGAAGTTGAGGTAGAGAGCTGATTGCCATTCTATGCTCTGTTCTATGATGATACGAAGCGTTGCAATTTGGTCTGCACATGATTTGTACTTCCTGAATCCAGCCAGCCAGCCTGTTCCGGTAGTAGTTTCGAATCCAGTGCATCTTTAAGCCTCTCCAGGATGATGCGGCTTAATATTTTGCTTGCTGTGGGTGGACAGGAGAGTGATTCCGCGCCAGTTCTTGCAAACACTGAGGTCTCCCTTCTTCGGCAGTTTGACTAGTAACCCTTCTTCCAATCGTCAGGTACCTTCTCTTCCTTCCACACCTTCTGCAATAGTGGTGTGAGCATGTCTGCTGTTGTCTCTGCGTCTGTTCTCAATGCTTCTGGCGGTATCCCGTCTGGTCCTGCTGCTTTCCCACATTTCAGTAGCTTTATGGCGTTCAGGACTTCCATTTTCGTTGGGGGATTTATGTTCACTTGTAATTCAGCGGCTGCAGGTGGTATTTCTGGACGAACCGCAGGTGGTAAGAGTCAAATAAGAGAGTCAAATTTTGCGGTAAATGCATTTTAGAATGGATATGAAATTATTATATAGTAATGATGGATAGTGGCTAGCAATGGAATCCAGGATGCTCATTTCTTCCTATATAGGACTCGACAGTTGGATATACCTGCTTACCAGTGAGTGATGTTGTTCCCACAGGGATTCGAACTCGGGACCGATCGCTTCAAACTACTGAGCGTTATCCACTGGATCACCATCGGATTGGTCACTTCAGTTGTTGCTAGGGTTAGCTTTAGAGTCACTTCAAAATAATTTATATCATTTCGTTTTGAGTCAGTAATTCACTTGCGTTATACATGCACAAGTCGGTTTACCATTAGTAACAATGAGAGAAATGTGAGAAGCAGTTTTTTCACCTATACCATGCTTGGTGGCTTGCAAAGATTATTTCACTCAACCATGTACCTAGTGTGTACACAAAGAGTTGTAATTGCGTGCAAAATTAATTACATGTCTACTTAGTATTATTTGCAAGTTAAAAATATGCATTAGAGAAGTTATAACACTCTACATGCATTTGACATGATCTAGAATCGAAAAATGAGTAAGTAGCATATGACGAATTCGTCACTATAAGAAAGTTCAAATGGAGATATTGGAACTTAACCATTCTGAAAACAATCGATTGTTTGCAATGGGTCGTGGATGTTTAGACGACTTACTTGCGAAATGGCTAATCTCAGTTTCACTTGCCTGACAGTTAGTGAATGACTCATCATGTTGTGAAAAATATGCATAAAAGTTTGATTTCCTTTTCCCCGTATATAGTCTGACGGCTTACAACAATAGATTTGCTTAATAAGTGTGTAAGAATGTTTATCTTATACTGATTCATAATGAACCCAGTCAAATATCCCGAGGTCTACAACTCTGTTCTGTCTTTTAGGAATAGAAATGAAATGAATGAAGCAGTCGTTGGGTTAGTAACTGCCTACTTGTGTGCTCTCTGATAGATGATGCGGTTTAAACGGTATTTACAACCCCTAAAAGTCCTTACTGTAGAGCTCGTAATTGGAACATCTTCAAAAAGTACTTTTTCAGAATGGCTGTCTCCCAAGGTTCATTGGAAAAATATGAAGGCAAAACAATGACAACATCCAGTTCTTACTCTTTCCAAAAAGACCTTATTCACGAATATTGAATTCAGAGGCGGCAACACAGCAGAAAATCTGAAGGATCGTCTCTCCACAGCATTCAAAAAACCTTCTATACCACCTAACTGTGAATGGTTTCCTTCATCTGACAGATGATTCAAGAAAGTATAAAGGACAAACTGTCACCTTGGGCAACATCTATGTACATCGATCAGTTTACACGCTCTTATGCAGCTCGTTAAGTAGGCCTCATACAACTCAGTTTCTCCAAACGTGTCTTCTAGCACTATCCTGCTTGAATGTCGAGAAGAGAACGCAGTTCAAGCAACAGTTGGACCACCTAATCAACTCTGGTCACGTCGCTTCCTGGCGGATTCCTCTTTAACTCTTATACACAGTGAAGCCAAATGGCTCAAACGTTGTACGGATTCGTCACTTATGTATAGCAGAGACTTTGGCAATCCAAAATCTAAAGCCTGAGCTCCGTATACAGAACAGGTGAGTCTGTTCTCTTATTTTGCCGTGGTCATGATCCTTCTTTCAGTTTTCGTTATTGCTTCAATATTCACCTTACCCTTTCAGAATGATTAAAACGAATGTCTATTTTTACTTTCCTACATCTTAACATGTTACTTTCAATCTCCCAGTAAAATTCTCATAACACTTCACTCCGATTATTGATTATAATTAGTGCCATTGTTTTTAACTTGTTTATTCTTTCAACCTGTTAGTTGTCACCTTCATCAGCTGCATATTTTTCTTATAGGCACCGTGATTACGCAACTCCCTCCTAAATCTAGAATTGACTGACTGTTTCACCCTAGAACATTCTGTTTTGATAACCTAACGTTGACCTATTAGCCAATAGTAGACTCATTTGTTAATAATGGGAAGTAGCTAGCAGAGGAATTCATGATGTACATTTCGTTCTATTTGGGACTCGTCAGCTGCTCGTATGCCAACAGAGACCAGTCAACTTGGTCCTCTGAACGATGGGATAATACAAGCAGCACGACTGACTGGCCCATTTGTTTTGCTCATTATAATTCGTCAAAAACGAAATTTTCTTCACTGAATTACCTTGCGTTTTTCGAATGCCTCAAAATTTTATCGAAATATTACTGAAATGACCTAAGAAGTGAGAGGTTTCTAGACAAGCAAATGAAAATAAGTTAAGTTTTCATGGTTATAACAAACAACATCTTCAGGACAAACTTCAAAATAGGTGAGCTGCAGGATTTTCTGCACAAATGGTTTATTCACTTGTCTTGATGACGTTAGGTGTGATTGGTTGTATCTGTTAAAAGTTTGTCAATGTCAACGAACATATTTCCATTGGTTGGCCTGAAGACGTGACCTGTGACCTTGTTGTTTCTTATTGGTTGATAGATTGGGTCAATGTCAACATGTCTATTGATCGCTGACTGAACTGAATCCCAAGCTTCTAAGATATATTCAGCTTGGAGGTTGGTGGGGATGTATTTATTGATTCTAGGTTGGAACTTATCATGGACTGACATTATTTGAAGAAATATTGGAAAGTTGTGTGCAATGGACAGCTGTTTCGTCCCGGGGGGGTTCATGGATGCGTACTACTAAGGAGTTCCACACTAGAACGAGATTGGGTTACTGTCCAGTGCTCCCAAGTATCTAATATTTCCCCAACTGATGTCAGTCCATGATGAATACCAACTTGAAAACAATAAATAAATCTCCACAAACTTCCAAATTGGATCTGTCTTAGAAGCTTAGCATTCAATGACCTTCAGAGTCACTTTTTTCTATCACGTCTTTCAAGGCCATCTAGCCACTTTTCACTTGCTTAACTGCTTAATTTGGATAGCACGTAATCAATGAAGTTTTTGTCAGCTTTTCTTATTTATAGAAATCATGTGTTCCGGCGCTATAGTACTTTTGGTATGACATAAGAATGTGTTTATTCATATCCATTAGTTGCTGTTATCGATTTCTCAAATTTATTTTGAACTATTTTCCAAAAGATATTTTATTAATGAGTAAAGGTAAACATCATTTTGTGATCAGAAAAAATGTAGATAAACTCAAAGCTGAAAAGTTAACGAAACTAATAGAGGCTTTGTTCTTCAGTCTATTTCTGTGAAGCTCATTAAAGTATATCAGGTTATTATCAACCAGATGAGATAAAAGAATTTAAGGAGGTGAACAACACCATAATTACTATTTTTTTTATCAGTTAATTCTTGCTTAGATAATTTATTCCATAAGACAATTGCTGAATGAAAGAGCAGTTCAGTGTCCACTTCCTACACTAAACAGTCCACCCAAGTATCAGTGGGAACGTAACTAATCACTGTAGTGCAGATACATCCAGCTGATGAGTCTCAAGTATGACGAAATGCGCCTCCTCTAAGATGAATATAACATAATCAATATACGACAGTATCGAAGCGCTCACATAGAAGCCGATCTGCTACCAGAGGTAGAGAAATTCGGTCCTGTATAGCAATAGGAGGTTAAAAGTATCGAACGATAACTGATACCTATCACATAAGAGGTATTTCATGCACCATAGTGGCCAAATGAATAATAGTTTGGCATTTGAAGTTATAGGTACTAGGTTAAATTCTCAGTGGGAACAATATCACTCACTGGAGGTAGAGGGACATCCAGCTGACTGGTCCAAAATAGGACAACACGTGCGTTTATTGTACTTAATCTTTCTCAACTGGTTGATGAAGAGAAATAAATGAATGATTACTGATTATTATTGTTTAACAAACGGACAATTTCCTTAATAATTAATAACAGTCTATAACAGTCTATTATTATTCAATAGGGACATGTAATTACTACAATATTCAAGGGTAGAATAAAACGTTTATGAAGACAGGGAGAACATACTACTCTAGTCATAGTCAAATTAATGATTGCAGGTAATGTATTTGAACACAACGATTAGATTAAAAGTTGTGAATTTCCAATGATTCACCTGTGTATAGAAGATGCAGTTAAAGGTGATTCGTATGGCAGCTGCCTGAGATGTCTTCCTGTAAGATCTTGAGAGGTGATTTTAACAACTTGAGGTTCATATACAGTGATTTCTTTGTCTTGGGTTAGGATTTTCTAACCTTTTAGAGTCAATGAATTTGGATGAATAACCATTCTGTAGTACGATGTTACTCAGAAATGTCAACTCATTATCTAGCATCACTTCATAACAGATCTTCCGAGTACTTGAACATAAAGAACTTACAAGGTCCAAGGTTGTTAATGTGATGGACATAGATTTCGAAGTTGATAAACAATCCAGTCTATGTTGATTTTCTGTATATTGATCACCAGAGATGGGAACACTGAATTAGTTTTACACTCTAGAGTAAATTTTATGCAAAGTATTGAGGAGGTTAATCAAATATGATACTTCAACACGTATAATAAAAATATTAATAATGTACCTTCTGTACAAGTTCTACTGTTCAATAAGTTGACCCCTCTGAAAAATTGGCCCCGTCGTAATAGTTCCTTAGGAATAGTTTACAGAGTGCCTTCCTACAAAACCAAAGGAGTTCGATTGGATCATCTATACACAGATGAATGTAATCCTTGTGTTTGAATGCACTACGTCCAATAATTAGTTTGAAAATCGGTAAAGTAGTATGTTCCTCCCGTCTTCATAAACTTTTTATTCTACTCCTGAATACTTACATTATATTTGTACAACTAATTCTACAACAGTTTTAACCTTGTGCATATTCCATTTTTGCGTTTCAGTTTCTTTCATTGCTCCTTGATGATAAGTTTTTGGTTTGTCAGTTGTGGAGTGTCTGGTGAACAATAACATTTACTCTTTACTGTAAGGTTATTTAAATCCTTTCTCATCTGACTGGAGAGAGAATGTGTACTCTTAAGAATAGTACTTCACTATTCAATAGTAAGGTAAAATGAACTTTGATGAAGTTGTTTTTTTTCATCCTCAACTTAAACAGAAAATAGTAATTAGGTGGTTTTTCATTAGGAATGCATATATCAACTTTAGTGGCCACCCTAGCAACAACTGGAATAACCAATCTGACTTCTGTACTTTACGAAAATCTGCCTTTCCAGCAGAAATGAAGAAACCTAATCGGTTATTTCAATTGTCGCTAGGATGGTCTTTAAAGTCTCCCATTTTCGAGTGACTCTAAAATCCATCTTAGCAGCAACCGAAGTAACCAATTAAGCATCTTTATTTCACCCTTGTAGTCGTTTCATTTGTTGCTAGGGTGACCTTTAAAATCACCGGTATTTACATACCTCGATGAAACAGAAAGAACTAGGGGTGGGAAGTAGTTGTTTTTCATGTAAAACTTGAGTATACTTAGGTTTTAGATCTCGTTATTGAGTTAATTACATCCACAAATCCACTCTATCACTTCGCCTAATTACAATGTAGATGGATGATTTTCAGTTTGACCTCTTGATGGTTGGAATTTGTTTTAAATTTGCATCATCTCTTACTGTTCAGCTTTCAATGGTTGTTTCCTTACTATTCATCTGTCTTATGACTGAATTACAAGGTCATTGTGGCTACCGATAACCTGATTAGGTAATCGTGTAATGTTAACTCTACAGAACACCTAAAGTTTTTCATCTACCTGACAATTACTTAGAATTTTATTGATTATCGTTTCTGAAAAAAAATTAGTTTAAACATTGTTGGGATAAGTGTTATTGCTTGTATGGCTCAGTGGTGTAGTGAAAAACGGTCTAGTGTTTGAAGCGATCGCTCCCAAGTCCGAACCCCAGTGTGAACAACATCACTCCCTGGGAAGCAGGTGCATCCAGCTGACGAGTCCCAAATAGGAAGAAATGCACATCCTGGATTCCACTGCCCATCATTACTATTGTTGAAATCAATTTGCATCCAAGTCGATACCAACAGTATAATATGAAAAAAAGGTGCATTGATGAAAAGCCACTCATTCTACATGTATGCTATTCTAAGAATCCATTAGAACCTCGATCTGAAGTCAAAATCAAAGCACAGATAAATAACTGGTTTATTTTAACAAACTTGTACATATAATGAAATTACATTTTTAGCGAAATGAATGAAATGGATGAAAGGGTTTGATTAAAACTTGAGAAGATAACTGATGCGATTCTCTTTTTTTCATACTGATACGATATAACATACATTGACTAATGTTACAGTTCTCCTTGTGTAACACTATTTCAGATGGAAAGTAGAAATTAATGAAAATCTTCTGTATCCTAGTGTGGAATTATTCAAAAGTGTTTATCTTTCAGTGGATACAGCTTATAAAAGTTTTCAGAAGTGAAGTGACTTGCCTTTCAGTCAATAGACTTACACTTATGGTTCCGATTCATTTATCAAATTGGATAAATCAGTGATAACAGGCATGATCCCAAAATTTTCAAAAGAAAAAGCAGAGAAGTACTGGACAACTAATTTGCTTCAATTACTATTCATTGATACGCTTGTAATCCTCTACTGTTTTACTGAATCGAACTGTTCGATGTATATTGGCATATGGTTTCCTATGCGGATGCTTCGATATTGCCTGATTACTAATTATGATAACTTACTTTATTTTAGCTAGCAGAGGAATCCAGGATGCGTTTTTCGTTCTATTTGGGACTCGTCAGCTAAATGTACCTGCACCACAGTGAGAGATGCTGTCCTCACTGAGACTCGAACATCGTACCCAACACTTCAAACGATATAGTCTTCTAATAGCTTAGTGGATAACGCTTTAGTGTTTGAAGCGGGGGGGGGGGAAGAGGTTCGAGCCTCAGTTGGGATAAAATCACTCACTGGAGTGGAGGTACATCCAGCTGACGAGTCCCGAATTGGATGAAACGAGTGACCTGGATTCCTGTGCTAGCCACAACCATATAAATTATCATAATTTGCTTTAATTAACAAAAATATCCCATGATATATGTATTTGCGCCAGAGTGACAACGTTAAAAGAATCCACTAGATAGTTTAATCAAAAAATGTAACCAATCCATTACACCCATATCAGATGGCTCATTAAAAAGGTTAATCTTTTCAGCAAACCAACTTGGAATTGACGAGTAAAATAATTCACAACGTTAGGTACCATTAAGGTGAAAAAGGAATCTAATTCATTCGCTCAGTATGAAAATAAAAAAAAGGCAATGTGCATAGATGAAACAATAGAAGAGTTTAAGAAATCTTTGAAAAGTACCTCTTCATTAATGGTTAACATTGAAAAATATATGAGGCCAAAACAGTAAGAAGAACAAGTTCTAACTGTTTTCAAGTGGATCTTATTCATAAACATTGAATTCAAAGAGGAAAATGCTGAGATATCGCTTAAGAATCACTTTTTCAAATTAATCGGATGAATATTCTATGACGCTGAAGTGAAAACGATTATCAAAGTTAATTCTCTGAAAGTACTTCATTATATCGATTGCAAATATGATTTCTTTCAAACTGATATAACTATTAATAAAGACATTATTAACTGTAATTCCTTCTCTACCCATTAAAGTTTTTGTGGTTGAAATAATAATTGTTGCTTAGGTAACAGTATGTGAATAGTGTTTATGAAAAGTGATCGATAAATACGGGATGAGGTTTTCAGCAACTGTTATCATCAAATGCATGGAATAATTCAATACCACTGATTTAAGTTCCTAACTTACTTATTTCAAGTTGATTTGGGAGACACGAGTACCTCTCTTAGTGTTTTACTCAATAACTTGCCAACTTTGTACAGCTATTAATGACGAATAGTGGCTAGCAGTGGAATTCAGGGCGAGCATCTCGTCCTACTCGGGACTCATCAGCTGGATGTACCTACCTCACTTTGAGCGACGTAATTCTCAATAGGATTCGAATCCGGGAGTGATCGCCTCAAACATCACAGCGTTATCCACTACAACATTTAGTTATAATAGTCGTTTATTGTGCGACGGGTTCATTTTCAATGCTGTTGCTTGCATTATTCGGTAGCTGGGTGGACAGAATTAGTAGGTCTCAACTGACATATGGGTTCCTGTGGGGATGCTACGACAATGGCTGTGTTTGAATCATATATTACCGATGGATAGTGGCTAGCAGTGGAAAACCAGCACGCATGTTACATCCTATTTGGGACTTAATGGAGACCGATCAGTCCAGTCCACTCAACTACCAGATTATTATTATTATTATTATTATGTATCCCTTGGGTTCCTAACAGAACATAGGGATTCAGTAGCATGTCTCCAGTGCACTCTGTTCTCTGCAAACTTTTGAACCTGGCTCCACGACTGCCCACAACCTCTCATTTCTTCCTCACACCATCTCCTCCATGTCACCCTCATCTCGGACACCAAACTTGTCGTTTCCCATCTGGGTTCCACTCAAGGGCATGACCTGGCCTAATGCGTGATGTCACCAGTCGACCTTCTCAGTGTATGCCTGATCCAATTCATCTCCACTTCCTTCTTCTGCATACTTGTTGAGCAATAGGTTCTTGTTTCGTTGGTTCGTTGGTACCCAGCCAGCCAGCCAGCCAGCCAGCCAGCCAGCCAGCCAGCCAGCCAGCCAGCCAGCCAGCCAGCCAGCCAGCCAGCCAGCCAGCCAGCCAGCCAGCCAGCCAGCCAGCCAGCCAGCCAGCCAGCCAGCCAGCCAGCCAGCCAGCCAGCCAGCCAGCCAGCCAGCCAGCCAGCCAGCCAGCCAGCCAGCCAGCCAGCCAGCCAGCCAGCCAGCCAGCCAGCCAGCCAGCCAGCCAGCCAGCCAGCCAGCCAGCCAGCCAGCCAGCCAGCCAGAGTTCCTTGTTGCTTATTCTTTCTGGCAATCCATCTGAGCTTCAGTAACGAGTCAGTGTAGGTGGCAGTTGTTGATGAATGTGTGTAGTTTGTTGGAAATCCCTTTCGTAATGCGCCAAGTCTGTGAGCTATACAGAAGTACTGACTTGACTGACGTTGGTGTTAAAAATCCGAATCTGGATGTTGTTGACGTTTTGTGCTGAGTGCAGTGTGGTAGATCTTCACGCTGGTTTCAGGTTAATGAAGGCCTATCTTGCTGTCTTTCCGATGCTGGTTGCTTTGACGTTGTCGTCTGTGCCACCTATAATTGAAACAATGCTACCTAGATATGTGAAAGGGGTTCCTTTCTCTAAGTTTCTCCCGATGATGTTGATTGGAACTTGTTGTTGTTGTTGGTGATGGTGGTATTTGTTGGGTATCATCATCACCTCTGTCTTCTCTACATTCACTCGATGTCCTGTCTTCGCTGCCTCATCTTGCCTCTTCTGTCAACTTGTTAGGTTTTGCTGTACATCTTCAAGTTTGTACTACGAGACACTAGATATAAGTTATCGGTGGCGAAATCTAAATCTTCTAGGTTCTTTCCAGGGTCCAGCATATCCCTCTCTTCTCACAGCTCCTCACTGTTTGTTGCATGATCCAGTCCACTACAATCAGGAATATCATGGGTGATATTAGGCAGTCTTGTTTTACTCCCGTCTTCACTTCAAAAGCATCACTGTGTTTCCGATTGTGAATTACTTGGCATGTGGCATCTTCATATAGCTGCTGTTGAATGAGGTCGATAAAGGTTCGTGGTATTCCATAGTACTGCAGCAGTTGCCAAATTACTTCTAGGTCGACGCTGTCAAAAGCCTTTTCGAAGTTGATGAAGTTGAGGTAGAGAGTTGACTACCATTTTATACTCTGTTCTTTGATGATGCAAAGCGTTGCAATTTGGTCTGCACATGATTTGTACTTCCTGAATCCAGCCAGCCAGCCAGCCTGTTCCGTTGGTAGTTTTGAATCCAGAGCATCCTTTAGTCTCTTGGGGATGACGCGGCTTAATATTTTGCTTGGGGTGGGTGAGGACAGCAGCATGGACCCTCGCCAGTTCTTGCAAAGACTTAGGTCACCCTTCTTCGGCAGTTTTACAAGGTAGTCCTTTTTCCAATCAATGGCCAGGTACCTTCCCTTCCTTCTTTGTGAGCATGTCCAATGTTGTCTCTGCGTCTGCTCTCAGTGCTTCTGGCGGAATTCCATCTGGCTCTGCTGCTTTCCCGAATTTCAGTAGCTGTATGGAGCTTAGGACTTCGACTTTCGTCGGAGGGCTTGTGTTCACTAGTAGTTCTGTGGCTGGGGTGCTGGTGGTATTTCAGGACGAAGTGCAGGTTGTGGTGGTGGCCGATTCAAGAGCTTTTTGAAGTGGTCAGCCCATCGTTTTTTTCTTTGTTTCTCTTCTTTAGTGATTAGATTTCCTTCATCACCTTTCATTGGTTTCATATGTGTTGATCTCTCCCCTCCCAGATAGTAACCTGGTTATTTGATACAATGTTGTCCGGTCTCTGTCTCTCCTATCTGCAGCCTGTTCTGCTTCACTTGCCAATGTGTTGTAGAAGTGTCTTTTGTCTTTGCGCACACTCTTCTTCACTTCTTTGTCCAATGTTTTATAAACTGTACTCAGTTCCTCTTCTCGTTGTGCATCCTTGCACTGGTTTATCTTCTGCTTCACCATCTTCCTCTCCTTACTCTATCAGCTTCCATATGTCCATCGAGATCCATTCCTTATCTTTTTTCTTCTTCCTTCCTAATATGGTTATGCAGGTTTCTTTCCACATAGCTTTCAAAGAATTCCAGTACTCATCCACACAGGTTTCTTCAGGGATATTCCTCGATATCCCCCACTTTGTCTTGATGGCTGCCGTGAAGATGGCCCTGGCAAATATATTCGTACGGGTAGTTTATAACAGGATACCGAGGGTGTATATCACTTGGCCTTTCCGACGTTGTTAAGTAAAATAAAACTGTACAAACAATAAAATCAGCATTAAACTGAAGTTCTGTATTCCTTTCTGATGTTTAACTGAAATATGTCATTTTCAGCTTAGACTGATTAGTTAGTCAACGAACTTCAAATACTTTTCTTCAGTTGTTAGCATAAAAATGCACCAGTTAACTATTCATCAGTTTTTCTTAATTTTACAAATTTTCGACAGAATCAGTAGCAGATCTCATTTTCTTGAAAGAACGTTCAATATTAGTAGATTCTATCTTCTAATATTCGTTGAGTTGCATAGTTTTTCCATCCACTGACTTCGTTTGTTGTAGCGATTTGAAGAAAGTAAGGTGGAAATTTCAGATAAACATGATATGAAAGTAGTTTTCAACATGGATTAATGTCAGATAAAAATACTGGAGTGATTCTTCGTCCTGATTTGAGACTCCTTAGGAGTGTGCTCCTACAACTTCGACAGGGATCTTCTAAACTCAGGGTGAGTAATTGCACTAGTGTATTGGGATGTAATTGTCTACTTTTTTGTTAATGAGTAATATATTGTGAGCACCATCTAATTTTAATCGGTGAACATCGGTTCTCATTCTCAACTTGGTTAACTATCAACGCAACTATTTCCTATGAAGCACCAATTAAATGGATTAGTACACAACCTACTTCATAAACTTGTCGTTGACTCCTTATTACGGTATGGAAATAAATAATAACTGATGATATTCGATTAATGCATATGATTCTGTTTACTATGTAAGAGATCACTTATTATATCTTTGCTAATAGTTGTACTCAGAGAGCTTGCTATTCACATGTATACATGCATTGATCAAATAATAATGATCATAGTGATCATAGCAGTGATGATGAGCATCAGTTCTGTCTTTTACTAAATATTCATCATCATCAACATCAACATAGGACTAGGCATTATTGTGTAACGGTCCGAATTGTCACGGCTCATATCAAAACATCAAGTGAAAAGGTAGTGAGATGCAAGATGAAGATAAGATTGGACAAGGTTACAGTGTTATTACCGGTGTATGATTTGCGTAGATTAGAGGTCAAAAATTTGTGCAAAATGAATCCTGTTTTCAGTCAGTATTGTTAGGTAGTTTTAATAGCTTTGATAGAAATAATTTCGTTCTAAGGTTGTTTTTTTAAATAGTTCATATAACTTACTGTTAAGTGTTAGTGACATTATTCAGCTGTTTGAAGGGAAGTAGGTGATGTGATTTCGAACTCATAATCCGATGGTTAGACTTAGTAACTACACTAGCGTTGTAGCCTATCGGGTTGTGCCTAACAATAAAGAAGAGGGGAACAAGAAGGCATGTCACGTTTGTGATTGAAATATGCTCCTTTATTGTCTTGTTCTAAATTCAAATATTACAATGATGATCTATATTTCAGCTTGTTATTTGACCTTGGAAGTTTTGGTTATAAAACAATAGTGTTACACTATTCCTGTTGGTTTAATATTCAGTTTGAATGAAGCAAGCATAAACTTGTTTTGCGTCAGGGCCTACATAAAGTTTAATGCCAATGAGACATAGATAATCAAAGTAGAGGTAAAAATGGCAGTAGTAGTAGTGTGAGTAGTAGTGTGAGTATTAGTAGTAGTAGTGTGAGTAGTAGTAGTAGTAATAGTAGTAGTAGTGTGGTAGTAGTAGTAGTAGTAGTAGTAGTAGTAGTAGTAGTAGTAGTAGTAGTAGTAGTAGTAGTAGTAGTAGTAGTAGTAGTAGTAGTAGTAGTAGTAGTAGTAACAGAGCGGATTAATATGAGCTGACTGTTTTCGTAACGGTTTATCTCATCTCATAGATAATCTCTTAGCTTAGTGACCAAATTGCAAATCTGATCGACAGAATTTAATCAGCGCTTAGGACCGGAAAACTTGATAATGCGATTATTATGCAGTGAACAGTCAGTGAATCTAATCTATTCTGAAAAGAAGTCAGTCTTGACGTAAATAGATTAGTGAAAACATATCTGACTTAACGTGAAGTGCAATCAGTGAGAAATATCAGGGAATGAATTTGAGAGAAAAAACTCCATAGCAGTAGGATTCGGTCCAGTAGCCTTCAGATGGCTCATGTGACACCCTTCTAACTCATCTGCGGAAACCACCTACTAATCGAAATTCAACTTCATCTCAGCCGTGAGATATCCTATCTTGCTTTCATAATGTACATAAGAGATAAAATACTATCTCTACGTCACTTTACCAGTTACCGAGTCGGTCCTTCTCAACCCAATCAAAAAACAGACGACGTAGGCGTGGTGATATAAACTTGATCGACAACTGGATATGCATATCACTAAACTTTGCCTTTATAGATCTGATGGAAGTAAAAATAAGTATTGAAATCAAATAACATGAATTCCTTTTGAATTTGGGGGTTTGTGCGGATTTAGTGATTTTTCAATTGATCTAGTGCTTATTAGTGACTATCTTCAAGAGTTGACTCCTGAAATTCCAATGAGAAGTCTTGACGGGTAGTGAAAACCTGGTAGCTGTTACGACTAATACTCAACGATGACATTGGATTCATACCTAATGGCTCAATGGTAACGTGCTGACCATGGAACCTCAAGGTCCTGGGTTCGATCGCCGTAGGTATGGGGTCATGAGTGTGCTCTGCTAAGGAGTAACATACTAAGACGAAACAGCTATGCAGTGCTCCCAGGTTTCCAATGTTCCTCCAACTGATGCTAATCCATGATGACTACCAACTTCAATTCCTTTTATCCCATTTCTTTTTCGTCAAATGCACAGATCCCATAACGTTTAAATATAAAAAATACAGTAGAACTCCAATAACTGAAATTTTGTTCATATACTTAAAACTGTTATGAACAGTGTAAATGAATTAAAATTTATGAGAAGCTGCATAACCTTTATCATGTTTGGATAAGGCATTATGTAATGTGATAGGATGTCATCTTATAAAGTCAGTTTGAAGAGACTCATTTTGACTAACCTTGACCAAGGTGAAGAATAAACCAGTGACTAGGAGTCTGTTTAACGGACAAGAGCATCAGCGCATTACAAAAAAATGTGAAGAAACGCTAAAAAAATATTGAAGAACAGTTCAACTGACCTACAACTGAATCTGAAAGTCATGTTGGTGTCTGTCATCCAGCTGTGATTACACTTGAAAAGGCCATTTTAGATAGAAACAATGGTAAGCATCACGCTTCAATACATTCTGAAAAACAGGCATACTTATTGGCATATGATGTGAATGTAGTATATTCAGCGTCATGGTTCGAGAGTTGTTTCGTCAGTGTTTGACTGTGAAATGAGTGCCAACTAAGTATAATCATACTAACCAAACCTGTTTACCTGAACTCAAGTAGCTATATAAGATCATATGAAAAGCTGTTGTCTGAAATAACGACAACTAATGATATCTTCGAAGAAAGTTCATTTGTACCATTCTTATTCAACTGTGTCATTAACGTGCTAATGAATATAACTATTACTACCTCTGACTTTTAATGGATTAACCTGCTGTTTAGAGGCCACTTGTTGGACTTGGAGTGGACCAACGTCAAAGTCCCATTATTCTAATAGGCTGACACAGTACAGTCTTCTCAATGCCTTCAGCAGAAACATGAGCACAATTTCTCATGAAAGTCAAATGTATGATAACTCTTCAAAAATAGTTTAAATCTACTCTTTATTTAAGGATAAAATGTGGAAAGGGTGGAACATATTGACTACTTCACTTATTCAACAAGTCACATCAGCTATAGTGAACTGATTGCTTACTAAATCTCAACTCAGATGCAAAATGCCACACTTGTCATCTACTGGTTTATTTAAATAATCACCTTTACTTTAAATGAAGTCAAAACTAGTGTGTCTAATTGCTCATACTGACTATATAACCAAGTTCACAGGGTTCAGATTTCATCAATTCATAGATCACTAGCTGATGAAAGTACTGTATGTTATTATATAAATCATATTCTAGTTGATGAGTTCAGAAAAAAACTATTCGATGAATATTCTAATCATATGACAAGTTGACGAAATATACTCATTTATTCATTTACAAGAACAAGGCATGTATCAACGAAGAAATATTTCTTATCAACGACTTCATTATATCAAGCTGTACAGTCGTATTTATACTCAGTAAAGCGACAGACAATTGCACTAAGAAGAGTAGCTCAATCAATATGCAAAATATACAATCGGTGGAGGTGGTAGTATTTGGACGACACTTTTCTTATTTGCGACGAAACATGTTCAGTGGACGAGCTGTTAAGATGCTTCAATGATTGTCACTCGTCCATTAAATTCACTGTAGAAGAAAAGTTAAACTCATCGTTCCACTTTCTAGACGTAATGTTAAAGAGAAGGGATGATGGCTCGATTCAAAGGTCAGTCTATCGAAAACCAACTTGGACCGGTCAGTTCACTAACTTTTATAGTTGGGTACCTCTTGGTTGTAAGAGAAATCTCATTCACTCACTATGTTCCAGAATCTACGGAATATGTTCAGAAGATACGGTGGATGCTGAATTTGAAACTCTTAGAATAATACTATCTAATAACGGATACCTTAAGAGATTTATTGATAAGAATCTGAAAAAACGAACCACTCTCCATCCCATTACAGTCCCTAAGAAAATGTTAACCATGAATCTAGAATTTAAAGGAGACACCACAGCCGAAGTGCTGAAAAATCGTCTGTCGAGATGTATCATTAGTAGCTTCTATGCTGCTAGTCTGAGATTGGTATTCTCCATCCGCCGTCTGATTCATCAATGCGTGAAGGATAGGCTTCCACTTATGTCCACTTCTATGTGTATCTACAAGTTCACATGCTCCTGTGGAGCTGACTGTATTGGACGTTGTAAACGTGTTGCTGGCATACCAAAGGCGAGCAAAGGAAAACGACTTCATCCATGTGTGAACACCTTGTTGAATTCGGACACTCAGCACCTCAAGATTCATCCTTCAAAATAATTTACAAAGTTAAATTGAACTACTCCAAAGGTTAACGTTTCTACCACTTATGCAAAGCTGAAGCATTAGCTATACATGAACAAAAATCGAAACTTTACATTCAATAATGTTTTGTGAAATCACTTTCTCTACCTTAGTCTTAACAATTCATTTTGTTGATTTTGTCAATTTTCATTTCACTTCACTTTGGTATACTTCTCTTCTGTTATCACCAACACTCCCACTACACTGACAACATTTGATCCATATTTCACGATTTAATATCATCAATTCATTCCTTAATCATTGACCTATTGTACACGTTTCAGCTTAATTATCATCGTTTTACAATTCTTTGACAATACGTGTCTCTTATCTCACCACTTGTTATCAATTCGTTCGTCTTTATTCAATGACCCATCTTCTATGTGTTCCACTTGAACAAATACCACACCATCTACACCGATTGTACATTTTGCATATTGATTAGGCTACTCTTCTTAGTGCAAGTTTCGGTGGCTTTAGTCAGTATTAATACGACTGTACAGCTTGATATAATGAAGTCGTTGATAAGAAATATTTTTTCTTCGCTGATACATGACAAATTGACAATTTTTGTGTGCATTTAGACCATTGTATCCTTGTCCTATTATTTTATCGATATAATCGGATTCATCCACGATTTTTCCTTGAATCACGTGACATTTAGTCTTTTTTTTGACAACTTCATATGGAGATATGGTTTATCGGTTGAGGTACGCTGTATTTCAACCAGCGGATTATGCATCCGAATTCCTTTCCTCCTACGAAGGTTTATGAAGTCTAGTAACATAATTAGCTTTGCTGCCGTAAGTATAACATTTTGCCTAGAATGTGAGCATGTAGATAGTTGTTGAGAGAGTCTAATTTAGCCAGTCATTTATTTTTAAGGAACTATAATGTTTAATTTCATAAAATGTCATTTGCTCAAAAATTTGTGTCAAGTTATATCGTATACAATGTAGCTCTAGTTGTATCCATACTAGACTTATGGTTTAATTATTCACTTAGGTTGTAAAATGTGTTAAACAAACAGCTATTCTATGTGATGTCTTTTTATTGCAGATCCAGCTTCAATGGTATTTTCATTGCCATGCTACCTACCGTTTTTGAGCGCAACTACCATGAAAACTCTATGATATTGCAGACGAATTAAAATCCTATAAGTGATAATCACGCTCCATGTCATAATAGTAAGTATCACTGTACGACAATATCGTCACTTACGTCTATCATTGTAGCCGGTGGTTAAAATATATGAGGCATCATTTATACAATCGTCTGTTTCTACATTGGATAAGATTGTAGAATGAAAGATTCCTTTCAAAATATTGATACTCAAAACGTAATTTTTACTTCAGCGATAAAACATCATGTTTCCTTTTATATTAATTGATGGAGTTATTCCAGCATGATCTCAATTTCAGATTATATTCTTCTCTTATATTCAGTAGTTGGTAATTCATCAAAATTCAGCCTTACTGAAATAATATTCAGAAGTTGAAAAAATGTTTTGTGACAAAAAGTTCAAATTTTATGTTCTCTCATATTTCAGTTGGTAATCTGAAGAACGATACAACTCTACTAAGCTAAATGTAGGTTTAGCAAACTGAACATAACAACTATCACAAGATAACTTTACAAAAAAGTGAGGGGAAATGAGAATAATTCAATATAATACAAATCCAAGTCCATAAACTTTCTCGCTGAACTACGTGTGACTCACATGAGCTTGAAAGAGTAGGCAACCACGGTGATATTCAACTAGTAAGGTATTCGAAGAGCAGTAAACAGATGTAGGTGTCATTCAGAGTTATATTTTACACTTGTCAATTCAAGCACGTCATCAAAGTCACACAAGTTTACTTACCACCAAAACAACCTCAGTTTTGAATTCATCAATAAACTTGTTTTAGAAAAGAATTTGATGACTCATTTAGCATATCTGTAGTGGGCACTACTGAAAACAATAGATATAAATAGTATATATTGAGAGGTAGGCAGAAGACATAGACAACTACCAGCAATGAGTAAATATTCTATCAAGAAGAATGCACGAGATGATAATGTGGATGCATGAAGAGAAAGTCAAACACATTGTGCAAATGACTATTGTAATGGAAAGTGTACAATATTTCATTTTAAAAAAGATGGGACTGTAAAGGAATTCACACTGGAAGTAGACTGTTTTATGTCAAAACCGTAAAACATTCAGCTTACTGGAATCGTGAAGCTGCTTAACCTTTACTACACATATATGGATAATACACCTATTGTTAGTGATGAAAATGCCGAACTGGATGGCACTGTACAAAGATTCGACATATGTTATTCAGCCTTTGAGTTCACTTCGGATCAAAGAATCAGAACCAGTGGATATTTGTAGTATTTTTCTTATGAGACTTAGTAAAGAGTTTTCTAAACAAAGGATCTATCCCAAAATAACGCATGAGGAATAGGCCATTAGTTGATTTCGATATCCTATAGTTAAGGAAAAGAAATCTCATCCTTCCTGTTAGTTGTTGAGTATGGAATATTTGTAGCTAAGATTGTGTTGAAGACGAACTATCTTTCCTTGGAAGCAGGTTTGCTAAAGAGGATTACTGTAAGTGGTCTTTTGATGAAAGAAATGAGAGGAAGGTAAGAAATGACAAAGAATGAGACGTAGGAAGGAATGTTTATTATAACATTTGTATAGTAGTGATGAAATATTGTACACTTTCCATTACAATAGTCATTTGCACAATGTGTTTGACTTTCTCTTCATACATACACATTATCATCTCGTGCATTCTTCTCCGTAGAATATTTACTCATTGCTGGTAGTTGTCCATGTCTTCTGCCTACCTCTCATTATATACTATTTATATCTATTGTTTTCAGTAGTGCCGAAAGGAGGAAATCATTGTATGTCATAACCTCCTTCACCTATCTAGGAAGCACTGTTTCAACTGCAGGCGGCGCTGGCACAGACGAGGGTGTCAAAGTCAGAATCGGAAAAACAAGACAGGTGTTCATTAGCCTGAAAACAGTGTAGAGATCTTCTGCACTCATCATACGGAACAACATCCGGATTTTCAACACCAACGTCAGTCAAGTCAGTGCTTCCATGTGATGGTTGAGAGACTTGGCGCGTTATGAAAGGGATTTCCAATAAACTAAAGACATTCATCAACAACTGCTTACGCTCGCTGCTGAAGATCAGATGGATTGCCAGAAAGAATAAGCGACAAGGAGCTCTGGGAACGAACCAACCAAGAACCTATCACTCAACAAATATGCAGGAGGAAGTGGAGATGGATTGGATCAGGCATGCACTGAGAAGGCCGACTGGGGACATCACGCGTCAAACCAGTCACTCGAGTGGAATCCCCATGGGAAGCGACGAGTTGGGTGTCCGAGTTGAGGGTGACATGGAGGAGGTCATGCGAGGAGGAAATGAGAGGTTGTGGGCTGTCGTGGAGCCAGGTTGAAAAGATCTCAGAGGACAGAGGTCACTGGAGACGTGTTACTGAAGCCCTATGTTCCACTAGGAACTTAAGGGACTAATAATATAGTGATAATTGTATGTTCATGCAGATAGACAAAATTACTATGATAGGGTACATGTTAATATTTCAGTTCAATATTTAACTTTTAAAATGTCTGTTAATTGTTACTAATGGATTTTATATTTTTATTTCAGGTGGGATTGAACAGTGAATAGTCTATGCGTTGAAAAACAGATATGTGGAATGACTATTGAAAATTTTGTAATATCTGTTTAAAGTTATACACCAAAATAAATAACTTCCTTCATGTTTCCCCTTGTCGCATATGATAATCTTACAAAAGTTATTCTAGTTCATATGAATAGCATGAAAACACTGTTGTGAATTATTGGTACTTATGATCTCCGATAGTAACTGTCTATACGAAATGGATCAGATATACAGCCAATGGTTAGATACTTTTATTAAATACGCTAAGGATGATATAAGAATGAGAGTATACAATGTTGGGTGTTATATTACGAAATGAAAACTGGGAATATTATTTTTTTTACAATAAATTACAAATATATATACATGTCTCTTGTGTAGGAGACATCTTAGGGAAAAAACTTATCTACATGTTTCAGTTAGTATGCTGATGATGAGTTAAAATCTATATGACCCTATCTATTCATTTACTTGTTAAAGTTCTCTCATAGTTTGATTTCGAAATCATGAAAGGAAGACAAACTGATTTGCACATTAGGATGCATTTTTATCTTCGTATGTTATTTCTACCGATCAGCTCTCCATGAATAATAATAATAATAATAATAATAATAATAATAATAATAATAATAATGGTAATAATAATAATAGCAGCAGTAATAGTAATGGTAATAATCGCGTTATTCCAAACAGTATGTATAATAAAGTATAGAAGTTTCAGCATGAAACATTTCAATAAATTTGCTTTCCATACAATATTTTTAAAAGAAATAATTATTACATCTGTATAGTGTCAATAATAACATTTTGAAGGCATAAGTGTAAAACGAGCAGCTAGTATTATATTAGCATCTGTTATTGATTAGGAAATTGACACAAAATCGAGTGTAATTTTGATGATGGCAGTTCAGTCAGCCAGTTAGTACAGAAATTCACAATCCCACCGTCTTTGTGATATAGGTAGTAAGATTTTCTATATATCCAAAATAGGTGTTAAGTCATTTCTGTTGCATATGTGTTGTTTATATTCGGACCATTATCAGTCACCAGCATCACAAAGAACGTGGGAGAGTTTGAACTCTATGAAGCATATTTCAGCGTCATGGAGTTGTTTTGATCTACCTGTCAATGATAAATTATGTTCGAAACGTAATGTAGTAAGTAATACTGTCCCACGATGTGAGATACATCGAATGAATCAAATAAGATGAAAGTAACTCATCCGCTTTACACTAGTTTCAGGGTAGGTATTCTAGTTCCCATGATAATTTGTCTGAATAAAGGAAAGGAGATCCAAGATGTAAACACTTCTTTCCATCCATCAAATAAAGTAGACTAGTCGCAAATTGTTCTACTGAGATTCATGTAAATGAAAGGAGTGCAAATGTTGAATTTTTCATGTTTCTAAAATGATATTTATTTAACTTTGTTAAATTATCTTCTTTTACTGACCCGTGTTACGGACTTTAATTGAAAACTTCAACCTAAATGATACACTCCTCATCATCAATGAAAATGGAGATGTAGATACCAACCAGGCTTGAAACATTTAATAGTTTATGTTATACAATCAGTTGATTCAGAAGTGAAATATGAGTTTCCATTTCTAAATCTTCCTTTGGAAAGAAGCTGACATGAATCTGTTCAAAGATACATAGGATAATAAACGAAATTTACAAGTTAGATGCCACTAAACATAAAGAGATATCGAACTCATTCATTATCTTTAAGAATTAGATGGATGTGCAAAGAAGATACAATTGATGAGGAACTAAAATGACTGATCAATAGTCATTGAAGATGGTTACCACTTCAGACTTTTTACTACTACTATTACTACCAATTGTTTGGAGTGAAGTGAATTATTATTATTATTATTATTATTGCTACTACCACTACTACTACTACTACTACTACTACTACTACTACTACTACTACTACTAATAATAATAATAATAATAATAATAATAATAATAATATACACTTTATTCCAGACAACATGTATGATGCAGTATGGAATTTTCAGCAAGGAATATTCCAACAAATTCGTTTTCAACGCAACATTTTTAAAAGAAACGATGATTACGTTTGCATAGTGTTAATAAAAACAGTATGGAAAGCATAAGTGTGAAACAGGAAGCTAGTGTTACTCTAGCATCTGTTCTTGATTTGGAAATTGACACAAAATTGAGTATAATTTTGATGGTGGCAGTTCAGTCAGCCAGTTAGCACAGAAATTCACGATCCTATACAGAGGTATCCTAGGAATAGTTATGTGGTGTAATTTTTAGCACTGATAAATCTATTTCCATCTGGCATCCGGTATTGTCCACCACAATTCTGGATACGCCAGAGATCAGAAGGCGATATTTGTTGGCTCTCTGCAGTGATCATCGGTCGGCTTGATTGTCGTAATATTTGGAAGTAGGATGAGAGGTCCTGTAAAAATCCCAAGACAATCAGTTAGCATGTACGACAGGCGATAAGCACGGAGGCAGAAGTCGGAATGGTTAGAAGCACATTATATTTCCACGATTAGCAGCAGCAAAAGCTGTAATTACCGCCACAACCAAAAAAAGTATATTTAACAACATTCGTTTTTACAAGTATTAGAATGTACACAATGTGTAAAACATGATGAAAAGGAGATATTGCTTTTAGTTGAAGTGGTTTATACACAATGTTATGCAGTCTCCACACAGCTGCCCCCTCCCTTAAAAATTCGGAGGAACTGTCTGGTAAAATGAAAAAAATATGCACGCAGGGCATAGTACAGCCGTCCAACATCGCTTGGGCTTCGCCGCTGCACATGGTGGCAAAGAAGGATCATGACTGGAGTCCATACGGTGACTTTCGTGCTTTGAACAACGCGACCGTTCCTGATTGCTACCCCATTCCCCACCTACACGATTTATCCCTTACCTTGCATGGAAAGACCATATTCTCGAAAGTGGACCTAGTTCGCGCATACCATCTAATACCTGTTGCACCAGAGGACATCGGAAAAACGGCGATAATAACTCCTTTCGGACTGTTTGAGTTTCTCCGGATGCCGTTTGGACTCAAAAATGCAGCGCAGTCGTTTGAACGATTCATGGATCAGGTTACACAAGGTCTCCATTTCGCTTTTGTCTATATCGATGACGTTCTGATAGCAAGTGCTTCCCAGAAAGAACACTTCCAACCCCTTGCCATTTTGTTTGAACGTTTTCAGCAATATGGGGTAGTTATTAATCTAACTAAGTGTATCTTTGGGGTACCTTTGTTAGAGTTTTTGGGACATTACATAGACGCCCAAGGTATAAAATCTCTTAACGACAAAACTAATGCCCTCTTACAGTACACCAAACCCGATTCAACAAACAAACTCCAACGTTCCCTTGGTATGTTCAACTTCCACTGACGTTGCATCCCACACTGTACCTCAATTCTCCAGCCTCTGACGGATCTGCTTAAGGGCAACCAAAAGAATTTCCATTTCACCGACGAAGCACGCCAACCTTCTATAACGCCAAAAAAGCATTATCACAGGTAGTTATGCTTTCACATTTGAATCCTAATCCAGAAGCTTGGTTGATCCTCTACACAGATGCTTCCCAATCTGCAGTTGGTGCCCTCCTGCTGTAGTGGGCGTTGCTGATAACAACGGATATAAGTAGTATATATCGAGAGGGTAGCAAGAATCATAGCGAATTACCGGCAATGTGTAAGGTTTCTGCCAAGAGCAACGCAGGGGACGACACAGGTGTATTACAGGGGACGCTGCTGATAAGAGTGTATGAAGAGCCGGTAAAGAGCAAATGAAGACAGGAAACGAAGACATTTGCGAATGGCTGCGTTAGAGCAAGGAGTACCCTATGTAACCACTACCATTCCAATTGTTCGTAATAAACATTCTCTCGTTGAGTTGTCTTCTGCTTCTTCACTGCAGAAAAAGATTGGAGATACTTCAGCTTGCTTTCTTTTCCAAGAAGCTAGAGTCATCCCAAACAAGATACAGTACTTTTGGAAGGGAACTCCCATACGTCCACCTGGCTGTCAAACACTTTAATCATCAGTTACAAGGTCATGACTTTACCATCCTCACCGACCACAAACCATTATGTTATGTGTTTCGAATATCCTTGGATAGGCATTCACCAAGAGAAGCAAGACAACTAGACAATATCTCTCAGTTTTCTACGGATATCCAGTTCGTCAAGAGTAATCCTAGCGTTGCTGCCGATTCCTTGTCTCGCATTGACGTGAACTCCTTAACATGACAACCAGACATCTAGCTCGAAAATATGGCAATATTGCAAAAAAACGATGAAAAGGAAATATTACTTTTAGTTGAAGTGGTTTATACATAATTTTATGCAGTCTCCACATATGTCAAGGTAAATAGGCCGTAATTATGGATTACTGTCAACTCATTAATGATAGTATAGTTTCACTAGAGTAAGGGAAGGCTTTATCCTTTAACATTTGATTTACTATGACTATTCAACTGGTTTAAACTATGGTTTTAAGATTGTCTAATGAATTTGTCCAAATATATCACTTTCTTTTCTTTTCTAAACAGCAGAGAAATTCATAAAATATGAATGTAATAAAGATAAGCAGGAATTATAGCTGCCAAAGAGAGAGGCTATTTCAAACTACCATTCAAAGGAGGTTTGTAACAAGTGATGAGTGGTTACTTGGAGAAGGTTATAAAACAGATGCAGCTTGGTAGTTAATTATATGCATAACCCGAAGGATAATGCAAACAGCAGCGTACAGAGATGCCTTTCGGCTCATGTTGTAGAATACTATCCTCAATTATAATTAAGGTAATATGATGGTATTCGTAGAAGTTCGAAAACCTTCATTTAAATTTCTTTCCAGATTCTGGCAACTAAATAGCGTTTCCACACTTAAAGATCAATCTCTTTGAATGCATAAATATTTGCTGTAAACTCATTGATTTCCCGAAACGTATCATGTGTGTATGGTATTCAGCTGTTCAATGCATGACATAAATGGTGTCAGGATTGAGACTTAACATGAAAATGAACAATAAACTGTGCTTGATGACGTCGTTCAGTGAATAAAAGAATAATAAATCTTTATCAATCTCATTCAACAGCAGCTATATGAAGACGCCACATACCAAGTAATTCACAATCGGAAACACAGTGATGCTTTGAAGTGAAGACAGGAGTAAAACAAGGCTGTCTACAATCACCCATGATATTCCCGATTGTAGTGGACTGGATCATGCAACAAACAGTGAGGAGCTGTCAGAAGAGGGGCATACGCTGGCTGGACTGTGGAAAAGAACCTAGAAGATTTAGATTTCACCACCGATGACTTATATCTAGTGTCTCGTAGTACAAACTTGAAGATGTACAGCAAAAAGTAACAAGTTGACAGAAGAGGCAAGATGGGGCAGCGAAGACAGGACTTCAAGTGAATGTAGAGAAGACAGAGGTGATGATGATACCCAACAAATACCACCATCACCAACAACAACAACAAGTTCCAATCAACATCATCGGGAGAAACTTAGAGAAAGGAACCCCTTTCACATATCTAGGTAGCATTGTTTCAATTATAGGTGGCACAGACGACAACGTCAAAGCAACCAGCATCGGAAAGACAGCAAGATAGGCCTTCATTAACCTGAAACCAGTGTGGAGATCTACCACACTGCACTCAGCACAAAACGTCAACAACATCCGGATTCGGATTTTTAACACCAACGTCAGTCAAGTCAGTGCTTCTGTATGGCTCACAGACTTGGCGCATTACGAAAGGGATTTCCAACAAACTACACACATTCATCAACAACAACCACCTACACTGGCTCGTTACTGAAGCTCAGATGGATTGCCAGAAAGAATAAGCAACAAGGAACTCTGGCTGGCTGGCTGGCTGGCTGGCTGGCTGGCTGGGTGCCAACGAACCAACGAAACAAGAACCTATTGCTCAACAAGTATGCAGAAGAAGGAAGTGGAGATGGATTGGATCAGGCATACACTGAGAAGGTCGACTGGTGACATCACGCATTAGGCCAGGTCATGCCCTTGAGTGGAACGCAGATAGGAAACGACAAGTTTGGTGTCCGAGATGAGGGTGACATGGAGGAGATGGTGTGAGGAAGAAATGAGAGGTTGTGGGCAGTCGTGGAGCCAGGTTCGAAAGTTTGCAGAGAATAGAGTGGAATAGAGACATGCTACCGAAGCCCTGTCTTCCATTAGGAACCCAAGGGACAAATAATAATAAATTAAATGGACTAATCTAATGTGGAATTACATTCTACTACAATGCCCAAATTTTATAATTACAAGAATGTGACTTCATCAGCAACTATGACTGAAAATAATTTTCTAGTATTGTTGTCCCTATGCAGTAGACATTATGGCTTTTTGCTTGTATTCATCACACTATTTTATGATAACATCGCACTCAACTACGTTGGTATCACCCTGAGTCTTGTGGAGACTGCACGAAATTATTCATACACCGGGTAAATTAAAAATAATATTTCCTTTTTAGCACCCTTTACACATTTTGTACATTCTTCCTGATACTTGTAAGAACGAATGTTGTTTGTCTGTACAAAGTAAAAGTTAGAATTTTGGTTATGATGGTATCATTTTAGTTTTATTTTTAGACTCCGATTTCTGCCTCCGTTAACTACTATCTGACATGAATATTCATTGGTTGTCCTTGAGTTTTACAGGACTTCTCATCCTATTTCCAAATATCATAACAATCAACGTCGATTTCTGGAGTATACCAAAGTTGGCGTGGACAGTACAGAAGAGATAACATTCAAGTAGCCAATTATTATCCATTACACTGGTATTACTATTTTGTATTATAACACAACTTTTCATATTTGTGTATCTGAGACGTAGAGATAAAAAGGCAGCCAATAGGGGAGTTGTTTTCAAGTCATGATCAGATCGTGTTCAGGTTGCGATTTATGCATGCGATCGGAGAAGTTCGACCTCATACAAGAAATCGGATTGGTTCATTTATGGCTTCACTTTCTGAGAGTTTTGTAAATACATATATTTCATGTATTTACCTAATAAAAGTTGTCGCTGTTCTTGCAGTCACAGGCCGTCTTTCTCTTCTGATTTTTCCGCAGCTCAGTGAAGGAGAAGGTACTGAAGGACGTCAGTCGTAAAAGTATTCGCTTGAGGTGTCTATTGAGTTTCAGTATCATTATACCCACGGACGCAACCACCATTCAGTCACAACAGTATCCATTCAAGTTCATTATAATTAACTTCATATTTTGGTTTACTTGACAAATTATTTGGGTCCACTACAATCTTTGAAACACTTGCTGTGATCTTAAGTACTAACGATCCTCTTAGATAGCGGACCAGGATCACAGTAATTACAAAATTCAAACGCCTTGGCTGAATCAATGTACATACACCTCGAACAAATCATCCAGTTAACTTACAGCTAGTATCGGCGAGTAGTTGACAACCACTATATCCTTACCATGGAAAAGTGATTAAAGTCAGGTATCATTTGAAGATGTAATCAACTAATTTTTAGCTAAATTAATCGATTTTAATATAAAAAATTTTAGAAAATCACATGACTAATTGTATGTTTTGCTTACTTACAAAGTTTTAGGTAAACTGAAAATAAAAAAGCATGCGGGGTTACAGAAATCAACGAAACAACATTGAGCTAGTGTTATTGCCGTAAATTGGCAACAAAAAAAAACAACAACAGTAGCATAGCTTTATACACGTGCTTCCTTTCATGAATTTGAGAAAAGCAGAAACAAATTAGGCAGAATTATATGGTATAATTTTATTTCGTCAGGTTGTCATCAGCTGCTTAAATTCAAACATTTTGATATGAGATTATGATAGAAATCGGAAATACTTCAGCTCAACAACAATAAGTTAGTTACCAAATAATTGTAATATATAAGGGCATAGAAAGTTTTGAAGTAATACAAGTGGATGTGAAGGTGATAAGGCATGCTAATGTTTGCCACTGTCAAATGGAAATCGACAAGGATACCAAGAGGAATATGTAGGCTTTAGAAGATCACGTAAGTAAACTCATTGGATGGATGAGTTAGTAATGATTCTAAAACAAGGTATATTGAATTGAGTCACAATGTTAACTACTGGTAATAATGATAATAAGCGATGTAATCGAATATGAGACAAGTTTATACATGAGTTGCCAGATTAGTGAGAAGTTAACAAATGCCCCCTTTTCGAAGGATAAACCTAGTAGAATGACTAGTGGTGAAACGGTAAATTGTATGGATTCTCAGGAGTTACTTACTAATAATAACAATAATAATAATGGTTTCCTTCTGAAAGCTGTTTCCGGAATACTCTACAGAATTTACAGCATCCATTGAATAGAAACAGTGTATATGTATACACCTTCATCTATCTAGGCAGCACTGTTTAAACTACAGGTGGCACAGACGACAACGTCAAAGCAACCAGCATCGGAAAGACAGCAAGATAGGCCTTCATTAACCTGAAACCAGTGTGGAGATCTACCACACTGCACTCAGCACAAAACGTCAACAACATCCGGATTCGGATTTTTAACACCAACGTCAGTCAAGTCAGTGCTTCTGTATGGCTCACAGACTTGGCGCATTACGAAAGGGATTTCCAACAAACTACACACATTCATCAACAACAACCACCTACACTGGCTCGTTACTGAAGCTCAGATGGATTGCCAGAAAGAATAAGCAACAAGGAACTCTGGCTGGCTGGCTGGCTGGCTGGCTGGCTGGCTGGCTGGCTGGCTGGCTGGCTGGGTGCCAACGAACCAACGAAACAAGAACCTATTGCTCAACAAGTATGCAGAAGAAGGAAGTGGAGATGGATTGGATCAGGCATACACTGAGAAGGTCGACTGGTGACATCACGCATTAGGCCAGGTCATGCCCTTGAGCGGAACCCAGATGGGAAACGACAAGTTTGGTGTCCGAGGTGAGGGTGACATGGAGGAGATGGTGTGAGGAAGAAATGAGAGGTTGTGGGCAGTCGTGGAGCCAGGTTCAAAGATTTCAGAGAACAGAGCGGAATAGAGACATGCTACTGAAGCCTTATGTTTTATTAGGAACCCAAGGGATAAGTAATAATAATAATAATAATAATAATAATAATAATAAAAATAATATGTATACATAGCAGAATGAAATAAGTTTAAACTATGGAAAGAACATAAGAATATTTTCTCGGTCTACAGCTTTCTTGAAAAAACAGTTAATTTAGGTATATAATCGCATTAGCAATATGGTTCATAATACACAAATAACAGCAAACTGAATACTCACCAATTAGTTTGCTTTTAAAAACAGTTGATTAGTTAGTTCGTTCGTAATACTTTTTTATCGCACAGGAGACGAGCCAATTATGATATTGTAGAGTTTTTATATTCTGTAGTACGTGCATAAATTTTTATGTACTTTCTCTATGTCTTTCCATATGACCAATACCCAGAGAGCTTTGAATGAAGAGGATGCTGGTCACCTGATAAAATAACTCCTACCAGATGTTTACATGAGTTAAGATGTTTATCCACAACTGTTTTATGCCAGATACTTTCAACTTCGTAATATAAAAAGTTAGGCGGAAAATTCTTTCCGAAATTAATAAGATATGGAAGGACCAGGAAAGGTTCGAAGAAAAACATACCGAGATAAATCACACTTGTAACACTGTCTAATGCACAACTATCAACAGAACAGAAATCATAAGAACTAAGCTGTTAGTTAGCACTATACTAGAGTAATATCCATCTAATAAGATGGTATTATCTGTTCACTTTAGGGATCAAAAGAAAAAATATGCGGAAGAACTCAAGATTTCATTTCTGAGTAAATGATTCAACTAAAGAATCGTAGAGAAACTTATGAATATTATAAAACTAAACGACTCCCTCAAGATATTACATACACTTCGAACAGTAAAGCGTCGTATGCTTCCATATATACAACGGTGTATTATTAACTATAGTTGAGGTTTTCTGCTAGACCATGGCACTGACCTTGTACAATTGTCGAAACCACGCAGTGTGACATTGGTAACTGTAAATCAGTGCTAAAACCACTGAAGTCTTAAGTACCGACAAATGACAAAGTTACTGTATAGTAATCGGTTTGAACACAATACACGAAAGATCCGACATACTATCTGCGTATAAATAGTAAATTCTGATAAAATTTTGAGATAGATTCATGCCCCAAGGGATTTAATACCCACCTATAAAAGTACACTCCTAACTTAGACATTTAATGCTTTCATTGGCGGAATGACCCTATGTTTTCTTCTTATATCACCATAGTATTTGAGGAGAAAGTTTTACCCCCAAAATAAGTGGTTTTTATGAGTTTTTCAAACATCAAGTTTATTATTTAGTTGAAAGTTTACAATTATTTTTGCATGCTATTAGTTAAGTGGTTATCAAGGGGCATACGGTAGTTAGATACCGATAGGCTATCTGTATGAGTAACTTAAGAGTTAGGGTGGTTCATCAACTTAGACACCGCACTTGCGGCACACAGTGGGTTTTGAGTTTGAACTCCACTGCACCTACTTTGACCGTAACAATCACCTAGCATCAAAACTCTCACAAATTAAATATGGCTTTTTACGCAAACCCGTTGATAGTGCTGAGCAACAACATTACTTTTGAAACATGGAATGTCTATGAGCTTCGTTTCGACAAAATACATAAGAAACGATAAGACTAAGATGCAGGACAGAATGTTTATTATACAGTACAGTAGTGATGAGATATTGTACACTTCTTAATTAAATAGTCATTTGCACAATGTGTTTCATTTCATCTTCTATTTCTATCTCGACTTGTTCTTAATACGCTCAGATTGTCTTGTGCATTCTTCTGAGCAAAATATTAACTCATAGCTGGTAATTGCCTATTATTTTTGCTCCCCTCTCAACATATACTACTCGTATCCATTCTTATCAGTAGCACCCACTACAAATTTACAATAGATATGCATCAAATTTCTATCTTATTTATTCAAGTATTTCATATAATTATCCAGATTTTCTGTCAACTGCTTACAAAATGCATGGTAAGTAGTCAGGTGAGGTGAGGTGAAAGATGAAGATAAGAAAATTCAGTCAAAATAAATCTAAACTACGAGATGAAAGGAAGGATGACAAAATGGTGAGACTCGGTATAGTGTTAAGATGAGGATAATGTGTGTATAACGTCTGCGCCACTGACATCGGTCCTGAGCCATATCCCCTAGTCTCCAGCCACTGGTTTCTCTTGTCCCACGGACCACAACTATCCAGTCTGCATTGCTCTACATAGCTCAAACCATCAGTCAGAGACTTCATGCATTGGTGTCATGTTTTAGTTTGGCCACCTCGGACCTTTCTCCAGCCTGGGCCTACTTCGACCGACATTGTATGACGAAGCGATCGGCGACTAGGCATACGTAGTATGTGTCTCAACCATCTCAATCGATGAAGGTTCATAACCTCATCAACTGATTTACCTCTACCCCCTAAAACTCTACACCTGACTTCTGCATTACTCACATGGTGACACCACGCAATATGGCCTATACTACGAAGGAAACGGTGGTCAAACACTTGAAGCCTGCTCACGTCTTCCACCTTCAATGGCCATGTTTCACAGACATGGGGTAGAACAGATCGGACTGCTATGCAGTAGATGCGACCCTTAATAGACAAACGGACATCACAACGACGCCATAGATAGCGTAAATTGGCAAAAGCCAATCGAGCATTTTGTATCCGTGCAGAGATTTCATCGGCAACTGACCCACCAGGTCTGATCATACTTCCTAGGTTGACACACTCAACCATTTCACTCTCTTTTGTTAGCCGTGGCACTGCTAAAGACCAACCCTGGAGCAAAAATTTGCATTTGTGTGGTGAGAACCGCATCTCATACATTCTCAAATTCCTGCTCAAAGTGTTCAGAAGACTGCAATTCCAGATACTTTAGTTAACTTTCGTGTTACACAATGTAGTTTTAAATAACAGCAGATACGTAAGGCTTTTAAAAAAAAGCATTAAAAATCAAATTACAAGTGTTTCTCCATTTTTGTGCACTAGATTAACACTGATGTAAACTGCTTTCACTGGTAAATACTAACACATTCATTTTTCTGTGGTAAGATACACTAAGCAGTGTTCCATTGTATAAAGCACATGTTTGAAATAAACATTACCAGAAGTTAGCAAGCTGTAGAAAAATAGTAGTAAGGCATAGTCAGCTTTTAAGACTCCAGGATTTCACTACTTTCTTTCCTTGCAATTCAACTAATTTATTATCGAATGAGTTTTCAAATGACTACTGAAAAAATTCATTAGTCTACTGAATACAATAATTATAATGGAGTAATTCACTTTATGTAGTTCCGCACAGTGAATTAAAAAGTAGCTAGTCAAAACCTAGTTGATTCAAAAAACTTCAGCTTAATCATTCCGGGTGTAACGTTGATGAAATTAGCTTCAAATGAGAAAAATGAATATCCATTATCAAAACCACATTTTCCTGGTGATTAGCGTGAATATTCTAAAACTATAGACTTCAATACGTAGAATATATAATTTTGAGGAAGTTGTGGGGATTTGGAAATATTTCAAGTTGTTATTGATTGTAGACTGACATTAGTTGGAGGAACAAAGGAAACCTGGGAGCACTGGACAGTTGTTTCGTCCCACTAGTATGGGACTCCTCAGCAGTGCGCACTCACGACCGCACCAGGGATCAAACCCGTGACCTTCAGGTTCCGTGGCTAGCACGTTACCATTGGGTCGAGATCCCATTGTCCATATTTCCAACTTCGATCCCGGGCGGGGTCGTGGGTGAGCACTGATGAGGAGTCCCGTACTAATGGGACGAAACAGCTGTCCAGTGCTCCCAGGTTTCCTTTGTTCCTCCAACTGATGTCAGTCTACAATGAATAACAGCTTGGAATATATAATTATTAGTTTCCTGTATTTGCTATACAACGTAGCCAGTAGAAAAAATCCGAAGCATCATTCACAAAGGTTTTGTGATTATTGACTAAGAGTGACCACCTCAAGATATCGCACTAATCCATGAGATTTTACGCTGTTGGTTTGGGCCATTCAAGGAGAGGTTTTCTTACCAAAGTTCCAAGATAGCCGAAGTCAGATACGAGGTGATATTAAAGAATCGTAACCAGACGCATTCACATCTTACTTTTAAAGCAATACCACATTATGTTGTTTATCCCATCATCTCTTTTTGTTCAACAGCTGACTACTACTTTTGATTAGTTACTCCTATTTCTTTGTTATCTACCTTCATGTATTGATGTGAAGCTGTTGGTATTTCTTAGCACGAATGCCACATCCTCCTTTTTGTCTTTCTTTTTCAGTATCATGAATTTCTCTTAAGTGTGACTGCTGTTGACTGGAGAAGTGGAGAGGTTACTTTTTTATCTAGTACCTTAAAAAAGCGATGATTTATCCATTTCTGAGTAAAGTAGTTTCATAGATAAGAGATTATTTGAGGCCAGAAGGGAATGTTATACAAAACAGTAGTCAGGAGCCATCAAGTACTGAACACTTAACCTGATAATAATTATTTCGGTAGGTATCACAAACCAACACTCAAGTTATGAGTATACTCAAGCATAGTAATAATGCTATGTGGTAAATAAGTCTGAACTTCATGTAATATGTTGAGCTACGTCTACTCTGTTACGACTAACAGGGTGGTTAGCTGTTCATACTACAGTAAAAAGAAGTAGACTTCTGACTAGTGAACTAATCTTTGCCTATGCTTTCTTTAATGAACTCAATATCCATTGATCATTCATAAATGAAGCTTGCATTAATGCCTAATGATAACATTGAACCCATAAGAGATCAGAACACATGAACTTGATACTTACATTGAAATGATTAAAAGTTCTCATTATGACTATAAAGGAAGAAATTCTATGCAGAGATGAATTATTCATCAGACGAAAACGAATCAACAACATTTTTTTTAAAAAAAAAAAGAAATTAAAGTATAAAAAAAAATTATTCACAATTGATGTCAGAAAATAAAATTATTAATAATAACAATATTAAGGATGGTATTAAACAAACGTTTGACATCAAATCAAAACATTGAACAATAACACTGAAAACCAAAATAAAAAATCTGAGTAGTAGTTACCAATGTATCATATTTAAATGTTCATTGTATACAAAGTTATTTTCCTGCTTTGTGAATTAAAGGAAGACCAATTGAAATCAATAAATTATAGGTTAATTTTACACATAAAAAGATTATTAGAGCATTATTAATAATGTTATTATTGCTCTTTTCTATACACAATACTCTGTCTTCATTTTTTATATTGACCCATTATATGATTATAGACATAGCAGCAGATAAAAATTGTTCAAAACTAAACTGTGCCCATCCATTACAATTTACATCATATTGCTTGAAAGAATTGGTGAGAATCTATTAAGAAATAAAGAATAGTAGTCAACATGAAGTAATTTACACAAGACTTTGATTGAAGTAAGAATATATGCATAATTACTGTTTGATAAACTATAACTTAAAATATGAAAACTTTACATTTTAAACAGTTTCTATCATACTTAGGAATGACTAGAACAATGTGAATAGAAAAAGATAACAATTAGCGCAAATATTGAAGATTTAAATGTTAAGGAGTAAATACATCTACGTTATTGTAACCGATTTTCAGCCATATCACCAAGATTCCTTAACCACTGATTCCTTTCGTCTCGAGGAACCCGAACCACATAGAATTCAGATCAACCGAAAGAAACTTCATGAACTGGTGCTACATTTTGGTCTAGCCACCCTAAACCTTCTTCTAACCTAATCTAACTTCCCTCAGCATGGGGCGTCGAAGTGGAGGTGAATCAGCATGCGCAACATATATCCAAGCCACCTTAACGATGAAAGTTCATGGCCTCATTAATCAACTTGACTTTCTTGCCTACTACCTTAAGCCTGACCTCAACACTGCTCATACGATGATTCCACCAAACGTGAGCAATGCTACGAAAATATATGCGATCAAGAATTGTATGAAGACAATGAATTGTAAATAGAATGAGTAAAACTAAGCTAGTGTGCAATCTTTTGTTTATAAGAGGAGATAAAAGGTGAGTGCAACTGTATCATTAGTGCCAATTCAAGCTAATTATGAACAATGCTGGCAACCACCGATGGATATAAACTTGAGGACATTAACCACAATGTTTGCAGGTGCTTTTAAGATTCAGGTGAACATCTAATACCTTCATTCATCTCTACTATCTTATTCTAATAACATTAAGGCCTCTATTCACATCGTTTTTAACTTCAGTCAAAAGCGTACGAGAAGGTAGGGGTGACTGAACATTGAGAAAACATACTGCTGGAACCTTACGAGGTAATACCAGGTCCCATGTTGAAATTGATAGATTGACTTATCTGTGAAAAAACTCTGAACATAGCCATAAGGTTTCCCAACAAGAGGTTTTGTAACACACAGGTAAGATTTTAAAGACATTCGTGATCGAATATTTCTCCTGTACATACATATTACTGGTAGACTGTCGCAATTTATATTCAACCTGAGGTGGTAAAACAAATATCTCTGTGACATCACGCATGGTTAAATCTTATGAATGGTGGGTTATCATCTGAACTAATTCAGGTGGTCATTTTCCACAGGCAAATGTAAAGACATTAGTGCATATTCATCGTGCGAGAACGAATATAAGATATTATGCGAACATCGCTTGTTTTCTTCAGAAAAATTGAATTTTGCCAATGCCTTCATTCAGAAGAACGATTTAATAACTCATTATAGAACCTGCTATTAATTACTATTTACCGGACTATTGATGTCACTGGTTTTAGGATTTTTAAGTACTTCAGTTACCTTCAGAAAATCTCATCAACACGACTTTACGAAAAGCTTTAACTAGAAAATATATTTGGAACTTGACTAATGGATGATTTTGATTAGCTCAGAGCGATGTAGACCTCACAGCCACATCAGTGACCAATTCGTGACTTGAATAGCTTAGTCATAGTCACCGCAACGTTAGATAATATAGATTTTATGTTTTAACTGGAAGCCCGCAAGGACCTTCTGTTCTTTTCCCCCTTTTAATTTGCAGCCTTCTCAGCTTCAGAAAGAGTTGGACGCCCTATCAATATTACCACCAGGTTGCAGGTGGATCATAAACAGAGTAGTTGCATGCAACTTGAAATACTCTACAAAGTCTTCTGCTCGGTTGCCGCTTCTGAGTGGATTGCTGGACAACTTTCCTCAACTATACTTCTATATGCTGGATTTTTCACGCCAACCAGTCTAGGAAACGATTTTCTTCAACTTTGTGCCGCTATCATTTTACACATTAAAGTAAACTAATGTTTTGGTGCATTTACCTGAAGACATACACAAGCGTAAATGAAGTCATCAAAGGCAATTTGTCCCCGTTTATTGCGATCAAAACGACTGATCATGACTTGTATGAAACCAGGAGAAAGCCGATAACCAAAGGAGGATAATGCCCACTGAAGTTCACGTGCATCAATAAGTCCGGATCTATCTTGATCAAATCGACGAAAACACTGTTGCCACTCTTGAACATACTGAAATAGACTAGTAAATTCATTGGCGTCAATTGTACCGTTTCCATCTCGGTCAAACATTGAAATCATCAGCTGAATAGTTCTTGTATTGAATGTGGTCCCTATACCTTTAAGAAATAAGTGGATATTTGAAACAATCGGTCCCTTTTATAACTTTGGATAACTTAATTAGAAAAAAAGCGATGTATTTACGTCATACATTTCGAACAATCTGATCACACATTTATTTGTTAAGACATTTTATATGAAAAATGAAAATGGGAGAAAGACAAATATGATATACGTCTGTATTCTGTAGGTTCAGACATATTCACATGCATTGGATACCATAGACTTAACGGATAATGCATTTGTTTACTGTTAGAATACAGTTATCACAAGTTGACAATGCGGCGTAAAGGGTGGAAAATTTGAGTGTAAAATGTCGACATTATGGCAGGATTCAGTTTCATATTATCATGATACTCGATATGATTATGAGCGATGAATTATGCTCAGAACTTCATCCAGTATATAATTCCAGGAGTGTAAACACTGTTAGTTAGCATCATCATCAAAATCAACATAGGACCAAGCATTAATGCGTAACAGTCAAAACTGCAACACCTCTATATCAGCACATCGAACAACAACGCAATGAAATGGAAGACAAAGAAGGGGAGAAAAACCGGTCGAAAGAAGTAAAAAGTAGTAAAACAGAGGAACGAAGAATGAGAAAATGATGAGATCAAGCATAGTGGTTAAGATGAGGATAATATGTATATACATCTGCGCCGCTGACATAGGTTCTAAGTCACATTACCTAAAGTCTCTAACCACTGGTTTCTCTTGTCCCACGGACCCCAACTACCCAGTCTGCATCGCCCTACATGGATTAAACAAACAGTCAAGGACTTCATGCATTCATGCGATGTTTCATTCTGGTCACCCCGAGCCTTTCCCCAGCCTGAACCTACTTCGACCAACATTGTGTGACGAGCCGATCGGCGACTAGGCATACGTAGTATGTGTCCCAACCATCTCAATCGATGAAGTTTCATAACCTCATCAACTGATTTACCTCTACTCCCCAAAACTTTAAGCCTGACTTCTGAGTTACTCACGCGGTGACACTGAAAAACACCATCTGTGCTATGAAGGCAACACTGGCCAAACACCAGAAGCATTCTCATATCTTCTATCTTCAATGACCATGTTTCACAGCTATACGGTAGAACAGAGCGTACTGTAGCACAATACACTTCTCTTAGTTATACAGAGCAGTCGTTTAACTTCACAGCTCACATGTCACGTTAGGTCACCTTCGAGTTCACATGTGAATGAACTTTTCAGTTTCTACTAGAAGTTTTCAGACACTGAATAATAATTTGAAACCGTTAGTCCCCTTTATGAATTTGGATAATGTAATTAGAAGACGTAGATTATCTGAAAAATGTGATGTATTAGCGCTATACATTTCGAACAATCTGATCACACATTTACTTGTTAAGGCATTATATATGAAAACTGGAAGTGGGGGAAGGACACATATGACATAAAGGAATTCAATAATAAGAAAGATAATGAGAGGAATAAAAGATAAGACTTGAAGACAATCTTGGTAATACGATAAAATAAGCATTACCAAGGTAGGCTTAATGTAAGGACAAACTGTTTTTGCACACACAATGGGGGGTTAAATTTATTTATGGCTAGCGCCTCAACAAACTTAAGTATACGCCCCTGACAGTTTCGGTACAAAATTGTAAAGGCTGTCTTGATATCAATTCTGTGACTCTTATCAATGATATGTTTCGCAATGGATGATGATGGTTGTCTGCCATCTGCGCTTATCAATGTTTGTGAATCCAGCTGCTTTCGTAGCCACTTTGGAACATGTTCCCCTACCCTCAAGTGCATATCACGATTCGTCCTCCCTATGTATGTTTGTCCACACACACATGTAAATTTATAAACGCAATGGGATGTGACACAATCGTTTATACAGCGTTGAGGTCTAGGTAGCAGCAGGTGTTTGGTCTTCTCAACTATGATAAGCTTAGCTGCATAGTACGTTTTGCTAACAGCAGACCTTAACCTTCGTTTTAATATTATGCTATTAGATTCTCCTCTGTATGGTAACGCGATGTAAACGCATTTCTTCGAAACAGAGCACAGATCAGGTTTGAATCCTCGCTGATTTTTGCAGCGGTTTATGAACTTCAATGGATATCCATTTTCCACTAATGTTTCCGTTAGTATTTTGATATCATCATCCATTGAGTCCTCCGTACAAATACGTTCGATCCTTTTAAATAGACAAATTACCAAACCTCGCTTGTATTGGGTTGGACAAAAGCTATGGAAACTTAAATACTGACCTGTCCAAGTAGGTTTCCTGTAGATCGACCGTTTTATTGAACCATCATTTCTACGACTTAGGAGTATATCCAAGAATGGCAGACGGTTTTCTTTTTCTTCTTCACTTGTCAGGCTTATGTTGTTTTGTACGTTGTTAAGTCTTTCTAACAAACATGTTGCATCTTCATGCTTATCACATATGACGA
This sequence comes from Heterobilharzia americana, assembly GCA_944470555.2. Lineage (NCBI taxonomy): Eukaryota > Metazoa > Platyhelminthes > Trematoda > Strigeidida > Schistosomatidae > Heterobilharzia > Heterobilharzia americana. The sequence goes on along the minus strand of OX104132.1, from coordinate 10,972,060 downwards.
TTATATCATCGACATATCTTTTATAGAGAGTAACTTTATTGATGAGATCGCCGGTCAAGCTCTCAATGTGTGACATGTAAATATCAGCTAGCAATGGTCCTAAAGGACTTCCCATAGCCACACCATCTATTTGTCGAAAATGTTCACCTTCAAATGTGAAATGAACTTTATCGGTACACAATAATAACAGCTCTCTCAAACACGTTGAGGGGATAGGGAAAGAAGGATTACTGGAAGATATATGGTCACAAAGAATGTCAATGGTTTTAATTAGGGGTACATTAGTAAATAAGGAGTTGACATCAAATGAATACAATCTCTTATCTTTGATATTAATATCACTGACATAATTAACAAGTTCAAAAGTATCTTTTAAAGAAAACTTACATAAATCATTTCGAATAGGAATTAGAGTTTTTGCTAACCATTTCGCCACTTTATGTGTAGGTGAACGGAACATGGAGAGTATAGGACGTAAAGGATTATCTGTTTTATGAATTTTAGGCAATCCATACAGATTAGGTAGCTCAGACCCCATCGGTTTGAGGGAAGCAAATTCTTCCTTGTTGATAACATTGATATTCAGGAGTTTTACTAGACTAGATGTTACTTTGCATTCTAATTTTCTAAGGTCGTCTGATGGAACATCAGCCATAAATTTACTTTCATCGCTAAGGATGGACATCATCTTGTTTTTGTAATCACATTTGTCCATCACAACCACACCGGACCCTTTATCGGGTTTGAGAATGATAATATCAGATCTATTTCGAAGTCCTTTTAGGGCTTTGAAATGTTGTGAAGTTAGGATACTTCGCTGTCTTGGGCCTGAACTATGGAACTGATGGGCAATATCCACCAGCTTAGCCTTAAACCAACTCTGATTATCTGAGGAGGTTGGAACAAGGGGAAATAACTGATCATAAAGACTTTCAAATTGGGCATCAATAGCCAAATCCGAAACTTTCGTGTGGGGAACCGAAAAACTGAATCCAAGGGAAAGCGCCTCCTTCTCACACGTCGAAAGTTGAAAGTCTTTATGATCAGTTATTTCCCCTTGTTCCAACCTCCTCAGATAATCAGAGTTGGTTTAAGGCTAAGCTGGTGGATATTGCCCATCAGTTCCATAGTTCAGGCCCAAGACAGCGAAGTATCCTAACTTCACAACATTTCAAAGCCCTAAAAGGACTTCGAAATAGATCTGATATTATCATTCTCAAACCCGATAAAGGGTCCGGTGTGGTTGTGATGGACAAATGTGATTACAAAAACAAGATGATGTCCATCCTTAGCGATGAAAGTAAATTTATGGCTGATGTTCCATCAGACGACCTTAGAAAATTAGAATGCAAAGTAACATCTAGTCTAGTAAAACTCCTGAATATCAATGTTATCAACAAGGAAGAATTTGCTTCCCTCAAACCGATGGGGTCTGAGCTACCTAATCTGTATGGATTGCCTAAAATTCATAAAACAGATAATCCTTTACGTCCTATACTCTCCATGTTCCGTTCACCTACACATAAAGTGGCGAAATGGTTAGCAAAAACTCTAATTCCTATTCGAAATGATTTATGTAAGTTTTCTTTAAAAGATACTTTTGAACTTGTTAATTATGTCAGTGATATTAATATCAAAGATAAGAGATTGTATTCATTTGATGTCAACTCCTTATTTACTAATGTACCCCTAATTAAAACCATTGACATTCTTTGTGACCATATATCTTCCAGTAATCCTTCTTTCCCTATCCCCTCAACGTGTTTGAGAGAGCTGTTATTATTGTGTACCGATAAAGTTCATTTCACATTTGAAGGTGAACATTTTCGACAAATAGATGGTGTGGCTATGGGAAGTCCTTTAGGACCATTGCTAGCTGATATTTACATGTCACACATTGAGAGCTTGACCGGCGATCTCATCAATAAAGTTACTCTCTATAAAAGATATGTCGATGATATAATCGTCATATGTGATAAGCATGAAGATGCAACATGTTTGTTAGAAAGACTTAACAACGTACAAAACAACATAAGCCTGACAAGTGAAGAAGAAAAAGAAAACCGTCTGCCATTCTTGGATATACTCCTAAGTCGTAGAAATGATGGTTCAATAAAACGGTCGATCTACAGGAAACCTACTTGGACAGGTCAGTATTTAAGTTTCCATAGCTTTTGTCCAACCCAATACAAGCGAGGTTTGGTAATTTGTCTATTTAAAAGGATCGAACGTATTTGTACGGAGGACTCAATGGATGATGATATCAAAATACTAACGGAAACATTAGTGGAAAATGGATATCCATTGAAGTTCATAAACCGCTGCAAAAATCAGCGAGGATTCAAACCTGATCTGTGCTCTGTTTCGAAGAAATGCGTTTACATCGCGTTACCATACAGAGGAGAATCTAATAGCATAATATTAAAACGAAGGTTAAGGTCTGCTGTTAGCAAAACGTACTATGCAGCTAAGCTTATCATAGTTGAGAAGACCAAACACCTGCTGCTACCTAGACCTCAACGCTGTATAAACGATTGTGTCACATCCCATTGCGTTTATAAATTTACATGTGTGTGTGGACAAACATACATAGGGAGGACGAATCGTGATATGCACTTGAGGGTAGGGGAACATGTTCCAAAGTGGCTACGAAAGCAGCTGGATTCACAAACATTGATAAGCGCAGATGGCAGACAACCATCATCATCCATTGCGAAACATATCATTGATAAGAGTCACAGAATTGATATCAAGACAGCCTTTACAATTTTGTACCGAAACTGTCAGGGGCGTATACTTAAGTTTGTTGAGGCGCTAGCCATAAATAAATTTAACCCCCCATTGTGTGTGCAAAAACAGTTTGTCCTTACATTAAGCCTACCTTGGTAATGCTTATTTTATCGTATTACCAAGATTGTCTTCAAGTCTTATCTTTTATTCCTCTCATTATCTTTCTTATTATTGAATTCCTTTATGTCATATGTGTCCTTCCCCCACTTCCAGTTTTCATATATAATGCCTTAACAAGTAAATGTGTGATCAGATTGTTCGAAATGTATAGCGCTAATACATCACATTTCTCAGATAATCTACGTCTTCTAATTACATTATCCAAATTGAATAATAAGTGTCTAAATTCAGTACTGTGATTTAAATTTTCATCGACTGGTTTTCGATACTCAACTAACCCTTTCAATCTTGCTTTATTTACTGAGGATTAAGTAACCAGATAGTACGATTAACCTCCACACAAAAATGCATACTTTAATACCTGACAAAAATAAGTCAATGTAAAACCTGAAGCAGGAGTTCATTGGCTCACGTTGCCACACCACACAGCAGAATGTCATGAAGAACATGGTACAAAAAGAGGGATACATAGAAGTGCATAAGAGGAGGAAGAAAAATAAGTGAGTGCTCAAACTTTCGAAGATCAAGTGCACATGCGCTATTGTGATAAATTTTGACACACGCTATCAATGGTTTCATGATAAACAAATGTGCAGATATCTGCTGTACTACATTTGAAGCACAACTCAGTCTATTCACAAAATATTTTTCATAACTTAATGGTTTGACAGTGAAGATAATAGTTTCCTGTTACAGCTCGAAACACATCCACTAAAGGTGGTCACCTACTGACTTTCACTATGTTGAACTAAGTGATTGTTCACTGAAACCTTATCTGGCTCAAGATAACTGGGGAGCAGCGTGATTATACTCCCATATTAATGCAGCAACATTAAGTACTAAAAATTAAACACAGACAATTCATAAGGTTGTGAACATTTATTATCTCAGATAGCTAGGACAGGGGCTATTCATGCCAAGTTACTGTCTGCTGAAGTAGGTTGAAGCTGGAGAGATGTTAAAAGTAACCAGAATAAAATACTACTAGTCCACCACATTCCTGACTTTTGGTCTGAGGATGTGGAAAAACGTTGACTTCCCGATTGGGTTTGGCCAGGAAAACGAGAGATTTTAGGTGATATTGGCTCAGAGTTGATCTCAGTGGCGCAGATGCCTGCACACATTATCTCCACCCTGATCCGTGTACCTAACTGTGTTATTGTGTCATTCCTTCTCGTTTTCTTTTCACGACATCCTGCCCTTTATGGTTAATTTCCTCCTTATTTCTCTACCTTTCATCGTGCTCAAATATGTTCAAAACCAATGGAGAGAGTGTCTTTATGGATGTCCTAAGGTTTCGTTTGCAATAATGTAACAAATAAACCAACATTTTCTTTTTCCAGTTATCTTCGATTCCAAAATGCTCCTGAACTGACTTATAGATACTCAATATTGATGTCTCAAGAGTGGTCTGCAACTTCTCCCAGTTTACGGTAGGGAATGAAGTGGTAGAATGCGTCGATCGCTCCACTTGCCTAGAGAATCGCATCAGCACAACCAGGTTGGTTGTTGACGAATCCTCAATTTTGCATAAAGAAAGGCTTGTTTGGCATTTCTAAACCTGAATCATCTGTGGCGCCGACTAGAAAAATATCCGACTATCTATTAAAGGACGCCTAGACTGTGCTGCAGTTTGTTCTGTCTTGTTATACGCCTGTGAGACATAGACATTGAAAGTAGATTTGAAGAGATTACAGAATTTCGAATACGGATGTCCCCGTAGCATTGCTCGTGTGTCATGGAATTACTGTGTGAGTGAGGTTGAGGTTAAGTGAAGTGTACCAGGAACCTTGATCGTTGAAGCTGTCTATCACCAGCGACTCAGATGGTTCGGACGTGTATCGTGCATGCCAAGCCACTGCCTACATCGACGTGCAACACTAGAAGCTGGATTGAGTTGAAAGAAGGTTCAGAGTGGCTAGACCAAGACGTGGCACAAGTTCATGAAGTTTCTGACTGCTGGTTTGATAGTGTGAATCACCTGGCTGGGGTCCTCGAGGCTACAGGGACCAACGTTTGGACACTTGGTGAAATGGCTGAAAATCGGCCACAATGTATCAAAAGTATTTTCTCCTCAGAGTTTTCTAAAGCTCAAGCGTATTCATTAACCTTGGTTTTCATATTCTATTTCCTTCCATACATTGTCTACTTTGATACCAGTCTTTTTCTGTCCACTTGTTCTTTGCATGCTACTGTGAAGTGCGGTAATTAGAACCGACTAACTCCTGCGCGAGGATCTACGTTAATCTTTTCTGTCCGTACGTTCAACACAGATTGGACTCTCTGATGAAATATATCACATTCATTCTAGGAAGGTTAACACAGCTAAATTTTACAGATAAGAAACCCCAAATTTCGAAACAAATCCCGTTGCAACCATTTGACAGTGTGATCTGAGTTACAACCCTGACATGATTAGTTCTCGAGTAGTTTTGAAGCACAACGGTAAAAAGATAGGGTTCCCGATATGTTAACATCGGTGTACATTTACTTGTTTAACCTTCGTGAAGTCTTCAAATTAATCATTAGTCACCCTCACGACGTGTATCTATCTAAATGAATGAACAAGCAGAAAGTAAAAGTCGCTGCTTACTCTACTCAGCCATATTTAGTTGATGCCCCAAACAAATGGTGAGCACTGTTTTTTTAAGGGGTTCACAGTATATGTAATAACCTGCGATTTCATCTCTTGTGAACGGCTGAGACAGAAATAATGAAACCAGAACGGTATACAGAAATGGTAGGAATAACATGTTATCAGAGTCACGACGGCCACAAATGCTTTCATGCTCAGAAGCTCCGCGCCCTTACTATGCCAAACAAACATTTTGTTGTGCTTCAGTCAGTCACAGGTGCCCTTTCAATTTTAGCATTTTCTGATAATTTATTTTAATTCAGGAAGCATTAACCAATCCGCGGTCATCTGATATGAACTGACAACGGCAGTAGCCACGCAAACCTCCGTACTATGGAAGCCATCAACATCTAATTCAATATAACCATAATTGTCGGAAATAACATCAAACAGTCCAAAATTATATCGTTACTTCGTTGCAAAACTCATTTCATCTCTTGATCTAAAGGAGCATGAATCAATGTCCAACAAGATCAAAATGCTATCCACAAAATGTGAATTCAGTACAGAATTCAGTCAAAGTGAGAAAACACAACTTCAGAATCTAACGACGATTTATGAAGCATCATAACACACAAGTCTAAGTGTACCCTTAGGTGTGTAAGGATTTTAACGACTAGTATGCTTGGGGATTTACTGAATTATGTTTCACTTTTTATGATTTTTTCAACAACTACAGGTTTTATCTCCACAAAAACAATCCAGTAACAGAACATTTTGGATTCACTTTTTTATCGAGCTGGTCTAACAAAAAAGGTATTAAGCGACTAGAAAATCTAGTTTTTTCAAATGCGACCCATGTTAGGTAGAGGCGAAAAAGTTATGGGCTCCGAAATGTCACTTCTGAAAGTACAAAAAAAGTTAGTCTCAATTGCAGACCTGTTAACAACATCAGTCATTCAGCATCATCGTGGGACCTGACATTACCGCGTAGCGGTCAATGTTGACACACTTCATATCAGCACATCAAACTAGGAGGGACCATGATGAAATGTAGAGAAATAAGGAAGAAATTAACCATAAAGGGCAGGATGTCGTGAAAAGAAAACGAGAAGGAATGACACAATAACACAGTTAGGTACACGGATCAGGGTGGAGATAATGTGTGCAGGCATCTGCGCCACTGAGATCAACTCTGAGCCAATATCACCTAAAATCTCTCGTTTTCCTGGCCAAACCCAATCGGGAAGTCAACGTTTTTCCACATCCTCAGACCAAAAGTCAGGAATGTGGTGGACTAGTAGTATTTTATTCTGGTTACTTTTAACATCTCTCCAGCTTCAACCTACTTCATCATCAACATAGGACCAGGCATTACTGCGTAACGGCCAAAGTTGCCACAGCTCATATCAGTACATCAAGTAGAAAGTTAGTGGCGTGAAAGATGAAGGTAAGAAAATTCAGTGAAAAATACAAAACACGATGAGAAAGAAAGAACGAGAAAATGGCGAGTTTCGGCATAGCGTCGTTAAGATGAGGATACTGTGGGTATACATCTGCACCACTGACATCGGTTGTGAACCATATCACCTACAGTCTCCAACCTCTTGTCCCGTGGACCGCAACAGGCTCCTCTGCATCGCCCTACGTGGCTCAAACCAACAGTCAAAGACTTCATACAGGGATGCCATGTTTTGGTCTGGCCGCTTCGGGTTTCTTTTTAGCCTAAACCTACTTTGACCAACATTGTATGACGAGGCATACATAACACATGTCGGAGCCAACCACCTCAGTCGATGGAGGTTCATAACCTCATCAACTGATTTACCTCTTCTCCCCAAAACTCTACACCTGACTTCTGCATTACTCACGTGGTGACACCACGGAATACGGCTTATACTACGAAGGAAACAGTGGCCAATCACTTGAAGCCTACTCATGTCTTCCACCTTGGATGGCCATGTTTCACAGCCATGGAGCAGAACAGAGCGGACTGCTGTGCAGTACACGCGACCCTTAATAGACAGTCGAATACCACAGTGGATCCACAGATGGCATACGTTTGCAAAAGCCAATCGAGCCTTTTGTATTCGTGCAGAAATTTCGTCGGGCAGTGAGCCACCAGGGCTGACCCCACTTCCCAGGTAAGTAAAGTGGTCGAAACACTCAACCATTACACTCTCTATAATGACATGAGTAAAACATGTCCCGACCGTCTGAGACAATGAATTTTCACAACCACAGTAAGTGACTCGTTTCTTTTACGTGAAACTCAACGCCTGGCTTTTGATTTACTGACGTGGCTGCACCGTGTCTCGGTCTGTGCTACGAAAGTAAGAATGAGGGGCAAGATGGGTAAATCAACTGGTGAGGTTGTGAACCTTCATCGAGTGAGGTAGACTGTACGTTTGTTGAGCATGCTGGTTTATTACCTACCCCGAAGTGGCATCTTAGGGGAAACTGGATTAGGTTCAGTGTGGTCAGATGACGGGTTGGGACTAGTGTATGAAAACCGTGACTGTTATCCTCAGTCGTGTTGGGATGTACATAAACTGCCTGGCCGGCCTCCCCAAGACTATGTATCAGTGATTGATTCTTGGCGAGATGGTTGAAAACTGGTGGCAGTGGCGCAGTGTATTCACTCTGATATCTTAAAAAGCTTGAACGCTCTTACGCGCCCTTACCTTGGGATTCTTTATCCTCCCATGCAACTTTTTCCAACACAGCATCACTCTTATTCTATCTAACTGTACATTGTATGGCGCTGTGGAATGTGGTAGCTTAAACCAATGCACCTGTGTCAGGTTCATGTTGACTCTGTTACAGTATAATGAAATTAATTTAGCCTGGGATAAGATGTCTGGCACGCGCGACACTCTATGAACAGTACAAAGTGAAACCAAGTATGATAAAAATTGCGAGACTGATTGACCTAACAATGGAGACCACATAATGTATGCACAATACCGTAGTCCTGACGTGTCACATAAGCAGCAAACCCGGAAATCGACAACTGCGACCCACGCGCAAATTATAAGAAAAAAACCGATTTCAGCCACCTCCAGTTAATCATCCTACAGAGCGGGATTTTTTAAAATACAACTTACTATTACTTTGTGTAGAATATTTGGAGGCAAAATGATACGTGTTTAGGAATGAACCTTTTATGGTCATATTGCGAATATGTAGCTACATGCTCAAACCACTAGCAGATTGTGACGGAGTGCAAGGAGATGTACTCAACGAACTCCCAGACACTAATAATCTTTAGAAATTTATGCTAAATAAGTACATTATAGACAGATTATAAGACTTCGAGCCACACATACCATTTGATAGTGCCATTTGCAGCTCTGAGCTGTCCACATATCCATTTCTGTTGCGATCTACTCTAAAATTATAGCATACACAACTTCAAAAATATACATACCTATTGAATATTTGTCGAATCGTCTGCTGATTTTGCATAACTTCGTAGGATTTCCCCCAGAAGTGTCAGTAAGTATTCAGAACAAGTGTGCACACCCTGTGAGATAAGAAACGGAGGAACAACATGAGCAGAGCCCTACTGACCATAATACAAAGGTTTCGAATTTGAGCCTCAACCCTACTTACCACGATAAATCTCACAAATCGTTAATAGCCCGCTTTCGTCTAGGTCATGAAGAAGAAGATTTCAATATCCAATATCTTTTAACGAGTAAGTGTAAACCAACTGATTTCTTAGAGCTCGCTTCTAGGTCTTGCGGAACAGTTCCAGGTCTTTGGTGGATTCCAATGCAGTAGGTCTACCCACTCGACTGCTGTAGCTTTGGTCAGCCCGACGGGCGGATGGGTGTTGTTTAGATTTATAGTGAGTGTATGTTTGTTTGCTTTTTCTTCCGAGGACTGTGGTGCACATGGGTTCTCCAAGTGTCGTGCCAGTAGACAATTGGTCGGACTGGTTGTAAAAAGGAGATGAAAAATATGTGCAGAGGAATCAAGAGTGAGAAAGTGCAGGGAGAGACAAAATAGAAAAAGAAAAGGAAAAAAGGAAGAAGAATAATATATAAGAAAAAAGATTAGGAAAAAAGAGACGGCACGGAAGAATAAAACATTGGTAGGCTTGTCGGGAATAGGTGATAGGCGGAGCTTTTGCCAAAGTTTGAGAACGTAATGTCCGAAATAAGAAGAATAAATAACACGATAGGACGAATGGAAGTATAGTAATTCTTTTAGCAGGATATGGCAACTGGAGGGGACGTCTACAGGAAGGTATGAGGTTAAGTCAAATTCTCAGTGATAGCGGTTTTACAAAGGGTTCAGTAACGGTTGGTTGTACCGAATTAGTAAGTCGTGTCAGCCTAGCCCACATCCCAGTCGAATGAGTGCAAACCGTGCTCTGCTGCATAACTGTCCAACCTCTTCTGGAAGCTGTCAACAGACGGAGCAGTAACGATCTCCGCAGGCAATGAGTTCCAGTGGCCGCAAACTCGCAGAGAGAAGAAGTGTGATCGCACACGCTTTTTCGCTCTTTGGTGAGCCATCCTCCTTGGGTTACCACGAGGATCGTCACAGTGGCCGTTCGGTAGGATTCCACTGTTCGGATGACTTGGGTTACTGAGTATTTTGTAAGCCTTTATCAAGTCACTGCGTAATTAACGGTGGCTTAGGGAGCAGAGCCCTAGATCTTTCAGCCTGTCCTGATATGGTTTTCGCCTCACTCCCACGACACTCTCTGTAGCTCACCTTTGGACTTTCTCTAGCAGGTTCACATCTCTTTCTAGATATGGGGATGCAGTGACGTTGTGTACCTCTAAGTGGGGTTGTATATAGGTCCTATACAGCTTCAAAAAGAGTTCTGGGGCCGGGGCACCCAGTTGTCTGTGCATGAAGTACAGTACTGCATAGGTTCTGGTGGCATCTCCTGGACAATTGGAGCTAGTGTCTAGTTTGTCAGTTAGTATTAGTTCTAGGCCTTTCTCTGTGGTGGTGCGGCAAAACTGTGTTCCACAGAGAGGATAGGGTACCTTCTGAGAGTCTGGGGTGCGGGGAAACATGGCTTGGCACTTATCTAGGTCAAATGCAAGTCCATTACTACCTACTCACCCTGCAAGTAGTCCGAGATAACCTTGCAGTGCACTGGATTCTGTTTCTGACCTCACAGCTCTCCATAACTTAACGTCATCAGCGCAGAGTGGAATTGGGGACCTGAGATTCAGTGGGAGGTCATTCACCAAAAGAAGGAATGGCAGTGGACCCAGAATCGCTCCTTGTGATGCACCAGATGATGGTGTCCTCCAAGTCGAGCAAACTCTGTTGGATTTTGTGCAGAATTGTCTATAGTCAAGATGGTCGTGCAACCATGAAAGCACTTGTCCTTTGGTGCCCAACCTTTCTGTTTTGTGAGTAAGAATGATGTGTGGGACTGTGTCGAAGGCCTTAGCAAAATCCCGGAAAATAACATGGACAGGAATTTGGAGGTCCCAGCATGCCGTCCGCTTATCACCTGCCGCCAGAATGTTTGTGGCATGGGACCTACCCTTTCTGAAATTGTGTTGAGCATCACTGAGTGCTCCTCCTCTTTTCTAAGTGCTCCTTGACATGGTCGTCCCCCAGACTCTCCATCACTTTTGACACCACTTGTAGAAGGGCTATGGGTCGGTAGCATTTTGGGTTCTGCCTGTCTCCACCTTTGAAGATGGGGGACATAATGGCACTTTTCCACTCTCGTGGAAGCATATGATTGTCTAAGGCGTGTTGAAACAAGTTACACAGCGGACCGCACAAGGCACCCGCGCATTGTTTCAACACAGCCGGTCGGATGTCATCACACACTGGTGATTTCACTGCGCGGAGCTTTGACAGTTTTCCGAGGAGCACAAGTACTTTCTATATCGACTGTGTCGTTGTACCAGAAAAACTTCACGTACTGGAACTAGAGGACTAGAAATCTTCCAGATCTTTGGTCTAAGGAGCTGGCAAGCGAGTATATCCAATATTTTTTGATTGGCTTGTGTAAACCAGTTGATTCCTCCTTCCTCGCTTCTTGGTCTTGCGGAACAGTTCCAGATCTTTGGCGGATTCCGATGCGATAGATCCAGCCTATCGTCTCCTATAGCTCTGGTCTACAGAACAGGAAGTTAAGTGTCGGTTTGTTTGCCTTGAACTGTGGTGCAGTTGGCTTCTTCAGATGTCCAGTTGCCACACAGTTGTTCGGACTGGTCGCTAGAGAGGGTTAGGGACAGGGAAGAGAAACCCTAGAAAGTGCTTGTGTGAGTAAAATAAGAGAGGAGAAGTGAACTAATGCAGTAACCCACTTAAACCCAAGGCAGTTGAGGAGGGGTGAAAAGGTGTGAAGAACCCAGGTGAGGCTAACTTATGGCTAGTGGAACGGATGAGAAGGGCTGAAACGGTCACAATGGAAAGAAAACCGGTTGGGGTGAATGGACATCACTTCGTGCCCCAGCTATATGTGGGTAGACCGTGAGTCTCTGCATGACTATCTAGCCTCCTCTTGAAACTTTCAGTAGTTGAGGTGGAGACCACCTCTGCTGGTAATGCCTTCCGGTACCCACAGACTCGGAGGGAGAAGAACTGTGAACGCACATGCGTTTTCCACCTTTGGTGGGCCTTTCTCTTGCAGTTTCCTCGAGGATCTCCGTAGCGGTCACTAGGTAGAATTACGCCATTCGAGTGACTTGGGTTACTCGGTATTTTGTAAGCCATTATTAAGTCAACTCGTCACCCTTGATAGCTAAGAGAGTATAGGCCTAGGTCTTTCAGTCCATCATCATATGGTTTTCATTGCATTCCAACAACCGCTTTTGTGGCTCGCCTCTGAAATTTCTCCAATAGGTTCACGCCACTTTTCCTAGGTAACGGAGTGAAGACGTTATGAACCTCTAGGTGGGGCCATACGTAAGTCTTGTAGAGCTTCAGAAGGAGTTCTGGGGTGAGGGCATCCAGTTGTCTACGCACAAAGTGTAGTAAACCGTATGCTTTCGAGGCATTACCTGGGTAATTGGAACTGGTGTCCAGTTTCTCCGTCACCGTTAAACGCAGATCTTTTTCTAATGTGGTATGGGATAGACGTGAACTGGAGAGAGAGATGGAGAGAGAGAGAGAGAGAGTAGGATACTTTCTGGGGATCAGGAGTGCGGAAGAACATGGAACGGCACTTATCCAGGTTAAATGCCAGTTCCTTATTAGTTTCCGATTTCTCTTGTGTTTTGAGGTCGTTCTGTAGTGCCATAGATTCCGCTTCACAAGTTGTTGTCTTCCATAACTTGATATCATCAGAGTATAGGAGAATCAGGGAGCCGACACGTTGCTGTAGGTCATTCATGAACAGTAGGAACAATAGTGGACCCAGACTTGCTTCTTGTGAGATACCGGATGAGGATGTTCTCCAAGTTGAGTAGACCCTGTTGACTTTCGTGCAGAACTCCTGGGTAGTTCTGCAGCCACGATAGCACCTGACTGAGAATACCTAACCCAGCTATCTCATGTACTAGGATCGTGTGTGAAACAATGTCTAAGCCTTTGGTGCAGTCCAGGAAACTCTTGTGGACCGCGACCTTGAGATCCCAGCATGCCGTCCAGTGATCATGGGTCGTCAGGAGGCTGGAGGTACAGGACCTACCCCTTCGGAAGCCATGTTGAGCATCACTGAGTGCTCGCTTTTTGTCCAGATATGCCCTGATACGGTCGTCAATCATACTCTCCACAACTTTTGATATTACTGGTAGAAGTGCTATGGGATTCTACCTGTCTCCTCCTTTGAAGATGGGCGAGAGGATGGCCCGTGTACATTCTCGTGGGAGCTTTTGTTCATCCAAGGAGTGTTGGAAGAGATTACAGAGTGGGCCACTTAAGGTGCTTGCACATTCTTTCAACACAGATGGGCAGATGTCGTTGCACCCTGGGGATTTCCCCACGCTTAACTTTGATAGCTTGTCGAGAACAGCGGCGTGAGTTATCTGTATTTCCTGTAACTCCTCAGCATCGTGTAACGCTGGTGGCTGTTCATACAGCTTGCACGCTCACTTTCCTGTTGGAATGTTGGGCCGTGTGTCAAATGTGGTGCTCAACGTTTCAGCAATTTCCTGTCCGGAGAGGTTTTCTCCATTCGGACCTTTTATGGTGCATGCTCCCTGGCTTGTCGATTTTCTCTTTGCCATGAACCGGTATGGGTTCTTGGGATTTACTTCAAGCCTGTTGGCTAGGTTGGGCGGGAACGACTCCCTATCTCCCGCACCCTGATGTTGCTTCTATTCAGTGGAGTCATGTGTGCGTCATGGTCGTCCTGTTCTCCGGAGAGTCTCCATGTGTGCCATGCCCTTCTCTTGGCTTTTAGAGGGCCTCCAGCGCCCTGTTTTAGCCATATTTTTGTCTCGGTTGTTTACTTAGTTTAGAATGATGGTTGCCTTATGCGGCTACGATACACATAACGTAAGGTTATCTAGCTATCCCCTGTATTGGAAACACTTTAATAATCCGGTTTATCAAGAATGTACTAAAGCTCCGTCAGAAGACTGATAATGGATGGTTTATGATATCAAACCAAGGTCACCTTGTTCTATACCCAGCTATCGAACCTGAGTTAAATGATTGGCGCCTCACTGTTCCTTTTTCAAAGGACTAATTTCTTTCATCAACGAAATGATTCACATTTTGAAGCATCTTACCCACTGGTGAAGTTGGCATTTTGGTATTTGGATAGCTTTAGATTCCTGGTTATAAAAGAGACTACCTTACAGAAAACAACGTACAGTGCTGTCCATGAACAAAGCTGATAATATCAGCGAAATATGTTTTGCAACTCAGCAACACATACTGGTTATTATGCATAAAAGCACAATGAATGCTAGGTGGATCGTGAGCTGAAAGTCCGTTTGAAAAGAAATAGTCAACACAATCCAACACCAATATTATACATCGACGTAAAGAGGTCTAACCGTCAAACCTTTCTTTCTGGCATTTAAGCAAAACTCGCTTATGAGTCAAATTGACCACTGTAGATATCTGACCCCAGAATTGGCAGGATCTTCCTATCCGCCGCATCCAGCTGCCTAGAAACTAATTTCAGCTGAAACAACAAACGGGTATAGACGGTACCCGAGTAAAATATTGCTGTTGACTCTGTTTTCAGAATTTCGGCATTGCCTTTATTCTGATTGCTGCCACAATATTTCAGAATTGCATCGGGTTTGTGCATGACCTGTGGCACAATCGTCATGCGTCTCAAACAGATAATTATTTATACAACCTAGTTTTCGAGTTGGTGGTTTCTGAGTTGCAGCCTTGTATCCTCCTGACATTTAAGTTGTTTTCCAAACTTGTATCCTGTTTCTGAGAAGAAAAGACCTCCCATTAATATGTAGCTCTAGAAGGTACAATATTTTCACAAACAAGCTCACGTTAGCGTAAAAATGATGAATAAATTAGGATGTAATACTGAATTCCACACTGTCATCTCTGTAAGTCGGCCTGTTTATGAATGTTTTGATTACTGGAATAGACGGTGTGACGTCCAGTTTAAAAGCATTTGGCAAATTCTGAAATGCTGTGCTCTCAAACTTGTTTGCGTGGGGTGTATAAAGTAACTACATATTTGGTGAAGGTCGGAATTTAGCATTCATGTTACATTGCCGAAAAAGCGAATGAGTTGACCCACGTATAGATAAACAAACATAATTCATGAGGATGAAGTGGAATGCAAATGAATTGACTGACAACCCTTTTTGATAGCGAATAATTTTCACCCTAATATAAGCATTTTAGAGGCTACACCCTCAGTTGAATGCGCTTGCTACGTTTACCAACAGGCGTAACTGCAACACATAGTAAGAAAGCTTCCTTCTGCTACATTCTGCATAGAATGCCTGCAATGGATGAGGAAATTTGAAACACAGTTTAACACGCTTTCTACTGCATACCTGTTTCTCTTGAGGATTCGCTCACAGTAGCAAAATGTATATCTTCTATTCCCACTAGTATTCCGTCATTAAGTAATTGGTGATCTGCGATTTGTCCCGGTGCGAACCTGAGTGCGGCCTTAAGAAGTGCATAAGGATCACTTACTTCAGGATTAAACATGTGTGCTGTAACATACCTGTTTAATCCCCGCGGTAGTGACCGTATGACAGCAAGAAATCGAGATTGAGGATCTGAGACACCCTGTTCTCGAAAATCTGCCTCGGCATACAGAAACCATGTTTCTGCATTGTCTGGCCAATATGGCACGAGTTGGATCGTGCTCGCAGTCGGCTTAGTACGAATAAGCTTGGGAGTGTGGTCGGACATGAGAAAGTGCAGTAAATGGATATATGAATGTTATCGAAATGAAAACAATAAACAAATATAAAATGGAACAGGCTCACCAATTCAATATTTGTTATCGGTCGGTATGTGTGATCACGTCGGGATATTTGATCACGTCGAGCTCACCAATTTAGGATTTGTCCTGGTGCGAACTTGACAGACGCAAAGACCAATCACTAATTATTCGAACTTGTTATATACCCACGAATACGAGACCAAGGAAGAACACGATAGCGTAGTCGGATGGAATAGTATATTTGGATGGTTATGCCAAAATACCGATGCGTTCCAACTAACTGGCTAGAGAGTCGAATACGAGCAATGCAACGTAACACGACAGCGTGCCAAATGGCGAGGATGCTTGACCGGGTGCCTTCAGCTTAGCGAGTCCAGTTAAACTATCAAGGTCAGCACCAATGTCGAAAGTCATCAAACCCTAGGCTATTGATTCTGGGGAAGTGTGTGACGCTACAGTGTGATTTAATGACATTGTCAAAGTTCTGTTGATACCGATCTAACTATCACAGCGAAATTACTGACAATGCTTAGGGATCTGTGAAGGAGACTATATGCCAATAATCGCCTCTCTTTGGTCCAATTCCTAGGTAAAAACAGGAAGTTATAAGATGAGAAGTATACAAGTCACACAGGAAGTAGGTATCGTTGGTCAATAGTTTAGTGAATATTGTTCTGGTGTGTGAAGCAGTAGTTTACGGGCTCGAACCTGCAGGTTAACAACAACGACCAGTGGGAGGCATGTACTGTCATCTGCCATGGATTGTGTGTCATGGGCTCTACTGCTAGCGGCTATTCATCATTCCTATCACATAGCAGACAGGAATGGGTATATATCGAGCTGTTCAATGAACCTGATTACATTATCATAAGAAAATTCTCTTTACACTGAAACGCATGAAAACAATGTGTGTTATAAACTCCTTTGTGAAAAGGACGTCTAGATTTCGTTCAGTTTTCTTCCTTGCATCAATCTGGTTTTAAACGGTGACAATGTATCTCTCAGTATCAACGTGTTTCCTTGAGGTTAAAAATACATTCAGCTTAACTACTAATTTATATTACATTCCTGAAGGTATTGTAGGGATGCTGGTATTATATGTGCTACTATTATGTAACGCTTGACCAACCCTACTTACATCGATGTGCTCCAATACCTCCCCAAGCATTACGTTACCTAAGGTGTCAGTACTGAAAACGACACACAATTCAAAATGACTGGTAATCAGGAATATACTGAGGGAGCAATATATTTAAACGGAATAAAAAAGATAATGATTATAAAGAAAAACGTTTGTACAATTTATTTAGCTAGTGTAGCTGAACTAGGGACTCTGAGGATGTGGGTGCTAACCAGCACAAGGCGGATGCAAAATGGAGTCGCAGCCTGGTTAGATGCATGCTCGCTAAAAGCTTTATTTTTCTTCAGGTAATACCTGTAGTGTCTAGATACAAACCCGGTTTTTTTTATTAATGCTAAGACAATTCTTCCACTTGTCCAACTTGTAAATTTTCTGCGCACTTATTCTGTTGGGATGTTCCACTATATGAACATGCAGCACTTATATCTTATAGCGACAACGGGCAGGGATTCAGATAACCTTCCATGAAGATGAATATATTGTGTATATAAACTTATTCATACCTGTAAAAATGGTGTGTGCCTGTATATTCAGGAATAAATATTATTATTATTATAATACTATTAAAACAAAACATGAAACACCCGAAGCATCCGGAAGCAAGCTAGAGGTTTATCGACATAATATTTAGTAGAACAGATCGAATCCATTTATTTTTACCTTAGTTGCACTTTGGTTCCAGGAAGCTGCGCTCAAATATGCACATCCACACTACAGTGATGTTTACTTCATAAAGTAAGAAATTTGATGCAAATTTCGTTACCTACCGATAGATGAAGAAACCTAGTGTATTTCGAATGTGCTCTTAGCACATTAACCTTTCCATGACTTTCTTGGTCACAAAGACAATCATTATTTCAAGATATTTAATGCAATCGTTCAATCATTTGTACTGGTTAATTATATATTTTTAAAATAATTTTGATCGCCTTTTTTCGAAGATATACCTCGGAAAGACTGTTCAGAATTTTTGGCGTATCATACAGCACCAATTGGGCAGAAAACGTTTATATGCATAGGTACTAAAATGAAGTAAGTAGGAATTACACATAAAAGATAAGAATATCTACTCCATCTACACATTCCCTGAAAATGGAGCTAACTTAGGTAGACAGTCACAGTGGCAATTAGATTTGAAATGCACGAATAACATTCAGTTGTGTATTCTCTGGTTAGTTTCCTTTAAAAAAAAGTAGATCAGTTATTCCAATTCTGACACTCACGAGAAACAGGGCTGCATCTTGTGTTCCAGTTACCTCAATAAATCTGAATAAAACAACCTCTTATCTATGCTATAAGGAGTTTTCAGCAAAGAACAACATCCGTGTTGGTGCCAACAGTTCACCCCATTGATATCTGTGTAGAAATGTGATCTATTCACCATTTGCTCCGAGATACACAATCCAAATCACTGAGACATCTTGATTAAATACTAATGTCTAAGTGCAACTTGGAAACTTTGACGGATGAAGAGTGAGGAATCTGGACACTTCGTAAAATATTCAGAAATTTTTACAACAGTTTAAAGAGGTTGAAAAGTCACGTTACAAATAGTGGTGCTATGGCACTGTTTACTGCAATTTTCATAAGTCCTACACCTGTTACGAACATGTTGGTATGTTGAACTTTTATAAGGGGAATGCATATACACAATCATTATTTCTGTCACTACACACAAAAAAAGGAAACGTAGTTAGTTGTCTTGTGATTCACACTCAGTTAATCAATATATTTATTGATTTCCAAGTGCATTGCACATGTAGTTCAGTATGCGCAGAAATCTGCAAACAGTTTTCGATTCTGGTCCATTTCACCGAGTGCTTCTCGACTCATGGAATCTGATAGATTAGATTAATTGTTTGAATGGTTGTATCTCATCCTTTGGCCGACAAAGCTTATCTGTGAGTGAGTTTGTAGGTTTAAATGCCACCCTAATTCCTACGTAATGTTTGTGATCTCCCTTATTTGAAAGGGTAACATAATGGAGGCTGTGAACTCCTTTCTACTTGTGTTATTATT
The DNA here is from genome assembly GCA_944470555.2 of Heterobilharzia americana. Taxonomy (NCBI): domain Eukaryota; kingdom Metazoa; phylum Platyhelminthes; class Trematoda; order Strigeidida; family Schistosomatidae; genus Heterobilharzia; species Heterobilharzia americana. Next base: position 10,953,094 of record OX104132.1, on the reverse strand, counting down.
GTTTGTACTCGTGCTACTGTTATTTTTCGTTTCTTATGTGTTAGTAGGGATTTCTCAACAGACAGTAAAGGATGGCTATTAACTATTAGCGCTTCTTTTACGTGCTTCAGTTTCTTGTTTCGGTTCTTGCAGTGACGAGTGAGTTTTCTAGCCTTCATTTAGACGTTTGACTTAATCTGCCTTAGGTGAGATCCGATGAAACCAATTCAGTAAAATTCAGTGTAATCCAGTATCCAATATTGATGGTTCCAGCGTAGAAAACTGATAGTTTTGATCTCTCAGGTCTAGTTCTTAGGGCTTGGTTCCAGTTGTTCGGTTCACTCCTGCAGTGGGCGAGGAAACCCCCTGCGTTTTCTTGCTTTCAGCCTCGGTGAGGTGGATGTTTTGTGGGTTACTAAGTTGTAATTTGTAGAGTGATGGGAGGCCACAGGTTGCCGGGAAGTTTAGAGGACTGTCGTGACTCCTGTCTGTGTAGGTACCTGAAAGAGAATAGTAAGGTAGTGGTAAAGGAACGAAGAAGAAAAAAGAAAATAAGGAAAGAGAAAAAGGAGGAGAAGGAAGGGAAAAGGAGAAGAAAAGGAGGGGTGAAAAAGAGGAATAAAAGAGAGATAAAAGCACGTGGGAATTGCTCAAATGGTAGCGTGGGTTTAGAAGGATTAGTAGATAATGTGGATGTATTAAAGAGAGAGACAGTGAATGGCAGATAGGAAGGAGTTGGGGGCTGGTGACTTCCGGAGTACGTCCGCGGTAGACCATGCGATGTGGCATAAGTGTCTAACCGTCTCTTGAATGAGTCAACTGAGGGAGCTATAACGATATGTTACGGTAAGGCATTACATAAAGCACAAATTCACAGGGAGAAAAAATTAGGCCTGAGTATGTTGTTGGCTCTCTGTTGTGCCATCTTAATGGGTTTTCCTCGTGAAGATCGCCGAGTTGCAGGCGAAGTTTATTTGTTTGCGTGGTCTACCTGGTAGGCGATCTTGTATGCCGTAACAAGGTCACCCCTCTTCCTAGAATAACCCAAGGTAAATAGGTCTAGGTGTTGAAGTCTTTCAGGATACATCTCTCCCCTTACCCCCCACAACTGATTCTGTTGCAGTTCTTCCTATTTTTTTCAAGGAGATCAGAGTCTCTTTCAAGTGTTTGGGGGGCCACCGTGTTGAAGACCTCTAGATGCGGCCGCGCGTAGGATTTGAAGATGGTGAGGAAGAGTTCCGGAGTGAGGGCGCTAAGGTGTCTGCGCTGCTTCTGCAGGATAGCGTTCGCTTTGGTTGTCGTACCTTTGTAGTTAGAGCTGGTATTCAAGGTGTCGGAGAAGTTGAGCCCCAAACGCCTTTGAGAATAAGAGTTGAATTCGTTTGGTTAGCCAGGTGATCAGGGTCGTTTTTCTGTGATGTTGCCATATTTTCGAGCTAGATGTCTGGTTGTCATGTTAGAAGATTTACATCAACGTGAGACAAGGAATCGGCAGCAACGTTAGCATTACCCTTGACGAACTGGATATCCGTAGAAAACTGCCAGATATTGTCTAGTTGTATTGCTTCTCTTGATGAATGCCTATCCAAGGATATTCGAAACACATAGCATAATGGTTTGTGGTCGGTGAGGATGGTAAAGTCACGACCTTGTAACTGATAATTAAAGTGTTTGACAGCTAGGTGGACGTATGGGAGTTCCCTTCCAAAAGTACTGTATCTTGTTTGGGATGACTCTAGCTTCTTGGAAAAGAAAGCAAGCTGAAGTATCTCCAATCTTTTTCTGCAGTGAAGAAGCAGAAGACAACTCAACGAGAGAATGTTTATTACGAATAATTGGAATGGTAGTGGTTACATAGGGTACTCCTTGCACTAACGCAGCCATTCGCAAATGTCTTCGTTTCCTGTCTTCATTTGCTCTTTACCGGCTCTTCATACACTCTTATAAGCAGCATCCCCTGTAATACGCCTGTGTTGTCCCCTGCGTTGCTCTTGGCAGAAACCTTACCCATTGCCGGTAATTCCCTATGATTCCTGCTACCCTCTCGATATGTACTACTTATATCCGTTGTTATCAGCAACGCCCACTGCAGCAGGAGGGCTCCAACTGCAGATTGAGAAGCATCCGTTCAGAGGATCAAGCATGCTTCTGGATTAGGATTCAAATGTGAAAGCATGACTACCTGTGATTATGCTTTTTTGGCGTTATAGAAGGCTTGGCATGCTTCGTCGGTGAAATGGAAATTCTTCTGGTTGCCCTTAAGCAGATCCGTCAGAGGCTAGAGAATTGAGGTACAGTGTGGGACGAAACGTCAGTGGAAGTTGAACATACAAAGGGAACGTCAGAGTTTGTTTGTTGAATCGGGTTTGGTGTACTGCAAGAGGGCATCAGTTTTATCATTAAGAGATTTTATACCTTGGGCGTCTATGTTATGTCCCAAAAACTCTAACGAAGGTACCCTCCGGCTTGATTGTCGTAATATTTGGAAGTAGGATAAGAGGTCTTGTAAGAATCCCAAGACAATCAGTTAGTATGCACGACAGGCAATAGGTATGGAGGCAGAAGTCGGAATGGTTAGAAGCACATTATATTTCCACGTTTAGCAGCAGCAAAAGCCGTAATTACCGCCACAACCAAAAATGGGTTTGTATATAAACAACATTCGTTTTTACAAGTATTAGAATGTACACAGTGTGTAAAACACGGTGAAAAGGAAATATTACTTTTAGTTGAAATGGTTTATACACAATGTTATGCAGTCTCCATACACTGCACTCTGCTTAGAGTATGAACAAGATCCGGATTTTCAGCCTTTATTCAATCAAGCCAGTGCTTCTATGTGATGGTTGAGTGACTTGGCGCGTTACGATTCCTGCTACCCTCTCGATATGTACTACTTATATCCGTTGTTATCAGCAACGCCCACTGCAGCAGGAGGGCTCCAACTGCAGATTGAGAAGCATCCGTTCAGAGGATCAAGCATGCTTCTGGATTAGGATTCAAATGTGAAAGCATGACTACCTGTGATTATGCTTTTTTGGCGTTATAGAAGGCTTGGCATGCTTCGTCGGTGAAATGGAAATTCTTCTGGTTGCCCTTAAGCAGATCCGTCAGAGGCTAGAGAATTGAGGTACAGTGTGGGACGAAACGTCAGTGGAAGTTGAACATACAAAGGGAACGTCAGAGTTTGTTTGTTGAATCGGGTTTGGTGTACTGCAAGAGGGCATCAGTTTTATCATTAAGAGATTTTATACCTTGGGCGTCTATGTTATGTCCCAAAAACTCTAACGAAGGTACCCTCCGGCTTGATTGTCGTAATATTTGGAAGTAGGATAAGAGGTCTTGTAAGAATCCCAAGACAATCAGTTAGTATGCACGACAGGCAATAGGTATGGAGGCAGAAGTCGGAATGGTTAGAAGCACATTATATTTCCACGTTTAGCAGCAGCAAAAGCCGTAATTACCGCCACAACCAAAAATGGGTTTGTATATAAACAACATTCGTTTTTACAAGTATTAGAATGTACACAGTGTGTAAAACACGGTGAAAAGGAAATATTACTTTTAGTTGAAATGGTTTATACACAATGTTATGCAGTCTCCATACACTGCACTCTGCTTAGAGTATGAACAAGATCCGGATTTTCAGCCTTTATTCAATCAAGCCAGTGCTTCTATGTGATGGTTGAGTGACTTGGCGCGTTACGAAAAGCATTTTCAACAAACTGCTATTTCGAAGCAGCATTGTGTTTGAAACAGTCAGTTATTGATATAAAACTTAGAAGGAGAACCATTTCTAGGTAACACTAATAGAATGTGGACCAAACAAATCACCAAATTTAGGTAGCTCATCAACTTTACGAAGTAAGTCTAACGCATTACTGTGGAAAGCAATGAATGCCGTCTACTTGAGATGCAGTTAGTTGTGTTCAAATGGCTTGCAATGTCTTATAAAAAGATTAAAAGTTTATGTTGGCAGTTGTCTTGAGTGTGATGAATGTGGTTAACCGAATAGTTGTGATTTCCATGTTCAATTTTTCTTAGCTGATGGATGAATAGAGAAGTTTTCATTTGTGCTTCAGCAACAAAAACCTGAAAAAGGAGTGCGCTGTAGGGCGGTTTTGAAGTGTTATGGTTACCTTCTGTACGATAACAAATATACTTTCGTCATCAGTCTGTCTCTATGTTAACATTTTACACCAACAAGTGTCAGATAGCTCCCCAGTCAATTGTCGGACGGGAATCTTAGAAATGCGAAATAGCTATTTACTAGCAACATTAGGACATGTCAGATCAGATGTGTAGTCTATTTACTAATGAATTTTGTGAGCATAATATCTAAGCTGAGTAATTCGACCATGTAAAATCCTTTTCTTGAAGTACAGACATTCTTCTCCACCATAGAATTAGGTGAAATTCTTGAGCAGAGTTTCTGTCATGCAGTTATAGTGCACCTTCCTGGCACCAAAATAAACTGAATTAACTAAATAAACCTCTAGATCGCCTCCGGATACTTAAGGTGTTTTAAGTTTTGTTTTTTTACAAGCAGGCTTCGACGCCACTTCGCGCTCATATTTACTTTATTTTCGAATATACTGTTCATTAGAATATATATTCCTGAATATCAGTCCTTTTAATATGTGTTTCGTTATCAGTACTTGCATGTTAGGTAAGGTACTGGTTAAGCAGGTACTAGAGCAAATCGATGTAAGTAGGGTTGGCTAGGCGTTACGTAATAGCAACACAACCAATCCCCTACAAAGTTATTACTCCAATCAACTTTGCACACCACAAACTGTTATTTTATTCCAATCCATAATTTTTGAGACGTCCATCTAATCTTTGATTTCCCTTTCAATCAAACCAAAGACCTTTGGCAAACTTTTATCCGTGTTTACTGATTAAAACATTGGGTTTACCTTAAAGAATAAACATATGTCAACTTCTACAGTTTTAGTTTATCGCATTGTTCAGGTATATATTTCACAGTTCGAATTCTGGGCAAAAGATCTTTCTCCGTGTTTAGCTATTTATTTTAATAGTCATGTAACAGAATGCATTGTAAACCCTATTATACAAGTATGCATAGAACTACTGGTATTCTTCGCCTACTGCGTGAACATTTTTCCGGGCAACATGTTGCGCACTATTTCTGTATATTACTGATTTTTTTTGACATTATTTTGTCTTTTGATGATCGAAGTATCAAACTGACATTATTGCACAGGACGTAAATTTGTGGTAGTACAGTTATTGAACTATTGGACTGTAAAAGTACTAATCCTATTGAATACAGCAAGATGTGCTGAAATTTCTTTAAAAAATCTAGTCTGTCCATATTGCCAGTAGAGAAGTATAAATATCACCTGGTCCTGTGAGTTTCAGCTTCGAAAATACATTTAACACCTATTTAATTTGGTTGATTCACTTGTAAATGTCCTTCTGATGTATTTGCATCTATGCAGTGTAATTCAGTGGCCTATATGCTTAACATTCACTTAGTGGGCCATAGCTTCAATTCATATTCCATAGTTCAAACTGCAAAATAATTCTGTGAACTTTGACATAACACCTGTGCCTTATGATCTAATACTTAAATAAGTACGAAGTCTTCCAACTGCACTTCTCACTACAATGTAAGCAGTCGGTATTTTTGTTCTTTTGCATATAGTAAAGGAGTTCTATGTGAAAATGTACGAGCTCTTCTTATATATACTTTCTACGTAGAGAAGCATTTGCAAGGTGTCTGAAACGTTCAGTTCAAGTTTCTTTGTGTGATCATCCCTAAGGGATTATGACACCATTCAATATGAATTCTATGCATACGATAACAAGTTTGGTAATTGTTCAGTTTGGTGAATGTATTTGCCTCCTTGCAAATTGTCTGAGGATTTTGTATCTCTCCATTAAAAGTCATCTTAAAATTTATCTTGACAAGCGTTTAAATCTCTAAATCCATGTTCTGGTCGCTTACATTTTGTGTTTGCCGATAATCCTAAATGAGGAAGCCCTTGATTTCCTACATTCGTGGAACACACAGAACACAAAAGCACCTTACCGCAGAGTTTAGTGCTAACAAATACCGGTGATTATTTTATTTTCCTCACAGAACTATATTTAGGCAACCTTTGAATTCTCTTTAGGCATAAAATGCTTCAGATGTAAATATTTGCCCATTTCGAAAAAATTTTGTTTTCAGGTAACTTTGTCGCCTTTGCGAAACTGCTGGTGAGAAGTAGACTGAATTCACACAGTGGTAATCAAAACAGTTTTCCAAAGTGCAACTCAACTAATATCACAATCACTGTCCAAGTGAACAAATCATTATTAACGAAGTGAAACATTCATGCGCAACGGTAATACACAATAATATAACCAAAACTTTTATTTGTTATGCAAGCGGTAGCTAATAATTTGGTGATAATCTATTATAGTCGCCAATTAGTGTTTATCACTGACTGTAAAGTCGGTTGCTATAAATGTTTGGTATTCTGTCTAGATTGAGTACATGGATGACGTCTCAGTCATTTCTTTCTCCGTTAATCATATATTGTCATTATTAACTCGATCAGTTTAATACTGCCAAAAGGTTTAAGTTACTACATCTCACTTCAGCATACAACATTTTGTGGTATGAGTGTGCACAATAGTACTAGTCCCAAACGTTTTCAAAACATGAATCGGATAACATGAAAAGATATCACCTCTGTTTGACCAGAATGTTACAAACCTTATCCTAACCGACAAGTGTAAATCAAACACACGTCAAAGACATGTAAACCAAAAAGGAAACACCACAGGGTTCGAAGAGATGTAATTAATTAAGTTGTTCACTGTCCAATGTATACACAAATTCGTTTAAATACTAATGTGGTGTTTGTCAAAAAATCTGAATATTTACATGGAGTGTACAACAGACAGAAGATGAAAGCTTAAGAAATAAAAAAAATAATAATGTCATCAAAGGTTCTTAGAAAACTGTAAGAGGTTAAAGTCATTGATGAAATATGACATAACCGCCACGATGCAAAGATGAGATGTTGAGTCATTTGCTATATTGCGATTGATTTCGAAATAATTAATGAAGTTGATTGAAAGCAAAATTATAAATAAAATAAATATGATAAAAAGAACAGTAATGTTTCATCAGTCGCCTAAGTGAATGAATACACTGTAATATTACGATACTGTGCTCATCCAATGGTGTCCGTCAAGGGCGCCCCCTCTCTCCATTATTATTCAATTTTATCATAGATATTCTTATGGAGGTGTCTCCCCTCTCGTCACCTGACTACACGGAGGTTGACCTAATCGCAGGAGAATTTTCATTAGATCTAGAATATACAGATGACATAGTTCTGTTAGGTGAAGATGCTGAGTCCTCCGGACACTTTGAGAATGTTTGGGATGCGTTTACCACCACCCAAATACAGATCGTTGTTCCACGATTGATCTTCAACGGTCCCACAGCTAACAATAGACAGTGAAGTGGTTGAGTGTGACGACCACTTCACTTACCTGCGAAGTAGGATCAACCCTGGTGGCTCAGTGGACAATGAAATCTCTGCACAAATACAAAACGCTAGCTTCACTTTTGCAAACTTACGCCATCTCTGACACCGACGTGATATCACATTGTCTATTAAGGGTCGCATGTACTCCACACAAGTCAGCTCTCTTCCACCCCATGGCCATTCAATATCCAAGACATCAGTAGGCTTCACATGCTTAACCACCGTTGACTTCGTAGTATAAGCCATATTCAGTGGTGTCACCAAGTGAGTAACACAGACGTCAGGTGTACACTTTTAAGGAGAAGAGGTAAGTCAGTTGACACAGTTGTGAACCTTTATCCTGTTATGTATACTTAGTCGTCGATTGCCTCGTTGGCCGAAGTAGGTTCACGTTGGAAAATGGTCCGAGGTGGACACACTAAAACATGCTATCAATGTATAAAGTCTTTGACTGTTGGTTTCAGTCATGTGGAGTGATGCACAGGAGCCGGTTAGGGTCAGCGAGACAATAGAAACCAGTGGCTGGGGACTGACTCTAGGTGATATGGCGCAGATGTATATACACATTATCCTCATATTAACGACGTTATACTGAATCTCACCATTTCCTTTCTCTCTTTTAGTACTGCATATTTTTTTGACTGAATTTTCTTTTCTTTATCTTCCACTTCACTGACCTTTTACTTGACGTACTGATTTCAGCTGTGGCAGCTTGGGTTGTTATACAGTAATGCCTGGTCCTATGTTGATTTTACGATACTTTCGTTTTCTTTGATGAATCTGTTGTAGCTTTGTTAAAGTCAAGTCCCCTCAGATAAGTATCTATCTTCCACTTTATAATCGATGGCTCAATGAACTGCTTTCCTATATTATTTCGACTGTTCCATACCTAAGAAACACCATGCATTTTTATTATCAGACCACCATATAATTCATACTATTTTTTATGCATAAAGTAGTATATACGTTGTTAACCAGTACTTGATCACAAAAACCTCTTTTAAAATATTTAACCAATGGCGATTAATTCTTTTTAGCTTTATACTGCATTATTACCTGAAAACCATTTCATCATCATAAACCTGATGTTCAATTCTCATTTAATAAAATTTATGAATGAAGAGAAAATCTAAAAAAAAAAATATGATGATTTACGCATTTTCGAAATAAGTAAGCGCTCCTATTGATTCAGTCAGTCTATTATTTTCCATTAAATTAATCAATAAATCACTCTATGGTACTTAAATGCCAAATATTGTATGAATGATGATGTGGAACTAAGTAAAATTAGCACAAAAAATATATATATTAATTTAGGGAAAAATAAGAAAATCTAATATAAAACGAAAGTAGAAATATAAGTACAAAAGATGTAGGTTGTAAAATAATTCAGATAAGGTAAAACTTCAGTTAAACAAATCTAAAACGACAAAGATGTAAGTCTTCTTTAGTTGCATTTAAAAATTTATACGGTATACCTGTAAGAAGAGTAAAATTACAGTGAGAATAATTGCCAACAAAATATGTTATAAATATATTCCTTTTTTTAAATAATACGCTTAATGTGCATCACAATAAAACACAGTTCAGTAACGTAGGACTTGTGAAAATCCTAGCTAGCTGTCTATTATTAGTAAAAGTATTCTCGTTAAGATATAAAGTGATCCATTGTTTAAAAGCAACTTTTCACTAGCTTTTAACATTAAACACTTGGTAAATGTTTCATCCTATTGTGAAACATTAGCTTAAAAAGGAAGCTTAACTGCATAGGGTAAGTATCCAACTTTCAACAGCTGATTGATTGTCTACTCCAATATATAAAGTATCCGGTGAGACGTTTTTGTCTAAGGCAACCTAAGTTATTCACACATTACATAAACTGGAACAGGAAATCAAACTATTAACTGAGACACTAAACGTTTATGCTAGGTGATGATTGAAGGTGAAGTGAAAATTTGGAACGAGAAGGGATTCAAACCAACGACTACCGGGTCTCCTACCTAATGCTCTACCAACTGAGCTGCAAGATCCGACTGCTGACCAGACTTTTTATTTCACTTCAATCACAATAGGTTTTGCCTGAATACCACGTGAATTCGTGACGCGTTACTACCGCTTCATCGTACTCAAACTGGCTGCCTAGTTAGGAGATCTCATCCAAATTCAAATCTAACTGAATTAAAATAAGAAGGAGAGCATCATACTGATTATTATTTTGATGATCGGGTCGGAAACCAGGTGGTCACTGGTTTGAATCCGGCTGCGGTCTAAATTTTTATTTCACTTTCAATCATCACCTAGTTTAAACACTAGTCTGCCGAACTACAGCTATTTCACATAGTCAAAATGATAACTCCAAAAGTTAACAAATTTGTACACAAAAAGCAAGGTTTTAAATGTGCGGAAAGAGTTAAAGTGTAGGCTTTAATACAAGAAAGAAGAAGTCACCAACAGAACAGTGGAAGTACAAAGTTTTCATGGACATGTCTAAAAAGAGATATCTCTAGCAGTATGATGTATATAATATTTCTTTTAGTTCGCTAGAGGATAACCAACTTTATGTTGTCTAGTCCTATGCACTGATCCAATCTTATTGACCATTTAGTAATGTAGCCACTAGACTACGCAGCTCCGCATCGCGATGTACTTTGATAGATGTTAGTTGGATGGAGGAAATCAGCGGATGGGAAGCCGTGGACCTAAGTTCCATGATTGTTGGCAGTCGTCAGCAAGGCGTATCTGTAATCTCAACGGAACTGATGTTCAGTTTGAGATTCATTTTGTTAAATAACTACCAGCTGCATAAAGTTACGCATACTTGATGACGATGCTAAGTTGATGGTAGAAGGATTTGAGCTGTGTACACGCGTATGTGAGGAAGAATGGCAAACTTTGATTTCGTGTGAAGGAAATCATTCACAATACCATTCATGAAATAGTTTGAACTTTTGAAGTAAACTAATCCAATTATTTAGACTTCGTAAAGCTTAATGTAACATAAAACATCTGGTATTATTATTATTTGTCCCTTGGGTTCCTAGTGCAACATAGGGATTCAGTAGCACGTCACCATTTCACTCTCTTCTCGACAGTCTTTTGAACCTAACTCCACGACTGCCTACAAACTTTCATTTCTTCCTCACACCATCTCCTCCATGTCACCCTCACCTCAGACACCCAACTCGCCCTTTCCCAAGCGAGTTCCACTCAACGGCCCGACCTAGTGCGTGATGTCCCCTAATCGTCTTCTCAGTGTACGTCCAATCCAATCCATCTCCACTTTCTTTACCTGCATATTTGTTGGGTGATAGGTTCTTGGTTAGTTGGCTGGCCAGAGTTTCTTGTTGCTTATTCTTATTATTCTTGTCATCTGACCCTCAGTATTGAGTGAGAGTAGGTGGTAGCTGTTTGTGTATGTCTATAGTTTTTTTGGAAATGCTTTTCGCAACGCGCCAAGTCTCTCAACCGTCACATAGAAGCTCTGGCTTGACTAACTTAGTGTTGAAAATCCAGATCTTGTTTTTTATGCTGAGTGGAGTAGATCTCCACGCTGATTTCAGATTAATACAGGAAGGCCTGTCTTGATGCCTTTCCGATCCTGGCTGGCTTTGACATCTCCATCTGTCCCGCCGCCTGTAATTGGGACGATGCTGCCTAGGTAGGTAGGTAGGTAGGTGAAAGAGACAACTTCCTTTAGATTTCTCCCTTTGACGGTGATTTGCGCTTGTTGTTGTTGGTTGGGTATCTTCATTACCTCTACCTCTGTCTTCTCTACGTTGACCTGAAATAAGTCTCGCCTTCGCTGCCTAGCCTCTTCTGCCAATTTATTAGTTTTCGCCTGTAGATCTTCAAGTTTGTGCGACTTTAGACAGACATAAATCATTATCGGCGAAATCCAAATCTTCTAGGGTCTTTTCATCGGTCAAACAGCGTAACCCATCTTCTCGCTCCTCACAGTGTCTTGCATGATCCAGTCCAGTCGACCACAATCAGGAAGATGATTGGTGATAGTAGGCAGCAGCTATGTCTTACTCCTCTCTTCACTTCAAAGGTATCACTGAGCTTTCCATTGTGAATCACTTGGTATGTAGCATCATCATGTAGCAGATAGCTGCTGTTGAATGAGGTTGATAAACGTTTGTGGCAATAAAACCGTAGTGTTAAAGCTGTTGCCAAATTACTTCTTGGTCGATGCTACGGAAAGCCTTTTCAAAGTCGATGAAGTTGAAGTAAAGATCTAGTTGACTGCCATTCTATGCTCTGTTCTATGATGATGCGTAGCGTTGCAATTTGATCCGCACATGATTTGTTCTTCTTGAAGCCAGCCAGCCTGTTCCGGTCGTAATTTTGAATGCAGAGCATTTTTTAGTTTCTCCAGGATGATGTCGCTTAATAGTTTGCTTGGGATGGACAGGGGTGGAGCATGATGCCGCACCAGCTCTTGTTCTTGCAAAGACTTAGGTCGCTCTTGTTCGGGCGTTTGACAAGGTAGCACTTCTTTCAATCGGCAGGTACCTTTCGTCCCTTCCCTACAAACCTTCTGCAGTAGTGGTGTGAGCATGTCCGCTGTTGTCTCATCGTCTGTTTTTACTGCTTCTGGAAGAATTCCATCTGGTCCTGCTGCTTTCCCGGAATTCAGCAACTCTATAGCGTCCAGGACTTCTCCTTTTATCGGAGGGCTTGTGTTTTCTAGTAGTTCTGTGACTGCAGGTGGTATTTCTGGAGGAAGTGCAGGTGGTGTTCGATTCAAGAGTTTTTTGAAGTGGTCAGCACATTGTTTCTTTTGTTTCTTCTCTTTGGTAACTTGGATTCCTCCACTATCTTTCATTGGTTCCATCTGTGTTGATCTCTTCCTGGCTATTTGCTATAATGTTGTCAAGTCTCTCCCACCTGTTCTGCTTCACTTGCCAGTGAGTATTTTTGCGCGCACTCTTCTTCTCTTCTTTGTCGACTGTTTTGTAGGTTGTGTTCAGTTCCTTTTTTCGTTGTTCATCCCTGCACTGGTTTATCTGCTTCACCATATTCCTCTCCCTCCCCCATCAGCTTCCATGTGTCCGTCGAGATCCATTCCTTGACTTGTTTCTACATCCTTCCTAACAAGGTTATGCAGGTTTCCCCGAGATGTTGCCTAATGTCTCCCTTTTTTTTCCTGATGGCTGATGTGAAGATGCCATTTGTAATTTCGTCCTTTAGTTTCTGTTTTGGGTGTTGAACTTGAACTTCACTCTATCATCACCAGCTTGATTTTGAAGGTTCCTTGCACTAGATAGTGATCTTGTGTCCAATAGCCTGCGTCTCCACTTTCTGCAGATTGAAATGAAGTCAATCTGATTTTTAGTGTGTCCGTTTGGTGAAATTCATGTCGCTTTGTGAATATCCTTGTGTTGTAATCCCTTAATCATTGCTTTTTTTCTGACGAGACGTAATGACAGTGAGTTGTGTTTAAAAGTGGATGTTGGTCGATCAAAAAAACTTCAATTGGCTTCCCGAAGGATTTCACCAACCGGCGTCATTTCAACTCCCCAATTCCAGCGAAGATCAAGTTTATTTTTCATATTTCCTTTATGCTTTGAAGTTTCTTTAGCGATTGGATTGATTTTCTGGCGTAGGGTCGCTAGCCCCGTGCCCAACCTTCCCTCTTTTCCCAGGCTTAGAACCATCTAGTAAACTAGGCGAGGTTATCAATGTGTGTGGTTGTACTGAAAAAAGAGATAAGCTACTTTAATCGAAGATAAGAGGGAAGTACAAAAAGTTTAGTAATAGCTGTTCTATGATTGCAAAACTTCACTTTATTATTTCGCCTATCGTCGGATGATAATGCCACTACTACACAGGACTGTGCATATAGAAAACTGTACAACGTTTATACATTAACTGCAACACACATTTTTAGTTCAACGAGGTAGTATTCATGGTTCAACCAAATGATATCAGTCCGTAATAAAACTATCTCAAAAAGAAAATGGATATACTTAGCAACAGTAAGAAAAAGGGTTTTTTGAAATACTATGACAGTATTCATTTAGTTTTGTATTTCTCAATGAATGTAGAACAAAAACCTATAGAGGAAAACTATACAGGTAAACTGATGGTGTTGCTATGAGTTCACCAGTTTCATTTATAGTAGCTAACCTATTTATGAGAAAATTCGATGAAAATGTCTTCACTCACTTACTAAAGCTAAAAATTTGGCTGAAGTATGTTGATAGCACATTCGTAATTTTAAAATGTAACACTTATACCAGAGATTCTTAGATTAGCGGAACTACAGATGTTCTAGTGTCATGTTCAGCTTAGAAAAAGAAACGCCTAAGGGGTTACTACCTTTCCTTAATTGTCTTGTTAAGTGGAAAGAAAATGAACGTTTAGGTATAACCATTTTCAGAAAAGCAATACATTCAAACAAATATTTAGATTTCAAAACATCACATCCAATTAGTGCAGAAGTTTCTGTTATATTTAGTTCCTTAAGGAGAGCACACATTCTAGTAATGGATGAAAATGAAAGAATAAGGTACTTAGAATGAATAATTATCTGGTGGAATTCACTCGAAGAAAATAAAATAACATTGAATTAGGTTATAAAACTACGGCTAAATCATGAGCTACAACAATAGTTATCCCTTACAGATCATAAATATCAGATGAAATTAGGAGATAGCCCAACAAATACAATATCGGAGTTTTCAACAGAACATCAAACTATTATGATGCAAAGTTGTGAGAACAAACGGAAATACTTAACGATTGGTAGTCGAAGGTTGAGGTGATGCAACCTGAGTGATTCGCAAACAGAAATCAAAAGACTGGAAACCAGATGAGTTCATAGTGTATCTCGAACTGAAGCTTTTATGAGTGAAAACTTACCTTATTTATAAAGTTTACAATAACCTCATCATCATTATCAACATAGGACCAGGCATTACTGCGTAACGGTCCGAGTTGCCACACCTCATATCAGCACATCAAGTAAAAAGGTAGTGAAGTGAAGGATGAAGATAAGTGAATGCAGTCAAAAGAAATATAAAGTACGAGAAGAAAGGAAAGAGGAGTGACAAAATGGTGAGATTCGGTATAGCGTTGTTAAGATGAGGATAATGTGTGTATACATCTGCGCCACTGACTTCGGTTCTCAGACATATCACCTAGGGTCTCCAACCACTAGTTCCTCTTGTCCCGTGGACCCCAACCACCTAGTCTGGATCGTCCTACATGGCTTAAACCAACAGTCAGAGACTTCATACATTGGCGCCATGTTTTAGTCTGGCCACCTCGGGCCTTTTTCCAGCCTGGACTCACCTCAGCCAACATTGTGTGACGAGGCAATCGGTGACTAGGCATACGTAACACGTGTCCCAACCATCTCAGTCGATGAAGGTTCATAACCTCGTCAACTGACTTACCTCTTCTCCCCAAAACTCTACACCTAACTTCTGCATTATCCATATGGTGACACCACGGAATACGGCCTATACTACGAAGGCAACGGTGGTCAAATACCTGTAACCTTCTCATGTCTTCCACTTTCAATGGCCATGTTTCACAGCCATACAGTGGAACAGAGCGGACTGCTGTGCAGTACATGCGACCCTTAATAGACAAACGAATATCACGGCGGCGCCATAAAAGGCGCAAATTGGCAACAGCCAATCGAGCCTTTTGTATGCGTGCAGAAATCTCGTCGGCAACTAACTCACCGGGGTTGATCCTACTTCCCAGGTAAGTGAAGTGGTCAACACACTCAACCACTTCACTCTCTATTGTTAGCCGCGGTACCGCTGAAGACCAGTCCTGGAGCAAAAATTTGCCTTCGGGTGGTGAAAATCGCATCCCAAACATTCTCAAATTCCTACTCAAAGTGTTCAGAAGACTCTGCATCTTGTCAGCGTCTTCACCTAACAGGACTATGTCATCTGCATATTCTAGATCTAAAGAAAATTCACCTGTGATCGGGTCAACGTCTTTGTAATTAGGTGACGAGAGGGAAACCTCCATAAGAATATCTACGATAAAATTAAATAAGAATGGGGATAGTGGGCATCCTTGACGGACACCACTTGATGAGTATAGCTCCCTGGACAACTCGCCATAGGCTCTAACATGCCCACAAGTGTTCGAGTAGAGAGCTAAGGTTACAAGGTTACAATAACCTTGAAGACAACGAATCATTAGTACACTTAAAGAGTCAGGAGCCAACTAGAACAATAGCGTGTCATATGAAATATGACCCATGCACAGAAAAAGAGCGCGAATAAACAGTTCAAATATATACAAAACTGTAAGTATGGAATAAAAGGCATATCGGCATCCTTAACACAAACACATTGGAGAACAACTTAGTTCATTTAAAGGACAAGATCCCTCTAGATCCACAATCTAATTGTGTTTCTAAAATAAAATGGTCAGACTGTGATGCAATATACATAGAACAAACTTCCCATGAAATGAAAATTAGGAAAAAATGAACACAGAAGAGCCATCTCATACGACCTCCAAGAAATCCAGTGAAACTGAAAAAACTTCAAAACACATCAGCCATAGCTTTACATGCTATGATTTCAGATCATAAGGTCGACTTTTACAATATCAAAATTATTCAGAAAGGCTTTAGAAATTATGAAGAACTTCTCGAATCAAAATTGTTTAAATAGGAATGATGGAGTAAAACGTAATTTGACCTGGTCTCAACCAACCCCGATATACTGACATAACCATCATACATATGATAAGAACTATCAACACATGTGTACATACAAATCACAATCTGTAATCCAGACACTCATTACATACAACACATTATATATGGATATCATCTTTATCCTACAATTCTGACGATGCGGAATAACACTTGTCAAATTTCAACTTGTTATTCATCGTAGACTGGCATCAGTTGGAGGGACAAAGGAAACCTGAGAGCACTGGACAGCTGTTTCGTCCCACTAGTATGAGACTCCCCAGCAGTGCGCACCCACGACCTTCAGGTTCCGTGGCCAACACGTTACCATTGAGCCACTGGGTCAGAATCCAATCGTCGGTATTTCCAACTTCTGTTAGCTCACGACATAGCGCAACCACCACCCAATGTCATCGTTGAGTAACTGTCCTCATAACGATCAGGATGTGCCCCCACCGGTCACAACTTCTCATTGGAACTTCGGGAATACCTCTCGAAGCTAGTCATTAATGAGCACCAGTTCACCTGAATTTTTAAGGGAGTCGTGAGGATTTGGAAATATTCCAAGTTGTTATTCATCGTAGCCTGACTGACTGACTGACGTGCTGGCCACGGAACCTGAAGGTCACGGGTTCGATCCCTGGCGGGGTCGTAGGTGCGCACTGCTGAGGAGTCCCATACTAGGACGAAACAGCTATTCAGTGCTACCAGGTCTCCTTCGTTCTTCCAACCGATGTCATTCTACGATGAATAACAACTTGAAATATTTCCAAATCCTCACAACTCCCTCAAAAATTCACTTGTCAAACTATCACTTATAAGTTTAGATATTGTAAATGCCGGTTCACTATAACTTTGATAAAATTAATAGTAGTAAATAGCAAAACGTCAGTTGAAATAAATTTATTCTTTTTTACATTCTCATTGGGAAATACAAATATCAAAATAATGAATATCATTTACCCAATGCTGAAATTTTTTCATACTGTGACAGTGCTTCGTTGCCCCCACCCCACCCCCCATTAAAACAAATAAGTAGGAGTATCTTACAAAGTATTGTTATGACTTGAATGAAGTAGAAAAAAGAATGTAGGCGTAAAACTTTAACACTATGATAGAGTATAATTTCATATGAATATGAACGATACATTCTGCTCAAAACGTCATCATCATCATCATCATCCAGCAAATAATACTGTATCACTCATTGTATGCTAATATCAAGTAAACAATTGAGTAGGAAACAAACTAAAATATTTTATATCTCAAGAAAAAAAAAGAGACAATAACAGTAAAGAAAATAAAGACACCTAAATAGCGAAGCAAAAGTTGGCAGGGAATAAACAAACAAACAGACAAAAACCTAGTTCATCGTTGAAAGTGTACATTAAGGCATTGTGAACATCTAATATACATTTTTAATGCATTTTTAAGATGAATGGAGATTTTTAATCTAGAAGTAGTATTCATCATGGACTGATATCAGTTGGGGAACCATTGAAAATCTGTTTCGTCCTAGTAAGGGACTCCTCAGCAGTATGCACCTCCTACGCGGCTAGGGATTGAACTCAGGACCTTCAGGTTTCACAGCGAAGGGTTGGTTTCCAGTGATTCATAATTCCTAAATTCTGTCAATTTATGACTGCTGAGAAGTCCCATACTAGGATGAAACAGCTGTCCAGTGCACCCAGACTTTCAATGGTTCTCCAACTGATGTCAGTCCATGATGAATACTATGTCTATACATTTTCTCAAGTTATTTCACATCTCCTTAAGCTGGTTGTGATAGGAATCATCTATGAAAAGAGCACAACATAACAAAATACCTTTATTAAACTAGCATACCTCAAGTGTAGAAGAAAAATTATTTTCGTGAATTAACTCAAAAAAAAATAGGCTACAGATATTTTCTCTATAAAAAATACTTACCCTTTGGAATAAATATCATACATGCCTTTGTGAAAGGAAATGCGAATCTCGTAATTTGTACAGCATAAAGAATTGTTGGAGAAACAGGGAGTGGACGAGGAAACATAAGTTTGAATATATTTATACCGTCTGGATCACAATGGAGTTGGCATCTTTCTTGTTCACTACTAAATATTCGTGTAAGATTTGTATCCATTTCAAAAAAAGGAATATGAGATTGACCTTGACTAGGAAAGATACCAGACAGTGCGGGAACAATATACACTGAACATTCAATAGAGGTGGAAGAAGAAATCTGTGGGAATTGTGCTTTCTCTGGAAATATTACTTCTACAATCAAAAAACAAAGGATTAATATGTGTCGTCACCTAAATATCAAGATACGCAGACAAAATAAACAGGGGACCTCGTATTATTGGTCCAAGTTATTATCAAACCTCATATCAGCACATTAAATGAGAATGTACCAAGATGAAAGACCAAGAACGAAGAAAGAAGTCGAAAAAGGTAGAAAGTCATTAAAAGAGGGCAAGAAAGAATGATGCATACATATATATATTCACTACTGAAATTGATTCTGAATCATATCACTTATAGTCCTGTACTTCTGGTTTGTGTCGTGATGCGGACACCAGCCTGGGAGTTTTTATTATCCTGCACAGTTCAAACCAACAAGTCCAAGACTTCAGATAATGATGTGATGTTTCAGTTTGGTTGCCTCTAACCGTTCAACAGCCTGAACTTATAGCATAAGCTAATATTGTGCTATGTAGCAAATGGTGACTAGGGATGCGTAATACACACGCATCCCAGACACCTTAATCGAAAAAGGTTCACAACCTTTGCTCTTCTTCCTAAAACTCTACACCTGAATCCTACATGGTGACACCATGACGAACAGCCTATGGTGCTACAAAGACAACAGTAATTGAATACCTGAAGTTTTCTCATATCCTATACCTATATTTTAAGGCTAAACATATTTGGTGTACGTAGAAAAATGAAATAGTACTCAATCAAATTTGTAGCAAAATATATAAAAGAATATTGACTGGAAGTGTAAGACCAACTAATTTGTATTCTAAACAAGAGCAGCAAACTTCTAAAACCAAATGCCAAATCAGTGAACACTGCATCTTACTATGGTGACAGGTAGGCATGCACTTAAATTTCATGGGCTAACAACTAGCTTCGAAACTCTTCTAGTGTAAACTGACAATTAAGATAACCAAACAAATTAAATGATACAGTGTGAAGTCACGATTTGTTATAGATTAGGCGAATGAAAATTAAATGACAAGTTCTGATGACAAAAAATACTTTACCATTCAAACGATACTCAAAGAAGTTTGTAAAATCTAGTTATTACTCATTTTTTTAGTAACATTAGAGAATAATACAAAATTGGAGATACTAACTCGTCCAAATTCGTACAGTAGGTAATCAGCTACACCAATTGTGTAAAGGTTAATGATACTGCCTGGTTGGCCAAAATTAAGGTGGATTGCTGTTCCAATCCATCACCCAGTCAGTTTGTTGTCATTTCCCTGAACCAATAAAGCCACAATCCCTTACTACCTCAATTACTATTCCTAAAATAATGACTAACAAAATCAACGTAGAACCTCCCAAACAGGTGCATCGGCCCAAGTTGCCACACTTGACAGTAGTACACAAAGAACAGGAGGATAGAAAAGGAGTGATATCATAGCAAATAGAGTAGTACAGGAAAATAAACAATCTGAAGACAACGGTTAGTGCGAATCTTCAAGCTTTAGAGGATATGAAGGAGTAAATATAACTGCGGGATTGAGACCGATTTTCAGCCATGTTACCAAGAGTTATCAAACACTGATTCCTTTCGTCCCCAGGACCCCATCCAGGCATTCTATATCTCCCAAAGTGGCTCAAGTCAACAGTTAGGAGACTTCATCGACTGGTGCCACGTCTTAAATCTCGCCACCCTCAACCTTGTTCCCACCCAATTCAACTTCTCCTAGCATTGCACGTCGAGGTAGGCGACAGCTCGGCAAGTACAGAACATGACATGTCCAAGCCATCTCAGTCGACAACCTCATCAATCGACTTGCCTGTTTTACCTAGTAGCCTTCGCCTGACCTCAGTGTTGCGTACACGCCGATTCCACCAAAAGCGAGCAATGCTACGAAGAGATTTGCGATCAAAAACCAGTAATCACTTCGTTTCTTCTACTTTTAACGGCCATGTCAGCCGTACAACAGGAGAGAACGAACTGCAGGGCAGTATACTCGTCGTTTGATAGATAGTCGGATATCTCCCCAATCGGCGCCATAGTTCACACGCTGGAAAATGCCAAACGGGCTTTCCGTATTCGAGCTGAGATTTCGTCAGCAACCAAACCGTTGGGAATGATGCAACAACCATCACTTTACTCTAACATCAAACTGGGAGTACTTGCAGCAGATTAGTCCTGAAGCATCATCTTACATTTGACGGGTGTGAAACGCATGCCAAACATACCTAGATTCCTACCCAACACCTTCAGAAGACTCTGCATTACGTCAGCAGGACAATATCGTCTGCACACTCCAAGTCAACCAGCTGCTTTTCAGAGAGTGTATCAGTCCCTGTGAAGTCAGACTTACCTAAGGTTATGTCCATTACTACGTTTATGATGAAATTAAGTAGGAACGGTGACAGTGGGCAACCCTGGCGAACACCAATAACTGTCGCCAATCCACTTGACAAATCTTCGTAAGCCCTGGGACGGCTGCGTAGGTTTGAGTACAGAGCTTTGATTAGTGTTATATACTTGCTCGGTACTTCCTTCACAGTCGGACACTGACATACAACACCTCACAGTCGAATGCTGCCTTCAGGTCGAGACATATGGCGTGTCGGCAGCCGGTAAGTATACCTGTGCTCCAGATCTTATCGGAGGGTTAAAATATGATCATAGCACCCTCGTCCAGCCGTCTGAAACCTAACTGGTTTTCTCGAGTTTGCTGTTCTCCAGCTCCAGTTAGGCATCGGCTAACTATGGACCCTAGGACCTTCGGCACGATATTAGTCAAACTAATTTCTCCATAGTTGTCACAAGAGGACTTTTCTCCTTTCTCACAGACTGGAATGATCAGTGAAGTAGACCAGTCTGAAGGCACTAACCTCTGATCTCTATACACTACCTAGTACCTTCATCACCTAAAGTAGCAATTTCCTACCTTCATCCTTGAAAACTTCAGATCCTGCTGATTTGCATCGTTCTAAGACCCATGAGACTTTTTCAACTTCAAGGAGAGTTGGAGGACCCATTCAGGCTCAGGCTGGATGTTGGGCAACTGAAGTATTGGTGAGGTTCAGTTGAATTGCGCTTCAAAGTGCTCTGCCCAACGTTCTAGCCATCCTAACTGGAAGGTTATCAGTATCCCATTCTTTTCAGTGGTAGTTTCATTCACTATCATCTTCTTAACGGTATCCTTAATAAGCCTAAATAGTCCTACCTACCATTGATGTCCTCTCCACCTCTTTCGTTTTCGTCACCCCTACTGCTCGCGGTCGACACGAAGACACTTGGTTAACTTACGTTTCAGTTGCTCTCGCTCTCCAACATCGTCAGAGCAAGCTGAAGTCAGTCTTCTCACAACAATCACTTCGGATGATGTCGCAGAAATCCAATGACGTTTGCTAACCTTCAAGTATAGGTTACCAACTTGTCTTTACCGCTGCTTCTACAACAGACTTAGTATCATGTCAGGTTTCCCCAGAATGAGCAACGCTGTCATGTTCTTCCCTAAATTCGAACTTGATGTTTTTATCTTTCAATTGACCATAGACAGGCTTTACTATTGCGTTTCCTGCTACCAGTAAGGCAGAGACATACACGGACCCGTACTAGAGCGTGATCGGAGTTTAAACTGGTAATGCAGAAAGAGCGCCGATCCTCTTCAGCGATGGCTGGCTCATAGCAATGTGATCTACCTGTGTTCACCGTTGGTTTGATGTCGGTGGACGCCATGTGAGATAGTGTATCTTCTTATGCCTAAAGTCAGTGCCAGCCAGAAGCAAGTGACTGTCGGAGCGAAATTGCAAAAGACGATCCCCGTTGTCGGTTCTTTGACATAGGATTCCGTAAATACCTCCAAGATGCTTTTCCGATTGGCTCAGCTTCCCCACTTGAGCGTTAAAGTCACCTGCTACTATGACTACATCTGAACGTTTTCCTTACTGTAGCAAAGTTGACGGCTTCTCATAGAATTCATCCTTTGCATCATCCGAACTACAGTCCATGGGGCGTGTAGGTGGATTACGAATAGACAACGCCTAGTTTCATGATTCATCCTAGTCTTTACAGATCCATTCAGTCGAACGGTATATAGACGGCTATTGATTGGTATGCAGTGGAGATGCGCACTTTCTGCCCTACAACTCAATGTTATCTCTGGACCAGCGACTCCACAAGATCTAATCGTCGAGTCTCTGGATACTCGTAAGGGGAATTTTGAAGACTCACTACTGTGGCCAGATTCCGGAGTTCTGGTGAGCAATGCTTGGTCTCGGGTTTGGCATGACGTTCGAACGTTGAAAGCTCCTAAGTAATATCGACGGTGGGATCTTAAGAGACTAGGAATGAGGTTTCTATGGCTTTGATCGTTGACAATGGTTGCAGAGTGAGAGATTGGGTAAGGTGTACAAGGTCTAATATTAGTAGATAATCTAACGTCTATCGAAAATGACCATAAATTAACCATTATGTAACGGTAATGAGGATGATTATGATATGAAATGTAAACCAGAATCTGACTGGAAAACTGAAACATGAAAAACTCTGAGGGCATTACAACTGAAATACATCACTTACGTTGAGATGAAGATATTTCACTAAGACTAGTAGATAAATGCGTTTCAGTAGATGGCATCCATTGAACGTCTGGATCAAGTTGAATTTCAAAACATCTATCTACTTTCTCTTTCGGCGAACCTTTAAGTTAAAGTACAGTGGAAATAAGATTTATGTTTAAGTATGGTTGGACTCCCTGAATCTTCAATGTATAAGCATGAATATCGCTAACAACAGAGACGTTAAGGTTCAGAAACAGAGGTAAACTTTTCAGAGCAAGTTGTGAAACTGTGAGTATTTATTTATATTATTATTTATTTGTCCCTTGGGTTCCTAGTGGAACATAGGGCTTCAGTAGCACATCTACATTCCACTCTGTTCTCTGCAATCTTTTGGACCTGACTCAATGACAGCCCATTACCTTTCATTTTTTCCTCACACGATCTCCTCCATGTCACCCTTGGACGCCTAACTCGCCGTTTCCCAACTGGGTTCCACTCGATTTCCTGGCCTGGCGCGTGATGTCCCAAGTCGGCCTTTTCAGTGTATGCCCAATCCATCTCCACTTCCTTCCACCGCATATTTGTTGAGTGATAGGTTCTTGCTTCGTTGCCAGCCAGAGTTCCTCAGTGCTTATTCTTTCTGGCCATCTCATTTGAGCTTCAGTAGCGAGCCAGCGTAGGCAGTTGTTGATGAATATCTGTAGTTTGTTGGAAATCCCTTTCGTAACACGCCAAGTATCTCAACCATCACATAGAAGCACTGACTTGAGTGAACTGGTGTTGAAAATCCGGATGTTGTTCACGCTTTATGCTGAGTGGAGAAGATATCCACGCTGGTTTCAGTAATAAAAACCACAAAACCTTGCAGGAATAATGAAAACCGTATGTTATTAAAATTTTTAATAAAAGATGACGGCATACGTTTCGAGCAAAACCTTATGATAAACTAATGGATTTATTGGTAGGTAAAGAGTAGCATTAGGCAAAAGTATTAGACTAGTAATAACTACTTAAAAGCAATAGAGTAACGCAGAAGTCAGACGTAGAGTTTTAGGAAGGAGAGGAAAGTCAGTTGATATGGTTGTGAACCTTCATCGACTGAGATGGCGGAGACATGTGTTAAGTATGCTTAACCACCGTCTACCTTGTCGGACAATGTTGACCGAAGTAGTTTCGGGTTGGAAAAAGGTCCGGGGCGGTCAGACTAAAAGATGGAATAAATGCATAAAGTCCTTGACTATTTTTTGAGCCATGTAGGACGATGCAAACTAGCTGGTTGGTGGGACAAGAGAAACCAGGGGTTGGAGACTGACTCTAGGTGATATAGCTCAGAACCGATGTCAGTGGTACAGATGTGTACACATATTACCCTCATCTTAACCACTATACTTAATTACATCATTTTCTTATTCCTCTTTCCTCTCTTTTACTACTTTCTACTTCTTTTGACCGCTCCTTCTTTCTGAAGCCATTAGATGTAGAGAAACTGCAGTGATAAATGATGAAGACTCTTCCAGCCAAAATGTTTCTGGAATATGTTCGGAGAAACAGATAAGAACCCAACCTTTCTGTCATTCCAATATACCTGCTTCGCTTGACAAGTATATCTGAAGTAATGCAGTCAATATCAACGTGGAACCCTACTACTGCCTAACGATTCACACTTGCTACAATTCACATCACAACATCGAGGTAGGAGGGACAAAGATGAGAGATACAGAAGCACAGAAATAACTAGTTAACAGTAGTAGGGAGTGTAAACAAAAGAGGAAGCACGGTACAATAATGACGAAATGTGATATGATGATGAACCATATCGCCTAGCGTAAACGTACTTCAGTTAACACTGAGCGACAGGGCACCCAGTGATTACGCATACATAACACATATTCCAGCCACCCTAGTCAAAGATGGCTTATAACCTGAGCAAACGACTCCCCTGTTTCACGTAAAACTCAACAGTGACACCAGACTTCTGCGTTATTTACGTCACGATCAGTTCAACGAATACAACCGTGGTCGAACATCTGTAATCTCATATCCTCTACATTTAATGATCACGTTTCGTAGATAAGTCGAACGAAGTGAATTACTACGCGTAGTACAGTTTAATCAAGTCTTCTGTACCGTGCAGAGATTTCGTCCACCACTCACCCACCCGTGGTGGGTGATTCAACTTTCCAAGTAGGTGAAGTAGTAGTCAATGTGTTCAACGAATTCACTCCATTTTCTTAGACAAGATATAAACGCAGACCAGTTTTGAAGCAATAGTTCATTGAAGTAAACAATAACTCAAATAAATTTCATTTATAGTTCACTGCACAGTAAATGTTCTAGTTTAAACACTATCTTCTTCACGTTTTCGTGAGATAAGTGTTTCTTTTCATTATACTTTCATATCTTCTTCCAATGGATATATCCAATAAACAGAAGTAGTTTTCATTCCATTATGTTATTGTGTAGCTTACACACTATTATCATGCACTTTTTTCAAAATGATACTAGCTAAAAGATGAACATATGTTACAAAAAATATGTAAAGGAATGAATATTAAGAATGACTGAAAACGCATCTACTTCACATAATTAAAACGTTATCAAAGAAAAATAACTAAATTCATAATTTTTCTCCCAAAAAAGTGTAACAGCCTTTCAAACATGCATACTTTCCGTTAGTTTGTATTGCTTTGCTAGTTTTCGAAGACGTTTGGTACGACGATTTTTCTCATTTCTTAACATCTGCTTATTATTATTATTATTATTATTATTATTATTATTATTATTATTGCGATAACGATTTAAACGACTGAGAAATTTTTGACGTTTGCTAACTTCTCTTGGACTAGGTAAAATAGCAATTCCAACAGGCTTTTGATATACTATACCATATTCATCTTCATCAGGAGAATATACAATGACTTTGTTTCTATCATGCATTGCTGGTACTTGCAATCTTTTACTTCGTCGTAAAGGACCATCACTTGTAAACATAGGTTTTTCCGTTTCTAAAAGAAGAAGGTAGAATAGAAAATAGTAAGATGTTTCCATTAAGATGGTTATCCAGATATATTAACAGCAAATTATACAGTTATTTCTATTTAGAGGTTAAAAACAATAAGCTGTTAAAATTATTCAGGTTCATGGAATTCAATCAGCAAGAAGTCTACCATGATCAAGATTTCCTGTTCATTGGTAGTTATTAGCATGATGCATTTCTAATCTTACACGAATTATGTCCATCTAAGGCCGTGTACACGTACTTGCAATTGACGTATATAACAGAGCACTACAAGTAGTGATGAAGTAATTTCGTTGAATACTCGATGATTGAACGTATAATGAACGTGCATTCCATAATAGGATTCATGTCACTCAGTATTTCTCAATTCAAAACAGAAACTGAATGTATAATATTCATTTTTCAAAGGTGTATTCAACTTAGTTGAAATACTAACTCATCACATTTTGTGGCCAGATACCTAGAATAAGTGTTTGTGAAAAATACAGAGTTCGAATCATATCAAGTGTGGATTTTGTTTCATCATTGCTTAAAGAACATTCTGTGTCGACTGAGATAGGCGATAGTAGCAGATTGAAATATAAGGAATAGCTTGGTTGTATAGTGTATTTGTGACTCAACTATTGTCCTATTTCAAACCACATTTACCTTCAATTTGAGCAATCGGATAACACTACCATTCCTCATACAATAAGTGTGCCTTCTCAACGTATTGTAAACATAATTATCGAGGTGTACTCGATCATTACTGAAAATTGAATGTGCTGAAAATTGTTTGCCTGATGTTGATTTATCTATGTGACAAAAATCCAGCTATTTCGAGCCTGAGATTATTTGCCACGTCTATTACTACCAGATCATTAAGTAAAATATCTATAATTTATTAGTACGAACCGCTTAATTATTTTGGTTGACGAAGTATTTCAGTGTTCTTGATATATTCCTTTCGAATTACCCTTATCTTGTATACTTGTTGTCTATTATTTTAAGATTTTACTGTTTAAAATTGTCGTGTATGTTAGAATTCAACTCAACAAGCAGTTACAGACTGCGAGTAAGACAAACCGAATAGCATAGCTGGTCCACTTGATAAATACAAAAAGAAATTAAAGGTATGAAATAAAAAAAATATCTCTCAAGGTGATAAGCTGTCTTATGACACAGGATTTCAATTCATAACATATATCAAATGATGATCGAGTTAGGTAAAGCTTTTAAAAGCTAGTCAGAGTTTTTAACCTAACAACACACTACCCAACTTACTGTAGGCTGGGTAGAAATTCAACTAGCTCCATAGTATCTCTCAATCACATATCCACGCTTTTATTTCTGTATAGATTTCTGCTGATGAACAACTTGATTGCATTTTATTTACTATTCATAATCTTATACAAATCATTCCCCCCCTTGAAGATTCAAATTCATAACATTTGCTGATGACTAAATTCACAGAATTTATTAGTAAGCTAGGCAGAAGCCTATCACAATGAAGTTTATAATATAACCGTTTAGATAGCTAATTTAAATAACCATTTTTCAGTTGTTCCTTTTAACAATCATCTTCATACAAAACATGCTAGTGGGTTTTTTTTTCTCACTCTAGCAATATAAGTACTAATGTAGAAACCAAAGAATATCTATTGAATGCGATCGAAGTGAACGACGTAACTTTTAATCGAAAAATCTTTACTCACTTATGAATGAGCTAAGAAAACATCAATGGTGATGTACTATCAATCAAATTATAAACATAATGGTGTCTAAAAATAGTTCCTTTTGATAAGAAATCTTCATAAGAAAAACTGTAAAATATTAATTCCATGGATAGGGACCTGACATTAAAGATATATTGCTATCAAAAATAAGCTTTCACTCAAGAAGTAATCATTTTATTATATATAAAAAAAGTGTATTAGAACAGAATAATAAAAGCAAAACAAAACAGTTATTGATTATGATTTAACTATCTAAGATACCTGTAGTTTGGCAGACTAGTATATTTGTACTGGGTGATGATTGAAAGTGAGATGAAAATCTGGACCGTTGGCCGGATTTAAACCACCGACTACCGGGGTTTCCGACCCCATACTCCACCAACTGAGCTACGAGAACCGACTGCTGACCAGAATTTTATTTCATTTCAATCACCAAGGGTTTTGACCGACTACCATGTGAATCTGTGACGCGTTGGTGATTGAAGTGAAATAAAATTCTGGTCAGCAGTCGGACCTCGTAGCTTAGTTGTTAGAGCATCGGGCCGGTAACCCGGTGGTCGGTGGTTCGAATCCGGCTGCGGTCCAGATTTTCATCTCACCTTCAATCACCAAGCAGTACAAAAGTTATTGGTTTGCAGATATTCAGTCATTTACATTTTATCTTCGAAATCAGCCATTCAAACATGTATAAGCTAAATAAACCTGTTAAATCATTATGCATGGAACAAGGCTATATCTTCACATACTTTTTGCAGCACTTCGGAGAGTACTGTAACCAATCACTTTATGTCGAACTGAAGTGATCAATCTCTGTTGACAAATGGCTTCCTATGTGGATGTCTTGATATTGGTTGAATATCAATTGTGATACGATTTGATTGGTGGTGGATGCTGGGTACGAGTTTCAGTGTGAAAACCATCACTCACTCGGACCTAAGAACATCCAGGTGAGACCGAATAGGTCAAAACATGTGTTCTGAATCTCATTGCTAGTCATCACTAACTCCATTAAATCAAAACTAATCTCTAGGCAATACCAAGACATCCGCATATTAACCCATAAGCCAAAAGACACCGACTAATTTGGTTCAAAATAACAAAAAGTGGGGAAAGTACAAGTATCAACGAATAACAACTGATATTTGTTGCATAAGAGATTGTAGTTGAGAGTCGGTCGCCTAGTGTATAACCCTCCAGGGTTTGTAGCAAGAGGTTCAAGCCCCAGCAGGAACACTACTACTCTTTGGAATTTACCACCATATCATTCTGTAAAATATTAACCTTGTAGAGAAATGAAAGAAAACACTGGCTAACTGACTATCTTAAAATAAAATGATTAGCAATTTATCACAAGTATTGTTATTCATGCAAATCGACAGATGGATATTTCCACTGAATGTACATAATATCTCTAAGATCAGGAAAACACTGAAGCTCATGCGAATCAGTCAAGTTTATAAATCAACATATTATATTCATTCAATACAGTAGCCAGAAGTGTAAAAGTGAAATGGGACAAATTGAATCATCTTCACAAAATTTGGAAAACTCGAATGGAATGATACACTAGGTAAAATGATGAACTTCTACATTTTTTATCTCTGCAAACAACAGTCTACTATTAAGCATCTCACCTTATATCATGACATATAGATGATAACCAAATGTGAAAATCATGAAGAGAGGAAAGATAGTCATTGACAGAGAATATATTCAAAGATATGGACAATTAGGTTGTCCACCAATAATCAGGTAATATAAAGATAGGTAAGAAAAAACAATAACCTACTAATTGAATGGTATAAATTGGTAGTCGTGTGGGGTACGCCATGGAAGCCTAACTTTCAATGCAACAGACGAAGACGATGAAGAAGGCAAGCAGGACGGTTGAACATCCAAACATCCATCTGTCTCTTTAACTGTATACATATTTTCCTTGTTCTCATTACTTATCTACAATTTAATGAAGAATATGGGGAAGAAATATAAAAATAATTGTTTCTTAAAACATTCTGCTATATCTGAATTAGGTTTAATGATTTTCCGTTATAGTCTTCAGTAAATAAGTATCTCATACCTTAGGATTTTTATAGCATGAAGGTGAATATATATCATTCAACAATAAACTAACCAGGGGTTCGTATTATGATTATATCTAGTAGTGAATTGTCAATAGTTAAATAAACCAAGAAGACGATTACAGCTGGCAACAGTATATACTAGTAGCGCTTTTTTTTCTTCTGGAAAGCATAAATACGATGAATGATTACTATCAACATTCAGTTCATAGTTGTTAGGAACATTCTGGAAGCAACTGAGCACTGAATCTGATTTAAGCCTTGACATACATAATAAAACGTTGAGGAAAATCTTATTTGATTTTCTAAACACTCTGACATTAAATTAAAACTTATATAATACAGAAGATAATACTAATTGAATAGGTCATTTTATTAGAAATCTCTCGTTTGTCATTTACTAAATAACAGATATATGCTTCGGGATTCACTTGCCATCCTGAACCTCATTCTACCACGTACACACACACACACATTCTCTACGCTGAATCAATCACCGAAATAAAAATATAGAGTGATAACTCTTTCCTCTTGATAGAATTTGTTTTTTTTTTAGATCGCATATTTACCTGCGCATGTGATGATTCAGTCGTTTATGTCAAACCCTGACTTTATCAGCCTCGAAGTCAAAGCTTCTTCTAGGTATCTTATGATTGAGACTATCTGCTGACTACACTTTTTGCAGGATTATACTCATCATGGACACAATCTCAATTCCTCACGTTGGAAAGTTTTCTACTGGTAATTAAGAGAGTTGAATGATAGCTGTTATGTATCTAGTCTGTAAAGCAATAAACGGATATAAGGTGATAATTGTGAATATAAAATGAAAACCTGGATCGCGATAAGGTTTAAACCAGATCCAACTTAACAGTCAAGAAAACATCACCGAAGAGAAGTTTTGTGGAGTGCTTATGCTTACACCTCAAAAGTATAACCTGAAAATGTGCATGGGTCAAACTGTTTTAGGCTGCACTCTGTATACTTTGTACTAAAAGACTAATGATAAAGCTACCAACCAAAAAAGAACAAATGAGTGTAAATTCGTTTCCGCTAAGCTATAAGTATTTCGATAAATAACAGCCATTCAGATGAATTACAGTTTAATGATAGGACAGAACACATACGGTTTCAATGCCTTTATTGTCAATGATGCGATTGCCTACACATTAGTCAACTAACTGGTAGGCGGTTAAAGTATTCAACAGTTGGAAGGTATATACTTGCCTACAGCTTTCTCATATGACAGTGGCTCTAACTTGTGGAAGACACAAATAAATCAATTCAAGAGTTTTTCAACTTCATAACCCAAGGAAAAACTGCAAAATTCTTTCCAGAATTTATAAGAATTCATGGATAAAATTTGCTTTATCGACAAAGATATGAGGATTTCACAATGAGCAAATCACTTACTGACGAGTCATCTTGATGAAATGATTTTTTAGATATATCACT
Organism: Heterobilharzia americana; assembly: GCA_944470555.2. NCBI lineage: Eukaryota > Metazoa > Platyhelminthes > Trematoda > Strigeidida > Schistosomatidae > Heterobilharzia > Heterobilharzia americana. The sequence goes on along the minus strand of OX104132.1, from coordinate 10,921,913 downwards.
GTCCAATGGAATATTATTGCCGTTATCACCAGCGATCGAACCCACAGGCATTCCAGATTCATCATCGTTCAAATTTTCAATATATTCTGTAAATTGACAAAAACAAGAGAGAAACCTCAACAGATCCCAGTCAACATTTTTGCGAGGAAACTCCAGGCATTTTGCACGGAAACGCAGGGAGAATTGGGGGAAACGTAGGGCAGAACACGAGGGTTGGAAACTCGGGGAAATGTTGCGCAATCCCGAGTTTTGCCTTAAGAAAATGTTGACTGTGAATGATAATTTAACGCTGGACTATGAAAATAATAGATTCAGCCAGCAGTGAGATAATTGTATGAGTAAAGGGAATGAAACTGAATAGTATTCGATAACATTTACAGGATAAGTAAGGACTGACAGGAGTGTGAAACAAAGTGGTGATCATTGATCGCCGCAAAATCCAGAGGTCGAGGTCAACCTCTGGTGTGGTTATGGGTGCGCACTACCAAGGTGTTCAGTGCTCCTAAATTCTCAATGGTTCTCCAATTCTCGTTAAACCTAGAATACGTAGATGACATAGTCCTCTTAGGTAAAGATGCAGAGTCTTCTGGGCACTTCGAATGGCAATTTGAGAATGTTTGGGATGCGTTTACCACCACCCAAATACAAATTGTTGTTCCACGATTGATCTTCAACGGTCCCACAGCTAACAATAGACAGTGAAGTGGTTGAGTGTGACGACCACTTCACTTACCTGCGAAGTAGGATCAACCCTGGTGGCTCAGTGGACAATGAAATCTCTGCACAAATACAAAAGGCTAGCTTCACTTTTGCTAACTTACGCCATCTCTGACACCGACGTCATATCACATTGTCTATTAAGGGTCGCATGTACTCCACACAAGTCAGCTCTCTTCTACCCCATGGCCATTCAATATCCAAGACATCAGTAGGCTTCACATGCTTAACCACCGTTGACTTCGTAGTATAAGCCATATTCAGTGGTGTCACCAAGTGAGTAACACAGACGTCAGGTGTACACTTTTAAGGAGAAGAGGTAAGTCAGTTGACACAGTTGTGAACCTTTATCCTGTAATGTATACTTAGTCGTCGATTGCCTCGTTGGCCGAAGTAGGTTCACGTTGGAAAATGGTCCGAGGTGGACACACTAAAACATGCTATCAATGTATAAAGTCTTTGACTGTTGGTTTCAGTCATGTGGAGCGATGCACAGGAGCCGGTTAGGGTCAGCGAGACAAAAGAAACCAGTGGTTGGGGACTGACTCTAGGTGATATGGCGCAGATGTATGTACACATTATCCTCATCTTAACGACGCCATACTGAATCTCACCATTTTCTCATCCTTCCTTTCTCTTTTTTAGTACTTTATATTTCTTTCGACCGAATTTTCTTCTCATCTTCCACTTCACTGCCTTTTTACCTGACGTACTGATTTGAGCTGTGGCAGCTTGGGTTGTTACACAGTAATGTCTGGTCCTATGTTGACTTGGATGAATGGAGTGGTTCTCCAGTTGATGTCAGTTCGTGATGAATATCTCAATTAGAATTTATTATCGTTACCTGTGTACAATGAAAGTCCACAACAGAAATACGAAAGACTATTCTATATGGAACCATTAAAAGCAAGTCTAGTTGATTTATTCTTTCATGCACATAATATGAGAAGCATTCATAACTAGACATTAAATATAGTTAATATTGATGTAAGTCACAGCATGTTTGAAACAAAATATTTCCAACGTTTCGCACTGGAGTCGAGTCCGAGAACTATCTGAGAAATAATAATTAAAAGTTCGGAACAGACTTCCGTGCGAAAAGTTGGGATCATTTTATTTCCAACAAGCTGTAACTTACACAAATATTAACCATGTTTAGTGTTAACTGTCTACTCGATGCTCAATATTTGCGATAATATTCGATGAAATTTTGAACATACTCTATATAAACACATAATTAGGTTAGTGCTTATGCAACGAACAAAGTACCTGATACTGATAAATATTTTTCACTTACTGAGGAGCCGAGCAACCATCAAGTGCGGAGTTTGAAGGTTCTTGCACAAGCGAATGTCTATTCATATGTATGTGACACTCAACTACAACCACAGCCACAACAACAACATCAGTGAAGTCCATTACCATACAGACCACGTTGTGGTGTGCAAGCACAAACGTGCGAATAACGTCTACATTGATCACGCATGGTAACGCAGAAACTACAAACATCCAGCCCTCATACACCCATGGCTCACACCCAACCACATATGAAGGTGATTTCAGACTTGCCACCAGTACGCAACGTCGCTCTCTTTTCTTTGGTTTTCCTTCTGTACCTTCTCCTCACCGACATCTACAACACAAACAGCAATATACACGGCTAAATCGTCTCATCAACAACATGAGACACAAAACAGACAACTCCAAGTAAACACAATAAAAAACCAAAGAAAACGAATCACATGAACAACTCCGCCGCCTGAATCCATCGACATTAGGATGCACCACAAAACACAGTACATCACAAAAGCAAACAATACTCATTTCCTATAATTAAACGCCACCAACTTAAAATACTCCAGACAATCAGCTTAGTTCAGTGGACACACTGCAAACTTTTACAAGTACTAAACTAACATTGAGGACTGGACAGCGACATCGCTTACCATCTGCTGACCGATTTGTGTACGAATACCTCGCTCCACACACCAACAACTTACCAATCAGCATCTCTAGTTTCCGCAAACACACCACTTTACAACCCAACTAGTTAAATACGTCTATTCGCGACCCTCATAACTGTCTACCACATCAACAATCATCTCTCAGTAATGCCATTTTCACAATTGAGGCGAAATTCATCAATCACACGTAAATCGGATCCGGTCCAACTCACTCACCTCCTGAATTCTCAACAGGCTGGCTGACAAAATCAACGTGGAACCTCGCAGACAGGTGCATCGGACCAAGTTAACACCCTTCACAGTGGTACAAAAAAGCAGGAGGATAGAAAAGGGATGACATCAAAGTAGATAAAGTAGCGTAAGAGAATGAAAAATCTGAAGACAACAGTTATTGTGAATATCCAAGCTTCAGAAGATGCTACGGAGTGAATACATCTGTGCAACTGCGACCGATTTTCAGCCAAGTCATCAGGAGTCCTCAAACTGATTTCTTCCTATAACACGACCAACTCACAGCTTAATCGGTAAATACTGCACACCGTGGCTCAAAACCTCACCTGATTAACTAGTTACTAGCCGATCCTAAGCCCAGATAAAAAGGGAAAGTTGGGCATAAGGTTAGTAACCCTGCCCTGTAAAACTAATCCAACCGCTACAGAAACTTCAAAGTACAAAGAAAATATAAAATTAAACTTATTCCTCGCTGGAATTGGGGAGACGAAATGACACCGGTTGGTAAAAGCCTTCGGAAAGCCAACTGGTCAATGTGTCTTCTCTTGATGAAAGCGAAAGTAAGATTGGGGACATGAGATATCCGCACTATATATGATCCTAGCAACTGGAGAGACTAACCAATGCTCTGGATTTAAAACTACGACCAAAACAGGCTGGCTGACTTCAGGAAGAACAAATCATTTACAGATCAAATTGCAACGCTACGCATCATCATTGAACAGAGTATAGAATGTCAGTCAACTGGATCTTTACTTCAATTTCATCGACTTTGAAAAAGACTTCGATAGCGTCAACCAAGAAGTAATTTGGCAGCTGCTTCAACACTATGGCATACCACAAACCTTTATCAACCTCATTCAACAGCTATATGAAGACGGCATATGCCAGGTGGTTCACAATGGAAAACTCAGTGATGCCATTGAAGTGAAGACAGGCGACAGGAGTAGGACAAAGCTGCCGCCTACTATCACCGATCATCTTCCTGATTGTGGTCGACTGGATCACGCAGCAAACTGTGACGAGCGAGAAGATGGGTTACGCTGTTTGACCGATGAAAAGAACCTAGAAGATCTGGATTTCACCGATGGTGATTTATGTCTAATGTCTTGTAGCACAAAACCGGAGATCCACAGGCGAAAACTAATATATTGGCAGAAGAAGCAATGAAAACAGGACTTCAAGCGAACGTAGAGAAGGCAGGAGTGATGAAGATACCCAACCAACAACAACAAGCGCCAATCACCGTCAAAGGGAGAAATCTAAAGGAAGTTGTCTCTTTCACCTACCTACCTACCTACCTAGGCAGCATCGTCCCAATTACAGGTGGCGGCAAAGATGAGGATGTCAAAGCCAGCCAGGATCGGAAAGGCATCAAGACAGGCCTTCCTGCATTAATCTGAAATCAGTGTGATCTACTCCACTCAGCATAAAAAACAAGATCTGGATTTTCAACACTAAGTTAGTCAAGCCAGAGCTTCTATGTGACGGTTGAGAGACTTGGCGCGTTACGGAAAGCATTTCCAACAAACTACACACACTCATCAACAGCTGCCGGTTGCTGGTTGGCTGGCAACGAACTGACCAACAAGCCATCGCCCAACAAATATGCAAAAGTGGAGGCGGATTGGGCATACACTGGGAAGACGATTAGGGGACATCACGAACCAGGTCAGGCTGTCGAGTGGGACCCAAATAGGAAAGGACGAGTTGAGCGTCCGAGGGTGACATGGAAGAGATCATGTGAGGAAGAAACGAAAGCTTGTGGGCAGTCGTGGAGCCAGGTTCAAAAGTTTGCAGAGAACAGAGTGCAGTGGGGACGTGCTAATGAAGCCCCCAATAGGAACCCGAGGGATAAATAATAATAATAATAATACTGTGGCTTAAAGTCTCCTCGACAGCCCACTCGTGTAATCACTGAATGTGAAACAACAAAACCATTTTCTAAGACCAACAATCAGTCATCATGAGCATAAACAACACCAACAACAACACATCATACCATTTTATTCTTCAAAACAGACCTCCACCACGTTACAAAAAAGCTTTCATAGACAACACACTAAAGTCCTTTCCTAGATTCAGTGCAAACAACACTGAAGCAACACAGTCAAGACCACTTAAATATTGAAAATACACAACTATTTCCAACTTCCTCAGCCACATGGGTGTTGTGATACGCACGTACCAGGTTGATTTCAGCACCTTTAAGACTGTTAGTGAAGTCCTGAGTATGAGGAGCAGTTTACATGTTTGATGCTCTATAATCACCACATAGGCGTCTGTCTATTATTTCTTGGGTCCCATACGTACTGAGGAAGCCTAGTGACTGTTGGAATGGGAGGATAATGCTTAACTGAAACATACTGAATTCAGTTGTTGCTATTTTCAGTTCCTGGGTTTTGAGAACATAGGAGGACTTAGTGTTTTTATGCCCTGGGTATTACCTTAGGACTTACCTGGGAAGTTTGTACGTTATTTAACATCAGGGTTGGGATATCAGCCAATATATTTCTAAACCTTTCCGTTGATACTGGGGGAGGTTGTACCACACAAGGTTGTGGAAGTTGCTTTATTTATAGTGTAGTGATACGTTTTCTTCAACGTCAACCTCCGCTCTTTTGTGTCCACTAAAAATCCTTACCTCCCCACAAAAATCTACGCCAAGTATTACGAGGTCTAGGTCTGCTATGGTGAACACTGAAGGAAACTGTCGTTTAAATCCCAGATAAAGTCATGGTTTTTTGCCCGAACGTCGTGATTGATGTTTTATTAACGGCTTGCAGTATAATTGAAGACCTCTGATGTCCCAGCTCGACCTCGCTTCGCAGTATGATACTGACAGCAAATCGCGTATCCACCGAAAATTCTATGCCATAATTTCTGCCGATAACAAGGAATAAGTGACTGCTCCTCATTAGTCGCTAGCTGAGAAGGGGGTCATTCGTTTATGTTTGCAAAGGGATTGCTTCAGCTAGGCGCACGGCTCAGTACATTTTTCAAATTGTACTTCACAGTTCCAATGATAACAAAATGTTTTCCATTGTCAAGGCGGTCTAGACCTACTTCGTGACCTTTATCCACACGCCGACTTGCCTCTTATGGATTGACTGAGTTGGATTTGAGACAACTTCCATTAATGCTTTCACATTTGCCAATAATTCCCTAATGACGGCTTACATAGAGGAGCTTAGTCTGGTAGCGTAATGTACTGTGCGAGTGTCCCATGCTGTACCTCTCTCCACAATGTGAAAGCCATATAAACGGTTGAACAGGAAAGTGGGACGCGTGAACTGCTGCGCTACCGACTAAAATGCAAGGGACTAGATGTTAACGTAATCGCAGTATACCGAAGCCCTATATGTGACGCAGCAGACCTCCTCTTGAGTAAGCTGACCCTCTAGACAGACACCTGTCGATGCCTAGTTGTAGAAGACTTCAACACATCATCAGTTGACTGGGATAGACTAACAGAGGCATCACGTAACTCGTTTGATCACAGGTTAGTGGAAACACCGATTTCCTTGGCCCTTATGCAGAACATTAGGACAGCAACCAGATATGATCATCAGCATGCTCCATCAGTGCTAGACTTAGTATTCTTACATACATGATGTGTGCTTCATCCGGCACCTTGCACACCTTGTTAAATGTGATCATGATGTGATTATCTTCAGAGTCACAGCAGACGTCTTGTACCAGGCCGATGCCCCAGTTAGACCCAATCTATTGAAAGCAAATATGGAAGCTATTAACTTGGCAGCCTCTTTGGAGGACTGGACTTCAATCCAGAAGCCTCAGTTGAGGGTGCATGGTACTCGCTCAAAGTTATATGCACGAGTGACTCAACCGTTCATTTTGTGGAAGAGATGGGAACACTGTCCTCCATGGATAAACCAAGAAATCTGAATCTCGTTACGACGTAAGAAAAAGTGATGGAGTCTTGCCACCCACCTCGGTACTTTCGGAGTGATGAAGCATTACAAAGAAGCCCGAAGTAAATGTATCGCTGCTATTTCCTGGTCTCGAATATGCTTCGAAACACATCTTGCCCAGGTTGCATTGCGACATCCAAAGACGTTATTTTCTTATATGAACTATGGGAATAAGACGTATTGTGGTATACTCACGCTAATTAAAGGGACAAAAACTGACTGTTTGGTTGAAGACGATAGGGAAAAAGCAGAAGCTATACCTGGATATTTTGCTGAGGTCGTTATACAGGAACCTTCTGTAGACACTAATTCAACAGTAGAAGCATTGACATCCAACAGAATAAACTCTGTGGATATCGATCGCAATGATGTATTTCGGACATTAAACACTCGATGTGGAAAGATCGACAGGACCCAAGGGTGCTCAGAGAGCTTGCACTCTTTGTAGCCGGTCAATTGACTACTACATTTTGACTGTCCCCTAGTAAAGGCACACTCCCCTTTGGTTGGAAGGACACCATAATCACAATTTTATAAAAAGTAGGTTCTAGAGAGCACTCATCAAACTAGACTAGTAAGTATGACCAGTACTCTAGTACATATCCTAGAAAGAGTTATCAAGAAAGCCATTACAGTTCACTCTATTATCTCGTTCGCAGTAGGGCTTTCGCATAAATTTCTTTTGCTTGACGAACCTCCTCGCAATCAGAGAAAGTTGGACTACATCTGGAGATGATAGGATACCTGTAGATGTCATTTTCATAGACTTTAGTAAGTCCTTCGACAGGGTAGCTCATTCCAGATTGCTCAGGAAACTGGAAAGTTTTGAAATCACTGCCAGTCTACTTGGATGGTTAAGAAAGTTCCTCGTTGACAGGAGACAAAGAGTAAAGATCAATTCTCAACTCTTCTCTTGGAAGTTGGTAGAGATTGGAGTGTCGCAAGGCAGTCCTAGGTCCCCTACTATTTCTCCTATACGTAAATAAGCTGCCAAAAATCACGAAATCTCCTATGGTTTTCTACGCTGATGTAAACATTTGGTGGGAAATTGGGAATGACGAGGATACACGTGCACTTTAGGCAAACCTAAACAGGTTGTTTAACTGGTCAGAGAAATGGCACATGCCTATCAACACAAGTAAATGTATGAGCATGCACTTGGGGCACACACACATGGCAACACCTATGACTCTTAGTGGCCACTCATATGTTCATTTCTGCTAGAAATAAATTTTAGAATGTTGGAATCAATATCAATAAGACTGAACATTGAGATAGAAAAAAATCACAATACTAAAATAGATACTCCTGAAATAAGACTGAGAATGTACGTTATTGTGGACAATTACCATGTCCTAAACAAGAAAGGGGTGATAACAGCCGGATAGGCTTATTGTAAGTGTCCGCAACAGCACACAGTTCTAACTTGCAGTGTAACTATAAGCTATCCCCAAATCGAATTTGGCTGGCTTCTGTTTCCAAGCGACCTTGAGCCACATCCAATCCAATATCCAATATTGATAGTGCGAGCGTAGAAAACTAGTAGTTTTTGATCTCTCGCGTCTAGTTCTTAGGGCTTGGTTCCAGTTGTTCGGTTCACTCCTGCAGTGGACGAGGAAATCCCCTCTGCTTTCTTGCTTTTAGCTTCGGTGAGGTGGATGTTTTGTGGGTTAGTAGGTTGTAATTTGTAGAGTGATTAGGGAGCTACGGGCTGCTGGGAAGTTTAGAGAACAACCGTGACTCCTGTCTGTGTAGGTACCTGAAAGAGAATATTAAGGTAGTGGTAAAGGAATGAAGAGAGAAGAAAGGAAGAGTAAAAAAAATAAATAAATAAAAAAAAAAAATAAAATAAAAAATAAAAAATAAATAAATAAAATTAAAAATAAAAATAATAGTAATAATAATGTAGGGAAGAGGAAAGGGAAGGAGAATAAAAGAAGGGGTGAAGAGAGAAATGAGAACGAAAGAAAAGTATTTGGGAATTGCCCGAATGGTCGCGTGGGTTTGGTTCCTACAGAAGAATTAGTAGGTAATGTGGGTGTATTAAGGAGAGAGATAGTGAGTGGTAGTTAGGAGGGAGTTGGGGGTACTGAGGTTGGTGACTACCTGAGTACGTCCGTGGTAGTCCATGCGAGGTGACATAACTGTCTAATCGCCTCTTGAAAGAGTCGATTGAAGGAGCTATAACGATGTGTCGCGGTAAGGCATTCCATAAAGCACATACTCTCAGGGAGAAAAATTTGGACCTGAGTGTGGTGTTGGCTCTCTGGTGTGCTATCTTAAAGGGGTTTCCTCGTGAAGATCGTTCAGTTGCAGGCAAAATTGATTTGTTTGCATGGTCTGCCTGATGGGCGATCTTGTATGCCATAATGAGGTCACCCCTTTTCCTGCGATAACCCAAGGTAAATAGGTTGAGGTGTTTAAGTCTTTCAGGATACGTCTTTCCCCTTAGCCCCACAACTGATTTTGTTGCAGTTCTTTGTATTCTTTCAAGGAGATTAGAGTCTCTCTTGAGTGTTGGAGGAGCCACCGTATTGAAGACCTCTAGGTGCGGCCGCACGTAGGATTTGAAAATGGTAAGGAAGAGTTCGGGAGTGAGGGCGCCAAGCTGTCTACGCAGAAAGTGTAGAATGGCGTTCGCTCTGGTTGTCATACCTTTGTAGTTGGAGCTGGTGTCCAAGGTGTCGGAGAAGTTGAGCCCCAAATCTTTCTCCATGGACACTCTGGTGATAGCACGGTTGCTCAACATGTACTGGAAGTCGGTCGTACTTGCCTCATTTTTACTGATGTGCATTACTTTGCACTTTTCCAGTTGAAGCTCAGACCATTTTCCGACGACCAGAGCTCGAGTTGCTGCAAGTCCTTTTGTAGTGCTGCACAGTCGGCTTCTTCGTTTACCACCCTCCAAATTTTTATGTCGTCAGCGAAGAGGAGGATGGGTGAGGATATTTTGTCTGGCAGATCGTTGACAAAGAGGAGGAACAGAAGCGGTCCTAGGATTGCTCCTTGGGATACTCCTGACGTCGACGGTCTCCACTCCGACCTTATTCTGTTCACTTTAGTGCAGAACTGCCTCCCTTCCAGGTACTCCTTGAACCAAGAGAGTAGGGGTCCACTTATACCAGCTGACATGATCTTGTGAAGCAGTACTGTGGGTGGGACACTGTCAAATGCTTTGGCTAGGTCGAGAAATACAGCATGTACAGGTTTTCTATTATCCCAGCTTTGTGTCCAGTCGTCCCAGGCAGTTAGTAAGTTGGTGGCACATGAGCGACCACTACGAAAGCCGTGCTGAGCAGTGTGGACAGTGTTTTTTCTATTGAGGAATTCCCAGATGGTGTCAGCTACCAGGCTTTCCAACACTTTCGACACAATAGGGAGTAGGGCAATCGGCCTGTAGCTGCCAGGGTTTTTTCTGTCTCCTCCCTTGAAGATGGGTGACAAGATGGCACTCTTCCATTCTTTAGGGAGTTTGCACGAGTCTATTGAGTGCTCAAAGAGGTTGCGAAGTGGTTTGGTAAGCACCTCGGCGCAGTTTTTCAGAACCACTGGTTTCAGATTATCGCAGCCAGGGGACTTGCCCGGACGTAGCCTAGATAGCTTCTCGAACACCTTTTTCTCTGTAATAGAGACGTGACAGAGGTATTCGTTATTTGCGACCTGGTCGGTGTCGTGGCGAGTCGGTGTGGATCTTGTGTCAGTGCTGAGTTGGGCTTGGAAGTGTGAGCTCAAAAGCTCGGCAATCTCTAGACTGCTTAGCACACTCCCGTCATGGCCTGTGACAAGATTCACTCCCTTACTGGTCGACTTTCTTCTTGACATGAAGCGGTACAGGTTTTTGGGGTTGCTTTGTAACCTCGCTGCCAAGTTTGTTTGGTAGGAAAATCTGTCGTTACGCACTCTAATGTTACAGAGATTGCGAATCCTTTTATAGTTCAAGAAGTCAGACTCCCTGCGTGATGTAAGCCACTTGAACCAAGCCTGCTTCTTGCTCCGGATAAGCCTCTCTGTCCCACGCTTTAACCATGAGGTTCTCATTGATTGTCTGTGTGTTACTTCTGGTACACTGTGACTGATGGCCCCAGTGATTATTTTCTTCACCTCCAACCAGTGTTCATCTATTGTGAGATGAGTCCAGTCCACTGGCCATGATGCATTCATGAGGTAGTCCCTCATGGTCTCATAGTTGGCCTTGCTGTAGCAAGGGAAGGTGTTGGGCGTCTCCAGTTGCAGAGCCTCCCTAGTTATCATGGAGAAGGTGATTACAGCGTGGTCACTGAGGCCAAGGGGAGGTTGGATGCAAACATCCTCAATGAGAAGTTCATCGTTCGTCAGAACGTAGTCAAGGCGCGATGCGTTTCCGTTAGGTCCCCAGCGTGTAGCATCACCCACTTTCTCTGAGAGGCCAGCAGTCTTAATTGCATCCTTCAGCTTCTGATTGAAGGATCTGATGCGTCTCCCTTCCGTCTCGAAGAGGATGGACGGGGTGTTGAAGTCGCCGGCAATGACTACGGAATCGTAATTTGCAGAGGAAGTCGTTAAGATAGCCTTGATGATCATTTCCTTATGTGTAGGGGAGCAGGTGGGGGACCGATATATGACTCCGAGCAAATATTTGGTACTGTGGAGAGTGAAGTAGCACCATAGGGACTCTGGGAGCTGGGTTAAGGCCGTATCGCTAACCATCCTTGCCTTTAAACAAGAGTTTACGTAGATAGCCACTCCTCCTCCTGCTCTATGTTCCCTGTCCCTGCGGAAGAGTTCCATGCCAGTAACATGCATCTCTTCGTCGGAGATGTCTGGCGAGAGCCAGGATTCGGTGATGAATATGATGTCGGAGTGCTGATGTGCACGCAGCGTCCTCATTTCTGCTACCTTCCCTCTTAGCCCCCTAACGTTGCTGTACATACATATTAGAGTGTGCCTGGTGAGGGGGAGGTCTGGTTGTGTATTTTCGCAGGATGACAGCTTATGTGGTTGGGTCTACCCTCGCCAGTCCTCATAGGACTGGCATTGTTCCGTTTTTTGGTGTTTTGTTATTAACTTGGGTGGGGGCTGTGGCAGTGGTGGCTTCTTTACTTGATGTATCTAACTCACTGGTCAGCGCCTGTGTGACGACCACTGACTCCAGGGTCTTGGTGGTTGTCGTCTCTCCTCTTGCCTTGTGGGTCTAGGCTTACTTTCACATATACGTATTGAGCCACCCATGCGATCCTTCGCATTATACCATGCCTGTAGAACGTCTGTGAGGGAGGCATGTGAGTCGAACTGGACGGCGAGTAGTCTGGGATTGGGTATGGTCTTCAGGTGCGCTGGCCTTGGCAGTCTACTGACGCTGTTGGCCGGTATGCTGTTGAGACCAACTTTGGTTGAGAGCCATTGCCATTGTTGGACGTCATGAAAGTACCGATCTTTGACCGAGCGGTCACTTGGCAATTCTGGAATCCCATGTACAACTATAGTGTTGTTTCTGTTGGGATTTCCAACCGCTGACTTTCTCTCCTCCTCTCTTATTGACCATGGCTTGTCAGGCCTGGCCCGAATTTTACAGGCATTAACAACGTCCGGTTGTCGCGAGAGGAGGAGTGTGTCTTCAGCCTCTTTGGTAGTATTTAGGGACACACGTAGAGGGGGTGGCTTATCTCGGGGTGCACGGCTTCCTCGAGAAAGGCGACATAAAGTTGCAGGGAGGGGAGGGAGTCCTAGCATCTGACAGTAGTCGGTCCACATTCGGCTGTCAAACCGTTCCCTCTCGACCAACAATGAGTCTGTCGATACATCGACGTTGAACAAAATGATCGAGTTGGTCCTCCTGTGACCTGGGTTCGTTGTGGGTGGCACGCTTGACTTCCCAATGGGTTTGAGTAATTCCACTGGTTGTTTCTCAGTCACGGTGTGTAAGGTGTTTGGAATGGGTTTCGTAGAGGCTTTAGCGGTCGATGTCTTTGGCCATACGCTTGACGTCCCCTGGGGCCGGGTAGGAGGTATGGAGACTTGACCTAATATGGTCCCCACGCGAGGTGGCGTGCCCACAGCTGGAGCTCTAGGTCTGTTTCCAGGTCTCTCTGTGTTATCTTTTGGTGTTAACCCTACTTTATTCGAGGGTGCTGGTAGCTTTTGCGTGGCGGAGAGCATCTCCTTCAGGCTTTCTGTGCGCAGTGCGGGCATTTTCCTGCACTCTGGACAGATGTACCAGAACCACTTGCATGGTTGTCTCTTCATCAACTTATAGTATTGTCGGGGGACTTTGGTGTCGCAGTGACAATGCGCCCATCGTTGACATAGGTTGCATGCAAATGCCTCATCGACTACCGAAACAACTTTGGTGCAAACACTGCAGCCATCGGGTGTCGTAATACAGCATTCCTTGCATGAATTAGGTGCTACGGATTGTGACGAACTGCCTGTGGCTGCCTTGTGCTGAAGCCTTTTACGTCGTCTTCTATTTCCAGGCATGGTATGATCCTTGCTCAAGATAGGACTAGTTTGTGACGGGCTAGTGCTACTCTGTGTCACCTGTCTGATGGCTACTGGAATTCTAGAAACATGGGTTGGCCACTTCTTTAGAAGTTCGGTGTTCTGCCCTACCTCTGTTTGCATTCTAGTACAGACTAGTGTGTTGTCTAGGGTGTTTTTGGCCGTTTTTGTGCACGACCGCGTTATCCGTGTCAAAGCTTCAGACCTAGCGTTTTGGGCAGACATGTCGCTATGATATAAACTTCTTAGGAAAACAAGTAGTTAACAACAATAAGAGGGTTGAAGACTGAATGCAGCAAAAGGACAGAATAGAAAAGGGAAGATAATTTATGTTGGCTCACCTTCAGACACTTGTCACTTGATCCTCTGCTCTTGACCAACGAGTTTAACCGTAAGCTCCAGATGCGTATGTATAACCAGGAAAGATATTTCCTGGGGAATGACCTCCGAGGAGAACCGAGAGCTAAGGCAGTTTGGCAGTTGAAACGCCCAAGAACCACTGACAGGAGGTGGACCGGTTGGTTCAAAGGAATAATAATGCCAATTTTCAACTGTTGAGAAGTGGGCTGACGAATACGCAGGGGTGAGGTGCGTGGACGGACAGAAGTGCTGCAAACGTTCGATCTTTTTAGATTGAGTATTGTAAGTGGGAGTTTTTCAATGTGGAAAAATCCAAAAGTCTTTGCCCTTTCCTCCTCTTTTAACGCCCTCCAGAAACAATATCCCCATCGAAGCCAAAATTTCCCATTCATTTCCCAATTTTCCTCATTCATTCTATCTATATAGTCGAAAGAACAGCTGTTCTTTCATTTCATTCTAGACTACATTTACTATGGTTGACGGGTTGACTTCAGGTCAACATTACAATAAAATTTCTTCGTCGTAATAATTCAAAGGCCCAATTGCCATCCTTTCATTTGTGACCGTCTTCCTTCACAAATAAACTAACACGTGAGTTGCAATTTCTCAAATGAAGACGTACGTGTAGCACAGCAAGCTGTTGTCCAGCAAACAGACCATAAGAAGTAGGACGAAATGATTAACTGCGTTTCACAATGTAGAAACAGGTAAAAAGTACCTCCAGAAAACAGAAAAAAAGCACTTTACCAAGTCCGCGCGATAACCCATAACAAGTCAGGGGATAGCTTTAAGTAACTATTTCCAATTTCCAACTTCGTGCGAGTGAAGCAAAGCGTTAACTTTCGTTATTCTGATTGGTTAGCGCGATACTGACCTCATAAAAGCAGAGGCGCTAGTTTCTGATCTTGTTAACCACTAGGTTTCGTTCTCCCTGTATGGTCACGTCTGTATAACATTCAGCATTGGGAATGCAGCATCAGAATGTCCTTTAGATCGAATACTGCATCAAAGCGTGCTCCTCGAATAGTGACGTATTTTTGCTGGTCCTGATCCATCCCGACAAAATCCACATTTACGACTATCCACTAGTAGCTTTCAACTCCTCATTCAACGTTTTTGCAACAATCTTGCTGCAGAACATACCACTGCTTACTTCATCAACACTATTACGCTCCAAACGGACAACTGTGTGGTAGGTCTGGCTGTCTCGACCAACTGTTGTAGCTCAGACTGCTGCATCTAGAGCAAAATATATCTCACCAACTTCTACGTCCAGGACTTGTTAGTTTTTGGACATAAACAGAGTCGTAGGAACAGACGACTGAAGGTAAGGTCGAAAGTCATCTGTTTACTTGCTGTGTACCTTCATTGCTCTACTCCTTTTATCGAACCTGTTATTATCTTCATCTGTTGATTAATATGCGTGGTAAAAGTTTGCCGACCCGAAAAGGGCAAGCAGTAGAAATGCCTCAAGTACAGTCTCGCCACAGTTGCTGACCACCTCATTTTCAGTAGTTACTGGGGCTGGAGCTACGGGATGCCAAAACGTGACAAAGAAAGCACCAGCTAAGTTCACCCCAGCCAGACGGTGACAATCACGGTGTACAACACTCGAAAATAGCCATGCAGCCGGTCTCCCGGCACTGTAAACGTCACTATACCTAGTCAAGTGAACCCAGAGACCCATGCTATTCCCGCCGCGATGTGACAAAGAAGTACCGCTTCAGTACTACAGCTTTGCGATGCGTCACCCGTGCGCGTGGTTTTGGTACATTTGCCCACAGTGCCGTCTGGGACCGCACCTAACTTTAGGCTTACTTAATGTAACCGATGAATCTCCGGTAACCAAAAAGCAGGCATCGTCCAAACCACTATCACAGAGGATATTCACTCTCCAGAGGATTTTGGTAGTGGCCTATTAAAGGTCAAAAAACTTGAGAATAAAAGACTGCCTACGCCAACGTCAACTGCATCTATCTCAAGCCTTGGAGCCGCACCAGAAACGGCAACCAGCGGACAGCATAAGGAATGGGTCATGGTGGAGAAAAAGCCTGAAGCATTCGTGGAAACGCACCCATAGGATCGGATAACAATGGCATCACTGGGCTATCTAGCTCTGTCATTCTGTTTGACGTTCCTGTCTGTGATGGTAGCCTTTTAGAGCATAAGGACAGGCTCGACGGACAGCAGTGGGACTCCCTTTGTGCCATGCTAGGTCTGAGCGCTCTCGAGGCAAAACTGTGTCGACTGTACAGAGGCACCCACTCACACGCAGGGAAGTCTCGGCCGATGAGAATGACCGTAGGCTCAACTAGAGGCGCTGAAAAGTTCCTCTTACTATCCCACGCCCTTGTCATCAACACATCACCCAACATTAGAGCTAGGCCCGACCGATCATGGGTATCAAGAGGGACGTCTCGAGAAGCAGCTGGTCCACTGAAACCCACAACCATGGTCATACATGGAGTACCTGAAATGGTGACCGGTACCCCAGGTGAAAAGTACACACACGGCCTCAAACAATGGGAGTAGCTATCGGCTGGGATGGGGCCGAGTGGGGTTGCAGCTGCGACAATTAGCAGACTGCCACGCCCCTCACATCTGACAACCATGACCTCACCAAGACTAATGGTTGTCAACTTCGAATCCGCAGAAGTACTCACCAGAGTGCCGGAGACGTGGTACAAAGTCAAGAGCCCCATAAGCGGTAACTTTCGCTGCCGTGAAAGCAGACCAAGAACACTGCGGCAACAACAGACAGCAGTTACACCCTGTGCTCAGGCCACCGTAACCCTAAGCCGAAACGTTGAGAGTCAGACCAGCAGCCTCCACCCAACACCGGGTCACCAGTCAAGGCAGGAAAAAACTTAACTGGGCACCGAAGTTAATATAGATGACATGATTCTGTCCAGGGGAGACAGAGAACATAGGGACGGAGTGGGGGTTGCAATATACGTAAACAATTGGCTCAGAAGTGAACAAACCACTGACACGGTGCTGACAGAGCTTCCGGACTCTATCTGGTGCCACTCCAAGGTCAAATACACCAAATTCCTAGTTGGAGAAATCAGTGGGTCCCCTAGTAGCAACTTGGAACACAACCAAAAACTACTCCAAGAAATATCCACAGTGTCAACTATGGGGTACGGCTAGATCTTAATGGCCGGCGACCTCAACACTCCAACCCCCGGCCTAGGGCAAGGTGGGGCTACATCGAGCCGGAAGTTCGACTGTAGCTTGCTAAACGCCATCCAAATGGCTGGACTGCAGGAAAAAATCAACAACAACACCTGCTGGGGGTCAGGTGGTAAACCATCTTAACTGGATTACCTACTGACTAGTCATCACCTTCTGGTTGAAAATGTTCAGGTACAAACTCCTGTTGGAAGTAGCGATCACGCTATTGTGGTGCTCGACCTGCTAATCGGTGAAACATTATCATGGGAGGGACCTCGCCCTTACCTGCGTTACTTCAAGGCACATTAGGAAGGTATGAACAAAAGCCTGTCAGGAGATCTGTGGCCAGCGGACTGGTGTTTCATATCGATCAACCAGCACTGAGAACTGGTAAAAGATGTCATTAAGGCGGCCATCTCGCAAAACATCCCTTTGGTGGTAACAACAACCAGAAAGCAGACATCATGACTGAGCGCCCTCTAAAAGCCAAGAGAAAGGCATGGCACACATGGAGACTCCCCGGAGAACAGGATGACCATTACGCACACCTGACTCTACTGAATAGAAGCAACATCATGGTGCGGGGAGATAGGGGGTCGTTCCAGCCCAACCTAGCCAACAGGCTTGAAATAAATCCCAAGAACCTATACCGGTTCATGGCAAAGAGAAAATCGACAAGCCAAGGAGCATGCACTATGAAAGATCCGAATGGAGAAAACCTCTCTGGACAGGAGATTGCTGAAATGTTGAGCACCACGTTCGACACACAGCTCAACATCCCAACAGGAAAGTGAGCGTGCAAGCTGCACGAGCAGCCCCTAACGTTACACGATGCTGAGGAGTTACAGGAAATACAGATAACTCACGCTGTTGCTCTCGACAAGCCATGAAAGTTAGGCTTCGGAAAATCCCTAGGGTGCAACGACATCCGCCCATCTGTGTTGAAAGAATGTGCAAGCACCTTAAGTGGCCCACTCTGTAATCTCTTCCAACACTCCTTGGATGAACAAAAGCTCCCACGAGAATGTACACGGGCCATCCTTTCTCCCGTCTTCAAAGTAGGAGACAGGTAGAATCCTAACTGTTATAGATCCGTATAGCTTCTACTAGTAATATCAAAAGTTGTGGAGAGTATGGTGGACGACCGTATCAGGAAATATCTGGACAAAAAGCGAGCACTCAGTGATGCTCAACATTGCTTCAAAGGGGTAGGTCCTGTACCTCCAGCCTCCTGACGACCCATGATCACTGGACGGCATGCTGGGATCTCAAGGTCGCGGTCCACGAAAGTTTCCCGGACTTCACCAAAGCCTTAGACATTGTCTCACACACGATCCTAGTACACGAGATAGCTGTGTTAGGTATTCTCAGTCAGGTACTATCGTGGCTGCAGAACTACTTAGACAATAGGGAGTTCTGCACGAAAGTCAACAGGGTCTACTCAACTTGGAGAACATTCTCATCTGGTGCCTCACAAGAAGCAAGTCTGGGTCCACTGTTGTTCCTACTGTTCGTGAATGACCTGCAGCAATATATCAGCTCCCTGATTCTCCTATACTCCGATGATATCAAGTTATGGAGGACAACAACTTGTGAAGCGGAATCTATGGCACTACAGAACGACCTCGAAATACTAGAGGAGTGTGGAACTAATAAGGAACTGGCATTTAACCTGGGTAAGTGCCGGTCCACGTTCTTCCGCACTCCTGATCCCAGAAAGTATCATGCTCTCTCTCTCTCTCCAGCTCTCTCTCCGGTTCACGTCTATCCCATACCACATTAGAAAAAGACCTGCGTTTAACGGTGACGGAGAAACTGGACACCAGTTCCAATTACCCAGGTAATGCCTCAAAAGCATACGGTTTACTACACTTTGTGCGTAGACAACTGGATGCCCTCACCCCAGAACTCCTTCTGAAGCTCTACAAGACTTACGTATGGCCCCACCTAGAGGTTCATAACGTCTTCACTCCACCACCTAGGAAAAGTGGCGTGAACCTGCTGGAGAAATTTCAGAGGCGAGCCACAAAAGGGGTTGTTGGAGTGCAACGAAAACCATATGATGATGGACTGAAAGACCTAGGTCTATACTTTCTTAGATACCAAGGGTGACGAGTTGACTTAATAATGGCTTACAAAATACCAAGTAACCCAAGTCACCTGGATGGCGTATTTCTACCGAGTGGCAACTACGGAGATCCTCGAGGAAACCTCGAGAGAAAGGCCCACCAAAGGTGGAAAACGCATGTGCGTTCACAGTTCTTCTCCCTCTGAGTCTGTGGGTACCGGAAGGTACTACCAGCAGGGGTATTCTCCACCCCAACTATTGAAAGCTTCAAGAGGAGGCTAGATAGTCATGCAGAGACTCACGGTCTACCAACATATAGCTGGAACACGAAGTGATGTCTATTCACCCCAACCAGTTTTCGTTCCATTGTAACCATTTTAGCCCTTTTCATCCCCTCCACTAGCCACAAGTTAGCCTCACTCAGATTCTTCACACCTTTGCACCCCTCCTCAACTGCCTTGGGTGTAAGCGGGTTACTTCATTAGTTCACTTCTCCCCTCTTATTTTACTCACACAAACACTTTCTAGGGTTTCTGTTCACTGTCCCTAACCCTCTCTAGCGACCAGTCCGAACAACTGTGTGGCGACTGGACATCTGAAGAAGCCAACTGCACCACAGTTTAAGGCAAACAAACCGACACTTAACTTCCCGTTCTGTAGATCAGAGCTGCAGGAGACGAGTGGCTGGATATACTGCATCGGAATCCGCCAAAGATCTGGAACTGTTCAGGAAGACCAAGGGGCGAGCAAGAAGGAATCAACTGGTTTACACAAGCTCGTTAAAATGATAGTGGGTTTTGGATGCTGAATAAATCTAGTATTGGAAATCAGTCGGCTTCTTAGGAATTGAAGTTTACGAACTTTGTAAGAATTTGAAGCTAAAGGATATCTATTAGCTTCATACTCTTACGAAGTTTGTTGTTCGTACAAGATTCGTGATTCCCATATAAACGGGGACGATACAGTGATGTCTGTTATGTCCAGGTTATCAGCGTTTCATCCCACTTTTTTGTCATGATAACGTTTGTCTATCAACAGAAACAGTTTACCCATCAAAGAAAAAACGAAAAATATTCCTTTTTAGTATTCTTTTAGTGACTTCACCTTCCATGGCATTACCTGACTGGAAAAACCACCTGCGACGTACGTCCATTTACACCTGGCGGCTGAAGACGACCGTGTTGTGGGACATCGAAAGCAAGCTAGGCACGTAGTGGACCCACTTTGAAGGTGATGGAAAATGGAGTTCATAATGGTCCTCCCTTTAAGAGTTGAGTGGCAGAAGCCTATGAGGAACTTCAACTTGAGCTGTGTAATTTCGCCGGTAGAGCGTGATTATGCGTGCTCACTTAAGTGAAAATTGTCTAGTAACAAATATGGGGTTGCGAAGCAAGGGCGGTTAGATTTTAAAGCATGTGCGAAGGTATAAAGTTATAATAGAACTCAGAAAAACATAGCTGGCGATTACGCAATGTCAGACCATCGTTCCTTGACCACAACAATCAAGAGAGCTCAGGAACTTACTGAGATTACGCAGGTAGCCCTATTACTCATCTTACGCATGTTCGGACGATGATGACGGATTTGCAAGAATATACCGCAAATGGTGTTGGTCTGAAGTGAGTATACACCAAACACATTTAGCAGAGTGCTCGGGCTTTCCCCAAAGAGTCATCAACGTTTGACATCGTGCATACCTCTTCACAGTTGAAAATCGCACGAGTAAAATATAAGTTGGCCTACGTCTTAAAAGATTTGATTCAGATTGACTAAGCATTGGAAGAGGCATGACAAATGTTAACCGATTGAAATCACATATTTTCTCGAGATAGTGGTGTACTATTGTTGGAGCAACGGGAATAATTGCTGTGATTAATGCATATGACCGCACCTTTGCTAGAAGAGATTTCCAGGAATCAAAGTTTAAACCAACCCAAAAAACCATCCAAGTCTGCCTCCAGTGCAAAAGAAGTACAAAAGAAGCACTACTACGCAAAAACTATCCTTCAAACCTTGCTCAGTAATTCATAAAAACAAATAATCAAACGTTTATTTTTGTTGAGATTAGATACCACAGAAACAACCAAGAAACCAAATAAATGATATTTTCATATCGAAGAGAAACACTCGAAACAAGGAACAGAGGTCTGAATCAGGAATAACAGTCGCACTGAAATCTATGAACAACCAATAATTCAGGTAGTTCTAAAAAGGAAGAAAACATCACTTAATATATATACGACACACACTATAGAAGTTCTGTGAAATTTATTATCTTACCAATAAACATTCTTCAACGATGTGTAGAATGCAGTCATTACAAAGTAGAAATAAGATGTGTTCAGCAATACTTAGTTTCAAGATCATACGAAGCTCCATGAGGATCACATATCTCGTCAATTGATTTTTCAACACTTCAATGTGATACACTAATTTATGTTGAGAATATTCGATTATACTGGTTGGATTACACATAATGTCACGTATCATCGGTGCAAAGAACTCAAATCTGTTAGCTGATGAGATTAAATTCGACTAAAATCACAATCAATCTCCCATCCAGGTCATTCAAAATAGTGTTTCGTTCACTGCATAAAGTACACTTTCTAACTAACAATTGAACCTGAAATATACGAATGGCAAAGTGGAAACAGTATCACAATTTTACCACAGAATCCAATGTGTATCCACTTCATGTCTGGAACAAATCCCAATGATCCTGTGTACTCTGTTGCATACTGTATTAACCTCTACTCAAATATATTGACTTGCAATTACCCACTGTATTCAAGCTACATTTTCCCAGAAAGCTTGTCTGAGTCTTCATATTCACATCAGATTTACATATAAAATATATGTAAACGTGACCAGTAGGCATGTCAATTGAAAAGTGAATTAATATTTGGCAACATACTGTACAGTCAACCGGTCATTGGTGTGATAAATGGGATGGTTTACAGATAGCTATTATCCTTAAGCTCCACATTGGCAAGAGGAATACATACTCCACATGACATGTGGCATCTAAGTCGAATTTCAAATTAACCTACAGTCTCAGTCAAACATATCCCGTGTCTACAGTATTTTACATCTAATCACATTCAGTGAACACTTGAAGTACACTTGAAGTGACGAGTAGTTATAATTGCAAAGAGTATGGGGTTATCAACGACAAATAATTTCACTGACTGATAGTTTGAGGTATTGAGACATGGAGAAAGTGGAATTATCGAATGTCTTCTAGTGGCAGTGATCAACAAACACTGATAGGCTGGCTATAGGCGTTTAACCGATGTATATTTCAACGAACAAGGTGGAATCACACGTTCATCGAACGAGTGAACAACGTTTGACATGTTAGTAGAACACTGTGATACCATGATTACTACGTACTTATGACAGCTTCAACTACCAGCAGCAATTGCAGTTTATGCTTCGTTGCATGTTAACTTGAATGACAACTGATAACAGGCATCCTGTATTCAGTGTTGTACAGACAGACGTACCATGAAGAGTAGATGGTTTTGCTTGTGCTCTGAGTGTCAGAATCTCTCGGTATACACTATTGAATGGGTGGAGCCTGATGAAACGAGAGCTGTGGTCTTCCTTGTTTTTTTGACAAATATCAATCACCCGTACACACCTGTTCCCAAAATGCTCCCGGATGTTTTGGGAAAGTGTCCAACTCACTGAGTCATGTGGTCATCACTTGTGAGCAGTCATGTGAGTCAATGTTGAATTATTCTTCGTGAATGTGAGTGGAATTCGTTTTGCTAATATGTCACACAATGTTGCTGTAGTGGTTCTAGCTGTGCTCAACAACTTGAAGTCAAGTAAGCAATCAAATTTGTCTCTCTTCTCGTGCACACAGATTCAGTTTACATGTTTCGATAAGAGTGTACAATTTGTGGGAAGCACATTCTCGAGAACAGACACATCTCCCCCATGACATCACGATATTCTACATTTGTTGAAAAATATGCGAACACATAGACGATAGATTAGATTCTTATCTATGTGAGTGAGTGAGGGCAGTTGGCATTGTGGACAGTCGAATCATGATTCACTAGTTTACGACCACTTCATGTTCAATGTTTTCACAATAGACGTACGGCCACTATCCAACATTGATAATTGTGCGTTCGCATGACTGCGGCATGAATCGAACCCACGACCAGCTTTCGACCCATTGGATCAACCAAGTAATTTTCCAAGGATTCCAGTTTGTCGAATTCTTTTTTGTCTTTTAAAATTCTCGGATATAACGAGAATCGTTTACGAAGACAAGTTTAGTTTCATTTATTTTTCATTGTTAGCGAATCCTTAAATGAGTATCTGACAAATTACAAGTTCATCTGGATGAATGCTCCTGGAATAATCAAGTACGCTTTAGTAACAACTGCGGAAATTGATGTGCATGTCATTGATACTGATGGCGAAACGAATTCTCACAGAGTATAGCGATTAATTATTGAAGGTGAATTTGTCAAAGTACCAGGTATAGGCTCAATATCTGAAAGCTTTTGCACTGTGATAGCTTGTTATTATACATGATGTTTACTCATTTAAAGTGGCTCACAGGGATATATTGTTCCTTTTGTTAACTGACGTTCCAAGTGAACGAAGCGGCTCACGTTACACCAATCGATCGAGGTCACTTAAATTATTGGGGAATATTAACTGAGTCGAATTATTAATAACTGACCTCACTACAATCAGTAATCTGGAAGATACTCAAATATTGTAATATATCCACTGGTATACAAACACACAATATACTAGGACAAGACGACTGTACTCGATTGATTGCCGAAACTGTACTCATTGAACAGACATCCAATACATACAATAGGAATGGTGTAACACATTTTTGGGTGTTGTGGAAATTTCGACTGCAGCTGAAGACAAAGAATACAAGGCGATAGAACTTTAATATTCTCAGGTATGAAAAGTGGTGTGATGACTTAATACGACTATGCGGAATACTTATTATTTGAATCATCATCCAGTAAATGACACTACCACTATATGGCACATCAAAGAATGAAAAGAAGAAATATATAATCTGATAGAATGACAGAAAATGATTTCAGACAATAGTCGCATATCTTTTTTTTGTCGTGCACTGCAGGAAACATTCAAATACATCAATGTTCATCTTTATTATACCTCCAACAGCAGTTTGTTTCAGAGATGAGCTGAACAATTTTGAACAACATCTGTAGACATCACCACATATAACAAGCAGCATAAAGCTTTCAGTAATGCAATGTCCATCTATACATCTCAAAATAGACT
This sequence comes from Heterobilharzia americana, assembly GCA_944470555.2. NCBI lineage: Eukaryota > Metazoa > Platyhelminthes > Trematoda > Strigeidida > Schistosomatidae > Heterobilharzia > Heterobilharzia americana. The sequence continues at coordinate 10,897,686 of OX104132.1, read as the reverse complement.
TTGTTATCCACAGATTGAAAGTAGCTGCTGTAAAGCTATACTTGAAGTTGAGTCATCTGTAAAATGCTGATCCAATATTACAGAGAATATTGGTTTTGACATTACATGTATTATCCAAAAAATCTTTAGATACCTAATGTTGTCAAATATAGAAATCACTTGTTACTTATAAGATGAATATGTCATTGATTACATCATACTTCATAGGATGAGTCATTCCAAAGTGAACAGTATTTATGATATTTATCCAAAAAGTCAGAGGGTTCTTCATCATTTTATCGAAAGATACATGTATACTGAATTAATAACTAGAGCCTCACCAGGTACCAACAATTGTTCCATTCCTCTAGCTTCTCCACAATGCAAAGGAACGAACCACATATTTGGATAGCATTTTTTAAACATGGTGCTTCGGAGATCAAACTCAAATTCCGCTTCTACACGTTTGTGTAAGCAGACGAAATACCAAGCCACTGTGTTTATGATGCTGTAAAAGTAATCAGTAGAAGTGACATAAATTCAGGCAGCCATTATAGATTCTACTGACAGTCTTACAGTGAGTTTTCCAAAAAGTTCCGGAAGTGACACCCTGCCAACAAGTCCACTTACTAACCCAACTGTGTGTCACCAAGATAATTTATTCCGCATGAGTTTGTCAATATTGTACGAAGACAGAATTATATCAGACAAAAGCTATGATGATGTTTAGGAAAACTTGAGATACTGCTTACCATAATGAATTTTCATGTAGTTAGAGGTGACACAGTATACCACAACAAAGGATTGAAAAACAAAATATAACTACACAAAAAATGGCATCGTCTGGAGCGATCAATACTATGCATTGACCATTTCAAAGAAAAGTCTTTTGAAAGGCATCGCACGAACCATTAGTAACGGTTTGAAACAAGCTGAATTATTTTTCCGAGTACGTTTCACGACATAGTACAGGGTACATCTTATCAGGGAAATGCTTGACCTTCGAATAACAAAGATGAGTTGATCTCGTATGTTTATTGAGTCATATCACACTTTCATTGGATGATAAATTCTGAAGAAATGAACTTCTGCTTTTCAATCAAAGTTGCATGAAATTCCATCCGATATATAGAAAAATTATGGTAAAAACTTAGACAGGCATGTGAAGATCTGACTTCTTCGGTTGATATAGGCACAGTCAATCAGTTTTCAATAATTCTAACCAATGTAACAGATGGGATGAAAGTGAGATGAGAATGGTGATGAGAGTATGCACACCTTGAAATGTGCAATATATTCATAGCGTGCTTGTTGTATTGTCTGCGATATGAATGTCAAGTCCAGCTCACAAAATGGTGTCACTGAAATTCACGTACGTCACACTTCGAGTCTGAGCATCGTTTGTGATATATGAGAATGAAAGCACATGTGTTTTGGTATCAGTCATCGGAGGTGGGTAGCAGTAGAATATCCGAAACATCGAGGAATACTCACAAACACAGACACCGTATGCAAACAGACCTATCATTTCTTTCACATCAAAGAAAGGATACTGTAAGGTGTTAGATGAAAACATGTAGGTCGTATAGGAAATACCCTTGATGTGGTCAGATTATTCAGATGCATACTATACACACACACACTGTAACTAACACCTTCGTTTACACTTAATAGTACGTTGTGTTGAGATTGGAGGAATTTGCGTTAAACTGGAAAAGACTTTGGTGTCTTTGAATAGCTCTTACGACTTTCCAATTGTCTCTTGGTTTTCTGGGATCTGTTCATTGTCCTCATGTAGTTGATTGTCTGAACACAACTGCTTGTAATGCTGTGACTGGATGAATGGATATGAATACCTGTATTTCTGTGTGTGATGTGAATAGCCAATTCCTTAGCCTGGCGTTGAAAATCGTGAAGGCAACAAGAAACAGGCACGATTCCACTGCACTCAGCTGACCGAAGTTTCATTCACACTCCGAGAAGCTGTACTTCAATGTCAGAAAAGCACATCGTCATAATTATATAGATAGGCGTGAATCGCCTGCGTTGCGACACCTGAAACAATGCTAACTAAAAGCAATCTAACAACTGCAGTTTCATCACATAAGAACTAATCTTTCTAATCTCTTACAGAATCGATCAGATGAAACAGTTTGCAACTCCAATTGTTAGACGACGATGAGGCACACATGAACACAAACCTTATCGTTGATGCAAAGCAAGATGCAGAAAATGTGAGAAAGGTGGCCTGAGGACGCCACTCCTTTCTCTAAAAAGGAATGTCCTCGCAAGTATTTCTCACGTGTTTCACATTTTCCTTGCACTATAAGCAACAGCTCATACATCTTATGAAATAAAATATTACCTTCCAATTTCAGTTCACTCACATGCATCCAGTGTTCTTGTCCGTGTGATTCTGGGAGACGAAGTTCACATGTGTGAGAATTGAAGATAGCACTCAAGTATAAATACTACGAAATATCTGGATGCTGATCAAAACTCAATCATGCTTCTGCTGTTGTTTATCACTGTCAGCTTCAATGAAGCCTCTGCAAATAGGAAACAAGATCTGGAACATCTGCTGGATCTTCACAACTACAATCGCGAGATCAGGGCGCAGTGTGGTATATCAAATATCGTGCCAGCTGAAGAGGAACTTAAACCACTCGTGAGTTCAAACTTCACATTGATGTTTATCACGTATTAGTAAGATGCACATATCAGTCTCATGCTCTAACTTCTCAACTCCTACTCCTTTCACTTTTCCTACTTCTTCAAGATTTGGGACAGTAAATTGGAGGAGGATGCCCAGTTAGTGGCTGATTCATGCAACATCAAAAGCAATCAGTGGACTGCGACGAGTGTTGGAGATTGGAGTTCAGTCGGTCAGAATTCAGCTGAAGTGGTTGAATTACTAGAGTAGGCTTCGAACATGTCCATCAGTAGCTAACTTCACATCCTTTAGTGCTGTCATAATCTGGGATGATGAGGCATTACACTATAATCATACGTCGAATACGTGTGAAATAGGATACTCCTGTGACGAATACAAACAGGTAGGCCAGTATTCAAATATCTTGCTCATAAACATTACCTGTCTGACCAAATCACACTTTATGACGCCTGTGTCTATCTGAGTGGTCGTCAACCAGTCAGCCAACAACGTTCACTTATCTACCTAATGCCTCACCTCTTCTTTCACAAAATTTCCTTCAGATAGTTCAGGCTAGCACCACACATGTGGGATGTGGATACCAGTTATGCAGCAAACCAGGACAAGAGGACAAATATCTCGTTGTTTGCAATTATTCACCGGCGTAAGTCCTATCATATCTTGTAAATGAAACCTTGGTGGTGTTGTTTTCTGTCGCTTTGTATCTAGGCCCTTGTCTACATCTTCGATAAGCTCGTTCGCCACACATACGTGCACACAATTCCCATTCTTAATGGTCTCATATTTGTAGAGATAAATTCACAGTGTGAGACCAGTTTCTGTCACCTAAGGACAATTTCACCTCTCAAATCTAATCATGTCTGTCAAGCGACGGTGTCTCTATGTGACTAGCCATTCAGATATCTTATGTTTGTGCTGAGAAGATGATCATTGACAGATTCAACCATACCGTCCACATGAGTATCGGCTTTTCATCTGCGTTCAGCATGCTTTTGAGGTAGATGGCTTTGTCGCATGATGTGTGTACTGTGTACTGCAGCCAAGCTCTCTGAATCCACATGCAGAATTGTGGAGACCTGTGATCCTATCAATCAACTTGCTGTTTCATAGAAGTGTATGTGACGAGTGGACACCAATTCGAGGGTAATATGTTCAAACACTGTGACCATGGAAACCGCACTTCCAAACATCTTTAGTGCACACTTTGAAGGTGCACATTCAGTGAAAGTCTTGCTCAAGTAGTCCGCGATATATCATTCAAAACAAGTTTATTAAACTGACCATTTCTAAACTATTTTATCTTTATTTCAGCGTTACGGGTGACAGACCGTATGTTGATGGAAGGATTCAACGATGTAAAAAAGGAGTAGACTCAGTCGTGTGATGGGTTGTTTATGTTCACAAAACGTGTTGTTATTGCTCATGTAAACTGAGAGTTCATTTATTGCAATAAATTGCTTGCAAGCCAGCTGGTTTTTCTTCCCACCAAATCATCCTTTTACGAATAACATAGTGTCGCATGGTCGACTGAAATGATGCTGTCGTTCTCGGTCAATGAGAGATTCAACACTATATGCAATTCACTTCACGCACAACGATAATTTCAATTCAGGCATTTGTATAAATTCATTAATCTCAGGTTAATATTCATCATGGACTGATATCATTTTGATGGAAAAGCTTAGAAGCGATGACCTACAGGTTTCGCGGTAAGCCATGCACCATTGAGGTAGTCCGAAGGAACATGGTGGTGGGTTCGATTAATGCCGCAGTCATGCGAACGCACAATTATCAATGTTGGATAGTGGCCGTACGTCTATTGTGAAAACATTGAACATGAAGTGGTCGTAAACTAGTGAATCATGATTCGACTGTCCACAATGCCAACTGCCCTCACTCACTCACATAGATAAGAATCTAATCTATCGTCTATGTGTTCGCATATTTTTCAACAAATGTAGAATATCGTGATGTCATGGGGGAGATGTGTCTGTTCTCGAGAATGTGCTTCCCACAAATTGTACACTCTTATCGAAACATGTAAACTGAATCTGTGTGCACGAGAAGAGAGACAAATTTGATTGCTTACTTGACTTCAAGTTGTTGAGCACAGCTAGAACCACTACAGCAACATTGTGTGACATATTAGCAAAACGAATTCCACTCACATTCACGAAGAATAATTCAACATTGACTCACATGACTGCTCACAAGTGATGACCACATGACTCAGTGAGTTGGACACTTTCCCAAAACATCCGGGAGCATTTTGGGAACAGGTGTGTACGGGTGATTGATATTTGTCAAAAAAACAAGGAAGACCACAGCTCTCGTTTCATCAGGCTCCACCCATTCAATAGTGTATACCGAGAGATTCTGACACTCAGAGCACAAGCAAAACCATCTACTCTTCATGGTACGTCTGTCTGTACAACACTGAATACAGGATGCCTGTTATCAGTTGTCATTCAAGTTAACATGCAACGAAGCATAAACTGCAATTGCTGCTGGTAGTTGAAGCTGTCATAAGTACGTAGTAATCATGGTATCACAGTGTTCTACTAACATGTCAAACGTTGTTCACTCGTTCGATGAACGTGTGATTCCACCTTGTTCGTTGAAATATACATCGGTTAAACGCCTATAGCCAGCCTATCAGTGTTTGTTGATCACTGCCACTAGAAGACATTCGATAATTCCACTTTCTCCATGTCTCAATACCTCAAACTATCAGTCAGTGAAATTATTTGTCGTTGATAACCCCATACTCTTTGCAATTATAACTACTCGTCACTTCAAGTGTACTTCAAGTGTTCACTGAATGTGATTAGATGTAAAATACTGTAGACACGGGATATGTTTGACTGAGACTGTAGGTTAATTTGAAATTCGACTTAGATGCCACATGTCATGTGGAGTATGTATTCCTCTTGCCAATGTGGAGCTTAAGGATAATAGCTATCTGTAAACCATCCCATTTATCACACCAATGACCGGTTGACTGTACAGTATGTTGCCAAATATTAATTCACTTTTCAATTGACATGCCTACTGGTCACGTTTACATATATTTTATATGTAAATCTGATGTGAATATGAAGACTCAGACAAGCTTTCTGGGAAAATGTAGCTTGAATACAGTGGGTAATTGCAAGTCAATATATTTGAGTAGAGGTTAATACAGTATGCAACAGAGTACACAGGATCATTGGGATTTGTTCCAGACATGAAGTGGATACACATTGGATTCTGTGGTAAAATTGTGATACTGTTTCCACTTTGCCATTCGTATATTTCAGGTTCAATTGTTAGTTAGAAAGTGTACTTTATGCAGTGAACGAAACACTATTTTGAATGACCTGGATGGGAGATTGATTGTGATTTTAGTCGAATTTAATCTCATCAGCTAACAGATTTGAGTTCTTTGCACCGATGATACGTGACATTATGTGTAATCCAACCAGTATAATCGAATATTCTCAACATAAATTAGTGTATCACATTGAAGTGTTGAAAAATCAATTGACGAGATATGTGATCCTCATGGAGCTTCGTATGATCTTGAAACTAAGTATTGCTGAACACATCTTATTTCTACTTTGTAATGACTGCATTCTACACATCGTTGAAGAATGTTTATTGGTAAGATAATAAATTTCACAGAACTTCTATAGTGTGTGTCGTATATATATTAAGTGATGTTTTCTTCCTTTTTAGAACTACCTGAATTATTGGTTGTTCATAGATTTCAGTGCGACTGTTATTCCTGATTCAGACCTCTGTTCCTTGTTTCGAGTGTTTCTCTTCGATATGAAAATATCATTTATTTGGTTTCTTGGTTGTTTCTGTGGTATCTAATCTCAACAAAAATAAACGTTTGATTATTTGTTTTTATGAATTACTGAGCAAGGTTTGAAGGATAGTTTTTGCGTAGTAGTGCTTCTTTTTATGTCTCATTTTACTGTTAGTCCATTTATTTCACTGATCACATTTTCAGTTTTCCGGTTTCGCATTCGACGAAATCTGCTTCAACCAACCAATTATGTGTAGATGACTCATGTAGAGAAGTCATGCAAGACCTACAAAACAAACGATATCCATCCGTCGTAGGCAGAGATTGTTCCCAATGTGTGTATGAGAGAATATCTCAACATAATTTTATGATTGTAAAATGGAGTGTATTGATTGACCCAATCATTTTGACTGGTTGCATTCCCTTCCTCTTTTGACAGAATAATTTTTTCACTTTCATCAAATTTGGACTGTGACCACTGGGCTTCTTGCCTGGTACTCTACCAACTGAGTTACGTGGTCTGATTGCTTACCAGAGTTTTATTTCACTTCATTCACAGCCACGGTTCAAATGTTCATCACATCTTCAATCATCATCCAGTATCAACTGTAGTCTGTCGAACCACGTCTATCTCAGATAATCAGAATGATGATCAATATGATGTGCGCTCTCTGTTATTCAGTTAGATTTGGATTAGGATGAGACCTGCTGACTGGACAGCCAGTCTGAGTACAATCAAGTGGTAGTGACGTGTCACGAATTCATATGGTGGTCGGGAGCAGCACTTGGTGATTAAAGTGAAATAGAAAAGGCTGTTCAGTATTAGGACCTCGTAGCTCAATTGGTAGAGCACCGGACATGAAATCTGGTGGCCTCTGGTTCGACAACCGCCAAGGTCTACATTTCCCCTTCACCTCTAATCATCACCTAGTAACAATTATATAAGTGTATCATTTATTTGAAAGCCTTCATGTTATTTATGCTTGTTAACTCACCTGATTTTTAAATAATTATTGTCTTGTCTGTTTAGTAGTTCCGTGTTTACTTCACACTTTGGTGAGCCGTACAGATTCTATGAAATCTCATGTAGCCACCGTATTTATTATTCTCCAATCTCTACGTCTATAACTGGTATAAGAGCAGTATCCAACAACATCCATTATTATTATTATTATTATTATTATTATTATTATTATTATTATTATTATTATTGTTATTATTATTGTTATCATTATTATTATTTCTGTCATCCATTACTCAAATCTTCTCGTGCAGTATTATTTTCAAATTACATATACGTGTGCTGAACTCCTCATTCCTGCTTGATGCTACACTTGTAATGTTATGCAGTGGCATGGTAATCAAGCTTGAAAGTGCAGACTACTGATGATTATATGAATTTGTTTGAGAGTAGTTGCAACAGCGCATTGCCACAGTTTACTTCACCAGTTTCTTTCATACAAATCTGTTTCAAATTTATGTAAACACATTTATTAATGAGAAGTTTCATGTCAGTTTTGTCTACAATTTCAGTCTCTCTGATGATATCAAGCTTGAGAACTGATTCAACTGAATGCTCACCTATGATCAAGGATTTCTCAATTTCTTCTTCGTTTCTCACATGTCTGCGAAATGTCCAACGAGAGATGCACACCGCTCATTGATTGCAATACTGAAACAATTGAATAACATGTGAGTTCGACTAGTATCCTTCATCAACAGTCATGCAATGTAAACTGATTCACTTTCTCATGACGCAAATGCTGATTAGTTTGCCTGATCTGTTGACGAAATATGCCAGAATAAACCTTGAAGTTGGATGAACACCAAACAATTCTCCCCCTTATCCTGAGCAGCAAATCATTTCTACCATCTTAAAACAATCTCCTCTCATCTTTTATTCATATGAAACTGTTGATGCTAAAAATGGAGAGTTCTATACTAACTTCTGGTCAGTTATATGCGGAGGTAAGATAGCATCTGTTCCGAAAGTCACTTTATTCATTCCTTTCTTGAGCGATTTCGCTAAATCCTTCTCATCAATATCACCATCGTTTTGTACGCCTCTAATGTCAATCTTGATCAAATCATTGCCAAAATACCTAAGTAATCAGTAGTTAACAGGTGATATATTCACCGATCGATTATATCGTGATATACAAAACCAAATCAAGCCCACTGAGACATCTAAATGTACAAAACAAGCTTACCCTAGTCCCCATACTCCCTTTGCTCTAAAGCACTTCCGAATGTCTGCATAAGCTGTCTGAGTTTCAGCACGACTGTTCATTCTGGGTAGTGGGAAAAGTAAAAATGCACCTATTGTTAATTCAGATATCCTCTTAACCCTGCCACAGATACACCACATATCCAAAAAATGTATACAAACTTTACTATAGGAGAACAAGGAAATTGTTTCTATGTGCATCAATCGAAGTGCACGTATGGTTTGAATAGGTTCCGAGAGATGGAAACTTCTCTTTTCTCTAAGTTGTCTAGTGTGGTATAATATTTTCCCGATACTCCTCGTGCTTTTCGTTTTCCTGCATGCAGTAACAACTTGACGAAAATATCTGAAGTTCCATTTCCATCAAGAAATGCCAAATTACTAAGACTACTTGGTCTGTGATATCAGGAATTGTTGATGAAAAGCGCTTCAAGTGGACTGTCCTGAACGTTTCACTATTTCCTGAATAATTTTACAATTAACTCTACTGTTTATTAGTGCTGTTCAGACGTCGGAGTGCGCAGCTGCTCCATCCGTGTAGTATCTGACTGGTTATATATATATATATATATATATATATGGCGACCATGCTTCTTGAATAGCCCTTGTATAATTCAGTATTAAACACACCTGAAGTCTATGAATCATCCATCATCATTCAGACAGTAACTCTGACAGTATATATTTCTATGCACCACAACAAGTGATCTGATTGTAGTAGATCTGCACCGCTGTCAACTGTTACACTTGAACAGTCGGAAACCCTGAACTCCTCATATTCGTCTCCGTTCTATGACTAGGCAGATACTTACTGACACTCGAATTTGAAAAGAATCAGCTTGGCGAGAAAATCCTTAGCTTAGTTGTCCTCAACATAAAAATATCCACTCACTGGAATACTAGTTGGCGCGTGGTATTGGGAATTGTTGAAAGAAGCATTCAACTGGTTTGCTACTAACGTCTTCCTATTTTATTGACAATATCAAGATGAACTCAACTGGTAACTAACTTCCTACAAACAATTCCATGCAGTGCCTTTAATACAGTGTGTTGATTACATTTCCTGGACGGCTAAAATAGCAGTCAGAATTTAAACAGATAATTGAATCTAAAAACTCTAGTGACACTTAAGGCAACCGGTATGCGACACTGCTACGAAATAGACATTCCCAGTACTCCACTTCATCTGACTGCACTATATTGGAGGATAAAAAGCAGAGAATATACTTCCTTTATATTGGTACACATTTCAACATGTATATTTCACATGCAGCATACCTCAATTCTATGTGAACGCCATCGTCATTCGCACAACTATTCCTCTAACACCTATTTCTCTGCATCACAACAACGTTTACCAACTTCTTCTAATGAAATACACTTATAGTGCTGTATATTGTAATACTTGAGGGGAGGGGGTGGGGTAAATACTTGAACTTGTATTCACCTAGATTATATGACTATCAAGATACTTAGTGTTTCCCCAGCTTTTGTATAAGTGAGTCATCTTTACTCAATGAAGTCATCAATACAAAAAATCATCTTAAAATAGATGCATATCTGGCGAAGCATCGAACTATACAAACAAGTCAAACATATCGGCTATCTGTAACTCAGACATCGAATGTTGCTCATTCTTGATGCACACTGTGTATAGTATGATAAATAAATGAAAATGATCTGATTCATTAATGCTGTCTATGAACTGAAAAGTGTTATATTCTTGTTTATTTCATATTCTGTCGTCACTTTTAGTGTAACATTGAAATATTATAAGGTGAGAATTGTATAGTAATTTCTTGTTCATTTGTAATATTTTATATGTCTTCGAATCATCTATTTAATGAGGTAAAGAAAAGTTAATAAAATATTTCATGAATGTAATTGTATTTGATAAACATTTGACTTTCACGATATCATTTCAGATGAATGAAGAGTTAACAATCTTCAAGAATATACAATCTAATATATTCTTGAGATTCAAATCAACTTCATTACTCACATATTAATTATACTCCTTTCATGGTGAATCATTTAATTTCCGCTTGAATCGGAAGTACAAATGATGGTCTTCAAGAGGTTTTATTTCCTTTAAAATCTAGAAAGGAAGATAATGCAAGAAAATTTAATTAAAATATTAAGTATTTTGAATATTACATTTCTGAATAAAACTTTTATACATTTCAAAGTACAAACCATTGGCAACATCTATCTTCATTACAATTAGTTTGATATAAACGAAAACTAATGAGAAAAATGAAAGTTCTTATCTCTGAAGAAGAAGAAAAAATGGCCATTTAGACTGTTACAGCTTTCTTTACTGAAAATAGACTAATTTGTACTTAAAAAGGTATTATTTAAAAAACTTAAATCATTTTGAGAAATTAAAGGCTAGAAAATATGAGATAATTTTTACTAGAATAACATATACAGTTCAGCTTTCTTTGATTGATAATACTATGATGATATATGAAGGAATAATGATATACGGTTAGTCATATATATATATATATATATATATATATATATATATATATATATATATATTAGTCCCTTGGGTTCCTAGTGGAACATAGGGATTCAGTAGCACGTCTCCAGTGAACTCTGTTCTCTGAGATCTTTTCAACCTGGTTCCACGACAGCCCAGAGGCTCTCATTTCTTCCTCACACGACCTCCTCCGTGTCACCCTCACCTCGGACGCCCAAGTCGTCGCTTCCCATGGGGATTTCCACTCGAGCAACTGGCCTGACGCGTGGTGTCCCCAGTCGGCCTTCTCAGTGTATGCCCAATCCATCTCCACTTCCTCCTGCATATTTGTTGCATGATAGGTTCTTGGTTGGTTCGTTCCCAGAGCTCCTTCTGGCAATCCATCTGAGCTTCCGTAGCGAGCGTAAGCAGTTGTTGATGAATGTCTGTATATGTATATGTATATATATATATATATATATATACATATATATATATATATATATATATATATATATATATTGTCTATTAGTTAATTCATTTATTGTTTAACCGATATAATTAAAATCATCATTGTAAAACCTTGAACTAGGTGATATGTCTAAGAGTAAATAAAATTGCTTATTTTCAAAAGATAATGGTACAACTACACTTTTTCTGATGTTTTCCACAATTGAATTATCAATTAACTAACTTATCCACACGTAGAATTTACTAGAATTAATACTTCAGAATGATTCAAAGGGGAACAAAGATTGTAAATGTAATACACATATTTTAGGATTAGACAACAAGTTATTGATTGCACTTTAACAACTAATTCACTCATTCAACAGTTTAATTGTAACTTGATTATATCAGTGGCAATGCTATCAACTTCAGCATTGGGTGAAGTGAGTTTGAATCTCAACTGCCTTCAAGTTTTCACACATACCTCACTGATGAGTGTTAATAAGCATGAAACCTGCCAATTACATGCAACCATCTAACATACAAAAACAATTCATAACTTGATGAAATATTACTCATGTATACGTCACATGTCTGTTTGAACAGCGAATAATTATCACAGTTTTCATTTCAATTATAAGAAAACATTTTTTTATTAAATATCCAACTGTGTTATCATTCAATAACTCCTTCTTACAGAGCATCACTTAACTGCGAAACTATTTAAAGGTCAAACGTAATATCTGAAAACTAATCATATTTCTTGATTACTCAAATCTAGGTAGTTGAAATGTGATTTCAATCTATAACCTTTTAGTTAAAAGTCAATTGCCTAGACCAATGAACCACATCTCTAAACATGACAGCTTTGTAACTGTGGGTGGATTGTAATTCTTCCTAAATATGGAACATCGAAATGTCCAACTTTTTGGAGAGACTATTCATACTGCCTGTTGGAAGTAATCTTTTACACGCTCAGACTAAACATCTTCATTCTTTAATAAGTTATTTCAGCTAAGCCGTTTATTTGTAAATGTCTTTATATATATATATATATATATATATATATATATATATATATATATATATATATATATATATATATATAACACGCTCTAAGAATCTTTCATCCAACTGATCGCAAATCTACCCACCAATATATAACTCTAATAAGTTTCCAAATTTGAACAATCCAGCATTGATAAAAAGAAAATTCACTAGCTAATAAAGAGATAGACAATTATGTTGCTTATCTACACACATGCTTCATCATACTCAACAACACCTAGTATGATTGAGTAAAGAAGAATGTAGGTTGATGTCATAATCTATTCTACTGCATGTGGTGAAGCGAGGTCATTCATCAGATATTCCTTGTATGATGTATCAAACTATCCTGGAAGTATATATCCAGGCTTGGTGCACATCGTACAACCTATGACAATTTCATGACTTGCAGTTAAACCCGTCTCTTCACTACATTCCCAATATTAACAATTAACTAAGATCATGTAAGACGGTTGGAAGCAGCTTGGAGGAAACACTAAACCTTAGTTTTGTGCTCATTAGCACTCATCAACAAGGCATATCCGCAAACTCAACTGAGATGTGTAGTAACTTCTCTGATTAAAGCATTGGGTGGTGCACTTTAGAGTCTAAGAGAGGAAACCGATATTTTGCTGATTGCCTGGAACCATCTAATATCAATCGACGTACACTGTGATGCTCAACGTCCAGATTTTATGATCACATTGCAAAATCACCCAAAGAATTCGGCCAATACTTACCAATAGGCAAAAAATTGATTACTATCGATTGACCAGTCAGTATAACTAATAATTACCATTTCTCCCTTGGGTTCCTAGTGGAACATAGGGCTTCACTAACACATCGCCATTACACTCTCTTCTCCACACTCTTCTCAAACCACCTCCAGGCTACACCACCACCACATCACCTTTCAGTTCCTTCTCACACCATCTACTCCATACCAACCTCGAATGCCCAACCCTCGTTTCCCATACGCCTTCCACTCCACGGCCTCCACTAATGCCTCATTTCCAAAAACCGTCTTCTCAGTCTTCTCCCAGTCAAATCAAATCAAATCAACCCCCACTCTCTGCTTCTGTATATTTGTTGGGCAATAGGTTCTTCGTTGGTACGTTGGTTCGTCGCCAGCTAGCCACAGTTCCTTGTTACCCATTCCTTCTGACTGTGTCATCTCATCCTCAGTATCCAGTGAGCGTAGACCACACGTGTTGATGAATGTCTGTACTTTCTTGCGAATGCTTTTCGTAACGCCACAAGTCACCCATCCATCACATACAAGTACTGACTTCACTGAATCAATGTTGAAAATCAGGATCTTGTTCATGCTCTATACTGAGTGCAGCGAAGTGCAGTGCAGTGTAGTGCAGTGCAGTACAGTTGATCTCTATACTGATTTCAGATTAATGCACAAACACCTGTCTTGCTTTTCCAATCCTGGCTGGCTTTGACGTCCTCATCTGTGCCTGTGCCGCCTGCATTTGAAATGATGTTTCCTAGGTAGGCAGGTAGGAAGGTAGGTAGGTAGGTAGGTAGATAGGTATGTCGGTAGGTAGGTGAAAGAGACTACTTGTTTAAGGTAATTATGGTCAAGTCATAAACTTTAACCTCTGTAACCCTAGTTTTTATTTGTCTTAGTTCCCTTCCCTTAGTGGTCATACAATTAATACTTGATTGTTATTCATCACGTGTGGGAAGTTTCTCACTGCTTACAGCTGTTTCACACTTAACATAGCTAATGCAGTGGCTCAATACTACGTAGTGGAGAGGTGATTTAAATTAACAGTAAACTTCAGTCGTCTGTTTACAGTAGTGAACTTACTTCAAAGCCAAGATTGTAAGCCATTTGTTTCACACGTTCACAATAGACTTTGATTTGTTCAGCACGTATCTCTACAATATACCTTGAAAAAGAATATTTGAAAATAAATAAGACACACATTTAGTTGGAAATTATGTTAGTTTTATTTTGATAATGGGAAAAATGGCATCAATCACCAGTAAGTAACCAGTGTAGCTGTCTGGTTCTTACAGTTCAGCACTGACTGCAGTCAAATGACCAAGTTTTACTGAGTAGTGTAGATTCAACTGACTATGATAACACTGATTCTCATTATGCCTAAAGAAATGCTTCATTGTTAAATGCCAGTAAGCATGTTGATTACTTCACAGCATCGAACAAAGGAATAATGTTGTTCGTGAATATATCTTGAATACTAGTCGTCATATAACGAATTCACGAGAAAAATGTTGCATTTTATAGTCTACGAATACAGAAATACACCAATTTCTATATGCGAGCAGTATGGAAATGACGAGACTATCTCACATCGTATACTACTTCACTGGATGTTTTCACTTCTTCCCCATTCAGAAAAGATAGCACATATGTTACAGACCAATAAAGTAATGATAGTTAAAATGACCCATAAGTAGGTTAAGAACGTAAACCTACCCCCTATTATGTCGAATTAAGACCGGACAAGTCAAAACTTGACTAACAAAAAAAACATGATAGTAATATATCAACTAAACCACTTGGAAAAGTGTAAGGTCTTCAAACAGTGTTTTTTTTTGAGAATCTAAGTGTTATATAGTCGAAGATCATCACAACGAAAAAAATCCATCCACTTTTCATCAATCTGAATACTTTCTAACTCGCTTTTATGTCTTACCCTTTCTTGTAGTCCCTTCTATGTTAAACTTGATTTCATTTTAATGTCTACTCCTTTCATTGCAACTTAAAACTATATAGTTTTGTACAAGGTACTGTGTTTTCTCTCTTTTAACTATCCAGGTATTTACAACTGCGGCCTACGGAGTGAACAGACAAAGTTATCTATCTGCATACTGACCTTCTCTTTCTTTATGAATAACTTCTTATTATCTGATATGCATTTAATAGCTCTGTTATCTCAGATAAACTTCATGCTTATTATTTCCATAGTGAATGTGAACTATTATTGAGTAATATAAACGAAATTAGTAATTCTAGCAGTTCACTTAATTGATATTTACTGAGTTATGTCAAATGATAATCAAACTTTAAGTTTATTACATACAATCTATTATCCAGTTAATTAAATAATAAAAGGGAATCTTAACTTACAGAACAGATTCTACAATCAATAATGCTTCATCTTCCAAAAGATCAGTAAATGAAACTTCTGATAGATCAGTAGTAAATAAATCACTTTCTAAATTCTTATCATTGCCTATTGATATCACATTCTTCTTTGTTTCTTTCTCTTTATTTAATTTATTTTTATGATGAACCTTCGATAATGATTGTCTATATTTTTCTTCTTGTGAATGTAAATCAGATAATAAATGAACTAAACTATTTCCAATGTAGATTATACGAAAACGATTTCCTTTTGATAATAAGGTATTGTTATCAGTTTTTATAAATATTGATCGATAACGTGTAGATAAGTCTAAAAAACTGTTAACTGGAAGAAATTTAACTTTGAATGTATTTGTAATATCTAGTGGAACTGTAGAAAAAAGAAAGAGGTAAAATATGTAATATTAAAACAATTGAAAAATATAATTCATCTGTGAGTTATATATAATTTTTCAATCATGATATAACGCACTTAAGAATATCTATGATTTCAATAATAAAAGAATAAAATCACTTCTTACAGAAATATATATAAGATATTTTTTTCCCAAGAAGAAGAAGAAGAAAAATTTTTATTTAATCAACCATATAGGAAATCGAAGCCATCTTTAAAAAGCAAACTGTTCAATTAAAAACTTTCGTCGATAAAGACTGTTTTGATATCTAGTATATATAATCAAGTCACTATGCCAAGTAATTCACAATAGGAAGCTTAGTGATGCTTTTGAAGTGAAGACAAGAGTAAAACAAGGCTACCGCCTAATATCACCCATGATATTCCTGATTGTAGTGGACTGGATCATGCAACAAACAGTGAGAAGCAAGAAGAGACGGATACGCTGGCTGGACTGCTGAAAAGAACCTAGAAGATTTGGATTTCACCGATGATTTGTGTCTGATGTCACACAAACTTGAAGATGTGCAACCGAAAACTAACAAGTTGACAGAAGAGGCAGAGCAGCGAAGACGAGACTTCAAGGGAGTGTAGAGAAGACAGAGGTGATGAAGATACGCAGCTAACGTCATCAACAAAAACAACAAGCTTCAATCACCATCACCATCACCTATCTAGGCAGCACTTTTTTAACTACAGCTGCCACAGACGAGGATGTCAGAGCCAGCCAGGATCGGAAAAGCAAGACGGACGTTCATTAGCCTGAAACCAATGTGGAGATCTTCTGCACTCACTATGTGGAACAAGATGCGGATTTTCAAAACCAACGTCAAGTCACTGCTTCTGTATGTCTCAGAGACTTGGCGCGTTACGAAACAAATTTCCAACAAACTACAAGCATTCATCAACAACTGCCACCTACGCTAACTCGTTACTCAAGCTCAAATGAGATGACCAGAAATAATAAGCAACAAGGAACTCTGGTTGACAACGAATCAAGAACGTACCACCCAACAATTATGCAGAAGGAAGTGGAGATGCATTGGACATGCACTGAGAAAACCATTCAGGGACATCATGTGCCATGCTAGGATATCGAGTAGAACCCAGATGGGAAACAATGAGTTGGGCGTCCGAGGTGACGGTGACATGGAGGAGATGGTGTGAGGAAGAAATGAGAGGTTGTGTGCAGTCGTGGAGCCAGGTTCAAAAGTTTGCAGAGAACAGAGTGCACTGGGAACCCAAGGGACAAATTATAAATAAATAATAATAATCATCAAGTCACTATCTACCCGCAAATGTATCATGTTATCTGAAGCATTATCAGATAGAATGAAAGCTAAGACTAATTAAGTGGAGATATGAGATCAGTCTACAAAGTCTGAGTGTTATTCTGAACTGCTTATTAAAATGTATGCTTAAGACTGGTCATCAAAGTGACAACATGAACTTGATTTGACATCATCTTCATCAGTCATCGTGCCACGTTTTTTTCTTCCTTATCATATAGCTTTTTTTTAATGAACACCTAAGACTTTGATTGCATCATTTTAGTTTCTGTATTTCCCCTCCGCCTGCATATGCTGTTTCAAGCTTATGAGTGTTATTTTTCAGTCTTCAGATCTTCTTAATCAGCAGCTTAGGCGATCATTAATAACATTTTATGTAAGCATATTGAAAATACTACACCAAGTGAGAAGATTACATATATGTCAAAAATATGAAGCTTGAAAATTATATTCATTAACAGAAGATAGAAGTTTGCAATAATCACTAATTACCTAATATAACAAAACATTTTGGGTTAAATTTCGATTACTGACTACCTTGAGTCAGCTGACTTTTATTTAAGCTTTCTATAATTGTGAAACTGTAGAATATGACGGGAACCGAAGAAAAGGTTATTGTCACTAAAGACAATGGAAACAATGTTACACTGACCAATTACATTTTACAAACTACTTGAAATTTAATGTTCACTGAATTAAATAAGCGTGTTTAAGATTCATATACTCGAAAAAGAGTAAAAAGTGACATTAAACGTTATGTAGTATTCAATGAAATGATGCACTTTTCTACGATATCACATTCATCAGTTATCATGAAAGTTGTGGATAGTAGTAATAATGCATACACTTTGTATTACTTAACCAATATAAGTATAAGCGACTACTTGTGAAGTACTTTCGCTATTGAATTTATTTAGCCGAACAAGTGAGTGTTCGTTTAATTATGTTAATCGGTGCTCCATGAATACTACTTAAATAAAACTGCTTCGAATACTAATACATGATTGATTTATTTCTCCCTTAGGTTCCTAGTGGAACATAGGGCTTCACTAACACATCGCCATTACACTCTCTTCTCCACACTCTTCTCAAACCACCTCCAGGCTACACCACCACCACATCACCTTTCAGTTCCTTCTCACACCATCTACTCCATACCAACCTCGAATGCCCAACCCCTCGTTTCCCATACGCCTTCCACTCCACGGCCTCCACTAATGCCTCATTTCCAAAAACCGTCTTCTCAGTCTTCTCCCAGTCAAATCAAATCAAATCAACCCCCACTCTCTGCTTCTGTATATTTGTTGGGCAATAGGTTCTTCGTTGGTACGTTGGTTCGTCGCCAGCTAGCCACAGTTCCTTGTTACCCATTCCTTCTGACTGTGTCATCTCATCCTCAGTATCCAGTGAGCGTAGACCACACGTGTTGATGAATGTCTGTACTTTCTTGCGAATGCTTTTCGTAACGCCACAAGTCACCCATCCATCACATACAAGTACTGACTTCACTGAATCAATGTTGAAAATCAGGATCTTGTTCATGCTCTATACTGAGTGCAGCGAAGTGCAGTGCAGTGTAGTGCAGTGCAGTACAGTTGATCTCTATACTGATTTCAGATTAATGCACAAACACCTGTCTTGCTTTTCCAATCCTGGCTGGCTTTGACGTCCTCATCTGTGCCTGTGCCGCCTGCATTTGAAATGATATTGCCTAGGTAGGCTCGTAGGCAGGTAGGTAATTCGGTAGGTAGGTGGAAGAGACTACTTCCTTTAGGTTTCTCCCATTCATGTTGATCGGTGCTTGTTGTTGTCGTTGTTGGTTGAGTATCTTCATCAGCTCTACCTCTGTCTTCTCTACATTCACCTGAAGTTTCGTCTTCGCTGCCTCTTCTGCCGGCTTCTTGGTTTTCGCCAGTAGATCTTCGAGTTTGTGCGACTTCAGACAGACATAAACCATAATGGGCGAAATCCAAATCTTTTAGGCTCTTTTCACCTGTCAAACAGCGTATGCCAGTCTTCTCGCTCCTCACAGTTTCTTGCATAATCCAGTCCAGTCGACCACAATCAGGAAGATGATCGGTGATAGTAGGCGGCAACTTTGTCTTACTCCTATCTTCACTTCAAAGGCATCACTGAGCTTTCCATTGTGATTCACTTGGCATGTAGCACCACATAGCATATAGCTGTTGAATGAGGTTAGTAAATGTTTGTGGCACCAAATGCATAGTTTTGAAGCAGCTGCCAAATTGGTTGACGCTTTCGAAGGCCTTTTCAAAGTTTATGAATTTCAGGTAAAGATTCGCTGCAATTAAAACAAGGCTCACTTTCGTTTCATTTCATCATTGTTAATTATACACAGTCATATGAAATCAGAATGTTCATAATCAGTTTGTATTACTCAGTTGTGGTAGAAACACGAATTCTGAAGACAAAATCAATTTGTGTTCTGTAACACAAAAACCGAAATATGCTACTACATTAAAGTTGGAAATCGTCAAGCCTGATATGAAGGTTTATTTGTTTGAGGGGTTCCAAATGTTCATGCTTTCAATAGTATGATGGTTAGTTTAACTATTCAGATGTCATCCGCTTATAGCTTGAAGAAATTAATGAGAATTTTATCAATATGAAAGTAACACTTGTTTTTTTCCTGGGGAAGATGGTCAATGTAGTGGAGGGGCTATAATTACTAGCAATTTAGGAGTCATATTTATGATGGATCGTGGCTAGCAGTAGAATCCAGGACACGCATTTCGTCCTATTTGGGACTCGTCAGCTGGATGTACCTGCTTCCCAGTGAGTGATGTTGTTCCCACCGGGATAACGCCAGGGCGTTGTCCACTACACCAACAAACCACGATGGCCACTTCTTTTGTGACGAATATAGTCCTAGCATAGTTTTGTTTCTTTCTTATGTCATACCGTCGTTGATTGGATCGAATTGATCGGTCTCTATTGACATATGGGCTCCTGTGAGGATGCCTCGATATTACCTGTGTTCTAATTATATTAATGATTGATCTTGGCTAGCAGTAGAATCCAGGATGAGCATTTTGTTCTATTTGGGATTTCACTGCTAGCCAAGATCAATCATTAATATAATCAGAACACAGGTAATATCGAGGCATCCTCACATGAGCCCATATGCCAATAGAGACCGATCAATTCGATCCAATCAACGACGGTATGATATTTAAAAAAATTTTTAAAACACAATTATACTAGTTTGGAAGTCAATTAAAAATATTACAAACAAAAAAGCATAAAATGTAACTGAAAAAAAAAATCTATTTCATAGTCCTTCCATCTCTTAAGTATACGTATACGGAGGACAAAGAACTAGCTAATTTTGATTAGTTTTTCATAACAATCCGTTGTCAATCAAACAGTCAGTATCAACATAGCTCACTAGTAAGCAAAAACAAAAGTTTGAGCTAAATGAACTGTATTTACCTATTAAAACAATGCGCAAAATAATGAATATTTGTACTTTTTTCGATTATATACGACTTGTAAATTGATTCATATTGACAATGGCTTTATATATGCCCACACACATTCACAAAATCAGATTGGTTTCTATCAGTATTCACAAAAACTAATTTATAATCAAGACACTTACCATATTCAATGTTATCAAATTGTGTTACAAATGAATTGTTATTAGACTGTTTCGATTCTCCGAAGGCTGGAACTGAAGCAGATACACTGTCTTCTTTCAGTTCTACTACTGCAAATTATTTGAAAGCAGCGAGAGTTAAAATAAAGAAATTACATTCTTGTTCTTTGAATTTTGATGAATAATTACGTTTACACAAACTAATTTGCTAACGAAAGTCATCCTATGAACTGTTTAATCAGTAATCATTCATACAATGTACCCTTTCTGAATCAGATAGTTTTAAATACACAGACATAGACACATCTGAGTAGATCCTCATACACAACTACATTAGTTCAAGTTGTCACACCTCACAGTAGTATTCAAAGTAAAGTTGTGTGAGAGAATAAATAGTTTAAAGATAAAGGTCAATGTAAATATTCAAGCTTTACAAGATGTCGAAGAATGAACAAATATGAGCCACTGTGACCGATTTCCAGCCATATCACCAACAGTCCTCAACCACTAATTCTTATCGTCTAGATGACCCCGGACAGGCAATTCACATTTCCCAGTTAGACTTCATGAACTAGTGCGATGTCTTGGTCTGGCCACCCTAAACCCTTTTCCAACTTAATCCAACTTCTCCTACCATGGCAGGTTGAGGTAAACGAAAGCTCGTCATGAGCAATATATGTTCGACTAAGGTTTAAAAGCTTCATCAATCGACTTGCCTGTCTTGCTTAGTATCCTTCGTCTTAACATTGCTCACATGGTGATTCTACCAGATGCAATCAGTGCTACGAAGACATTCATGATCAAAAAAAATGTAATTGCTTTATGTCTTCTAATTTCAACAGACATGTATCGTAGCCTTACAAAAAGACAGAACGAACTATAGCGCAGTATACTCAATGTTTGATAGACAGGTGTCTTACCGATCCCCAACACGTATGATGCAAGTTGGCAAATGCTAAACGGGACTTCTGTATCCGAGATGAGATTCCATCAGCAGCCATCCCATATGGGCTGATGCATCTCCCCAAGCAAGTAGAGTGATCGGTACTCTCCACCACTTCACTCCTTATCTCTCAACTGGGAGTACTTGGAGGAGGCTAGTCCCGGAGTATCATTTTAAATTTGACGACACGCATGCAAAATACTCAGATTTCTGCTCCAAACACCCAGAAGAATATGTATTTTGTCGGCATCTTCATCTCACAGGATAATATCGTCTGCATACTCTAAGTCAGCTAGATTGCCTCCAGAGAGTAGGTCAATTCCTTTGAAGTTAGACGCACTTAATTTTATCCCCATTAGTACGTCTATGACAAAGTTAAGTACCACTGGTGACAGTGGACATCTCTGGCAAACACCACGAGTTGTCATCAGTTCCAATGACAACTCTCCATAAGCTCTGGTACGGCTGTGCGAATTCGAGCAGGGTCACAGAACCGACATCTACATCCTTCTCAGGTTTTTGGTAGAAGGTGGGTAAATGAAGAGTTACTGTTTGGAGTGGATTTCAAAATGTTCCTTCCGAAGTTCTAGGTGTCTATTCTAAGACATTTTCGGAATCATATCCTTCGTTTTCTTCCTGCCGGTATCAACAATAAGCTAAAATAGTTTCAGGATGTTACTCAACGCTGATACTTTCTTCATTTTTCTCGCTTTCACCACCCACGAATGCTCGTGATAATTGCGAAAACTCATGGTCAATTTACGTTTCAGATGCCTTTGCTTTTCATTGTGGTCGTAACCAGCTGGAAACAGTCCTCTCACGTGAACCAGTTCAAATGATGTCACGGAAATCCAATGACATTTACTGACCTTTGAATGTAGGTTACTAACTGTCTTCACTGCTGTTTCTACAAAACAGACTTAAGATCATGCCAGGTTTTCCCAGGATAACCAATCCTGTCACCTTCAAATACATACTTACGTATCACCTCTCAAAGTTTTTATTTCAGGTTCTCATCTTTTAAGTGAGCACGCATAGACTGAACCTCCGCCTGCAGCGCAGCCATACAAAAACCAGTAATAGTACGTAATTGCAGTCCAAACAGGTACTTTAGAAAGTGCGGATATCTTTCATCAGTGCTTTCCAACGACGGCTAATAGCAATGCGATTTACCTGTTTCCATCGCTAGTTTGATTCCAGTGGACGCTGAGATAGTTTTTCTCCTTTTGCTTAAAGTTTGTGCTGGCTAGAAACGAGTCACTGTCGGAAAAAATTGCCACAGACGATCATCGTTGTCTGTTCATTGGCACGGGATTCCGTTAATACCACAAAATGTCTTTCTGACTGACTCATCCTCCCTGCTTGACCATTAAAGTCACCTATCATTATAACTATATCTGAACTTCTTGATCTACGTAGAAAAACTCACAGCTTCTCATCATTTGCAATATCCGAACTGCAATCGGTTGGTGCGCAGGTGGAGATTACGAATAGCCAACGGCTGGTCTCACAATCATTCCTAGTTCTTACATTCGGACAGCGCATAGACGGCTTCTGACTGGCATCCAGTTGAGAAGCGCACTTTCCGCTCTACAGCAGAACTCCATGCCTATATCACTAAGCCCACGACAGCAAGCCATTGGATCTTCAGGTAGTCGTAATGTAAATTTTGAAGATTCACTACAATGACTGAATGAGGTCAAGCGAATAGCCACACTTAGGCCCCGTATAAGTGTCTAAGAGACACAGCATATATCCATGACTGAAGATTCCAGAGTTCTGGAGAATAATCCCTGCTTCCCGATTCGGCATAGAGTTTGGACGTCAAAAGCCCCTACATAAAGTCGGTGGCCAAATCTTAGTAGACTAGCAGTGAGCTTACGACAGCTCTGGTCGTTGGCAATGGTTGAAAAGTGAAAAATCAAGGAAGTTGTAAGAAGCTTAATATTGGTATTATTAAGGCAAAGGAAGAGATAAAGGTTAGGAGGTAAATTGCATAAGATGTGTTTGAATG
The DNA here is from genome assembly GCA_944470555.2 of Heterobilharzia americana. Lineage (NCBI taxonomy): Eukaryota > Metazoa > Platyhelminthes > Trematoda > Strigeidida > Schistosomatidae > Heterobilharzia > Heterobilharzia americana. The sequence continues at coordinate 10,873,663 of OX104132.1, read as the reverse complement.
TATCTTGTATACTTCTGAAAGCATGTGGGTGGTTGAAACTTCTCAGGTGTCCACACCGTGGAAGGCTACTTCTTCTTAAGTAGCCTTTCTGCACGAGAAAAAGGTTTGTAAATGTAGAGCCCATGGAACATCTGCTTGAGGCCTGTCACATACAGCCTTCTGAGGATTGCTTGTATGCGATTTAATTGTTCTAATGAGATCAACAAACCATATCCCCGGAACCGTGTAACTGTTGGGCAGGGAGGAGTGTGCTAATTCTGGGGTTAACCATTGCTAACCCCTCTTTTCTTTAAGGAAAGCAGCATCAGCGTCGTACTACTGACCATCCAAGAGAATAACCTTACTGCTGTCAGACGCCGTCCAGCCACAGTACGACTTCTCCCTCAAACCCCATCATAGTGTAGCAATTTACACTATAACTGTAACTGTTCTTCATCTGATCACTATCCAACATAGTAGGACCCCAACGGAACAAGCGTTCTAGCTAGTGTAACTGGTTGTGTCACTGTGATATGCAAGCTTGACCACCACGTCAATATAGCAGATATATACGGTAGAAAGACAGTAGAACAATAAAGTAAAGATGAATATTTTTAGAAAATCAACACGTTCTTGCTTTAATTTTCTAAACACCCTGGGATTATATTGAAATTTACTCATATAATCATTTTGACAAATACCTAAGTTAATAGTAGTCTGCCCATCCTTTTATTACTAAAATAACAGTTACACGAAAATTGTTCAACAGAGCTAATCGACTTTTTCAAACAGAAGACGGTGAAGGGGAAGAGTTAGAGTCAGTTTGTTGTACACTGAAAGCAAATAAAAATCACAAAGATTTCGCAAAACTAGTTTTTTTTACAGAAATTGGGAATGTGCTGAAACTCGTTACGAAGAACTGGATCAATACGATGGTAATTCCGTATTGTAAGGAGACCGCGGAAAAAATAAGAATTCTCGTTAAGTATGACATATTTTCAGGCAAAGAATACCCTCAGTTCTAAACTGATGAAAGCTAAAGACGTAGAACTGAAAAAAATCAACATACTTCGTCGATGAAATTAAATACACTGAGTGTGATGCAGTCGATATAAGGGAAACAGTCCGGCAGGTAAATGTAAGTGTGAAGAAGCATAGATTAGGTCTAACGATCAATCCATAGACCTCAGCAGAGATAAGTAATAAAGAAAAAAATTGGAAATACCGATAAACTGGATAAAGATGAGCCACAAAACTGACTCTGACGGAACCAAAAAGATTCAAAAACATTTCCTATAACATCAAGAAATATAGACATACAACGCCCTACATGTCTGTGAAAGTCCTTAACATTTTCCAAGTATTTCGCGTAAAAATTGACATCGTTTGGAGAACGAATGTAAACTTGAAAGCGCTGAACAGTCGTTTCATCCTAAGATAAAACTCCGTAGTGGTACGCACCCACAAACCGATTACAGATTGAACTCAGAACATTCAGGTTTCACGACGAACACGTTAAAAATTCGGCCACCGGATTCAATTTCAATGGTCTACAGTCTCCTACTTCCATCAATTCACAACATAGTGCAACACCATTGAACATCTTCAGTCGGTCATGGTTACGTAATGCTGAGGAGTCCTATACTAAGACAAAACAGCTGTCCAGTACTCCCAGGTTCTCAATGGTTCCCCAACTAATCTCATTCCACAATGAATACCACCTTGAAAATAAAAATTCCCACTAACCTCAAAATACAAATACTTAATATGTTCTATTATGTAGTTAAAGTTCGAATAATTGAAAATTCGAAGCCTATATAACCATCAAAGCCCTTCGAACAGGTGAAAGATAAAGTCACATCCGTTGTATTTATGAATTTCAATGTACGTGTGGTCACACGTACATAGGGAGAACTCACCAGTCATTGAAGACGAAGGCCGAAGAACACACTCAGAAACAAACAGAGTATCCTGACGCAATGGATGCTGCAAACAAAAGTTCTAGCTTCCTAACAGCTGAACATATCATTGAAAGGAGGCATAGAGTTGATGCATGAACGTCATTTAAGGCCATTCATAAGAATTGTTGGTGATATATTTTAAAGTTCTTTTGGAGTACTAGCCATTAGATGGTTTAAGCCATCTTTATGCATACGAAAACAATTTGTCATAATATTAAACCTTCTTCTTTGGCAAATTAGGCTTTCAACCCAAGGTTGTTGTACTAACTACTCTAACTACTGAAGTTTTTCAGTAGTAGTATCTCGCTATTGTACTACTAATAACTTTCTGTTTTTCTCTCTTTATTGATCTTCATTGTTATTTTGATCGTCAATGTTGTCTTCTTATCCAACCGATAACTATTTTCCTACCTTTTTCAATAGGAAATTCTCATATAAATGACAAGTATATGCGGGATCGGATTGTTTGAAGCATATTGTATAAATACACTATACGATCCAGACAAGTTACTTCTTCTTATGGTTTTATTAAAATTCATAAAGTTGTTTCTAACTGGCAAAAATATGACCTGTGGTCTGTTTACTCTCGTATTTACAATAAAAGAAGATATGAATAACAAGATATACACACGCAAACCATAAAACAAAAGACAGACAACTTTCCACTGAATGATTTGAAATCATATCTTAAGAAAACAATGACTATATAAAGAGGTTTGGACAAGAAGATCACGTACACGTTTTAAAATTCATTTTTGAGGTTTCACAACGAAAGTGTTAACCATTCAACCACTTGGTCGGAATTCAATGGTTCACAGTTAACTACTGTCAATTCACGATATAGCTTGGCTGTCCACCAAGCTCTTCATTTGACATACGCTTCACTTTCGACTGGCTAACCCCGTAGCTCATGCCTATTCATTAGAACTTCAGGATATCCATCTGTAAGCATGTTACTAATGAACGCTATACAGTATTGTAGGCTACTACCTAGAAAGCAATCAATTTCTCTGTGATTTGTGGCACATACAGTAGCCATATTACCAGTTTACGAATGAGTTCCGTGACTTTCAGTCTCTTACCAGTTCATAAGCACCACCTGACTTCAACTGCTTGCGAAATTGAATATATTATTTTACTGAACGGAATAAATTTATTTTCATGCAATAAATTGTCAACCGCAGACAGTTGATTACATTACAGACGGAGATTAACTCTATGTATGAACTGATCTTTGAAACTGATTGCAGTCATCTCCATCAAAACAGTAAGCCTTTATTTTTTTGGTATTGTGTTCATTGAGTTGAATAATTTAATCCCAAAGCATTTATTGTCATTCTAGATGACATAAAAAATGGAATCAAAGCTTTACAATTAAATCATCCAGCTCACAGAACAAAATGCCACCGAAATCATTCTGTTACTCTAGGAATATTTTCCACCACTAAACGCCTATTGTTGACAATTGTAAAGCTGTAGCTAACTAGTCTTGAAAATCGATTTTCTTTTAGTAAGTCATGAGTTTAATTCTCATCTCAGCATCCACAATTTTGACAGCAGAATAGCATACAAAAGAGGTAAGTGATTGTTGTTGAGCTACAATACTATCATTATTAGTGTCCCCAGCAATAACTTCATCAAAACGCTCTCAGTTAAGAACAAGGTGTTTTTTTTTGCAATAAGCTTTTGCAGAAATCGTGAATTCACGAAACAAACCTCTAACTGATTTGATTAGCTACAAACTATTCACATTAATCAGCGGCATTCCTTAACCATATTGAATCAATTTGGAAACTAGAAGACTGTTCCGCTCATTTTGAGCCGAGTACATTAACGGTATATCAGAAGTGAACAATCTAACCCTTTTGTTTCAACCAACTTTAAAGTTTTTCGACTCACCCTTTCAATTTCTTTAATAGATCCAAGTAAATTACACTCTGTTGTGAGAAAACTTTATTTTGCAAGGGAAACTGAAGTAGATATTTGTTGGTTGAAGGCAATCGGCAGGAAGCCTTGGACCTAGGTTTCGTGCTTGTTGGCACTTGTCAGTAAGGCTCATCTGCAACCTCAATGGAACTGATATCCCACCTGGGATTTGAACTTGCGTCACCCAGTGTTGTAGTCAGCGACTTAATTAGTGAGATGGAATTTCACAAACGAATTCCACTTGGTGCTAGCATTCTTAATCAGTTACTTTAAGAACATCCAATCAAAATCTTATCGTATCTCAATATTTGAAAGTTTTTTTCTAATTCACTCACGTTTTGTGTACCCATCTGTACAACTACCTTCCGTTTGGTTATTGATATTTTCTTCATCATTATGCAATTCATTTCCAGTCATGAGATCATTCTGAGGACCACCGTGTCTCTCATAAGGCACATCTCCATCATTGGTCGTAGTTGACGTCTCCAAAAACGGAGCAGCAATATGAATTGGACACTTTTTACGATTCATTAATTGCCAAAATATTTTACGGATATTCACTTCAGATATTGTTGTTGCAGAGTAGGCATGCTTTCCATTCACTCGACGATTCAACTCAGGACATTCTGATGTATCTATACCGAATGCTAAATACGGGGAACATATTATATCACCCCAATAACCCCAATAAACTCCTTTATCACCAGTAGAATTCTTTAAAACTCTTCGAGACGCTAGACTTCTGTTCGGAGTATTGTAATCGGCTTCCCGAAGTTCAAATGCATTACCGAAGTGACGCCAGTGTGCATATTCTTTGGAATAAATTTGCGTAGCCTTAAAAATAAACAAAATCAACTCTTTTCATTATGATAAATCTATATTGTTATGTCATTTAGACAGAATGACGTGCAGACAATCGGGTTGATGAAACAATTTTCATTATATCTAGAGATTTGTGGAGGTTCATTTACTGATTTTACGTTGGAATGTATCATGAACTGACATCAGTCGGAGGAACATTGGAAACTTGAGAGCACTAGACAGATGTTTCTTCCTGGTATGGGGCTCCTAAGCAGTACGCATCCATGATGATAGAATGGATGGTGTCCATCATTTAACCTTCTTTCCAAAATAAATAAATCATGAGAAGCATGCCTTTTTAAGGCTAATATGTGATGAATTTCATCAAACGAGATTTAAACTGCACAGTCCCTCTAGTACATATAATGGTGATGATATTTACAATACTTTAAGCAAGTTCGTTAACTTCTTTGTCACTCTTGAATCGTATTTAAGACGTTTAACCGATTAGAACTATGAATATGGCTTTTTGAATTTACTGATGGCTGAATATCTATTACACAGTATATCTTACATTCATTACAGCACCAACAATCATAATGTAGTTTTGTTTTCTGTATACGTACTGATATTACTTTCACTTACGAGATTCATAAAGTCAGAAAATATTTAGCGAGAAATTTTGTTTTCAGTGATATCATACTTAATCGCCTAATACTCACTCTATCATCCCACTACTTGTGATTAATCCAAAAAGAGGCATCAATGATAAAAGAAATATGCGACATCTTCATATCTTCTCTTCTCAATGGCTATTTTTCACAGAACACAGCATATTTCTAAGTAGTAGACTCATCTTTCGACAGACAGTCAGATAATTTGTTGGTATCAGAGACGATGTAAGTTGGTAAGCACTAGATAGGCTTTCTGTACTTTAAGTGAAGTATTCAGTAGGTAAAACATGAGGCCTGAGGCAAAGAAAGAAGAAACTGAAATGACCAATCTACTACAACTATTCAAAGCTTGGCTTAAATATAGACATTGATGTACACCACTGGTTTTCACTCACCTAGATGAAATACCTCTGTAAGCCTTTAACCTAAGAATATGGAAATGCTTATGAAGGATCCTTAATTCTCAAAAGTCAGATTTAAGATTAACTTGATGAGATGAATATTTCAAACCAGAAATCCAAACTTTTCGATAAAACAATAAATATCGTTTTGATTATCTCTGATTGCCTTGGTTTGGCAGACTAGTATTGATACTGGGTGATGATCGAAGGTAAAATGAAGATAGGAACCACGACCGGATTCAAACCAGTGACCACCGAGTTTCCGACTTAGTGCTCTACCAACTGAGATACAAGGCTCTACTGCTAACCAGATTTTTACTTCACTACAACCACTAAGCGTTTTTCCCGACTACCATGTGAATTCTGGACGTGGCACTATCGCCTGATCGTACCCACACTGGTCGCCTAGCCAGGACTTCTCATTCCAATCCAAATGTAACTGAATTATACATGGGGAATAAAAACCTGGTCAGTAGTGGGATGTCGTAGCTCAGTTGGTAGAGAACCGGGCCGAAAACTCGGTGGTTCCTGATTCGAATCCGAGTAGTGGTCCAAATTTTCGTTTCAACTTCAATCATCATCCAAAAACAAAGAATAGTTAAATTAACCGGCTGCAATACTCCAAGGTTTTAGGTGATATAACTGTACCTTTTTAATTCTCATTATGTTGCATCTATATACATTCGGCCTGGAGGTAAGCATTTGTAATAACCTCTACTTTATTACAATCAATATTTCCTATCAACAGAGCAAAAGAAATTGCTAATTGGATAAGGCTTACTTTACGATCATGTAACGTAATACTACAGTCCCAATCGAAGACATTTGGAATGGCATCATAACGTGTACCTAAATGTTTTCGTAGACGATAATCCCTGAAATAAATATTAAAGCAGACTAGTTAGTTTAAAGCACTTCAAAATATAGTTTTCAGTTAGTAAAAAATCATTTTTTTGGGATTAAATCTGAGTAGGAAATAATAAAATAATTCAGACTGTATACTAACAAAGTGTATTAACTCCAGCTGCCAAATGAGTCTACATAATAGCCGGCCTTATTATCCCGGTACCATCACATCTCATCTAAGCAGCTTTTTGCCTTTACCTTTGGTACCAACTAACCCAAAAATATAATGGATGTATCGGCTTCCGTCTAATTAATCGAAGACCTAAAAAGCCTTAGGAGAGTATGCATATGATACTTTTAAAACAAACAAGACTCCATTAACCGATACTGTCTATTATTGATTTAACAAAGGAATATGCAAACTCAGAACTGTGAACTAGGTGATCACATTTCTCTGCAATAAAGTGGATAAAAGTTTCCATGAAAAGCAAGGTTCTTCTTGGAATAACATGATTAGAAATTGAACTGATGATTGAAGAGCGATGTGATACCCAAGATTTTGAGTAACATGAAGTATTTTGATCAATCTGAAGCCTATCTCTGAGGTAATTAACTACCAATTACTTGTTCAGCCGGTGATACTTCAACAAATCCAACATATTCCCGCAAACAAGGTATCTTCTTTGTAAATTTTTGTAATCACATGCACTTGAAACTAGATCGTTATAACAATTTTTATCTGTTTTTATCATAAATTATGGCTTTTGACTATAGTATTTTGAAAAACTGATCAGTCCCACTTTGGAAAAAATAAAATTCTAAAGGATAAGGTCATCTATTGTCCCTATTACTACGCAAAAGTAAAACTATCTAGTCAAAAAAAGAACCTAAAAAACTTTTGACTTGACTAAAGGAAACACTGTTGTTATGTTTTTCATCAAATCTCAGTCAGTAGAAGGAAAATTTGGAGAATCTCGACATATATTACACTCCAGATATCACTTAAAAACCTGAGATGATACTTTATTGTAAACTAACACCTGCCTTATAAACAGATTGTTAAGTGGTCAGTTTGTTCCAGTCCTGACCACAGGTATCAGATGGAAACTAAACACAGATACGGAAGTGACTAATCAGAGAAGATATTTCATTAAGTGAGCAAAGTATGTAGGTACCTATCAGGTCAATACAACGGTTTGTGTTATATTTTGCGCTGTGCAGTCACAGTGAAGGAGGTACAAAAGGTGGACAATAAAAGGAGGAATTATGTATCCCATCATAGATTGCTTTGAAGCTTCATAAATTAAGTACGCTATATCAATATGAAAAGTTATTTTTCTGCCGGCCGGTTGTATTATGCCATTGAGGTGTCTGATGCGTGTTATTTGCGTATTCAAATATGAACTATTCAAACTTGTAATGGTAGTTGATACAAGTGTAATTTGGTAGAAGCTACATCTAAACAAACAGTGGAAAAGAGACCACGCACAAAGACCACCTTTGTATGAGTCACATGCAGTAGCACAGGACTTATGTTTGCAAGCCCTGGTTAATATACTATGAAATTGATTATGAGGACATAGACATACTTATTCCTCAAGCTCTTCTGAAGTGTGAGAGCTTCGTCGCTATGCTTCCAATCCTTTACCTACTTCCTTACCGTTATTCAATTTACTATATTTCAGCTTCGAATAGATTTTAATTATTCCGAAATGCTGTTACTCATCGTAGCTGTTGCCAATATTCTACTACAGAGAGAACAGGCTTTGGTTATACGGAATTCGAAAAAAGACGATTTTTCATCCTCAACCATGACGTCTTCTAATGGTAAGCAGTCCTTACAACAAATCAAACCATTCCAAGACAGACCAGCTGTGGTCTGGGCGCCCGGACAGTATCCCAGCTCTCACACAAGATATGAACTGTGAACCTACAATATGAAAAGATTTCGAAGCTATCAATCAACCTTTCTGAGAATACTGAAGCTAGCAGCACTGTAGACGTTTTAACCAGCTACCCAATTTATTACTGTTATATTGTGTTTTTGTTTTTATACGTGAAACATATTTTTTTATTATTACTAATCTCGCTTTCGTCTTTGTCTTCACTTCACTTCACTCAGCTGCTCTCCACTGCTTAGAATTCTGGTCCGTCTGTACCGCTTTGAGTCACTGAACAGTTGTACCCATAAAGTTGCTCTCTGGTGTGCCATTTGGCGCAGCTTTTCTGAAACCGCTTATAACATTTAAGCTCGCCAATTTCAACGTTTGCATCTTAATGCATATCAGACAACACTCAAACTTGGCTTGGACTGCGGAAAGCCTCGCTACTGATGTATGCTACATCTCAGAGCCCCGGAGACTAGATCATATTGAAATGCCTCTAATTGGCTCCCCATCTGTTAGCTTGTAAAGTATGTTTTACGTGCGCTTATCCGAGTACCGGCATCGGCAACGGGCCTTCCTGATGTTATGTTTGACTAAGCATTCGGGCCGAAGCTGCACTACTTGACTAGATTCCCATCAACAGTCATCTATATGCGGTTAGGCTAGAAGGTTCAACTCCAGTAAAAATAACCGGTAAGAGAAATGATGTCTCTTTGTCACCTCTCCTTATGCTATGACGGATTCCAGCCCGGATCTAACCAAGGATCAATTCAATCGTTAACTGAGTGACCTCAACCAAATGCCCTCGACAGATATCGTAGTGCTAGTGCTAGATGGGGACTAAAGTGCGCAGTTAGGGTGTCTGGACTCAGAAGAGAGTCATTTAGGTAGCCAGTGGGGACTAGCTGGCCGCAGATCGGATAATGGGGATCATGTTCTCCAGCTTTGCATAGATCATAACCTATTCCTAGCTGTCACCAATTTCTGTCACATCCATCTCTGTTGTGTTACTTGGTATCCTCCCTCTGCCACCGAAGCCTGGACTCAAAAAGATCATATTTCAATCAGCTACCGATGGCGTGGGTGCGTCCAGGACCGCTACTCCTTATGGAGTACTTATTTGGCCTCGGATCATACTTTAGTGTATGTTAAGCTCGTCTTGCGTTTTGGTGGTCCTCAAAATCGTTGTCTTAAACATGTCGATCCAAGCAAATTAGTTGCACCCAACATTGCAGCTAAATACCAATCCAGGCTAGATTTAAGGCTAGCTAATGATCCTCCAGAAAGTGTAGACGAGCTTTGGCTTCATTTACGAGATGCCATAAAAATGGCAAGTAAATCCACTTGTGGCTTGGAAGAAGGTTCCGCTACTAAATGCTGGGTCTCTATCAGCTCCCTAAAAATTCTTGATGCTCGTCAGACCACTTCGGCGGATGAGTATAATGGCTGGTGTAAGTCTCTTACACAACGCTTACACAGAAACCGTGAGGCTTAGTGGTCAAAATGCGCGAGTGAGATTCAAGCAGCAGCTGCATCTGGCAAAAGTTAGAAGCTGTCATAGTTCATCCGAGCCACTGACAGCAAGAAGACAGCTGTCAGTTAGGTGGTCTGTGAGGTAAAAGGTATGCCAATAAGGAATCTTTAGGGATGCCTGGAACGCTGGGTGGGGCACTTAGAAAAGTGGTCTGAATGGCCCACGGCTCCAGCATTGTCAGCTTCAGTGTATCGTGCTACTTGGTCGTTTAATGCTGACCGACTTATGAAGGCGTAAGTCCATAAGGAACTCCAACTCCTGAAACGGAACACAAGGCAATCGGCCCAGACAACCCACCACTGGTTCTTTCTAAGGATGGAGGAACGAGTCCAGTCAACGACCTAAATAGATTGATTGGGAAGATATGGCACTTTGAGAGTGTTCCATCACTCTGTAATGAAACCATCATTATGCCCATCTTTAAAAACGGTCTACATAATGTACGTGACAATCTTTGGGGTATTAGTCTGTTACCAATCACATCGAAAATATTGGCAGCTATACTTCGCAGACTTTGCAAACACCTGAGAAAATGATTCGCGAAGATCTGGCTGGGAAGTGGATGCACTGACCATCTGCTTACTCCTTACCAGATTCTTGAACATCTCTATGTGTACTGCAGACTAACAACCAATTTTTTTCCCGACAATAGGACTGCCTTCTATTCGTTGGACAGACCTGTACTCTGGAACTGTTTGTTGGAGATGGGTTCGCGTGAGAAATTTATTAACATCTTGAACCTCATATATAATGACACCTCAGGTAGAGTAAGGGCATACAACCACTTATCTCCACTGATGTAAACCAGCAGTAGGTTTAGGAAGGGTTTTCTGGTTGCCATCGTGACATTCTTGAGACAGCTCTGAAGAAAGTGCGTCATGGTGTTGTAGACCAACTACCCTAAGAATGGCTATTCGACCTTGAATATGCTGACGATATCTTCTTACTATGCGTAACACAGGCTGCTCAAGTCACACTTAGTCAGCTGGCGATTCGTGTCCGTAAGTATGGTATATGCTTTGAACCAAAGTACTCTATCAAGATTGCCAGGAGCCTGTGTCCAGGTGTACCACTAAATGCTACAAAATAACTCCAAAAAAGATAGTTTTTATGACCGAACCACTACCCAGTGTCTATCGATTAGATTTTTAATTGACATGGATACAACACGTGATTTCACACACCGAATAGATGTTGGTTCCGATATCAGTCGTGACCATCCCAGTATCCTTGAAGTGACTACTAACAGTATGCAGTCTACTATATTATTAGGCTGCGGACACTTCCTGAAATCATAGGAAGCTGGCGGAACAACAAATATTTATAAAGAAGATACAGGGTCTAACCTAGCAAACTGCATACCAGTGACAGCACTTGGGCATGTTTCTAAAAACCTATAAACCCTCGTGCACAATGGCCCACTGGATTTCTTCACAAATATACAGTCCGATAGAGTCGGACAACAAGGCTTCACAAAGTGCCGTCCATATATGATTCATCTGTTTATAGTAATTAAACGGTTGGAAGCTGCAGATCAAGATGAAAAACGTACTAGATATTATCTACTTAGGCGTTGGAAAAGTCTTTATTAGTGTCAGTCACCATCAACTACTCGGTAATGATTGCTTCCGGTATCCATCGGCTGCTCATAGCTTGAATTGGCTCATATCTATAGAAGCGCCACTTTATGGTACAAGTCAAAAACTGCAACTCGACCCCGCATTTTTATAATAGTGACAACCACAGGGCTCATCACTCGGCCGCCTTATGCCTTAGATTTACATCGAAGACCTACCAGAGACTCTTGAATAGCTAACGGTGTCGTTTACCGATAACCTAAATGCCTGAGGAAAAATTTGAGACGTATGTGATGGCAGTACATTGCAACAGAAATTAGTGGGAACAATCTAGTGAGCACCAGGAAACTAACTAGAAGTCAAAACAACTGGGTGAAAATGCTGGAAATGCCACCAGTATACTGTAAAAAGTAACGCATTTCTGAATGTTAGTGAATAGCATGACCTAAAAGTGCTGGCACCTGAAAACCTTAATACATCCACCCATACATCTAAAACTGTCAAGAAAGGGCAGCCCAGCGTTAGGAACGTCCCTTAAAGTATTCACTAGATTCGTGAGATAAGTTTATAATTCTATACATCTACATCTGTTCATACCTACAATATTGTACAATCGCATACCCATCTAATTCGGTGAGCAACAACTATCGACTAGATGACGTTCAAAAAAATCAAATTAGATGACACTAGGTTTCTATACCTTCCTAAGATGAGAGAATAAAGTTAATCAATTTATTCCGTCTTGAATGTAGATAGCGTTGGAGCAACTTTATAATACTCAAGGACACTACGCAGTTTAACAGAAATATGCAATTAAAATAGGCTTAGAAGACATCAGCAGAATTTCAAATAACAGTAACTGAGATGTGAAATGAATAAAGGTTTATCAGATGGAGTACTGAAAATCTGAATAAACCTTCTACGTCATATCATTTCTTCATCTTCTGTTGACGTCTTCATGATAAGATAATGAATGCAATTCACACTACAACCCTGAATAAAAAATAATGTCGTCAGAAAGATGATTTAACTTTCCTAGCAGTGGAAAATACGTAAGATACGATCATCTTGCAGGCCATAGCTTTCATTGACCATAATACTTCTGTAAACCATGTACACCAACTACTCTCGACGCCGTCTTTTGAGTCTTCTTGAGTTGCTGCTTACTCTCAACTCTATATTCCTGCGTATTCCTCTTTATCTTTGCTCCCTCTTTCTGTCCATTTTGTTCCTGCACACTATGGGAGTGCATTTTCATACATTCTTATTGCTTCAGTCATCCAATAACAATTGAGACGATCAGTCGAAGTTGTCTATGTAAATAAATAACTTCAAACTTTAGCCTTTAGCTTAAAAGTTGTACTATGAACTTATAAAATTTCTTGAGATTAGCACGCTTAAAAGCGTCCATGGCAATAAAATATGATGGAATAAATGAAAGCAGAAATAAAGTTATTATATAGAAGTACAACTCCATCAGGAGATACTACCTCCTAGCTCCCCAGGAAACAAAAACTAACCTTGAGTTTTGCGTTATTTTAGCAATGTAGTAACTCTATACAATGAATAAAATCAATGAAACTAAATTATTGTAGATAGTGTTCAACTTAGATATGACTCAAGATCGTCATTTATTCAACCCCTAAGCTCAAAATTAGGTAGTTGTCAGCATCTGCAGACGTTGCATAATATTCAAATTAGGAGCATTTTACACCGACCTTATCATGAAGCATAGAAAATCATGACAAAGTACTTAGTCAAGGCATAAAAACATGAAGTGTAATGTCATAAAATATTACAAACGAGAGAATCCGGACCACTGAACCCGTCTCTAGGGGCAAACAAAGATAAGTAGTCTGTTATATTAGATTTGCCAACCATTAAGTGTAAAACATTAAGATGGATAACCGTGGTTTAGTGGATTTCTGCTCCAAAGTGAGTATGCACTTACCAGCATTTGGAAGCGTCAAACATAGTCCCTTCACTTCCGCGCCAGAATTTAAGAACTAACTCTAGCATATCTCTTTCTTTAAATTTAAGATATGAAAGGTCGATAAAATCCAATGATGAGGGCCCTAAGTTTGTCACCGCCCTATATAAAATGAAAAAATGAAATTGAATGGAATTAAACCTTATTAGTCTGTTGGCTGCATGCACTAAATATCTGGAAGAAACATCCCGAATCATCATATTGCCAAAAATTTCAAGATATGTCTCCGACTTCTCTTTTAGGTTAGATTATAAACTTCTTTATTACCCTGCAGACCAAATCTTGTGCTTGGCTCCATCGCCATATATAGCTGTAACATCAGTTTAGCATATGTTTCATGGAATGCCTCAATTATAAAAAACTAAAAAAGATCATCGGTGAACAGATAACAGAAATACCGTTTTAAAATTCTCTGCCTTTGTGAACTCTGAAGACATTGTTTTCAAGATATGTCTTGAATCTCCCATCCCGATGCAGAGGAAGTTGTCACCTATATCATTCATGTCACAAAATAATACTTCAAATAAATAGGAGTTACCAGCTATACAGTCATTTTCAACAGGCAGATACTCGTTTGCACATTCCAGGAAGTTAACTGCAGGGGATAAACCCCACCATATTATATTTCCTAGTGCATGTTCAGTGTTTTCTACCATGGCAACGGCAACCCAAACAAATCTTATTTTACCACCTAATATCCCATCCAAAGTTTAATATCTGTTTTCAATTTCCAATATCTTTAATCCAGTTGGTAAAAATAAATTGACTTCTTTGTGCTCACAACCACGTTATGCGCGATGGCTCCAGGTTTTCGATGAATTGAGATGCTGTAGATTAACCCACTCACTTGCTGTATCTCTGGTTAGCCCAATGAACTGTTGATGTTCATAAAACTTGTAGGGATTGTATGATTTGTCAGGGACTGTGGTGTATGTGGGTTCCCCGAGTGTCGTGCCACCAGATGGTTGTTCGGACTGGCAGCGAAAGGAAGACATAAACGAAGAAAAGATGTCCAGCGGATTCATCTAAAAAGTGCAAAACATCAAGGTGAAAGGAAGCGGAACAGGAGGAAAGAAGAAATCCAGATGAAGGGAGATAACATTGATAAGGGGAACCCTGATAAGTAGGATGAAATGGTAGAGCCAGGGGGAAAAGAAGGTGTGAGTAAGATTATAGGACGGACTATGGGAACAGAAATAATAATTTTGTGAGTGGGGGTTGTAAACCGGACATATGATGTCTAGTAGGGAAGCATAAGGTTAAGTCAAGTTCGTTGTGATGGTGACAGTACAAAAGATTCAGTGCGGGGTTGACCGTAATGGACTGTGTAGAATCAACTGATCGTACCGACCTGGCCCATGTCCCACCTGGATGAGCGTAAGCCATACGGTAGGACTACACCAGCAGGATGACTTGCATTACTCAGAATTTTGTAAGCCACTATCAAGCCGCTGCGTGACCTATTGCAACCGAGAAAATAAAGAGCTAGATCTTCCAGTCTGTCTTCTTGGGGATTTTGGTGGATTTCCACGATATGCGTTGTTGCTCACCTCTGAACTTTCTCCCTGAGGTCCACATCCGTTTCCAGGCATGGTGGTGCAACGACTTTGTGAACCTCTAACTGAGGCTGTATTTAGGTCTTGCGTGGCTCCAGAATGAGTTCCAGAGTTTTCTCCAGACTAAATTCTGTACCGCGCAGGCTTTGGAGGCACCTTCCGGATCATCAGAGCGGGTGCCTAGCCTGTCAGTCAGTGTTAGTCCCAGGTCTTTCTCCGTAGTCTCTTGGGAATCTTGTGTGCAGCAGGTACATAATGGGACACCCTTCGCAAGTTGCAGGTGTATAAGAACACGGTTCGGGGGCTGTCTAGGCTGGACGTTAGTTTGTTGTTGCCCACCCACTCTGCAAGCTATCTGAAACAACTTTTTAGTACGCCTGATTCTGTTTCGGGTGTCAGCTCTCCATAACTTAATACTGTCTGCGTCAAGTAGAATCAGGGAGCCGAGAGTCTATGGGAGGTCGTTCACAAAAGAAGGAACACCAGCCGATCCAGAATTGCTCCTTATGCTACACTAAATAAAGATATTCTCCAGGTTGCCCAACAATTAATAATTTCGGTTAGATGACTGAATTTTTAGTTTTGTCAAAGGTGATGTCAACGGTTCCGATAGTTTGTAGTCAGAGAGACTCTTTCCTTTCAGGCCTTTATAACACAAGCCCCTCGGTTGAAGGATTTTCACTCCAGCGTGAATCCAGATAGGTTATAGGGGTTTGCCTCCAGCTGCCACTTAGGGCCTGCCCGGAACTACTTTCCATCCTCCCCCACTTTGTATCAGCTCATCAGGGCCATCCACATAGGTGGTGAGATCTTACTCTTTTCTGAAGGTCCCCTATTTACGTCATTCTTTTTTCTTGGCCTTCAAGAGGCATTCAGAGCTTCGTTTCAGCAGTGAGGCTCACTTTTTGATGGGGTGTTAGTTGATTTTATAGCGAGGTATATGGCCTATCTTCGGGCTATGGATCAGGTAGAATTATGAGGTGTTATATTGCTAGGCAGCTTTTCTAGCCGATCGTGGAAGGAAGTTAAGGAGAGTGGAAAAATAGCCAAAAAGGAAGAATAGAGAAAGATGAAAACAAAGGGGTGAGAAAGAACAACGGAATGGAAAGGGAATTCTGGGCAGATTCATGGTAGGCTGGAAAGAGAATGGTTGTATAGACGGTTCAGATGAATAAGGTGAAGCTGCACACAGACACAAGAAGAGGCAGAGGCAGATGGAATTATAGTAGGGTTAATGGAAATGGAAATGTTATTGATACTATTGGTGATATGGTAACTGATGAGGCAAGGCGTCTACTAAACAGGCATAAGGTAGGGTCGGGGCCATGATAGTAGTGGCAGTGGAGGAGAATCGGGTAGTGAGATCACGAAGTTGGACTCGTGTGGATTCAGTCCATTGTTTCGCCTGGTCTGCATCCCAAGTGGATGGGTTCGAGCGGTGGGTCACTGAACGGCACTGCAAGCACTTCTTGAGGCTACCAACAGATGGATAGGTAGCCACCTCAACGGCTAATAACCTTCAGAGACCGAAGATTCGAAGAGAAAATGGCGGGTGCATCTCCGTCATAACTCCCTAATAGGAACTGCTCTTTGGGTTTCCAAGAGAATAATAATAATGACAGCCCGATGGAACCCCACTCTTCCAGTGATTTGGACTCCTTGACACACTTTGTGGCTTTCCCTAAGTCGCCCCGCAACCCACGGTAACTAAGATTCTTAAGACCTAGATTCTTTAGCCTATTCAAGTAAGATTTTCCTGAGTCCTTACATCACATCTTGTGGCTGGCTTCTTGGCCTCCTCTAGAAAGTTCACGACCCATTTCGATTTTAGTTGTGCAAAAATATTGCTAAACTCTGAGTGGGCAACCATTTAGGCCTCATAGAGCTTCAGAAAGTGCTTCAGGGCAGAGTAGCCAGTCGTCCATGCATGAAG
The DNA here is from genome assembly GCA_944470555.2 of Heterobilharzia americana. Taxonomy (NCBI): domain Eukaryota; kingdom Metazoa; phylum Platyhelminthes; class Trematoda; order Strigeidida; family Schistosomatidae; genus Heterobilharzia; species Heterobilharzia americana. Next base: position 10,856,599 of record OX104132.1, on the reverse strand, counting down.
TTTAGTAGTGCGTGAGTTCTGAAAGCGTCAACCGGATAATCTGAGCTATTGTCTTGTTAATCAGTCAGTATTAGACGGTGGTGGTCGTGCTAGAAAGATCCATGCCGCAGAGATAGTAAGATACCCTTCGCGGGTGAGTAGTGCGGAAAAGCATGGAGCGGCACGCATACGGGTAGATGCCAGACCGTTATTTTCATCCATCTTTCAAGCATTTTTGTGTCGCCCTGTAGTGAGCTCGGTTCTCTTTTGGATGTCTCCAGAGTCACCGAAACTTGATGGCAGGTCATTCACGCGAATTAGGAACACTAAAGCGCCAAGACTTGCTTTTTGTGATACTCCGCACGATGAAGCCATTCAAATGGACCCTGTGAACCTTTAAATGGAACTACCGATCGCCTAAATAGTCCCTCATTCGGGAAGCCGCGTGGACGCCGGTGCCCTACCTCGATATTTCGGTCATAAGGACAGCAGATAGGACTGTGTTAAGTGCCTTCTCAGGATCCAGAAGAATCACATAGATAGAAATCTGGAGGTCCCTCAAGGTCTTTCGCTTGTCACAGGCTGTTAGATGGTTCAAGGTGCCGCATCCACTCTCTCAGGAGCTATATTCAGCATCACTTGGTGCCCGTTTTCCTCCAAGCACTCGGCATGGTAATCCATTACACCATCCATTTTTCTAGACAAAATTGGCAGGGATGCAACAAGTGGATATCAATCAGATCCTGCCTATTTCCTCATTTACAGACTCAAGACAGAATGGCACGTTTCCACTTCATTGGTAGTTGGCATTGATTTAAGGACTTAAAGAGCTAGCCACACAGGGCACTCACCTATTGTTTTAGCACAGATAGGTGAAATAAGCCAGGCCTTGTGAATTTTTCTTCTCAAGGCTCTGGCAGTTTCTGAGAACCACAATGGTAGTTTTCCAGAATCTATGTAAATTTTCTGCAGTGGGCAGATTCGAAGGTTGTTCGGGCTGCTGGAACTTATGGTTGAGTGATTAGATATTTGGCTACCTGTCCACAGTGGCGTTAGTCATTTCGCAACCCAGGGAGGCTTTATTATTCGGTCCTTTAATTGTACATGCTCCCTACTTAGGAGACCTCTTCGTTATGAGTCGGTGCGGTTCCTTGGGGTTTGTGTTAAGCTTCTAGACAAGCTCGTATCGAACAAAACTTCTATATCTCCTACACCTTGATGTTGCATTGGCTCCTATGAGTTATATATACACTACGAACTGAGTGTTTTGTGGAAAGCCCTGTTTTGTGCCAACCTTTCCTCTTCGTTCCTAATAGGCTCTGAATGCCTCATTTTAGCCATGATATCAGCTCCATAGGTGCCGTTGCCATTAAGGGATATTTTCAGAAATCTTTCAACTAATGACTTCCTCTATTGTGTCTTAGTGGCAGACAAGTGATCAAAAACCCCACTCCTAAATCAATGGCTGTGTTGAAAGGTAGTTCAACACCACATACTCTGCCATTGCCGTGCCAGAGCGAAGCCCAATATCCTTCCCATGGTGCTTTTTGCTAGCTGCCAGGTAAAATAATACTCCGGCATGATTGCTGCTGTAGGGAGGGGTTTGAACCTGGGGGCGCCCTACTGTCAGATGGTCACTGGTTCGAAAGCAATGCAGTTTTGATAGCTATCCGCCTAAACCACAACATCTGCCATCACCGGTGTTTTCATAAAACCCAGCTTTTTTGATGGCACTGAGCAGGTTTTGACTAAACGTCTTCCTATAAGTCGTTGCCCCACCTCAGATTGAGAGTTAAGGCATTGAAATCCCGTACCAGGATAACCTCATTGAACCCCGCGGTCATCACTAAGGCTATTACTTGAAGCAGTTGTTGACTCTTTCCCATGTTGATACCAGAGATTCGATAGGTCCTCCTACCAGACACTTAGTGTGTCTGACAGCAAAGTAGCCCTGGACTGGGCCCTGAAGTACACTGTCAGTAGGTGGTCCACTTCTGAACTAGTAAGTCACGCATAATGACATTCTACCTCCCACCATGTGTCGCTAATCTCTCCTGAACACAAACATACCACTCATATTCGCTTCGTTGCCTTAATATTCAGTGATCATCAAGTTTCTGTCGGGGCTGCGAGGTGGGGGTGGAGGGCAATCGCTCGGCTGTCCTAGCTCCAAGTTCCCTCGCGTTGCCACAAAGATAGCGGGAGGTACTTCCTACAATGTGGGGCATTCTAGTAGCGAGTGAATACAAGGGGTTGTGTGCGTTAGGGTTAGGTGCCGCTATCTGGGTGGCTTCACTGGAACCGGACCAGTCGCATTTTCTCCCAGAATAGCATCTGCAGTCGTCGTTAGATCAGATTTGTAAACTGAGTTACTCTAATACGGTGTGTAATAACGATGGCCTTGTCACAAAAAATTCCCACTTGTCACTGTCACGACTTTCTTGGTCTGGGTTCACAATTAAGAAGATTCGTGCCGATAACTTCCTTTCCTATGTGCTATTTACAGCACCCCGTTCAGGTTCTCTGGGCATCTGAAGTTGAGAGCTCTCAGTCTAGGTAACGCAACTTTTGTCGGAAGCCATGGTAATGGGTGCCAACGAATCGCTGTGGCGGCAATTACATTCAACCCCATACCTGCAGACCGCCAATACCGATGCTGAATGTTACGGTGTATTTTTCTCCTCATTCACCAGTTGTCAATTCTGGTTTTCCGCGGATGACCATAGCTGCTGGTCTTTTCTCGTGTTGGGAGCATAGCAAAGTGACGGTTTCCGGACTCTCATTTCAGTGTCTTCAGACGGTGTTCATTTACCTTGTTTTTGCTCCTACACGGAAGTCCTTTCCGTTAGCCTAGATTTATCTCTTTACGCTTTGGTTGTCTGTGGGTTGTTTCTTCTAGTAGCTTTGAATCAGTGTGTGTAAAAATACTATGAAACAATTAGGGAGACCCATGGTCTTTTCTCAGTTGCTATCTCTGTGGCAACCCAGGTTGTGGCAAAATAGCCAAAATCAGCAGTGAGCAATCAGAAAGAACTACCTATGTGTTACAGAAGAAAGAAGAAGAATTGCTACATTTACATGGTGTCAGGAAAAGTGAAGTCCATGAAAATGATAAGACAGTATTACATATATGTTTCTGTGAGTTGATGTAGTCAAAAATTCTCACCGTAGGTTGGCAGAAAACCGTACGTGCTGACTTGTTTATTCAATGATTCTCTCAATGACTTTGCTATGGAAGCCATCTCTTTATCATGTGGTAACACACAACACATAGCTCATACCATATGTAGAAAGTAGTCGACTGTGACCCCAGTGATAACTATTCAGTCTTCCAAAATTAAGTTATCATGTATTTATCTTTTCAGTGCCGATTCTCTGCATTTCATGGTTCACCTGATGACCAAATCTTATGCTCTGTTGTTAGATCACCTCATCTCTTATAATGATAGTTAAAAGTGGATAGGTGAAGTTGCCAGCGGCGCTCTCGAAGTCGCTTAAATACACAGCATCAAACATTTGTTTCATGAGTCCGCACAAACACAGTCGACCACTTCACTCCCAATTGCCAGAAGCGGCATCAGAGCAAGCAAGTTCAAGGCAAAATTAGCTGTCAAAACTTGCACTTCGTTCTGCAATTTCAAAAATATATTAAATGTTCATTTAGAATACACACGCACAGCTTCACATTGAACACCTTTGACTAAACCTACTTTTTGCGAAACGAACTTTCCTGTTGTTATGATGCAAGGATCACAAATTATGAGCTATCAAGAGTTGATATGATAACGAGAAACAAATTCCGCCCAAAATGTTATCTAGTATGAAAGGAATTCAACTTCAAGTGAAATGAGAGAAAACTACGTACGTAGGCTTCAAGCTCAATGGAAAATAACTCGAATCCGTAAGTATTAAGCAAGGATAACAAACGACAGCTCGTACAATAACTAATGAAGTGGATTACTTAACGGCATATCATAAGAATTGTAAACTGATCATTTTCAGCCAATGACAGCAATGGCACATACACAAAAGTTACTACTGTAAACTTAATGTAGCTCAGAAAAACTGTTGTTAAAGATAAAGCAAACAATTAAGTATTCGTAAAATGTATCAGAAACACTACACCAATCGACCTAACTACTGGATTGCATGAAAAATTTACACAGAATTCGGTAGTTGGTTAACACGTTGCATTATCTCCGGCTTCAGTAATTCAAATAAGAGGATCTCCATACCATATATGGTTATCAAGATTCAGTAAGAGAGCTTCTAGAAACCCGATATCAAGATAAAGTAGCAATCGATATACACATGAGCTTAGAACGAATTTAAAGTCTCATCAGTCAGTTAAAAACTGACGAATTTAACTGGTAGTCAAGTATATCATTGGCAACATACGTCATAATCTTCTGTCAACAAAAATTTATTCTGGTGATACTAAACATACTTCCTTGTACTTAAAAGAACCAAGAAAAACAAAATGTTGTGAAATCAGTATTGAAGTTGGCTAATTCGACTACGAAACATGCACAATCAAACTGAAAAGTTAAAAGACCACTATATACTAGGTAAAAGGAAGACTAATCTAAGACATGAACAGATAGATGTCTTCAAATGAAAGGTTTGAATGAAGTCAACTAATCTTAGGGATTTTCATTGCGGGCTGCTTATCAGCTACAATACAGCTGGAAAGTAAACAATCCTAAACAGTAGTTTTGTCCTAGTTTAAACTCTATAATAGGCTGGATTCATTAACTTACCCGGTATCCACTTAAGCAACACTAAGTCCTGTCATAACCATGTTATCAATCAACCGATATTTTCTAAAATTCTAATATAGACCTGATAAGAATGACTTCATTCTTGAAATGGTGAATTCCATAAATCATAACTTTGTATAATAACTGTAACAGATTCATCTTGACACTTGTCAATAATAAGCGTTAAATAAGTGGGATGATGCTTTCAATCCATTGAGGATAGACGAAAGTTAAGAAGACAATAGGTCCTACTATAGAACTCACTGTTACAACCTCAGTCCACTGTTAAATATTCTCTAAAAAGGACAAGATGCTTATTCCCCTTTACCAGCTTGATATAGATTCATGATAAAAGATCCCAAGTGAGAAACCATTCAATTTTTATAATTGATTTGCTTCAGATGAATTTTTCAATGATTTCAGCGGAAATAATCAACAATTTTTTTAGAATAGAGACAAATACTCACTTATGTGATTAAATAACAGTCATGAAATATTGCATAATCGATAAAAGATTCATACTTGTATGTATACCATAGAAATAATATTCAATTGAACAAAAAAGCACCGGAAAAGAACAAGTTCAACACCATATTCTTTATATGTCCACAGATCAATGTACAATATTTACATGTTTAGCTGCGATAGTTCATTGCTAAAGTATACTTTTTTGAAATTAACGGAATGGCTTTAAACTTAGTCAAAATTATGATATGACAAGCATATTTAAAAAAAAAACAAAAACAACAACACAATAACAACAACAACAAAAAGATGGAACTAGGCATAGAAAACAATAAAAACGAAAAAAAAACTAAGAAAGGAAAAATAATCAATAAAAAGAATGAATTAATTCCTGGATGATATAAAAGAGATATGTGGTATTTTGTTTTCTCTACTCCTTCCAAGGAATCGATTAGATTCAAAGAAGAAAAATAAAAAAAGAAAGGAAACAAAGCAACACAAATTAAATTTCATGGAAAGATTAACAGTTAGTTTAGTATGAGATTAAAGATACTTAGATAATTGATCGCATAAAGAAGAGGTTTTGAACATATGAAAGCGAAGTGATTGAGGCATTTCACACTGATATAACACAGAAACTTTGATGCATCTGTGCATGATTCGACAATGAGATCTAAAAATGAAGAGAAGAACAACCATTTAAAAAAAAAAAAGAAGCGATACATCATTAAGCATCTAATGGATAAAAAATACTGTACTGTAGATTGGAATATCTGATAGTAAACTGAAGCATTCTGAAAGAATAAAAACTTCTAAACAAACCTCTTTTGCCATTTCCTTCACAAGTCGGTATTAAAAAAATTCTATAAAGAAAGTAGGAAATGTGGACCATTGGATTCCGACCCAGTGACTCAATGGTAATATGCTGGTCACGAAACCTGAAGGTCCTGGGTTCGACCCCTGGCGGCGATGCGGTATCGTGGGTGCGCACTGCTGAGAAGTCCTACACTAGGAAGAAATAGCCCTCTGAGGTTTCCACTTTTCCTTCAAATGATATCAGTTCACGATAAATTCCAACCTAAAACCAACATTTACACTTCTTACAACCAAGATCACAAAGATGTAGTCTCTGAAACACAAGTGTCATAAAGTAACGAGACAGGCTATTGAATAACTTGAATAATCAAAAACTAATCAGGCTAATCGATAGCTTTCACTAGTCAGATAAGCATGATTCATTTGTTTATAATCGACTTCATTAGATGTGTACCAGGTTAAATTAAGCTCATAGAGCTAAATTGTTCAGACCACCTAACTATGGATAGCTGACTTACATGAACCGTTTTTACCCTAAATAGGATGATCAATTTGCAAATAATTTACTGACTCCATAGTACACGTTGATATTTTTAACTATTCAGCTGTGGGAAATGAGCAAAACTACTGTCTAGTGTTTAGATCACTTTTATCTGACTAGTGAAATCTATAGATTAGCCTGATTGGTTTCGAACTATTCACTTTATTCAATATTCAGTCCACTCAACAACGAAATAATATACAAACTATACCCGTCGTACAATAAAGTGGATATCGTGACTCGGTGTTCTAGTGGGCAATGCTCTGGTGTTTTAAGCGATCAGTCCCGAGTGGAAACGAAACCGCCCATTAGAAGGCAGGGACATCCCGCTGATGAGTCCTAAATAGGATGAGACGCTGGTCCTGGATTCCTTTGTTAACCACTATCCATCATTCACATATTATTCAGAGGTATCTTTCGCTAGTTCGTGACACATGTATGAGTGATCACATCTTGTGATCTTGACTAAATGGTTTCCAATGGAAACTGTGTTGATAAACACAGTTTGGCAGTCAACTGTAAGTTACTGATCCGATACTCTTTAAGCTAAATCGATAAATTTGACTATTATCTACTTTGTAACTAAGCTTTCAATCACGAATCACTCTAAAATGTTCAACAGATGTAACTAGAATGAAGTTATCTCAATAATTATTAAATTTGCGTAGAAACTTAAAGCGGATTATTTATTTGTCAAAAACATCAAGAAAATGCGAGCATCATGCAAAGTTTCTAAAGTGAAACAAAATTAAAATGAACAATGAAAGTGAGAATAATTAAAGCTTGAAGAATTCTGAATTTCTGAAGGTATGTTTTATTTTTCAAGTTGGTATTCATCATGGACTGACATACAACTTAGTTGGAGAAACATTGGAAACTTAGAAGTATTGGATAGTTGTTTCGTCCTGGTATGAGACTCCTCAGCAGCGCGTACACACGATCCGGCCATTCAGGGATCGAACCTGTGACCTTCTGGTTTCGTGGTCAGCACGCTGCAACTGAACCATTGGGTTGGAATCCAATGGTCCATATTCCCAACTTCTGTCAGTTCACGACACAGCGCGACTGCCACCCGATGTCATCGTTTTCAGTACTTGTCCTTACGGCCACCAGGTTTGTCCCACTGCTCACGACTTCTCATTGGAACTTCGGGAATCATCTTTTGAAGCTAGTCAGCAACGAGCACTAGTTTAATTGAATTTGGAGTCTATGGGGATTTACAGATTTTTCAAGTTAGTATTCATCATGGACTAACATTTTTTATTTGTTGTCTTAGTTTATTATATTATTATTATTATTAGTCTATTATATTTGTATCGCTCCTTGTATTACATCATGGGACCAAGAGATGCCTATGCAGAATGTGATCCTAAGAAAAACACAAGGAAAGCCTAAAATAATGGGAACCAAACCATGAAAGAGTTACTACAGTAGTGTCAAAGGTAAATCCACAAGAGCATTCACCACTTTTGTTTAACATCCCAGTAATAGGAGAAATGAGGAAGATGTTGCATGAATCCCATTAGTCTAGATATATTGAGGTATATCTGCTGTTGTCTGCTCTCTCGGACTCCACTTAGGAATCCATAAGGCATCTACAGATGTTCACCTACGTCGTCCAGTCATACACTGACCACCTAACCACTTTTTTCAATCAGTCACCAAACAGAGGAACAGTGAACCATGTGGCAGATACTAATATGACATACGTAACACATGTCCTGGATTCGAACTGTGCTTCATCAACTACCACTTGGCCAACCGTAACACACTACGTGTGATTCATTTCCGACCAGACAAACTTGTACACCGAAATGTTCAGTAGTACTTATTAATAGTGAGATCTAAGAAGCACATATAGTAAAAGGAATAAAAACATCCAGCAATAACATCTTCAAAAATTAAAAGAATATCAGATGCAGAGGAATCTGCCTTGACGAGATAGACTACACATACACTTCCCTAAGTAGTTTACAGTATCAATTAAAAAGTCCATGAAGTGATATGAAGTCTGTACTCGATCTAACTTTATACTAAACACTGACAATTTCACTGAAGATTTATGAGTTCATTAAAACTTTGCTCTATTCACATATTCATTGTAAATCTTTTTTAACAATCGCATCAATTACTAGAAAAACAAGCTGCTTTCTCAAACTTTCATTCTAACGAGAAATATGTCAAATCTCACTAATTCATTTCTAGAACAGTACGGAAAAAAAAAGAATATTGAAATGTATTCGGTAACCTTCTACACATTCATCCAATAGGCGATGAGATATAATTAAGGGTTAATGATACTATCTAACTCCCGAACCTTTGTAAGTGGGGCTGGGTTTGAATTTGTAACCCATCATCTTCGGAAATCAAATGCCTTGAATGACGAGCCAAAGTTACTGTGATTCGATAAAATATACAATATTACAACTCATAATCAAATTACTTTTCCCAAAGGTTTTCGGTTCGATCTCTGACAGGGTCATGGGTGCACACAACTCAGAAGTTCCGTACTAGGATGAAATGGTCGTCCAGTACACCCAGTATTTCTTCAACTGATGTCAGTCCACGATGAATACTAACCTGAAATCAATATTTCTTTAGTTCAACTTTTAAAATTCATTTGAGATTCACTTTTTACTACAAGTGTCTATTGAGATGATTTGCATCGACACTGATGCGCTTGACAACAAACCATTAAAAACTTACTACACTACCATAGAACCATTAAAAACACAGTTATGAACACTTCACTGTTTATTAGAAATGCCACAGTGAAGAAACAGTATCATTGTCCGATTTTCATGCCAGATGACTCCACAACTTTGAGACAAAGTTTATACAGCCCTAATTTCCTCTCCTTCTTTGTGATGACAAGGGTAGTAGAATTTTCCACATATCTGGAACAGTTGCAGAATCATTCCTGTTGCTGAATGTATTTAGTGTTGATTCGATAAACAAAGATTGAAACAATTAGTCCCTTTAATAAATTTCGATAACGCTATTAGAAGATGAAGATTATCTGAAAAATGTGATGTATTTGCGCAATACATTTCGAACAATCTGATCTCCCACACATTTACTTGTCAAGTCTCTTTTTTTCTAGCCATTTGGGTATGTGTTCACCCACCCTAGTCTGCATTGAACACATACCCAAATGGCTAGAAAAATAGTTTAACACACAAACTTTGATAAGTGCAGATGACAGACATCCATCGTCATCTATAGCAAAACATATTATTGAAAAATGAATCACAGGGTTAATACGAAAACAGCGTTTAAGATAATATACAGGAATAATTAGGGGCGCATACTGAAGTTTGCCGAAGCGTTAGCCATTCGTAAACTTAATCCCCCACTGTGTGTACAAAAACAATTTGTTGTTTCACTTAATTTACCTTGGTAATCCTTGATAATCTGATTATATTACCAAGACTAGTGTCACAACCTTTTCACAGTCATTATATTTGACCTTTCATTTTCATATATAAATTGACTTAACAAGTAAATGTGTGATCAGATTGTTCGAAATGTATTGCGCAAATACATCACATTTTTCAGATAATCTTCATCTTCTAATAGCGTTATCGAAACAAAGATTGGGTTATCAATCTCTCCCTCCAAAATTAGTTTTTGACTCTGTCGTTGTATCATCCCACCCCTACTGTGTAATTGCGTACAGAGGTATAGCCAAGCTTTTCTCTAAATTTCTTATCTTATTACGATCTACTAATCTTGATTTAGCTAAGTTTTGTGCTCTGTCATTCTAATCGACTATGGTCGACTACTTTGACCTATCAATCATTGCAAGGGATTTGCTAAACCGGATTATTTTGCTTAATTCCATCAATAGGATCTTCTAACCTACGAAGCTTGTTTCTAAACAAGTTTGTTAGTTAAAATGCTACTTTAATCCCAGTCAGACATAATGAGAATTCTTCGTATTGATTATGAGGTGCCTACTTTATATGGTAACACATCAGAGGCTTTGAATTCTCTCTCAACCTTGTCATCATTATTACTACTAGTAGTAGAATTATTATGGATAACACCTGTACTATTAGTACTCTACTGGTAATATTTTTCTTTCGATTTCTTATAAATTTAGGTGGGTAATTATTGAGACGTGTAAGGTATTCTTGATGTGTCTAGTTTCTTGACGTAGATTTTGTGATCTACTAGTAAGCTTTTCCACCCTATCACTCAGGCAGTTAAGTAAGCCTAACTCAACTCAGATAGGATGGCGGGATTTAAAACCTAAGTAGCCATTCGTATGGGAAGGTTTCCTATAGACGACACTAGTCTCTAAACTTTCATCTTATGTTCATTTAATCTTACAATCTAACAAAATGGAATTACAATCTACTATAGTGTACAATTTTTACTCTTATACAGTTATGAACACTTGAAAATCGTGTATTAAATGAAAAAAAATATTCATCAAAAGTGATTACCTTTACAAATGATGAATAGATAAAAGAAATAATGAAATTTTATGATTCTGATGTATCAGATATAATATTATGTTGTTTTGAAACTGATTGATCATTTATTGTTCTATTTGTACAATCATCAAGTTGATAAGTATTTCCAGTTGAAGAGAATTTATTATCATTCGATCCAGTATGAAAATCAGAATAATACACATTTTGATTCTGATAATAACAATGTGGTGGATATGTGTTTAAGGTAAGTAATTGTATTAATAATTTATCACATTGTACACCATTTATAAATTCATCTAATGAAAGACGATCATCACCATCTAAATCCATAAGTTGAAATATCTTCTCTGTACGCCGTTCTGGTGTAGCCTCAGAGTCAGTAAATTCAACAGCTGATCCAATCATAGAATATATAGCCTAAATGAATAAAACAATTTTTTTTTCTTCTTTCAATAAACTAGTTATTCTTCAAAAGACGAAGAAAATTCTTTTTCTTTCTCTCTCTCTTCAAAGTATAGCGCAATATAAACTACCACTTAGTTATTTAATAAACAAATGAAGAGCGCTTAAACAATACAAAATGATATTGATACTGGACAATGATAATTGAAATGAAAATTTTTAACCGCAGCCAAATTCGAATCAGTGATCACCAGGTCTCTAGCTCAATGCTCTATTAACTAACCTATGAGGATTTGGGCAAAAACTTGATCTATCCTACTTTTATTATTCTTCTACCTTTTTTTAAATTCGTAGCTATATACAGGTCAAGTTAAGGCAATGGATGGAAAATGATTTGATATGCTAACAATTCTAATGTTTATATTTATTATAATTTGGTTGGTTATGGCTAGCAGAAGAATCCAGGACGCGCATTTCGTCCTATTTGGGACTCATCAGCTGGATGCACCTGCACCCCAGTCGGTGATGTTGTTCCCACTAACACTCGAACCTCATACCCTTCGCTTCAAATAACAAGGCATTATCCACTATGCCACGGAGGAAAGATAGCCACTTCTTGTACAACGGGTTATAGCCATCACTACTTATTAACATACTTATTATTCTTCGTTGTTTTGTTGAATCGAATTTTTCGACCTCTATTGGTATATGGGCAGGTGTGCGGATGCCTTAATGTTGCCTGAATGTTAATTATGATAAATTGGTTGGTTGTGGCTAGCAGAAGAATCCAGGACGCGCGTTTCGTCCTATTTAAGACTCGCCGGCTGGATGTACCTGTACCCCAGTCAGTGACATTGTTCCCACTAAGACTCGAACCTTGTATCCATCGCTTCAAACGCAAAGGTGTTATTCACTATATCAACTAACTTATCATAATTAATATTCAGGCAACATCGAAGCATCCGCATATCAGGCCATATGTCAATAGAGGTCGAACAATTCGATTCAACAAAACAATGGAGAATAATAAGTATATCAATAAATAGTTTATATTTATTCCTAAAATGCATATGTACAACTAGAGGACGACTATTTGACAAGTGTCGATTGAAAATTTGGTTTGTCAATCATTACATTTTTAAGAAATACACTAGTCTGTTGTTTCTTAACTAATTGATTGATAGTGAAACGTAGTTTACACCTACACTGTGAAAAACCTAAAATTTAGAGGAAGTAAAACTAAAACAGTGTAATCATTAGCTATCGAACTGATGATGGACATCAGGTAGATATATTTAACTACTTTCAAGAGAAACAGTCAATGAATAACCTTAATTCTTTAATATAAATGTAAAACTTGGTCATTGTGATAGAATTTAATTTCATATTGGATTTGTTTATTTGATTTAGTATTATTTACTTGATGAAGTTTCGAGCATAAATTATCATCAATCATGATCATAATCATATCAACGGAATCACACTATTTTCAACATCTGATTTTTATAATCCTGTCATCACTTATTCTTTGTTTCTATTAATGGTAAAATTTTCTATATCTTTGGTATGGGTGTTGCGTCATTTCTATTACATGTGTTGCGTGTTGATTCGATGAATACAGATTCAGTAATCAATCTCTCCCTCACTCTCTCCACCTAATTATATTGAACTTAAGTACAATGGCTTTATCTCACCTTGTTGTGTGGTTGTATGTTAATGCATGCATTCCAATAGGCGAGTTTTTTTTGCCAGATTATTGATCTTATTCAGGTCTGTCATCCTATATTTAGCTAAGTTACTATGTTCGGTTATTCTAACTGACCGGCTAGTTTGACCTATGTACTTAACGTCGTAGTCATTACATGGAATTTCGTAGATTAAATTAATTGCTTAATTAGTTCTATCTGGCAACTCCTCTAACAATACGGAATACCACAAAGCTTTATCAATCTCATTCAACAACTATATGGAGACGCCATATGCCAAGTGATCCACAATGGAAAGCTCAGTGATGCCTTTGAAGTGAGGACAGGAGTAAAACAAGGGGATGCACAGGACCGGGGAAAAGATCCTAGAAGATTTGGATTCCGTCACCGATGACTTGTGTCTAATGTTTTGTGGCACAAACTCGAAGATCTACACGAAAAAAACTAGCAAGTTGACATAAGAGGTAGGGCAGCGAAGACGGGACTTCAAGTGAACGTAGAGAAGACAGAGGTGATGAAGATACCCAACCAACAACAACAATAAACACCAATCACCATTAATGAGAGAAACTTAAAGGAAGTAGCCCCTTTCACTTATCTAGGCAGCATCATTTCAATTACAGGCGGCACAGACGAGGATGTCAAAGCCGGGATCGGAAAAGCAAGACAGGCGTGTTTATTAACCTGAAACCAGTGTGGAGATCTACTGCACTCTACTCAGCATAAAGCATGAACAACATCCGAATCTTCAACACTAAGTCAGTCAAATCACTGCTTCTATGTGATGGTTGCGATACTTGGCGCGTTACGAAAGGCATTCCCAACAAACTACACATTCATCAACAACTGCCACCTACCCTCACTCCATACTGAACATCAGATGAGATGACCATAATAATGAGAATAAGCAAAAAGGAACTGTGGCTGGCTGGCTGGCTAGCAGCGAACCAACGAAGCAAGAAGCTATCTCTCAACAAATATGCAGGAGTAAGTGGAGATGGATTGGGCATGCACTGAGAAGACCATTCGGGGACATCACGCTCCAAGCCAGGATATCGAGTGGAACCCAGATGGGAAACGACGAGGTGGGCGTCCGAGGTGGGGGTGACATGGAAGAGATGGTGTGAGGAAGAAATGAAAGCTTCTGGGCTGTAGTTGAGTCGGGTTCAAAAGATTGTAAGAAACAGAGTAGAATGGAGAAGTGCTACTGAAGCCCTATCTCCCATTAGGAACTCAAGGGACAAATAATGATAATAATAATTACTAATGGATGATAGTTAACGAAAGTAATTGACTACTAAAACAGTAACCGATTTCAAACTAAATCATTTCAAGTATACAACAATCCATCTTAAAAACATATCTACAAACACAAAACTTCATAGATTGCTTTCATAATTTCTGATTGCCCTAAATAATAATAATAAGTTAGAACAATAGTCAATCAGATATCAACAAATATTCCATTAACCAAAATCAATAAAGGTTTACAATCTGATTACCTGATTTCGCTACCTTAATCTCAGCTACATATTACTCAAACAATGATTACATCATAAACGTGCAAACTAGGAGATGCTTCGAAAATGATTAATTCACCAAAAGACAAGAAACTACAAAGTACTTTGCCACTACACTAATGGATAAGTTCCAAAGTTCAGTAGACTAAGCATGACGAACTAGAAACTTCTACATACACGATCTCTGGCTTCCTCATATTGTTTTATCGTTTTGAAAAACTATCACGTGAATATGCTAACAGACATTCAGTCTCTTGATTTATGCAACTGCTTTTGGTTGGTATTCATCATGAACTGAAATCAGTTGGAGACAGACTGGACATCAGTTTCTCCCTGGTAATAGGCTCAGCTGTGTGCACCCATGATCCTGACAGGGATCGAGCCCAGAACCTTCAAGTTCCCCATTCAGCATGTTACTACTAAGCCGCTGGGTCAGAACTCAGTGGTTCGGTGATTCCTGAAGTTCTAATGAGAAGTTGTGACCAGTGGTGACCATGAGGACAAACACCCAGTGATGACACTGGGTTATGGTCGCGGTGTCATGAAGTGACAAAAGTTGGAAATATGGACCATTGGATTTCAACCCAGTGGTTCAATGGTAACGTGCTGGATACGGAAACTGAAGGCCCTAACTTTGATCCCTAGAGGGGATCCTGAGTGTACACTGCTGAAGAGTCCTACACTGGGATGAAACAGTTGTTTATTGCTCCCAAGTTTCAAATGTTTCTTCAACTGATGTCAGCTCATGACGAATACCAACCCAAAAAACAATAAAATCCACATAAACCCCCAAATTGAGTTGACTTTTGATCAGTGATTCGAAGTTAAACCTTACATATCGAGGTTTAGAGTAACCAGTTCATATCGGTAGCACACATATGACGGTTGTGGTTTATGGCTTACAGGAAAAGCTGGAATTCGTCGCTGAAGATAACGATGGTCGAAAGAAATCGAATAAACTAAACATGTGGATAAGCATTTCACTAACCTTTGAATACACAGAATATATGGCGTTTTACTATGTTAAATTGATAAAATCAATGTTTCACTTTTAATTAGACTTTATTTCTTCGCCATCTTTCAAAACGCACTGATTCAACTGTTATGCATTGTAAAACATCTTATCCCTTCACCAGTCTTGCAAACTAAAGTCTTGATGACAATATAATTTTATTCAAACTTTTCATGTTTGTAATGTAAAACCAACTAATATAATGATGAAATGTGATATGACGTTAGAACATACACAAATTTATCCACAACATATTTCGTGTATGTTATAGATACACATGATTTAAATACTGAATAGTTGTTTCACTATTTCAAGCCACAGTCATAATAAATTATGTCAAGGGAAAAAAGCAGCTGAGAGTTGAATTATTATTCAGATGCTGTAGATGTGGAAAACAAATTTCGAATATCTAAAAATGCCAGAAAATGGATGCATAGAACACAAATTGGTACCGTTCAAGTTAATGTTTCTTACATTGCCTAAAACCAAAGCAACTAGATTATCTCAGAAAATGTGTGTGCAGTAAGCAATGAGCAACTGCTTTAAAAAAAGCTAATAGCACTATGTGGAAGTCAAAAACTCGGTAGGTGGAAGGAAGCTATAACCCATAACCCACTGGTTAAAAGTCAAATGCCTAATTCAATAAGTCATAACTCTACGAAAGTGTAGTTACGTGGTAAGCACTCCCTACATACACCTTTTTAATGACTGACTAACCGGCATACAGCATCGCCTCAAGGTGCCACACTTCACAGTAGTACACAGAGAACAGGTTAAGAGAAAGTGTTATCCAAGTAGACGAACTTGTATGAGGGAATAAACAATTTGAAGATAACGGTTAGTGCAAATATTCAAGCTTTCGAAGATGTCAAAGAGTGAGCGATTTTCAGCCATGTCACCAAGAGTCTTCAAGTACTGATTTCTTTCGTCTCCAGGACCCTAACCAAGCATTCTACATCTCCCCACACGGCACAAGCCAACAGTTAGGGACTTCATCGATTAGCGTCAGGTTTTGGTCTGGGCACCCTGAATCCTTTTCCATCTTGCTCCAACTTCCGGTAGCATGCCACGTCGAGGTAGACGGTGGCTCGGATGCACAACACACACATGCCCAAGCCATCTCGGTTGATGAGGGTTCATAACCTCACCAGTCGACTTGCTTGTCTTGCCTAGTACTCTTCGCTTGACTTAAACATTACTCACACGGTTATTCTACCACACGCGAGTAATGCTACAAAGACACCTATGGTCAAAAACTGTAGCTGCGGAGAATATTTGTAGCTTAGGTGGATGGTCTTGGTTGTATTGTGTTCTCTGAGCTGGGTTGCTTAATCGTCAAGCTTTCATCGTCTTTCTAGACGACCTCATCAGCATTAACTTCAGTAAGACCAATTTCATACTTAAGTTAGTATTGATGATGTCGTCTAGAAAGACGATGAAAGCCTCACGATTAAACAACCCAGTTCGGACAACAAAATACAACCAAAACTGCAACTGTTTCATGTCTCCTACTTTTAATGGCTATGTCTCACAGCCGTACAACAGGACAGAACGGATTGCAGAGCAGTATACTCATCCTTTGATAGATAGCTGGATACTTAGCCAACGCCACAGGTAATGCAAGTTGGTAAATGGTAAACAGGCCTTCTGTATCCGAGACGAGATTTCGTCAGCAACCAGCCCATTCAAGCTGATGCCACTTCTTTAATCACTAAACTGAATAAAAGTGCAACAATACGGAAGTATCTGGATTATAAATCAAAACAAAATAGGATATGTCAACAAATAAAAACTTATCGAGGATAAACAATCTTTAAATCTGGCCATGCCTACTGACTGAATAACGTGCTGATGCCACATGTGATAAAATATTTTCCGCCTATTATCCTAATTGTGTCTGCTGATTGGGTTAAAAAAAACCATTTGATTAGAAAATATGATACCGGATTAAAAAGCGGTGAAGTTAAGGGACTATACAAACTAAAGCTTATCTTACACTAATTCATTTTGCAGATTGATTGATTGATTCCAAGTCAGTTAGCACCACGGACTGACATAGGTTGGTAAACCACTGAAAACGTGGAGGAAGCGCTGGGTGGCTCTTTTGTCATAGCATAGAACTACTCCAAACTGAATTACTTACTGTTCAGTACTTATTAGTGACAGGCCTCAAGAGGGATTTCCTGAAGTTCTACTGTAAAACAATGACCTATGGGGTAAACCAAATCATTTAAACTCCTAGAAATCATTATCAACCTGAAGCTTTTTTATCTGGTATAAATTATAAAGAAGCAAATGAAACTCACCGATAACACTTCGATCAAATCCTGCTTAGAGATATACCCATCATTGTCTAAATCATACATTGTGAAAGCCCAACGTAACTTTTGGGATAAATCACCATGATTTGTTACATTTAATGAGGACAGGAAATCTCTAAAATCAACCAGCCCATCACGATTTCGATCAAATGTACGGAAGACATATTCTGCGAATCGAGCTGATTCACCATACGGGAAAAACTTTGTATAAACACGTTTAAAATCATCTATGGATAGATGACCAGTTGGGCATTCCTTACATAAAAAAGAAAGAATCTCATTATTAGTAATAAACACTATTTATTATTATTGGAAAATGATAAATAAACTAAACATTAACAAACATGTCACACTAGATAATATGTAATCCAGTCTAGCAAATCGGCACAGATTTCTGTAATGAGCCATGGAGTCACATTCAATGTGCAAATGGGTATAACCAAATATAACCACATTATCACAGTCGAAGTAACTGGGGCATCACAGAACGATATAACAGCATGAGGATAGAAAACAGAAGAAAAAACCTTTTAAAACACCTATCAAACAAATCTACTATAAGATATATTGCACAAGTTCGAAGAATGAATTGCGAGTTTTTAATACATGATTATATTTCAGTTAAAATGGTTGGTCACTTCAATGCCTCGACATTATAACGTATTACAACAAGTACTCTCATCAAGCCAGTTGTACATGTGAAAAACAATCAAAGATCTATATCTACAAAAACACTAACACACCTCACTTAGGTGGAACCAGTGAACACTGTTTCATCCTAACAAGTTACTTTCAAAAGTCTGACAAAATTAGTGATAAGTAATGGCAATAAATAATAGGCGTGCAACTCACAAACCCTATAGGATGTTAAGAAGACAACGGGACACAGTTAGCACTACCACTTTGTCATCTGAAGCCCAGGTAAAGCAAAGTCTAAATCCACAGTTAATAGCACCTAATACCAAATAGCCAAATTACGTCATGTTATACGCATATTCACAAGGTTACTGCTATTTGAGCCTGTTTAGTTACAGCTTACACTACCACAAAAGAGTGTTCAAAGCAGAGAAAACCAAGGGATATAAATCTCTGTGTAGTTTAAAATGATTGTTTACTCAGAATAGCTGGTCATTGAGTTGCATTTCTTTTTCCTGATAAGTAACAGAACACCAATAAGTGGAGCACAATAATGAAATGAGCTAGTAAACAGAAAGAAGTTGACAAAGAGTGAAACAAGCTTTGGGAAAGATAATAAGTGGAAGAATTTTATCATCGTCGTGTACTTAAGTTCACATCACTAAGTCTCCCATCATCGACTGCTAATGTTTCTCAGATATCAACCAGCAGGCAAGTACTTCCCGTAAACAGTTCATGACCAGCCATTTACAAGATCCTTAATAAACATCCGAATATCCGACGATTCCCTAAAGTAATTTAGCCAAACCATTTGTAGCCATAAAAAGCTTTCATCAAACCAGCATTCACACAGCTTCCCAAGTAGGTAGTGATCATTTATACTTGGAATATTAGTTATTATTCGGAATGGAGAGTCAGATTTACCAGCAGCATACTCCATGGGCTCACCTAAATACAGACATATCACTAATGAGACCAACACGATTAGAGCTGAAAAGACAACTCCAAAATATATCATGATCTTTCACTAACGTTTTATAATGGAAGCCAGTGAAAGTACGATCTCTTCGCTTAATACTCAGTTGCTGTCAGCGAAGACCAACTTGAAAATTTTTTTCTTGTGCAGTGTTTAATTGCGTGTGGTATTTCGAACAAACTCTTTGACAACTACTACCATTATCCGTTCAACAAGCTAGGATTCCAAAAGTACTTTCAGAACACTTTACAGTTAGAGATAATTAGGTATCAGAACTAACAAAGTTTCGCATAGAACCATTCAACCCAAAAATGCACAACGGATAATAAACTGTGATCTGATCACATGACTATGTGACAGAATGAACACTGAGTCATTTATATGAAGAGTACTGTTGTTAAGACGAGTTTCAAAATTTCCGAGTTCTATTCTAGGAGAAAATATCAATGACAAAACCTACACTACAATTGAGCAGGCTCATAGTAACAAGAAATGTTAATTTATCGTAAAATCTAGATCAAACTAGATATCTATCATCTGTGTGGACAGGAAAATATCGTAAATAATAAGCTTCTCAAAAAACATCAGAGCAGCGTGAATAGAATTTGTTCAGTCCCAATCTAACATTTGTGAGAAAAGTCGGATAGGTTGATGTCTGCTTAGTGGCTAGCAATGGAATCCGGGAGGTGCGTTTCCACTCATTTGGAACTTGTCAGTTGGATATACCTGCACCCCGGTGAGTGATGCTGTTCCCAGTATCCATCACTTCAAACACCAAAGTGTTACCCCCTAGACCACTGCCGAACGATAGCCACCTCTTGCTACATAAGTTTGAATATATTTAGAAGAAACATTTTTCCTCAGCAAGTTGTATAAATTACAAACTTGTTCATTCACTTGTGCCAACCGAACAATTAAGAATGTACAGTAATTAACAACACTTTACTGACACACTTAAAAAGTATTATTTTTCACATTATTTATTTAAATAAGTATGTGTCAAATATCACAGCGTAAACCAGAGATTAGAATATGTGATGAAATAATACAGCATTCTTGTTAGCTAATTATCTGACAGTTAGTGAAATTAAGAACCAATACAATCGGTTAGACAGCACACCATACTCGCAAAATTCAATGAGTCAATAACTAAAACTCAATCAGTACCCAATCTTACAACAGAGTAAAAGAAATCTCAAAAGTCACTTTAGAAAGCCCAACCAGGACAATCAACGTCAAAGCTTTACGAACAACTCTAGTACATTCATATAAAAAGAGCATGTTATAATTCTTCAAACTTCGTTATCCCTGGAAACTTCCATGGTGAACACTAATGTACACAATTAGCTTAACCCTTCAGTGTCGTTACGCAGCTTGTTGGATATCTATTCCTACTAAGTAGGTTAGGATTAGTATTAAGCTCAAACTGTATATTGTGTCAACAGACCAAGTGGCTTTTACACTATAACCCAAGCATTTTGCCAACATTTGAGGGGCTTTGAGATTAAACGTGAATATCGTGACCAGATAATGTTGGCTTCCTGTAAATATTCCATTTTACCTTCTCATTAATACAACAACCAGAAAAGAAATACTACCATTTTATCTTTCCAAAGTGATGAATATAGGAGAGTATTCATTGTAAAACTTATACCTGAATGCAAAGACATTGACAAGAAAATAATCGGAAAAAACATATTTATTCACCTAATTTGTCTTTTCACAAATACTAAAACGGGAATATCTAATGATCATCCTCACCAGTTGTTTTAAAGAGGACAAGGTATGAAAAAATCAGTGCCATCGAAACAAAAAGCACAACACTGACAAAAACAGCTAAAGCAAGTGAGGAAAAACAAAATGAGGAATGATCAGAATAAAACTTTGTATGTTCATTTTATTCACCAAACAGATGTTCAGTGAAATAAGAGAAAATCTAGTACCTAGTCCTCTATATGTTGTTCGTCTAAGATGAAGCATCTAGTTGGTACGATTGCAGATATGTATAATTTACATTCATTAGAGTGACATATCCGGTTTCGCTTACCTGATAATCACTAAGCTAAGTATATAGTTATTAATCTATGGGAAACAGATTACTACAGAAACCCATTCCTTTTAAACATGCTCCATTGCAACCCCCCTATGGTCAGACCAAGATATGACACCAATTCATGAGGTCTCTTAGTGTTGACTTGAGCCGTGTGGGGAGATGTAGAATGCTTGGTTAGGGTCCTGGAGACCAAAGAAATCACTACTTGAAGACTCTTGGTGACATGGCTGAAAATCGCTCACAATGACGTAGATGTATTCACTCTTTGACATCTTCGAAAGCTTGAATATTCGCTCTAACTTTTATCTTCAGATTATCTATTCACGGATACTACTTTGTTTACTTTATC
Organism: Heterobilharzia americana; assembly: GCA_944470555.2. NCBI lineage: Eukaryota > Metazoa > Platyhelminthes > Trematoda > Strigeidida > Schistosomatidae > Heterobilharzia > Heterobilharzia americana. The sequence continues at coordinate 10,834,621 of OX104132.1, read as the reverse complement.
ACCCCATTTCTATCCATTTGTTATTTGCGTACTACTGTGAAGTGTAGCAACCTGAGCCAATGCACTCCTGTGAGAGGTTCCACGTTGTTTTTGTCAGTCAATTAGTCACTCTCTGCGTCACTAACATCTAAACGAGGTTTCAAGTTTCAATAGCTGTGAAGTAAATCCAATAGAGTAGCCAACAATAAGTAGTAACAGGCTTTGCTGATATATTTTTTAGCGAGAGACACTACCCAAGGAAATTTCAATAAATGGATTGTGCTCAGAAATATAACTTACGTGAAATTTGCGTGGTACGTAGGGAAAAACGATGTATCATGCATATCACCTGAAGACAGTGACTGCTAATTCTACAATAGTAGAACAGGCAAATGATGACATCTGCTTGTTGATATAATTGCACTGATTTGGCATAACTGAGTCAAAGGTTGTCATACAGCTCATAATACAAATGTGGAGATTCAATTAGATGCATACCAGAAGATATAATGAGACCAGTAATGATCATTAATCAATAAAAAAACATACATAATATAGAGAGTATAGAAACTGAGTAAGATATGTTCCTAAATACCAACAATAGAGACAAAAACAACCGAAGGTAACCGACTCCCCAGTCTGGGAAAACTGACCCAATTTTCGACTACTACATGAATCCTTACAAAGATTTTATTACTACCTAGAGGTTTGATAACAGATGATTACTGAATCTGGAACTAGACAGGTTTGTTCATATTTGTCTTTACCATGAAAATTGATAAGTATATATCAGGCCTATGATTGCCTGAGGTAGGTCTGCACAAAAAGACATATAACAACTGCAGATCAAAACACAATTTCCATAAACCCATATTATAATGTTTAACTAGCTAAAACACTTGATCATAAATCAATGAGGTATTTGGATCGAACACCACCCTATTTACCAAGATTTAAGCAGTGAGATGGTATTATCAACCCGCACGCATTAGGTTTTATTCATAGGCTAGTGCGAAATCCCGCATGTATCTGGATAGTTATTCGTTATTTATCATTCCTGAGAAATGACTTACGAGAGTTTTCCAGACAATTTGACTCACTCTAGTTTAGAATTTTGTAGCATTACCTGAATGCAACTTTCCTACTAAGTACACTAGTGTATAAAATAACATCATAAATATATCGATCTACGTCAAAATCCTTGTAATCTGTATAGATGAAGAAAGCTAATATCCCAATTATTTAAAAAAATAGCACCACGTGGACGAAAAGTCGACGAAGACGAAGAAAAATCTTGCTTAGTTTGCCAATAAATCCAGTCAAAAACTGCTCTGAGATAGGTCTCTGCTCAATCCCTATGATAAACCACAACAACTAGCACCTACCATATGCAGAGTTATCCTTGGAGTTTTCAGTTCTACGTAACCATTTAGTTGGAGTTCTTTTACCGACAGGATGTTTAGCATTTGATTTTCAGTGTACGAAGTAATTTGCAGTTTTTTGAAACCCTAAGCTGCGTACTATCTGAAAGTATATATATAGCATATATTTTTAATTTGTCGATATCAAAGCAAATGCGATATTCCTATGATCACTGAATCACATCCACCTTACTGATTCCTACAAAACGGTGTACATTGCATTTGCTGGTTTCGAATAAGCATAACGATAATCATGAAAAGAATAAACCCTACGACCATTCATGTCCAGCGACCTTAGAGACAACTGATTCCAGGTAAATATTGATGAAGTGTTGTACCTGATAAAACAAAAGACTTAAATCCTTGAATCAACAGGCTACTGGGAGCTAAAATGTTTTGCAATCTACATGATCCAACTTACCTTTAAAAACCCCTTGTACCAGTCTTGAATCTCCGTTTCTGTAAACGATGTTTGATTCAGTAATTCCTCGACAGCATCTTGCTTCAGTTTCGGTTGTTTTTGGCCCATAGACTGGTAAAAATTACGGTTGGAGTTCCGGACAAATCTTTCAGTTTACACTCAACCTAAACGTAGTATTCATAAAAAGTAACACAATGTAGCACAAGACTGCAACTTTTTTCAAACTAGAGACTGCACCATACGAATTACCTTACTACAGATTTGAGAACTGATCATCCACTTAGTATTTTTTTCTCTAAATATCTCTAAATATAATTTTGAAAAAAAAATAACCCAATTATCTATGAGATAAACAGAACAGATCATCTTATTTTCAGTTTAAGAATTACTTCCAGAGAATAGTTTTACGGAGTTGATTCAGAATGGTTCCAAATTAAAAAGCGGAAATAAGAGAGTACAAGCCATAGAATCAGACACCCAGAATCAACGTTAAATCTGGCACACAACTGCGTACGCCGTTCTACCACACTTCACAATCCTATACAAAGAACAACTGGATACGAAAAGTGATATCATGGTGGACAAACGAGTACGAGAGAAGAGACAATTTGAAAACAAGGTTACTTAAAAACATTCAAGAGCATGAAGCGATCAAAAAGCATGCAAACCTGTACCGAAAAACTCGGCCACTAGGAGTCATCAACATTACGTAAATGCTAATTTCTGGTATCTCCAAGACATCACACAGCGAGGCAGTCGACACTTAAGTGTACAGCTGAGGCCGTTAGTCAGGGACGTAATTGACCTGTGCCACGTCTTGTTATGGCCACCCTGAACTATCTTGCAGTGTGATTCAAATACACCCAGCCTAGCACGTCGGCGTAGGCGGTGGATCAGCATGCGTAACATATGTCAAAGACATCTCAGTCAACTAAGGTTCACAATCTCACCGGCTGACTTGCAGGCTTTGTCTAGTACTCTTCATCTGGCCTCAAAATTGCCAACATGGTAGTTACACGATACGCGAGAAATCCTATGAAGACACCCGTGATCGAAAACCTATGACCGCTTCATGTCTTCTACTTTCAACAGCCACGTCTCACAGCAGTAAACCAGGGATAACGGAATGCAACGCGGAGTACTCGTCCTTCGATAGAGAGTCAGATATCTCGCCAGTCAGCGCCACAGAGGACGCAGGTCGGCAAGTGCCAAACGGGCCTTCTGTATCCGAGATGAGACTTTGCCAACAATTTCGTTTGGGCTGGTGCGAATCACCAATTAAGTGAAGTGGTCGATACATCCAACAACTCCACTCCCTATCATCGACCTGGGAGTGGTTGAAAACCAGTCCTACAGCATCATCTTACATTTGACGACACACGTGACATGCATGCAAAACACTCAGATTTCTGCTCAACGCGTTCCGAAAACTCTATCTGCATTTTGGTAGCGTCTTCTAGCAGGACAACATCACCTGCATACTCCAAGTTAACCAGATGACCTCCAGGAAGTAGATCAACTCCTATGGAGTCAGACGCACCTAAGTTCATGCCCATTAGTACGTCTATGAAGAAGTTAAATAGGAACGGTGACAGTGGACATCCCTGTCGAACACTGTGAGTTGTCGTCAATTCAGATGACAACCCTCGATAAACCCTGATACGGCTGTGTGAGTTCAAGTAGAGAGCTTTCATTAGCGTTATATAATTTCTCAGTACTCCCTTTACAGTCAAACACTGCCACAACAACTTACGGTTAACAGAACCGAATGCCACCTTCAGGTCAAGAAATTTGGCAAGTGTCAGCCACCGGTTAGTATGCCCGTGTTCCAGAACCTGTCGAAGGATGAAGATATATCCAACGCATCCTCGTCCAGGTGTGAAACCTGGGTGATTTTCTTGGGTTTGCTGTTCTCCAGCTCCACTTAGGCGTCGGGTAACTATAAACCCCAAAATTTTGGACACAACGTTAATCAAACTATTTCCCCTATAGTTGTCACAAGGGGACTTCTCTCCATTTTCATGGACTGGAATGACTAGTGAAGCAGGCCGATTTCCATACACTACCTACTACCTGTCACTTTGATTAGCAATTTTCCACCTCCATCCTCGAAAACTTCGCGCAGCGAACTGCCAGGTCCTGCCACCTTCCATCCTTTCAGGTTAGATACAGCCTTTTCACCTTCAAGGACATTTAGAGGACCGACATCTATGCCCCATTCAGGTTCAGGCTGGACGCTGGGGAACTGAACCGTTGCTGAGGGTCAGTTGAACTGTGCTTCACAGTGTTCTGCCCAACGTTCTAGCCCCCTGTCCTGGGAGCCTATCAGTGTCCCATCCTTTTCGGTGATGGTGTCACTAACCATCGTTTTCTTCTTGCGGGCATCCTCAAAAGCCTAAATAATTGCTGGGTGTTACCAAACCCTGGAGCCTTACCCATTTCTCTCACCTTCGTTACCTACCACTGCTCCCGATCGTTGCGAAGACACTTGGCCGACTTGCTCTTCATTGTGGTCAGAATGAGCTAGAACCAGTCTTCTCGTATCAATCAGTTAGGATGATACCTCGGAAATCCAATGACGTTTGCTAGTCTTCGGGTGCAGGTTACTAACTGTCTTTACTGGTGTTCCTACAGAAGACTTAATATCACGCCGGGTTTACTCAGGATGACCACTCCTGTCACGTTTGGGTAAATGCTTACCTAACTTTTCCCTGATTATTTACTTCATGTTCTCATCCTCTAATCGAGCACCTGTAGGCTAAATTGGTTACTGTTTTCTACCACCAGTAAGACCCAAATACACACAAGTACGCTCTTGTGCGTGATTGTGGTCCAAATAGGTACTCTCGAAAAAGCTGCCAACCAGCGCTGATCCTCTCCAACGATGGCTTGTGGCAATATGATATATGTCTCCATCGTTGGTTTGATGTTGGCGGACGCCATGTGCGGCATTGTCTCGCCTTATGCCTGAAGTTAGTGTTGACCAGAAACAGATGGTTATCAGAGCAAAGTTACAGACGACCACTGTTTTCGGTTACTTGGTATGGGTCTCCGTAAATATCCCCAAGATAATCTTCCGATTAACTCAGCTTTATTACTTGAGTTTAGAGTCACCTGCCATTATGACTATATCTGAACGTTTTGCTTTCCATAGCACAATCCACAGCTCATAGAATTCATGCTTTCCATCATCTTAACTGCAGTCGGTGAGTGCGCGGGCGGAGATTACAAATAGGCAGCGGTTGGTCTCATGAACCTCCCTAGTTCTTAAAGATTCGTTCAGTTGAACAGCACATACACGGCCTTTGACTAGAATCCAATCAAGAAGCGCACTTTTTGCCCCACAGCTCAGTGCTATGCCTAATTCAGCGAGTACACGACAGCTAGCCACAGGACTTCCGGATACTCGTGAATTTTGAAAATTCACTACTATAGCCAGTTGAGGTCACACACTCGGGTCCCGTATACGTGTCTCTGAAACAGCATACATCCATAGCTAGACTCGAGAGTTCTGGCGAGCAATGCCTGGTGTGTGATTTGACTGAGTTCGGATGTTGAAAGCTCTGACATAAAATAGATAGTAAGGTTTTACGAGACTAGGAATGAGGTTTGGATGGCTTTGATTTTTGCATTGGTAGCAGAAAGACTAAGAAGTTGTAACAGGCTGAATATTGGTACCAGAAAGTGAAGGCAAAGAAAAAGAGAGAGTTGAGGAGGACATGCTAAGTTTGAATGGGTCTTGTGTACTACATGAAGCCTGTGGGCAATTGACACTTCACGGCTGCACAAATTATGAGAAGCTAATTCTCATCGAGGTACGTGGAAGAGAAGAGGTAGTATGTGACTGCATAGCCAGAAGAACATCCGCTTGAGGCCGGTCACAGTCTCTTGGTACTTTTGAGATTTTGGTTTTTTGCATCCGAACCCGACTATGAGTCTCTTTTGCGGGCATTAGCATGCCTTGAAGAGGTGAGTGTGCTATTTTTAGGGCCTACCTTCGCTAATGCTTCCCTCCCTCCCTTTCAAGGGGAAAGGCAGCTTTAGCGTGGCACTGTTGGTCATCCAAGCTCATTGGTTAAGGGAGATGACAACAAATGGGTCACGAGTTCGAGCCCCACTCTCCCTACCGAGGTTAAAGCAACCAGGTAGTATCATTAGCATTCACACATTAGATGTGGCTCACTGCCTACCACACGATACGCTCAAGGCTGCAGAGTGCTTTTTTTCCTACTCATCTACGGGAAATACATTAGTGACCCCCCCCCCCACACTCCCATTAAAGTCCTCAGAGCCTCATCATAGCGTAGAAATTTACACTATCATGACAGCTTTTCTTTTTCTAACCACTAACCAATAGACATTTCTGGTACGGTAGTACCTGTAAGGAACAAGCGTTCCACCAGCATAGATCTGGGCCATTGCGATGTACAAGCCCGAACACTACGACTAACACACTGGCGTTCGGTCTGCTTAATGGTGCATACTCACAATGCAATTATGTAGATTTTTGGACAATCCGTAATTCATCATCAAGCTATAATCAACGAAAAACAATAAAACACCAAGTCCCAAATTCTTAAATGCAACGGTGAAGCCTGTGCACATTTTGCTTCAAGTTAATGGGTCACGAATTAACTCCTACTGGGAACGAAGGAGATATATATATATATATATATATATATATATGCTCCATAAATAATGAAACCAGCTGATTTCGAGCAATTTAATCTCACCACATAAAGTGGGAACCGCGGGTCTGTAGACCTGTCGGTTTATATCAAACACATGTCAGTGGATACAAATCTATTAAAAAGGAATGAGCATTATAAAACTTTACCTGATAACGATTATATGTAGTGGACGAATTAAAGAAGTAATCGAAGTGCGACAAAACCAGGCTAATTCAGAACAGGAAAGTGGCGCATTGATTTGAACTTGCCAACGTCCAACATCAAATGTTTAAGTGGTCCCGATGACTGTTAACAGAATAGAGGCTTTCACTTAACTGACTTCTGTATCTAGAATCTATGAATTATTAGTTCCTGAAATTTTGACCAGTGTACAATTAAATGGAGAATTAAAAAGGGTGGTTAGAACTTAAATATTCAGTTGATTCTGAGATCCCATCCATATCTGAAAAACGTATCAAGCTAGCGTTTTAAGGATAGATATGAAGTATCCGGGATACTCTCTGCCAGGCGAGAATTCTAGGGTTTAACAGCTCTTAGGGAACAGGAACTGCGTCGACATTTAACTTCCCACATTTTAGGTTTAGTTTGCGTATATCCTGTAAGATTGGTACGAAGACTCAGTAAGCGACGCAGTGTGTTTCCAGGGGTGTTCAGGACGTTCTAAGCCACTCTCGAGTCCCCTCTGGGTCTTTTACAGTCCATGCGATACATATCAAGGGCAACCGGTCGTTTTAGACCTCAGTTCTCAAACAAATTTAGTCAAGCGCCTCAGTAGTGGCTGCATAGGAAACTGATGCCTTTTGATCCCTCTCATCTAGCATCATAGTTTACAGCCTTCAAAGCTCCATAAACTCTTGTTGAAAAGGGGCGAAATGATAGTTCTCACACCAGCACCAGTTTTTTAAGTTCTGAAACTGTGATACTGGGAGTAGGTCTCAAATATGCACTTTCTTCTTCAGTTTTCTCCCAGCAATTCTTGAAACACACTGGAGACGTTATGATTATTCTGGTAGCTAATAAACAGCAAAAGAAAGCACATCTGGGATACTTTAAGTTAGTTGGGCTGATCCCAGAACTGATGTCTGTCTTCCGTTTGAAGGCATTTGGAGATTGATGAAACGCTACCCCTTCAAGAGTGTCTGTAGATCATAGCTGTGATCTTTGTCATTGTGATGGTCCAGAAATGTGTTCGACGACCGGTTATTTCTGACTTTTAGAGAGAATGCTTTCATACAGCATGCTTCGAAGGATATGCATCACGCTTCTACTCCAGACCCCGAGCTTTTGATCCTGGTGTTTAGGCATGAACGTGATGAGTTGAATAGCTTTTTCTTCTCCTCTTACTAGTATGGACTAAACAGTCCTGTCCTCTGAGCTAACAGTCAGTGATATGATCAAAGCCCAGATTCAGCCGCTGTGGTTATAAGTAACGGGTGACACTTACGTACTGGTCACTTAATCCCGATTCGTCCAGCGACGGTGAATGGCTCAAGTTTGAAGGAACATTTGAGATAGTTACGCCTGGTCTAGTCCCTCAAACGGTACCTCGTGGGCCGATGAGCTGTTATGCAAGGGTTGATACGTCATGAAACTTTACACGCGAGAAAAGGTTAAATGGACCCTCAAAGTCAGCTGGTTCGGAACAGCTCCGAACTAAGTACTATCCTCATAGAGATAGCACTGAAGCCCCCATCGAAGAACTCTAAGGAATTATACTAAACCAGGTTTGTTAAAGAACTAGCTGTGACCTTCTAAGAGTTTGTCCTCTCACAATAAGGGAAAAATACGTAGTTGAGGTTATGAAAACATCTCCCACTGCTGACAACTCAATAGGGAAGACAGAAATGATATATTCAAAGCTAAAGGGTTGTCATATTACTACCACTACAGAACATGGTGAATAACCGGCAATTTCACTCAAATTTAAACATGGTGAAAATTTACTCCTTAATAACAACGAATATCTGAAGTGACTTTTAATGTATAGGCACATCTGACGTATTCATGGGGAACAGTAGGCATTTTAGGAAGATGTTTCAAGAAGTGTCCTAGTGTGAACTCGACAGACGCAAAGGCCAATCACTAATTATTCTAACTTGTTATAGACCCACGAATAAGAGACCAGCAAAGAACTCAATAGTGTAGTGGGATGGAGTAGTATATTTGCGAGGTCGTGCTAAGGCACCGCTGCGTTCCAACTAACTGGCTAGAGAGTCGAATACGAGCGGCGCAACGTAACACGACAGCGTGCCAAATGGCCAGGATGCTTGACCGGGCGCCTTCAGCTCAGTGAGTCCAGTTAAACAACGACGGTCAGCATCAATGTTGAATCTCATTGAAATCTGGGCCATTGATTCTGCGGACACTTGTGACGCTAAGATCTGCATGCTTTGCTAGCACTCCGGTAGTTAAGCGAAGCAGCGATTATATTAGATAAACACTCAAGTTGTGGATATGCCAGCGGAATAGAAAGAAGTAAATGGCTTGTTCATAAAGTGCAGAATTCATCCGGTTTCTGTCACTAGATACTTACCATATGCCACAATACTTATCTGATTCAAAGTGCCTGCTGGAAACCTGATGCTGCTGTGACTATGCAGGTTGCATCTAATCATCCACAGTAAAAGCTATTAACCTCTATCCTGTGTACTTACTAGTTTATCCTCATTCCTATCCATAGTTTTCTCCACTGTCGGCACATCCCATCCATCCAACCCATTTTCAGGCTGAATGAAGACCCTAAGCCTCCAATGACCATCTTGATCCAGTCAGGTAGTTAGGATCCAATCATAAAAATTAGTGACCTACCTTTGAGATAATGGTCTCACCAAGTCCTGTTATGCCCATGGCTACTAGCTTCTGATGCACAATTCAGTAGTCTACCCTGCCAAAGTCTGAAAAAATTATCAGAGCTTTGTGCACAGGATTCTTTCCCCTGGTGAATTTAGTGTGGCTGCCCCACCCCATAAGCAAGTTGGAGCTACACGACCAACCCGGTTCACACCATGTTAAGAGTTAGACAATGCTAAGTTACTGAGTAAATACGAGTGGAACCATTCGTGTATCTTGCTGCTCAGGATCTTTGCGGTTGACAAAATGGGGGTAATAAGTCTTAATTTTGCTTGTTTCCCCCCTCAATATTGTGTGCTGATATTACAGCAGCTTTCCCCTAAGCAGCAAATAATCTCTCTCACATGAATATTCGTTGAAAAGCTAATCCTGTGGGACGGTAGGGACAAATAAAACTCCTTCAGTACTGGTTGTTAGGCATCATCATGGAAGTCCATTCAGTTTTGAACGCCGTATGATTTCTTGAACCTTAGTCAGTCTAAAAACGACGGCCATTTACAAGCTGAAACAGATCCCTGGTGAGTCACACTGCCGCCCTCCTTTAGGCAAAGCTGTGCTGAAAACCTTGGGTAATATGTTTCCAAACTCACTTCCAGATCCATTAGACCCCTGCCGTCCCGGATACAGAAAAAAATCATTCTTCTTCATAAAACTACAAAAAGCATTGTTATCTCGCAGCGGTGTCCATACTTTTATTGATAAGCACTACCACCTCCACCTTTACTGTCAGTACAACGATTTGCTAACATGTTTCAGTCTTCACAGCTGGCCGAACTACCTGTTGGTCTATAAAGGTTCCACGTTGAGTGCTTACTGTTCGACAGTAAGTGCTGTATTTTTGCTATGGATCCAATCCAATGCCTTTTTCACCGGTATTGAGAAATTGGGTGCGCTGATCCACAACTTGGATGACTATACCTTTGACGAACTCCCAGCCTTTGACAAAACAAGAAGTACGAGGGAAGTGACCTGATGGCTTGTGAAGCCTTGCTATCCGTCCAAAAGTCTTTGTATTGCTAGGCTGCACTATTTCCGTGGACGAGGAGGGTTTCTCCAACCATTTGGTTTATGTACCGTAGAGGTGATTTCTGGCTATGAAGTTCATAAGTGTCACTTGTAAGGACTTTAAAGTATTGCTGATATAATCCGAGTTCTTCCGCTCGTTTGCTTAGGCATCTCGAGAAAGGCAGCATGAATTTAAGACAGGACGAGTGAGAGCGGATAAGAAGTAAGGGTTGCTAAATTATACCACTTAGTGGATGACAAACAGGAGAGTCCCATAAAGCACTGTGACTGCTTTCGAAAAACCATATTATCCTACATTTAGCCAATCTTTTTTGTAGGACCATGTTTCTGAAGCTGTTACCATATTGTGTGTCTGTGCACTCCACATGTTACATATTCTGAAAGAAATCACACAGAACGTAGTCCGAGTGTTAGCTTGATAAACGTTCCCACCTTGGTGTCATCACTTTGGTTATTGCCGTGCAGGAAGTTTTATTGTACTCAGATGATTTGCTTGATAAATTAGGTCACCACTTTTACCATAGTAACTCGGCAAAAATGGTCTGACGCTCTCAAGATGAACGAAGCAGGCTGTTTCCGGAGTCGTTTTCTGCAATTCCCCAAAAAGACCAGAGTCACGCATCAGTTGAAGTGGTGAGACTTACTAGCTGGAGGAAAGAGGCAAGAAACACAAGCCGTGCGCAGTTGCCAGACTGGCACGCCAAGCAAGCTTCATGAGAGGAAACAGCCGATATTTATCTGAACGTGACAGGGGAGGTCATCCTGAGTAAACCCAGCGTGATATCAGGTAGAGAAATTATATAACGCTAATGAAAGCTCTCTACTTGAACTCACACAGCCGTATCAGGGTTTATCGAGGGTTGTCATCTGAATTGACGACAACTCACAGTGTTCGACAGGGATGTCCACTGTCACCGTTCCTATTTAACTTCTTCATAGACGTACTGATGGGCATGAACTTAGGTGCGTCTGACTCCATAGGAGTTGATCTACTTCCTGGAGGTCATCTGGTTAACTTGGAGTATGCAGGTGATGTTGTCCTGCTAGAAGACGCTACCAAAATGCAGATAGAGTTTTCGGAACGCGTTGAGCAGAAATCTGAGTGTTTTGCATGCATGTCACGTGTGTCGTCAAATGTAAGATGATGCTGTAGGACTGGTTTTCAACCACTCCCAGGTCGATGATAGGGAGTGGAGTTGTTGGATGTATCGACCACTTCACTTAATTGGTGATTCGCACCAGCCCAAACGAAATTGTTGGCGAAGTCTCATCTCGGATACAGAAGGCCCGTTTGGCACTTGCCGACCTGCGTCCTCTGTGGCGCTGACTGGCGAGATATCTGACTCTCTATCGAAGGACGAGTACTCCGCGTTGCATTCCGTTATCCCTGGTTTACTGCTGTGAGACGTGGCTGTTGAAAGTAGAAGACATGAAGCGGTCATAGGTTTTCGATCACGGGTGTCTTCATAGGATTTCTCGCGTATCGTGTAACTACCATGTTGGCAATTTTGAGGCCAGATGAAGAGTACTAGACAAAGCCTGCAAGTCAGCCGGTGAGATTGTGAACCTTAGTTGACTGAGATGTCTTTGACATATGTTACGCATGCTGATCCACCGCCTACGCCGACGTGCTAGGCTGGGTGTATTTGAATCACACTGCAAGATAGTTCAGGGTGGCCATAACAAGACGTGGCACAGGTCAATTACGTCCCTGACTAACGGCCTCAGCTGTACACTTAAGTGTCGACTGCCTCGCTGTGTGATGTCTTGGAGATACCAGAAATTAGCATTTACGTAATGTTGATGACTCCTAGTGGCCGAGTTTTTCGGTACAGGTTTGCATGCTTTTTGATCGCTTTCTAGTGCACCTTCCTGGCACCAAAATATAACTAGGGCTAAAATAAATAGTTTAAATTAAATTAACTAAATAAATCTCTAGCTTGCCTCCGGATGCTTAGGGTGTTTTAAGTTTTGTTTTAACGAGCATGCATCCGAGCAGGCTTGGACGCCATTTTTGCGCTCCATTGTGCTGATCACCACGCACGTACTCCGAGTCCCTAGTTCAGCCTTACAAGCCAGATAAGTTGATTAAACTTTTCCCTCATTCATTATTATTACATTTACCTTAAATACATAGCTCCTTTAAATACATTGCGTATCAGTTCTTTTGATTTGTGTTTTGTTACCAGTACTTACACGTTAGGTAAAGTACTGGTTAAGCAGGTACTAGAGCACATCAAATTAAGTAGGGTTGATCAAACGTTACGGAATTGTAACACGCATCCCTACAAAAATTGGTGAGCCCGAGTATCACTTCTTATTTTGTCTAGTACCTTTGTTCTCTTGCGTTGATTTGTCTGGCCTAATTTTGTTTTTGGCACGTCTAGCGTTTTTTTTTATATTATTGCACTCCTCATTGGTTATTTTTGCATTGTAATTTTTTTATTATCACTATCGTGCCTCGTTAATTCCCTGATCAATGGCGGATAACGACTCGACTGCGCAGATGGCCATAACCCTCCAGCTTCCCACCTTCTGGGCCCACAGACCATCTGCATGGTTCTCCCATGTGGAAGCTCAGTTTGCCTTGAGACACATTCAATCACAAGAAACTAAGTCCAACTTAGTCATCGTCAGCTTACCGGAAAATGTGATTGAAGACGTGTCAGATGTGCTAGATGACCCAGCACCGAATCTTTACGATCGCCTCAAAACCGCCCTCATCAAACGTGTTGCACTTACTGACCAGCAGAAAGTGCAAGAACTTTTCAGGGATGTGCATCTGGGTGATCGCAAGCCGACGCAACTGCTTCGTCAGATGAAGCAGCTGATTGCTGACTTCAACATTGATGAAGCATTTCTCAAGCAACTGTGGTTACAGAGGTTACCACAGTCGGTTCAAGGGATCCTCGCACCCTTCCATAAGTGCCCCTTAATAGAGTTGGCGGAAGCGGCTGACAGAGCTGTGGATGCTACGAAACCCAACACTAGTATCTCAGCTGCACTGTCTACTGCCACGGATTCGTTCAAAAATCCTCCCTCGGCTGTTGAGCCAACAAGTTTCGATGTTATAACTCACATCTCAAAATTGTATGAAGAGTTGTGCAGCATCAGGAACGAAATGCGGTCTGGTAGTTCTTACAAAGGTCGCACGTCTCGCTCGCGCAACAGGTCTGCCTCCCGTACCGATAGCAGACGTTCCAAATCGCGACAATCACAACCCAGGTTGTGCTGGTACCATAAACGTTATGGTGCCAATGCCAAAAAGTGCACTCGACCTTGCACCTTCGAGGCTAACCAGGCGGGAAACGTGTGAGCCAGCACGTGACGGCGACTAACGTCGCTGGCGAGCCACTTCCATGTCGCCTCTTCTTCGTCACTGATCGACATTCTGGGATACGCTTCCTAGTTGACACTGGGGCAGAAGCTAGCGTCATCCCACCTACGAAGGAAGAGCGTCTGCGGCCAATGTCTCTGCAACTTCGTGCCGCCAACGGTTCGCCCATCACAACCTATGGTCGGAGATTCCTCGATCTCAACCTTGGATTGCGTCGTCCCTTTCGTTGGGTTTTCATAGTGGCAGATGTGACCACCGGCATTATTGGTATGGATCTCTTGCAGCACTATCAGCTGCTGGTAGATGCTGGCAAGCATAAGTTGATAGATTCTACCACAACACTCTCTGTTTCCGGTATAGTCACAAAGACGCCGCCCCTCAGTCCCGTGTACTGCACGACGGACGCTTCTAGTCCCTACGCGTCTATCATTCAGTCCTTTCCGGATGTCTTTAAGCCAAGTCGTTGTGTCCCTTGTGTGACTTCGAACGTTTCTCATCACATAACGACGACTGGCCCTCCAGTATTTGCGAAACCACGGCGATTATCCCCGGAGAAACTGCGTGCTGTAAAAGCCGAGTTCGAACACATGCTTGAAATGGGAATAATCAGACCATCCAACAGTCCATGGTCTTCACCCTTGCATGTGGTACCCAAGAACAATGGCATGGACTGGAGGCCTTGTGGTGACTACCGAAGGCTCAACGCTAAAACGATTCCAGATCGTTACCCAGTCCCTCACATTCACGACTTGACTGCATCTTTAAAAGGCTCGGTTATCTTCAGTAAGCTTGACTTGACGCGTGCATATCATCAGATCCCGGTTCATCCTGATGATGTTCCCAAGACAGCCGTCATTACACCGTTTGGTCTTTTTGAGTTCCTCCGTATGCCTTTTGGTCTTCGCAATGCAGCACAAACCTTCCAACGTTTTATTCACGATGTTTTACGTGGACTCGATTTCGCCTATGCCTACCTAGACGATATACTAATCGCTAGTCCAGACGAAGACACCATATTAACCACTTGAAACAGGTTTTCGCCAGACTGTCAGAGCATTCGATGACAGTCAACCTGGCCAAATGCCAAATTGGCGTTCGTTCACTAAAATTTTTGGGACACGTTATCGACGAGCAAGGCATTCGCCCACTACCTGAAAAGGTACAGGCGATCCAAGACTTCCCAGTCCCAGCGTCACTTAAAGCTCTGCGTGTGTTTCTGGGTATGGTGAGCTATTATCGTCGCTTCATTCCCCAATGTGCACACATTTTGACTGCACTGACCGACCTGCTGAAAAGTAAATGTAAAACTTTCAGCTTGACTCCGGAGGCACTAGAAGCATTTCGCAAGATCAAAACCGCAATAGCAGACGCCACGATGCTGGTGCATCAAGACGTAAACCTACCTCTCAGCATTGCGGTTGACGCCTCTAACACGGCCATTGGAGCTGTGTTGCAACAACTTTCGGATCACACTTGGATCCCAGTTGCATTCTTCTCCGGAAGTTATCCACCTGCGAAATGCGGTACAGCACTTTCGGCAGGGAACTGCTCGCCATATATGCCTCAGTGAAACATTTTCGTCATTTTGTGGAAGGTCGTGACTTCATCATCTTTACCGACCATAAACCTCTGACGTATGCCTTACACACCACTACTGACAGATATTCACCGCGTGAATTACGTCACCTAGATTATATTTCGCAATTCACGTCGGACATCCGTCATATTTCTGGTGTGAATAACCCTGTCGCGGACGCACTGTCTCGCGTTTGCACCACTACTTTGCCTCGAGCAGTCGACTTACGGAAGATTGCCGAACTTCAGGATTCAGACGAGGAGATTGAAAAACTTCAACACTCATCCTCTCTGAAGATACAGCGTTACCGCTCCTGAACAGTGAAGTGTCAATATTGTGCGACACCTCCACAGGCACACCCAGACCCTTGCCGCCGGACTCCCTAACAGACTCGTTTAGTCGCGCGTATCCTGAACCTTCTAAAAGAGCCACGTCTAGTAACACTGATCCAGTAACCTCTACACGTGCTGGGAGGCGTGTACATTGGCCCAAGCGATACGCCGAGTTCGTTAATTAGCCCCAGAGCAACTTCACACTTGGTGAATTCGGAGTTTCAACTACTTTGTCGTGGCATACACTTTCAATGCGTTTTCATACCTAAAGTTTTCAAAAGTCATGTTTACTACTTTGCAAACAGTTTTTTTTTCAAAAAAAAAAAAGAAAAATCAAAAATACAATTTAAATTCCGAAAACTTTTTTTGGTTGGTTATTATTTTTTTTTCTGTACTCCTCCCACTTCGAATTGTTTGGTTTTCCTTTTCTTAGCACTCTAATGTCCCATTTCTTTCTTCTTGCAGAACCTAGAAAATGCGTTGAAAATTGGATACAATTGGCCGCTGACGATGCTACTTGGATCGTTCTTCGGTTCTCTTTGTACCAATTTCCCCCTGTACACTCCCCGGTAGATTAAGAAGCAATAGGGAAAAGTAGACGGAGGCTTTGGGTCACCTTCCACCACTGCGAGAAGGGTTGCGTCTAGACGCAAAGTTATCTTACCTCGTAGGTGTGCATAGTTGCACTAGCTTCGGAGACCCACACGTCACCTACTCCATCACCAATATGGAAAGGTGTTGCGTGTCCGCCTCGCAGTCGCCTCCTAGGATCGAAGGTTGCCGGTATCCCAACAACCTTCTAGGAGGGGGATAACCTGTAGTGCACCTTCCTGGCACCAAAATATAACTAGGGCTAAAATAAATAGTTTAAATTAAATTAACTAAATAAATCTCTAGCTTGCCTCCGGATGCTTAGGGTGTTTTAAGTTTTGTTTTAACGAGCATGCATCCGAGCAGGCTTGGACGCCATTTTTGCGCTCCATTGTGCTGATCACCACGCACGTACTCCGAGTCCCTAGTTCAGCCTTACAAGCCAGATAAGTTGATTAAACTTTTCCCTCATTCATTATTATTACATTTACCTTAAATACATAGCTCCTTTAAATACATTGCGTATCAGTTCTTTTGATTTGTGTTTTGTTACCAGTACTTACACGTTAGGTAAAGTACTGGTTAAGCAGGTACTAGAGCACATCAAATTAAGTAGGGTTGATCGAACGTTACGGAATTGTAACACGCATCCCTACAGCTTCATGCTTTTGAATGTTTTTAAGTAACCTTGTTTTCAAATTGTCTCTTCTCTCGTACTCGTTTGTCCACCATGATATCACTTTTCGTATCCAGTTGTTCTTTGTATAGGATTGTGAAGTGTGGTAGAACGGCGTACGCAGTTGTGTGCCAGATTTAACGTTGATTCTGGGTGTCTGATTCTATGGCTTGTACTCTCTTATTTCCGCTTTTTAATTTGGAACCATTCTGAATCAACTCCGTAAAACTATTCTCTGGAAGTAATTCTTAAACTGAAAATAAGATGATCTGTTCTGTTTATCTCATAGATAATTGGGTTATTTTTTTTTCAAAATTATATTTAGAGATATTTAGAGAAAAAAATACTAAGTGGATGATCAGTTCTCAAATCTGTAGTAAGGTAATTCGTATGGTGCAGTCTCTAGTTTGAAAAAAGTTGCAGTCTTGTGCTACATTGTGTTACTTTTTATGAATACTACGTTTAGGTTGAGTGTAAACTGAAAGATTTGTCCGGAACTCCAACCGTAATTTTTACCAGTCTATGGGCCAAAAACAACCGAAACTGAAGCAAGATGCTGTCGAGGAATTACTGAATCAAACATCGTTTACAGAAACGGAGATTCAAGACTGGTACAAGGGGTTTTTAAAGGTAAGTTGGATCATGTAGATTGCAAAACATTTTAGCTCCCAGTAGCCTGTTGATTCAAGGATTTAAGTCTTTTGTTTTATCAGGTACAACACTTCATCAATATTTACCTGGAATCAGTTGTCTCTAAGGTCGCTGGACATGAATGGTCGTAGGGTTTATTCTTTTCATGATTATCGTTATGCTTATTCGAAACCAGCAAATGCAATGTACACCGTTTTGTAGGAATCAGTAAGGTGGATGTGATTCAGTGATCATAGGAATATCGCATTTGCTTTGATATCGACAAATTAAAAATATATGCTATATATATACTTTCAGATAGTACGCAGCTTAGGGTTTCAAAAAACTGCAAATTACTTCGTACACTGAAAATCAAATGCTAAACATCCTGTCGGTAAAAGAACTCCAACTAAATGGTTACGTAGAACTGAAAACTCCAAGGATAACTCTGCATATGGTAGGTGCTAGTTGTTGTGGTTTATCATAGGGATTGAGCAGAGACCTATCTCAGAGCAGTTTTTGACTGGATTTATTGGCAAACTAAGCAAGATTTTTCTTCGTCTTCGTCGACTTTTCGTCCACGTGGTGCTATTTTTTTAAATAATTGGGATATTAGCTTTCTTCATCTATACAGATTACAAGGATTTTGACGTAGATCGATATATTTATGATGTTATTTTATACACTAGTGTACTTAGTAGGAAAGTTGCATTCAGGTAATGCTACAAAATTCTAAACTAGAGTGAGTCAAATTGTCTGGAAAACTCTCGTAAGTCATTTCTCAGGAATGATAAATAACGAATAACTATCCAGATACATGCGGGATTTCGCACTAGCCTATGAATAAAACCTAATGCGTGCGGGTTGATAATACCATCTCACTGCTTAAATCTTGGTAAATAGGGTGGTGTTCGATCCAAATACCTCATTGATTTATGATCAAGTGTTTTAGCTAGTTAAACATTATAATATGGGTTTATGGAAATTGTGTTTTGATCTGCAGTTGTTATATGTCTTTTTGTGCAGACCTACCTCAGGCAATCATAGGCCTGATATATACTTATCAATTTTCATGGTAAAGACAAATATGAACAAACCTGTCTAGTTCCAGATTCAGTAATCATCTGTTATCAAACCTCTAGGTAGTAATAAAATCTTTGTAAGGATTCATGTAGTAGTCGAAAATTGGGTCAGTTTTCCCAGACTGGGGAGTCGGTTACCTTCGGTTGTTTTTGTCTCTATTGTTGGTATTTAGGAACATATCTTACTCAGTTTCTATACTCTCTATATTATGTATGTTTTTTTATTGATTAATGATCATTACTGGTCTCATTATATCTTCTGGTATGCATCTAATTGAATCTCCACATTTGTATTATGAGCTGTATGACAACCTTTGACTCAGTTATGCCAAATCAGTGCAATTATATCAACAAGCAGATGTCATCATTTGCCTGTTCTACTATTGTAGAATTAGCAGTCACTGTCTTCAGGTGATATGCATGATACATCGTTTTTCCCTACGTACCACGCAAATTTCACGTAAGTTATATTTCTGAGCACAATCCATTTATTGAAATTTCCTTGGGTAGTGTCTCTCGCTAAAAAATATATCAGCAAAGCCTGTTACTACTTATTGTTGGCTACTCTATTGGATTTACTTCACAGCTATTGAAACTTGAAACCTCGTTTAGATGTTAGTGACGCAGAGAGTGACTAATTGACTGACAAAAACAACGTGGAACCTCTCACAGGAGTGCATTGGCTCAGGTTGCTACACTTCACAGTAGTACGCAAATAACAAATGGATAGAAATGGGGTGATAAAGTAAACAAAGTAGTATCCGTGAATAGATAATCTGAAGATAAAAGTTAGAGCGAATATTCAAGCTTTCGAAGATGTCAAAGAGTGAATACATCTACGTCATTGTGAGCGATTTTCAGCCATGTCACCAAGAGTCTTCAAGTAGTGATTTCTTTGGTCTCCAGGACCCTAACCAAGCATTCTACATCTCCCCACACGGCTCAAGTCAACACTAAGAGACCTCATGAATTGGTGTCATATCTTGGTCTGACCATAGGGGGGTTGCAATGGAGCATGTTTAAAAGGAATGGGTTTCTGTAGTAATCTGTTTCCCATAGATTAATAACTATATACTTAGCTTAGTGATTATCAGGTAAGCGAAACCGGATATGTCACTCTAATGAATGTAAATTATACATATCTGCAATCGTACCAACTAGATGCTTCATCTTAGACGAACAACATATAGAGGACTAGGTACTAGATTTTCTCTTATTTCACTGAACATCTGTTTGGTGAATAAAATGAACATACAAAGTTTTATTCTGATCATTCCTCATTTTGTTTTTCCTCACTTGCTTTAGCTGTTTTTGTCAGTGTTGTGCTTTTTGTTTCGATGGCACTGATTTTTTCATACCTTGTCCTCTTTAAAACAACTGGTGAGGATGATCATTAGATATTCCCGTTTTAGTATTTGTGAAAAGACAAATTAGGTGAATAAATATGTTTTTTCCGATTATTTTCTTGTCAATGTCTTTGCATTCAGGTATAAGTTTTACAATGAATACTCTCCTATATTCATCACTTTGGAAAGATAAAATGGTAGTATTTCTTTTCTGGTTGTTGTATTAATGAGAAGGTAAAATGGAATATTTACAGGAAGCCAACATTATCTGGTCACGATATTCACGTTTAATCTCAAAGCCCCTCAAATGTTGGCAAAATGCTTGGGTCATAGTGTAAAAGCCATTTGGTCTGTTGACACAATATACAGTTTGAGCTTAATACTAATCCTAACCTACTTAGTAGGAATAGATATCGAACAAGCTCCGTAAGCCTGTTGAACTTCATTAATCATTAATTAAAATGAATATATTGAACAAGTCAGAAGCTGTTACACATTTCATCGGGAGTTAATGAAATATTTTTTACTTGAATAAACAAAACAGTCTGTGATGTTAATAGGAAGACTTAATTATGCTGAGATTTACGACAGTTTTTCATTCAGAATTATTCGCAGCGGTTCAAGATGACTGATGAACTTTGCTGAGTGCTAAGTACTACGGTTGACACAGATACAACCGTTAACGTCTGATGTCTGTTTCACGTATATGAACCAGCCGTACATACACTCATCTCTGATCTGAATAGGTCAGAAGTCAAGTCTCTGATTTTGATATTGAGTGACAAGTTTCGCAATCACCAAGGCACCATTAGCTTCCTTCTTTTTACAAAGAAATGCTTATGAGTGTCAAGAACTGTTCTATTGAATGACATCGTTTCTTGATCGTATTCTTACGTAAATATATCAAGAAACTTAGAACTGAATAACGAAGAATATCCATTAGGTTGTAGAAAAAATAAGGAGGCTACAGCGAAAATAATCACCTGTTTCAAAACTCTTCTTCACAGCTGTACATTGGGAAATATATCAGTACAACTGAGGGGTCTTGTACTGAGATGAAACTGAAATTCAGTGCTTCCAAATTTTTGATAGCTCCAAACTCTTCGGTCAACACTACCTGAAAGACAAACTTCAAGGCATATAAGTAAGATAATAGGATGTTCCAGAAAAGTTCATGATCAAAGATTTAAGTTATTCGATGAAAGTAGAGAACAACAGAAATAATACTACGTAACACAAGAAATAGCCTGAAAAGATTTTAGAAAATGCTTCGAACAGTAAGATTTGGTAGCTGGTAAAAATAAACAAATCAACAGATATTGGACTGAGTAAATGAATAAAATACAAAAAAATGAAACATAAACAGAGATGAAGTGTATCAGTTTAAGGTCAGCGTAATGTATCAGTTTGTACATGTTTCTTGTGAATACACAATTGATGTTTGAAGTTGTCAATTGCTAAGACTTATGTTTGTAGTTGACCCAAAGAAGTGTCAAGTAAACCAAAATAATAAACTACGTATAATATACAAGAATAGATTCACTGATACAGAAATATGAAAAGTTATGCGTTATAACCCAAAATAGGAATGTTAATGTTACGGATAATAATGGGTTACTTAGATGTTATCTCTTCGGTACTGTCCACTACAGTTTTAGGATACTCCAGAGTTCAGAAGGCAATACTTGTTAGCTCTCTACAGTCCACGTTGGTTAGCTTGATTGTCGTAACATTTGGAAGTAGTATGAGCGGTCCTGTAAAATCCAAAGACAATCAATGAGTATTCATGACACACAATAATCAACGGAGGCAGAAGCGGGAATGGATAGAAGCTCACTACATTTCCACGTTTAACAGCAGCAGCAAAGTCAGTAAAAATACCGCCACAACCAAAAAGTGTACACATAAACCACATCTGTTTTACAAGTATAGGGAAGAATGTACAAAATGTGTAAAAAGCAATGAAAATGCGACATTATTTTTAATCTAAGTAGTTTATACACAATTTCGTGCAGTCTTCACATATTGTACGCAGAAGTTTGAACGGTTTCGTCCTACTCTGTAGAGAACTTTGAACGAGGTTTCCAATGGAGCCAGATATCCCGACTCCACGAGGTGTTTAATGATGGGGCTGAAGATGTTTTCGTGCTCATGCCTCAGTAACCAATGTGAGTAATGTTGGCGAGTGCATTGTACGACCGACAAACTCAGCTCCAGGGGATTTGTAACTATTTAGCTCTTGAAACACACTCTTCACAATCAATTTTAGTTCAATGAGTCAGTCACGGATATTGATCTGTTTTCAAAGAGAATACTTCAGTTGAACGTCATGTCACTACTGTTAACAGAAATATTCTGTTTCTTGTGCAACTTCATTCAATGTAAAAATCTAGATGTTGGTCCGGTTAACTGTTGCCTAAAAGAACTTCACCTAGTATGTACTTTTAATGTTCATTTCAGCGAAGGAAATGCTCATTTTTTTTTCACGAAATCATTATTTTAGATGCATATTCATGAAAATATATTGAAAAGGGTGAAGCAACGTAGGATCAGTTTCATTTAGGTGTCACAATACAAAAGATGACAAAAGAGAAGTCACATAATATGTATGGGGATTTCAAAATAGAGAAAAAAACATGAGATTGAAGATGATTTATAATTACAATATACAAGAATTATCTAGAATGATCGATTCTTTACAATACCCTTGATAATGAAAGCTATCTCTTTCATTTCCTTTAAACGCTTAGTAATGGTTTGAAATTTTGAACTGATACTGCTATTGCTCTACTCAGATATCTTTTCCTTACTTCCTTTGAATGTCCAGTTTGCAGTTTAGACAAAATGTTTAGTGCTCTTTAAGAGGCTAAATGCCATGAGTTTTCCTTCCTTTTCAGCCAAACTTCATTCTGCTAACAAACATGTTTCGTAAGCTGACCCAAAGTATTGCTAATAAACTCTGCCCAATGGAAGCAAGTCAACTAATATACACACATTGATGCGGTCTTATATTCTAACAGATCTTTCGCACACTGATAAACAAGTTTCTGGCAGGAATCTGTGATTCTGAAAATATCGGTAATACGATTCTGCTTACCTATCTTTATAGGATTTCTGTGAGAATTCTTACGGTACAGTTACGTACAAATTCAAGGTTCAACATTAAAATCTTTGTTCTTTCAAGATGTAAACCTTTGATGACACACATTTTGGTAAGAAAGCAATCTTCACTAAAAAGATTCATAATTTCTTCTGTTAATCGTTGATCATATCTTCTGTGTATGTTGTAATGACTATTGAGGAGAACTGATTTCCAAACTGATTCACCTTTCCTTATTATTTCAAACTGGATATCAAGAAGGTGGAACATAAGGTTAGGCTCTGGTTATACAGAGGAAGCTAATTTCCGTACATCGATTAAAAAAAAAGCCATTTTCGTAGTTTTATTTCATTCTATTTTAAATGTTCACTGATTTCAAATAAAATATGTTTATGAGTACATGTTCTTCTAGCCAAGATAAGGCCATTTAATAATTTTTTTAAAATCTACAATCTACTGAAAATTCACTGTTTTATCAATTTATCACTTATAGATGTTCTTTGTTAATGTAAAATTAAGGTTTCATCACTTTGACTGCGATAACCACAGTTATGTTGAGAAGATATTGGTAAGCTATATATAGTGTTGCCGTTGGCATATAATGTCTTAGGCAATCTAATAAACTCCGAGCGTCATATAAATGCTAATAAACAAATACTGATAATACCATATATCATGTGCCAGAAACAATACTGCATGTAACCTGTGAAAGCCTAATTCAAGATAGCTGAGGCTATAGCAGTAAGATTGAACAAACTTGGAGTTTACATTCAAAAAAAACATATTCAGCTGTTATTCCTCCCTTAGATTTCAGCAAAACTGAAGGACACTTCTGTCCCCTTTATTTCTTCTCTTTTAGTTTACCACCAAATTCAAACGCCAGCGCGTTATCCACTACACCACCGAGCCACGATAGCCACTTATTGTGCGACGGGTATAGGTTTAGTGTTATTGCTTGTTTATTACACCGTCGTTGATTGGACCGACAGGCAATATCGAGGCATCTGCATAGGAGCCCATATGCCAACAGAGACTGATCAATTCGGTCCAATCAACAACGGTGTAATACAAGCAATAACACTAATCATACATTTACTTAAATCGAAATGTAAGTACACCAAGTTTAGGTATACAACAGACAAACAACTTTTTGTCAGTGAATTTTTACTAAGTATCATCATCATCATCTATTGGTTAACTAGGGAAGGTTGGGCGTTAGACGATTAATCCTACCCTGGAAAACCAATCCAACCGCTAAAGAAACTTCAAAGCACAAACAAAAATATGAAAAATAAAAACAAAGTTATTCCTCGCCGGAATAGGAGAGACGAAAATGACGCTGGTTGGTGAAAGCCTTCGATAAGGCAATTGGCTGATGTGTCTTGTCTCACTCGATGAAAGCGAAAGTAAACGTGGGGACATAACATGTCCCCACCATGTATGAACCTAGCAAGGTTGCCGAGATTGCAAAGGAGATGAGAGGGTATCGCAATGAAGTGTTAGGAATTTGCGAAAGCAGATGGAATTGAAGAGGACTCTCCAAACTGTCAGCTGGAGAGGAGTCAATAATCTACTCCGATATTGTCATCCAGACGACAGTCACGAGCACACTCAGTGAGTCGTTATCATGATGTCTCCAAGATCATCGAAGGCTCTCATCCAGTGGAAACCAATCTCCTGCAGGATCATGACAGCTGCACTTAGCATAAAGAACAAGATCCGGATTTTCAACACCAATTCAGTCAAGTCAGTGCTTCTAAGTCATGGTTCAGAAAGTTGGCGCGTCACGAAAACCACTTCAAATAAACTACACACATTCACCAACAGCTGCCACCTACCCTCACTAGATACTGAAGATGGAGATCAGATGGTGAGAATAATAAGAATAAGCAACAAGTAACTTTGGTTGGCTGTCTGGCTGTCAACGAATCCACCAAGAACCTATCACCCAAGAAATATGCAGAAGGAAGTGGAGATGGATTCGATCGGGCATACACTGAGAAGGCTAACTGGAGACGTCATGCGCCAGGCGAGATGCTCGAGTAGAATCCAAATGTGAAACGACGAATTGGGCATTCGAGGCGAGAGTAACATGGAGGGGATCATATGAAGGAGGAAGAAATGAAAGCTTGTGGGCAGTGAATGGAGCCAGGTTGAAAAGACTGCCGAGAAGAGAGTGGAATGGAGACGTGCTACTGAAACCCTATGTTCCAAGGGTAAAGTAATAATAATAATAATAAAAAGACTTGAATGATGCATTTCGTAGAATACCATACAGGGAATTAGGCAAACTAATAGTTAATTATCTTAGATAGCTGTGGTTTGACACACTCGTACTATTGAAACTGAACTATGTTTGCAGGTGAAATGAAAACTGGAGTCATATCCGGTTATCGGGTTACCGGCTTGCTAGTCTAACAACTCTGCTATCAGACCTAGCTGGTGAACACATCTTCACTTTACTTTAATCATTAATGTTATTCTACTGAAAAGAATTGTTAAACACAGTCACTAGATAATTACTTTATTTCTTTTTTTTTTTTAACTAACAACGCTGACTAATCATTTTCCAATAGTAAATTATACCAATTGTATTCAAAGTTATCTTGGTAACCAGAATGTTGAAAGGTTACCACAGAACTATAAATTTTATAAGAAACGTTGACCAGTCAAGTCTAGTTTTTTTTTAAAAATTTATACAGATAGATTAATTAAGGTCATAAATGTCATTTTGAGATCAACTTAAATACAAGATTGAACAAGTAAAACAAAAGTTAATGAACAGTGTTAACTAATATTCATAATGTTTCATGAAACAGTTAACGAGAATACAAATATAATTCCTATACAGTTTGATTGTTTACAATGCAATACTCTGTTCAGTATTTAATATGGATGATTAAGCGATTATAAGATGATTTGGTCAATTTTTAGTATATAAATGATCTTTTTTCATACAATAAGAAACTCATCATTAAGACAATGAATAAACTGGTGATAGTTCTCAGTATTTTATTTGCCATTTTCATTCACATCAATACAATTGAATGTAAGTTATAACAATGAATTTTGTTTAAAACAATTAGTTTCCTTTATAAACTTCCATAAAACAATATTTATTATTATTATTATTACTATTATTATTATTAGTCCCTTGGGTTCCTAGTGGAACATAGGGCTTCACTAGCACATATCCAATGCTCTCTGTTCTCTGAGATCTTTTCAACCTGGCTCCACGACAGCCCACAAGCTCTCATTTCTTCCTCACACGACCTCCTCCATGTCACCCTCACCACGGATGCCCAACTCGTCGCTTCCCATGAGGATTCCACTCGAGGGCCTGGCCTGACGCGTGATGTCCTCAGTCGGCCTTCTCAGTGTATGCCCAATCCATCTCCACTTCCTCCTGCATATTTGTTGCGTGATAGGTTCTTGGTTGGTTCGTTCCCAGAGCTCCTTATTGCTGATTCTTTCTGGCAATCCATCTGATCTTCAGTACCATAAAACAATAAGAAGACGTAAATTGTATGAACCGTGTAATGTATTTGTGCAACACATTTCGAACTATCTAATCACACACACACTTGTCATACGTATTTATATTGAAAACTCATGAAGATAAGGGATGAGAAAATGAAAAGGGATCAGGTAGGAAGGCTGATTTAAACGCTGAATAACAATGGAAATGAATAGAGCGAAAAAGTAATGGTACATGGAACTTGGTTTTTCAATAGTTGAATTTACCAAGGAAGATTTAATGTGACAATAAATTGTTTATGAATACATAAAGGTGGTTTCAACTTTCTTATAGCTGAGGCTTTAACAAATTTCAGGATCCCTCCCAACATATTTTGTAAATAGGTAGCCACATCAATGCTATGGCCTGTCTCAACGATTTGATTGTCAATCGAAGAACATTTATAGGTTCAGGTGGTTTAATTTGCTTCTGAAGCCATTTTGGAATATGTTCTGAGGCCCTTACTTGCATAGATCTATTAGTCCTCCCTATGTATAGGTCACCAAAGTGGCTTCAGAAGCAAATTAAGTCACCTGAACCTATAAATGTTGGTAGCAAACGTCCAAGATCTTCGATCACCAAACATATCGTTGAGACAGGTCACAAGATTCATGTGGCTACTTCCTTTACACCTATCTACAAAACATGTTGGGAAGGGATCCTGAAATTTGTTAAAGCCTTATTTACTATAAAGTTGAAACCACCTTTATGTATTCATAAACAATTTATTGTCACATTAAATCTTCCTTGGTAAATTCAACTATTGAAAAACCAAGTTCCATGTACTATTATTTTTTCGCTCTATTCATTTCCATTGTTATTCAGCGTTTAAATCAGCCTTCCTACCTGATCCCTTTTCATTTTCTCATCCCTTATCTTCATGAGTTTTCAATATAAATACGTATGACAAGTGTGTGTGTGATTAGATAGTTCGAAATGTGTTGCACAAATACATTACACGGTTCATACAATTTACGTCTTCTTATTATTTTATCGAAATCAATTTTATATTCTTAATTACCTTATTAAAGATTCTATGATACATGATTTGTACATTGTTTAAAGTTGATGAGATTGAAGCTTTTATTATAGTTCAGAGAATGTTACTGATAACCAAAAGGTAATGATAAGCTATTGTGAATGATATGAATCCATACAGTCGACAAAGAGTTAAATCAAGGCTATTTGTGTAGTCTTTAAAAAGTTTCAGTTGTATACACTTTCCATGACAATTATCTGATGTGTATTTACTTCTGAGTAAACAAATATGCACAGTATAGTTTCTAATGTTAACAACTACATTATAAACCTATTATGTTATGTAATGTTACACTGAAATCATTTTACGATAATACTATTCATGAAGTTATTCAAGTGGAATGATTGAGAGTAAAGTGGATGTCTTTTTTGATAGGTAAAATAGAAACATTTTTACACTTTTGCATTATCACTGTTACACATTCATATATACATTATGATCAACTTGTCAGTTAAACTGTATAGGTTGCTTTATGATGAAAAATCTCGAAGAAACATTTATTATACTGGTAATCGAAATTTTTTTTCCAATATACTTCAACTTTTTTATCAATTTATGATGACATAAAACTAATTTCTCGTTTCTATTCAACTCTATTTCTATGGTAAACACTTCAATTAAGATATTCCGTAGCATCATACCCATTCCTGCCTGATATACTCACTACTGAATAATTGAATAATTCACAATCTATCCTTCATGAAGTATTTTTTATTACACAACAGATTTATCCTAGAACAAAAAAAATAACAATTTGAATGAGTAAATAGAAAATGAAAATATTCTGAACGTATTTTCGGAACCATAATAATTGATGAAATATGTTTCCAGTCTCAGTATTGGTGACAACAAAGTGAAATCATTATATTATTTACTATCCACTGAAGTAATCATTACAGAATAAGAGTTTATCATTTAATTATGTAAGATAGCAGTAGTTTAGCAGACTACTATTTGTACAGGATGATAATTGAAGGTGAAACTGAAAATATGGATAGTAGCCGGATTCGAACCAGTGACCACCGGGTTACCGACCTACGAGGTTCAACTGTTCATCAGATTTTCATTTAAGTTCAATCACCAAGGATTTTCCCTGATTACCATGTGAATTCGTGACACTGGCTGTCTGGTCAGGACATCTCATCCCTATCCAAATCTAACTGAATCAGAGACGGGAAGTATCATTTAACTTCAATTACGAAGAGTTTTACCTGACTGTGATGCTCCGTCTAACTAATTCAGGTAGATTTAGATTGCGATGAGAAGTCCTGGCTATACAGCCAGTAACGCTTCATCAAATCACATGGTAATCGAACAAAATCCTTGATGATTAGAGTGAAATAAAAATCTAGTTAGCAGTCAGACTTCATAGGTCAATTGGTAGAGCACTGGGTCGGTAACCCAGTGGTCGGTGGTTTGAATTTGGCTGCCATTCAGATTTTCATCTCACCTTCACTTATCTCTCAGTATAGATAACAGTTTGATTAAATTTCTAAACAGAGAATAACTAATCCATATACATAAGTTTAAGATAGATTAATTTATTAAACTGCATTTTAATATACTACTGACTGATACCAGTAGTTGTAGATTATTCACATCAAAATGATCAACTTAAATAAATAATTTTCTGTATAAAACATATTTTTACATTATACATATGAAAATTACAAATGAAAAGATTATCATCACATTTAATTATATTTTAGGTGTTTGTAAAAAACTTGGAGAAGAATGTCGTAAATTACCAAATAAACAATGTTGCAAGGGTAGTGTTTGTCAGTTAAAAGGACTCAAAGGTAAATGTGTTCGATGCTTGCCAAATGGATATTTTTGTACCAAAAGTAAAGATTGTTGTCGTGGAAAATGTAAAATGTTAAAATGTAATGATAATGGTTCTCATATGAAAATAAAGAAAATAAAATAATTTTTATTAGTAAATGAATAAAAATGAAATTTCATACATTTTAAAAATACAAGAAAAAAAATATGCATTATTAAAAATCTTTTCTTCTGATTATATTCTCATAATGTTAAACTATGATGTAAGTAATCATTGTTGTCGACTGTATCAGATCATATTAGAAAAGTTGTAGTAAACATATAAGTAGAAGAAGATGAAACAGGAACACTGACCGATATTTTGTTGGAAAATAACTCTCCATCAACATTTATCAGGGCAGAACAAAATTAGCACAGCGTCAAAACTAGAACTGTAGTCAGTCCCAAAGAAGGATGTTTTCATCAGCCTTCCGTACAAAGGTGACTCTCAGAGTGCAATCCTTAAGCAGAGACTTAAAGCTGCTGTTAGAAGGACTTATTATGCAGCCAGGGTTCGAGTAATCGAAACCACGAAGCCCCTTATATTCCCCCAAACACCCACAGCATGTAAACGATAATGTCACATCCCATTGTATCTACCAATTCAAATGTACGTGTGGTGACACATACATAGGGAGGACTAATAGATCCATGAAATTAAGGGCCTCGGAACATATTCCAAAGTGGCTTCAGAAGCAAATTAAATCATCTGAACCTATAAATGTTGGTAGCAAACGTCCAAGCTCTTCGATCGCTAAACATATAGTTGAGACAGGTCACAAGATTGATGTGGCTACTTCCTTTACACCTATCTACAAAACATGTTGGGAAGGGATCCTGAAATTTGTTGAAGCCTCAGCTATAAGAAAGTTGAATCCACCTTTATGTATTCATAAACAATTTATTGTCACATTAAATCTTCCTTGGTAAATTCAACTATTGAAAAACCAAGTTCCATGTACCATTACTTTTTCGCTCTATTCATTTCCATTGTTATTCAGCGTTTAAATCAGCCTTCCTACCTGATCCCTTTTCATTTTCTCATCCCTTATCTTCATGAGTTTTCAATATAAATACGTATGACAAGTGTGTGTGTGATTAGATAGTTCGAAATGTGTTGCACAAATACATTACACGGTTCATACAATTTACGTCTTCTTATTGTTTTATCGAAGTTTATAAAGAGAACTAATTGCTTTAAATATAAAGTTATCTTGGTATTAAAGTTTTCCCTGAAGCCTCTGATACATTTTATACTGTCATCTTGATTTTCTATCCATCTTTAGTTATCACCGTATTTTACAGAAACAAGTATGTTAAATCATGATTACTTTAACTAAAAAGCATAGACCTACTTCTCTTGCGAACACTTCCATTACAAAATCGAAAGAATTTTTCGTCGTGAAAGTATTTCACCAGAATTGAGAATTAAAATTCTTTTTTTACCTTATTCTAACTCACAAATATTAATTGTCTTAATGGTGTTGTACATACTTCTATGACAGATTTCAATGAAACCAGACTTTCTTGTGGATAAGTACACCATAAGTGGCAATGTAGGATGGAAAAGGGTCCTGATATTTTATGTCATTACAGATATTGATGATTATTTCGATGACTAAATGATTGTTTATTACCATAAATGGATTTATCTCTTATAACAATACACTTTGATGGCCATAAACGCCGCAACCAATCACTTTGTGTATATATATATATATATATATATATATATATAATTATTTTTCCCTTGGGTTCCTAGTGGAACATAGGGCTTCACTAGCACGTCTCCATTCCACCCTCTTCTCTGCGGTCTTTTCAACCTGACTCTATCACTGCCCATAAGTATTCATTTCTTCCCCTATGTCACCCTCACTTCGGACACCCAACTCATCGTTTCACATTTGGATTCCACTCGAGAATCTCGCCTGGTGCGTGTCATCCCCAGTTGGCCTTCTCAGTGTATGCCTAATCCATCTGCACTTTCTTCCTCTGCACACAACTGTTAGGCGATGGGTTCTTGGTTGGTACGTTGCCAACCAACCAGCCAGCCAGCCAGAGCTCCTTGTTGCTTATTCTTATTATGCTCACCATCTGATCTCCATCTTCAGTATCTAGTGAGGGTAGGTGGCAGCTGTTGATGAATGTGTGTAATTTGTTGGAAATGCTTTTCGTGATGTCCCAAGCCCCTCAGCCATTACTTAGAACCACTGACTTGATTGAATTGGTGTTGAAAATTCGGATCTTGCTTACCCTTTATGCTGAGCGCAGTGCACAATATCTCCACACTGGTTTTAGGTTAATGAAAGCCTTTCTTCTCTTCCCGATCCTGGCTAGCTTTTACGTCTTCGTCTCTGCCACCACCTGTAGTTGATTGAAACAGTGCTGTCTAGATAGGTGAAAGAGGCTACTTCCTTCAAGTTTCTTCCGTTGGTGGTGATTGGAGCTTCTTGTTGTTGTTTTCGGTGGTGGTGTTGTTGGTTGGGTATTTTCATCACCTGTACCTCTGTTTTCTCTACGTTCACTTGAAGTCCCATCTTCGCTGCCCTGCCCAGCCTCTTCTGTCAACTTGTTAGTTTTCGCCTGTACATCTTCGAGTTTGTGTGACATCAGACACAAGTCATCGGTGGCGAGATCCAAATCTTCTAGGTTCTTTTCCACAGTCCAGCGTTTCCCCCTTTTATCATTCCTCACTGTTTGTTGTATGATCCAGTCCACTACAATCAGGAATATCATAGGTGATAGTAGGTGGTAGCCTTGTTTTACTCCTGTCTTCACTTCAAAAGCATCACTGAGCTCCCCGTTGTGAATCACTTGGCATGTGGCGTCTTCATATGG
Source organism: Heterobilharzia americana (assembly GCA_944470555.2). NCBI lineage: Eukaryota > Metazoa > Platyhelminthes > Trematoda > Strigeidida > Schistosomatidae > Heterobilharzia > Heterobilharzia americana. The sequence goes on along the minus strand of OX104132.1, from coordinate 10,802,348 downwards.
TTGTTGAATGAGATTGATAAAGGTTTGTGGCAGTAAAATTGTGATGTTGAAACAGTTACCTGCCAAATTACTTCTTGGCCGACGCTGTCGAAGGCATACATATATATCAAGTCATCTTGCTAACCGTCTTCCAAAACAAAATAAGGTCGTACAGTCTGTAAACATGTAAACTTGTCTTTATCCCTTACGAGGTAAACTATACTAGATATTCTTACGTCTAAGAACACGTTGATGATGAATTTAAAATTATAAAAATCCTAGATGAAGATAAGAATAAACTTAGAAGTCAGCGGAGTCTGTTGCGTTGGCGGATACTCATTGATGACAACGGGTTACAATCAAACTATACCACGAATCGACACAACTGAGGAAATATAAACAATTAGTTTGTAAACTTGTAGCTGAATAGTTGTACACTCAAAGCATGAACTGAATGTGCTATGCTCGGTACTTCACAGTATGTTACTTTATCATCTGTAAACTAAGATGAAACAGCTGTCTAGTACCCTAAGTTTTTCAACAGTTTTCAACTGATTCCAATGAGTGATGAGAACTACCATGAATTTTACCCCACTTTGTGAAGAACCTCATGATTGTATGTTCTAACTAAATTCAAATCTTAGATCGCCTACTATTTATCAGTTACTTTTAACAACCTTCAGCTATTAAGAAAGACATTAAAGTGAAGTATGCTATCAAACCAGTGTATTGTTATATTCTCAAATAGGAAGCTGAACAGATTACAAGTTTGTATTACATCTCAACTTCTGACAAGCCTCATAATCCATACTGAAAGGTCTAATATCTGGTTGAATTTTTAACTAGCCAGCTTACTGAGTATGATATCTAGATGTTAGTTGATTGGAAGCAATCGGCAGGAAGGCATGAACCCAGGTTTCGTGCTTGTTGGCACTCGTCAGCAAGGCATATCTGCAACCTCAACGAAACTAATGTCCTACCTAAGATTCGAACCCGTGTCACCCACTGTTGTTGTCAGCGACTTTACCACTGAGCTATTCGGGCTGCGATAGACTCCCTGTAGGACTGGGTTAAAACCAACCAACTAACATCTACTAATGTGTACCGCGATGCTGAACCTCCTAGCTTGGTGGCCGTATTGCAAAAATGATCGATGGATTTCGGTCTGCACTCAGGACTAGACAACATGAAATTGGTCCCTCTCCCGTGACCAGCCTATACAAGTATGACTTCAATGAAGTTTTTTTGAAGTCATAGATCACAGTTATTGGTTCGTGATATTTAAAATAAAAGTCTCATGAAGGGAGAAGGATTAGATAACTTTGATTTGGACAGCTGAATCTGCAAACCTGTTAGTCTAGGTCATGGGTCAAGCGCAGTTAGATTATGAGAATGACTGAGAGTTTTTCCTGTTAACCTTCTTATTTAATTCTTCACTCAAACGTTAAGTAACTTAGTCAACAAACGGCTTTTAATCCTTTTAACGTAGATCATAGGGATCAGTCTTTTCCTGAGAACGTTTCTTATCAATAAGATACATTTTTACTCCGAACCACATTTGGTCATTTAAAATCAGCTGAGATAGTACCAACTAAATGAAAATTTCTAAGCTCAACTCTTTAATTCACCCAAGTACTAATAATCAACGCTTACTCCAAAGTTTCCAACTTGAAATGGAATGTGAACAGTCAAGCGTTCTGAATCAGCAGTTAAATACTTGTAGACAGTCATTAGTCAGTCAAATTGTCAACCATTTCAGTTTGTTGAATAGATTTTCTTTCTGACGTCACTCTACACTACTTCTATGTTGTAGCAGTATGTTTCAAACTACTAGCTGTTATTATTTATTGATACTTACCTCAGTGGTCTGGTGATAACGCTGTGGCGTTTAAAGCAATAATGGGAACAACATCACTCACTGGTGTGCAGCTGATGAGCTCCGAACAGGACGAAACAGGTCCCCTAGATTTCACTGTTAGCCATCACCAACCAAATTATAACATACTAACTAGTATTTGGAAGTCTATTTTTCATGTAAGCATATAAAAAAATCAAGATAAAAGATGCTTGGATAGAATTATCTAGAAAATGTTTAGTTCTAGTAAACCATGTACACTGTTTACATGTTATTAGAACAGTGATGCTTTAAGTAATGGCTTAACTCAATCAAGTGAAATAATCTACTCCATTGTACAGACTTACTGTAATACTGAAAGGAGACATTAGGATTAGACTATAGCGTTAATGCCAAGCTTTTCGAGTTTATATAAATTTCCCATCAATATATTTATTGTCTATAAAGGAAATAAGAAAATCAAGTGGATGGGAAACAAACTAAACACTAGGTGATACATTAGAATATACAAGTGTAGTAAGTATCTCAGCATAACTATGTATGCTGAAGTACAAATAAACTGTAGAATATAACGCTTGACTAACACTATTCCTCAGGGAAAAACAATCACTTAGGAAAAAGTTAGCTGGTATAACATAAGGGAATAATGTTCACACTGAGTGCATCAAACTTGTTCTCAAATTAAGCATTTTAGATTAATTTAATAATACATACTTATAATAGCATCATATGCAATGGAAACATTACCGTATAACTTATTTACACAGGAGTTATTCAGTGTATAGTACGTCACATCAACTGATGCCAAAACTCAAGTTACAAATAGTGATGCATCCTTAAGTTCATCTCACTGAAGTGGATTTCTTTGAAATCAACAACATGATCTTCAAATACAACTATTCCTTCAGTTCATAGCAACTTTTGATGAAATAATCAGCTTTAGGACCTTAACTGAGTAGTTCCTAGCGGAAACCTTGTTTATGCAACTGATAAGACCATTGAAAAATTATTCATGTGTAAGAAATGTCAACGCAATTAAAAATCCCCATTTATGTCAAAAATATATTACTGTATAGGGCTCATTAGTGACTTGCTTCCAGATGGATATCAGGAAGCTCTAATGAGAAGCCATGACATGTGGGGTCAACCAGTCAGAAGTGAAGTGGATGCTAACTGAAGACCTTGGGTGACAGTCACGCTATGTTGTGAATTGACAGAAGTAGGAAAATATGAACCACTGGAAACCGACCCAGTGGCTGAATGGTTAACGCGTTCGACATGAAACCTGAAGGTCCTGAGTTCGATCCCTGCACACTGGGGTCGTGTTTGCGTACTGCTGAGGAGTTCCATACTAGTTGGACGAAACAGCTAGCTGTTCAGTGCTCCCAGATCTTCAGTGGTTCCCCAACTGATGTCAGTCCATGATGAATACTACTTCTAAAATAAGAGTAAGAGTTTGGCACTATGGTAGAGTATAATTCCATATTAGATTTCTGATTGAATACAGCAAGCACACACTGATACAGCTTTATTTACTGGAAAACATTTCGAGTAGAAATTATTTATCCTCATATTCATGCGAGCAATAAATTCTGCTCATATCGTCACCCAGTAAACAATACTGTACTGTGCTATGTAGAATAATGTGAAAATTCGACAGTCAGGTGAAGAGCCATAGCTTCATGAACAAACGAAGAATAAATGTTCCAAAGTTGTTATACCCTTGTTTTAACGGTTTGGAAAATGTACTGTTTCGAACCTCGGTTTTGGCTTCCAATTGAGTCCTGTGACCAGTGAATTGAGTGAGTCGCTCAGCACTAGTCCTGACTAGAATTATTTTCTGAGTTACTATGTTCGAGTTCCTCTACAGCCGTCAACGTCACTTTGGTTGATTCGGAGAGAAGCCAAAGTTAGACTGTACAGTTATTTTGTGTACAGGACCCTAGGGACTGTTGGAATGGCCAATCAGGTTTCGATATTTCGGCTAGGAAGTTAAGTTTTTATAAAAAAAGAACCGTAATTGGTTTTCTTAACAGTTACTAGGCTATCCTTTAAAATGTTAATAATGGATCATGGCTAGCATTGGAATCTAGGATGCACATTTTGTCCTAGATGTATCTGCCTACCACTGAGTGATGTTGTTCCCATTGGGATTCGGACTCGAGAGTGATCACTTCAAACGTGAGTGCATTATCCACTACACCACCGAGCCACGATAGCCACTTCTTGTGAGACGGGTATAGTTTTTAGTATAATTGTTTTTATATGATACCGTCGTTGATTGGACCTAACTGATCAGTCTCTGTTGACATATGGGCTCCAGTGCAGATGCCTCGATATTGCCTGTGTTTTAATTATGTATAGTAATGATGGGTAGTGGTTAGCAGTGGAATCCAGGATGCGCATATACGTAATACTTAACTGATTTACCACTTCCATCAATTTTATCACCGCCTTCTGAGTTAAATGCATTCTATGAACCATTCCATATATTACGTAATCTACTGTATCATCATTCATGCTTCAGTTGTTATCACTATCACAAATCCCTGTCATCATCATATATAGTGTTTAGTTTTCCCCACGGGATATAATTTTTCAAATATCACACATATATACGATTGTACAACTCGAAAATAAACTCGTTGAAAAGAGTCTCTTCGCTGAATATCTTGTTCTACATGATATCGGTTGCTCTTCAGTGACCTATCAGTGAACCTATTGGCACTCATCAACAAACAGTATCCAAAACCTAGAAGTAATCAATAACTTTTGAGATAGGTGATCGATCATATGTTACCTAGTCAGAAAGTTAATGACCTCGTGATGAGAACGCTTAGGTTGCTACTTGCAAGCTAATTGCTTCTTAGCACTCATGGTTGACTGAAATTATTTGATAAAGTCTACAATATGTTAATCAACCTAATTCCTGATAGCCTGCAATGCAGAACACCTAAAGGGTAGACTTCTTGAAACCTTCCTTATTTTTGAAGAGTAGAAAACATGGAAATAAAAGAATCAAGAGGTTAAATGCCCTGGTTGATTAAATGAGTCAATAATCGTTAACAGGTGATTGAACTAAACATTTCTGTATTTCTCTGACACAAAGCACAGTTCTGTCACTTAATGTCATGAATTCATTAGCAGTCATTAAATAATAAGCATATGAACTGAAATAATCTGCCTACAGGCTTTTATGAATAAAATATTATCTATTTTACTTCAAATGAGATAATGAAATGACGTTCAGTCTTCAATAGGCTTGTGATCTTAGCCAGAATATATAAAGGCATTCAAATGTATGCTCAACCAGACGTTGGTATTCATAACAATGATGAGGCGAATATTCTTCTTCTTGTACATTGTATCCATAGTGTGGATGAAAATTAACACATCTGTTGGTAAGTGGTCAAGATTTTAGTGCATTTCATTCTACCATTTCTATAATTTTATCCTTGATTCAGCTGTCATAATCTTTTCAGCTATATTTATGTCTTGCTACCTAGAATGCATAGGAAAACTCTTCATGTAAATAGCATCTTTGAGATGATTCTTAATAACTTGAAACCACTGAACTAAAGTGCTTTTTAATATGAGGGAAAAATTCTGAAGAAGCAAACTATCTGCTGAGTTGAATGACAAACTAAACCAGAACCTTGAACTTAGTACTGTCATTTATACCTTCGAATTTTTTGTCATATGTCTCGTACAATTCAGAAATTTCATTTAAGTACTGGTACTAAAGTTTCTGCTCACTGTGTTTGATGATGTGATTCCAAGTCATCAAGTGAGAATAGGTTCTATCAAAACCTCAGGTATACCTTCTTGATGAGTATCAGCGAGCGCAAAAGTGACAACCATAGATTCCCACTAACAGCTACGAACTAATTAACATTCGAGTGTTCTCTACTTCAGTACTGACATCAATCTCGGTTCTTCATTGTTCCGTAAACATAGTTTGAAGAGGCATTCTTATTATTGCTGGTTATCCCCCTATAGATCATTGCTCTTGCCACTAAGCCAAGTCTCTTCTATGAGAACTGTTGATTTTTCGTGGCTACCGAAACGTCATTATGTGGGACAAGCATCTAACCAACGACCCTCTACTTAAGAGTGGATTGTGTGAACTACGTTTTACTTGGAAATCCTACATTTTTCCTAAAGATAGTGACCAGATTTTACTCAATACTGGATAGCATATAAACTTGTTCGTCAGTTGGTTGAATGAAATCTGTAGGAAAGCCTATTCGACATAGATTTTATGGTTGTTGACATTCATCAGGAGAGCGTATCTGCAACTTCAAGGGAGCTAATTTTCCCCTTTGAGATTTGAACTAATTGCTCCCAATGTGGTAGTCAGCGATGTAACCAAAGAGCTATTCGGACAGCTACTGACCTCCTTTAGGACTGAATTAGATACATAAAATGATTAGACAAAATGATGTTGGTCTCTTTCCAGTAATCAATCAATGTAAACGTGAGCTTACTTCAAGTGGATATCGATAGCAGGAAAAAAGGTTAAGCGTTTGAGTAGTAGTAGTAGTAGTATTAGTTCAGTCATTGTATTTTAAATGCGTCGTTTAAAAAATTATTCATGTTTAACAGTCAAAAGTATACCTAAGTAAACCTTATTATATTAGTGGAATAAAATGCACCAAATCAGGATGTGTTACCTTAAATAGACCACAGAATGATAACTTTGGAAGTTACTTGATATATAAGACATCGAAAACTTAGGCACTGTATACCGTTAAAAGATGAAAACTCGTCTAACGAAAGTATCTAGCTATAAAACTTTTTCAGAGCATATCTCATAAACCAACAGGATACCGCTTGTGGAATAACAAAGCAAAAAGGAGGAAAAGGAAATCAATTTGTCAGAATTTAGTTACTTCTCAAGTTGGTTTTCATAATGGACTGACTACAGTTGGAGGGAGATTGGAAACCTAGGAGCACTGGACAACTGTTTCGTCCTGGTATCGGACTCCTTAACAATGTGCATCCATGACTACGACAGGATCCCGCCTGGGACCTTCAGGTTACGTGGCCTTGAGGAAAAAGTACTAAGTGATGACATTGGGTGATGATCGCGTTATGTCCTGAACTGACAGAAGTTGAAAATATGGATCGATCCAATGGTTCAGTAATAAAGTGCTGGCCATGGAAATCGAAGGTTCTGAATTCGACCCCTAGTGGGGTGGGCTCATGAGTGAACAGTGTTGAGGAGTCCCATGCTAGAACGAAGCAGGTGCCCAGTGCTCCCAGAAATCCGATGTTCCTTCAACTGACACGTCATTCCATGATGAATACCACCTTGAGAAATCACTTTAGTAAATAACTACTAATTAACTAATTTATAACTTCGTAAAATAATCTCCACTTCTCTTTACAGATGGCTTTCAATGTAAAAAGCTTGGTGAATGGTGCAGTAAAACTGTGTTCACTAGATGTTGTGATAATCTAGTCTGCAAATTGACCGGCGATAATAAATGCGTTAAATGTCTTGACTTTGGAGATACATGTATAAGCAGTAGTGAATGTTGTCATGGAAAGTGTAGACTATTTACCTGCAAAAATATACAATAAACAGCGTGTTCTCTTTACTGTTCTAATAATAAATACCATTAGCTTGAATAGACTTATTCATTTCGAAGATTCTGATCAGGTAAAGACATTTCGATGACAACTTTTAGATTCAGCTGCATCTAGTCAGCTATAGGTGTACGCACAAAATGCTGTGCGATTATTATTATTATTTATAATTTTCCCTTTGGGTTCCTAGTGGAACATAGGGATTCAGTTGCACGCCTCCACTCCACTCTCTTCTCTGCAATATTTTCAACCTGGCTCCACCACTACCCATAAGCTCTCATTTCTTCCTCACACCATCTCCTCCATGTCACTCTCGCCTCGGACACCAAACTCGTCGTTTCCCATCTGGGTTCCAATCTATATTCAGGCCCGACGCGTGATGTCCCAAGTCGGCCTTCTCAGAGCGTGCCCAATCCATCTCCACTTCCTTCAAGTGCATATTTGTTGAGTGATAGGTTCGATGTTAGCCAGCCAGCCAGAGTTCCTTCTTGCTTATTATTTCTGGTCATCTCATCTGATGTTCAGTATGGAGTTAGGATAGGTGGCAGTTGTTGATGAATGTTTGTAGTTTCTTGGAGATGCTTTACATGACGCGCCAAGTATCTCAATCATCATATAGAAGCACTGACTTGACTGAATTGGTGTTGAAAATCCGGATCTTGTTCACGCTTTATGCTGAGTGCAGTGCAGTAGATCTCCACACTGATTTCGGATAAATGAAGGGAGGCCTGTCTTGCTGTCTTTCCAATCCTGGCTAGTTTTGACGTCCTCATCTGTGTGGCCGCCGTCTGTAATTGAGATGATGCTGGCGAGGTAGGTGGGTAGGTGAAAGAAACAACTTCCTTTAGGTTTATCCCGTTCATGGTGATTGGTGCTTGTTGTTATTGTTAGGTCTCTTCATCACCTCTACCTCTGTCTTCTCTACATTCACATGGAGTAACGTCTTCGCTCCTCTGCCTATTCTGTCAACCTGTTGGTTTTTGACTGTATATCTTCGAGTTTGTGAGACACTAGACATAAATCATCAGCGGTGAAATACAAATCTTCTCCTAGGCTTTTTTCATAGCATCGGTCAAACAACGTATGCCCATCTTCTCACAGCTCCTCAAGGTTTGTTGCATGATTCAGTCCACTACAATCAGGAATATCATGGGTGATGGTAGATAGCAACCTCGTCCTACTCCAGTCTTCACCTCAAAAGCATCACTGAGCTTCGCATTGTGAATCACTCGGCATGTGGTGTCTTCATATAATTGTTCAATGAGATTGATAAAGATTTGTGGTATTCCGTAGTGTTGAAGCAGCCGCCTGCCAAATTACTTGTCAGTCGACGCTGTTGAAGGCCTTTACAAAGCTGATGAAGTTGAGGTTGAGTTGAGATGAGTTGACCGCCATTCTACACTCTGTTCTATGATGATGCGTAGCGTCGCCTTGCAATTTGGTCCGCACATGATTTGTACTTCCTGAAGCCTCCCCGTTCCGGTTGTAGTTTTCAATCCGGTGCATTCCTTAGTTTCTCCAGGATGATGCGGCTTAATATTTTGGTTGCTCAGGATGGATAGGAGCATGATTCCTCACCAGATTTGAATGAAATAATGATTAATAATGTCAGTCACGCTATATTCAACTTAAGTAGTAACATGCTCGATACGTACAATCCACAAAAAAATCGAAATTCAATGGTAGATAACGTTTGCTTATTAGTTTATTTTTCAATTCTATGCGGAAACTTCATTCGTCAGAATTGCTTTTCTAATAACCTCCCCGTTGATAAATTTCTTTTAGCAACCCAAAAAGAATTAAGATCATACTTCCTGAAGTGTCATCATTTGAAATATTTCCTAAGAATAGTCGAACATGAAAACGATATTAGCCTTTCTATTTGCTCAATGGCAATGAGGAATCAGGTATTCGTAATGAATACATCGTTTTCAAATGTACAATACTACTTCCATTTTGAACAAAACATTATGTTGACGGTATCTACAGCATAGCAATTGCAGAGACAACTAAAAAAAGGCCACTCTAGTGTTTCTACTTTATTTTTCTATGAAAAACACTAAATATGATTGAAGTCCTAGGTAAAAGATTTAAGAGAATGTAATTACATTAAAGACCTGTCAAAAATGCATCAATTTAGTGAAATCTCAATGTTAAATGTCTCAGGGTACTATTATCAACCTTAAGTAAAAGTGACCTTATCATTCTACAATGAAACAGAACTGTATCCTGCAGTGGATTCAGTTCAACTTCGGATAAATGAGCACATATGTCCCTTGATTCCATTGTATTCCACCTACCTTGCTTAAAATACCTTAGAAAAATTGATTTTTTGAGCAGTTTGTTACATTGTAAGCATGAATTTTTAGCTCAGAAGGATTTCTGAAAGAAGCTATACTCGTCACAAGAAGACGACAAACAAATTTATCCTAATAAGCAAAAAAAAATTGATGTTATATCGATCTTAGTGACTAGCAGAGGAATCCAGAAGGAGCGTTTCACCCTATTTGGCACTCGTTAGCTGGATGTTTAAAGTTTCACGCCATTTTATTTGACATTTTACAAGGTTGAAAGGTGAGTACAATATCTAAGTATCAAAGGAGTATGATAGGTCATTTATAGTACTATGAAGTAGGTGCCGAGAAACTGACTACAGAAACTACTCCACCTAAAAATGTTGGATGATTCGCTAGTTACCTTTTTTATGTTCATGTTCTTTTAACAGTAGTAAGCTTGAAGAAAGGAGGCGCATATATACATGAATTTGGATAATGTAATTAGAAGACGTAGATTATTATACATTCCGAACATTATACATTATACATACATTATACATTTCTAACAATCTGATCACACATTTACTTGTTAAGGCATTATATATGAAAACTGGAAGTGGGGAAGGACACATATATGACATAAAGGAATTCAATAATAAGAAAGATAATGAGAAGAATAAAAGATAAGACTTGAAGACAATCTTGGTAATACGATAAAATAAGCATTACCAAGGTAGGCTTAATGTAAGGACAAACTGTTTTTGCACACACAATCGGGGGTTAAATTTATTTAAGGCTAGCGCCCCAACAAACTTAAGTATACGCCCCTGACAGTTTCGGTACAAAATTGTAAAGGCTGTCTTGATATCAATTCTGTGACTCTTATCAATGATATGTTTTGCAATGGATGATGATGGTTGTCTGCCATCTGCGCTTATCAATGTTTGTGAATCCAGCTGCTTTCGTAGCCACTTTGGAACATGTTCCCCTACCCTCAAGTGCATATCACGATTCGTCCTCCCCATGTATGTTTGTCCACACACACACACACACACATGTAAATTTATAAACGCAATGGGATGTGACACAATCGTTTATACAGCGTTGAGGTCTAGGTAGTAGCAGGTGTTTGGTCTTCTCAACTATGATAAGCTTAGCTGCATAGTACATTTTGCTAACAGCAGACCTTAACCTTCGTTTTAATATTATGCTATTAGATTCTCCTCTGTATGGCAACGCGATGTAAACGCATTTCTTCGAAACAGAGCACAGATCAGGTTTGAATCCTCGCTGATTTTTGCAGCTGTTTATGAACTTCAATGGATATCCATTTTCCACTAATGCTTCCGTTAGTATTTTGATATCATCATCCATTGAGTCCTCCGTACAAATACGTTCGATCCTTTTAAATAGACAAATTACCAAACCTCGCTTGTATTGGGTTGGACAAAAGGCAGGGGAACATATTCCAAAGTGGCTACGAAAGCAGCTGGATTCACAAACATTGATAAGCGCAGATGGCAGACAACCATCATCATCCATTGCAAAACATATCATTGATAAGAGTCACAGAATTGATATCAAGACAGCCTTTACAATTTTGTACCGAAACTGTCAGGGGCGTATACTTAAGTTTGTTGAGGCGCTAGCCATAAATAAATTTAACCCCCGATTGTGTGTGCAAAAACAGTTTGTCCTTACATTAGGCCTACCTTGGTAATGCTTATTTTATCGTATTATCAAGATTGTCTTCAAGTCTTATCTTTTATTCTTCTCATTATCTTTCTTATTATTGAATTCCTTTATGTCATATATGTGTCCTTCCCCCACTTCCAGTTTTCATATATAATGCCTTAACAAGTAAATGTGTGATCAGATTGTTAGAAATGTATAGCGCTAATACATCACATTTTTCAGATAATCTACGTCTTCTAAGTACATTATACTCACGAAGTCATATTGCTATATCCCCCTAATTTTTCACAGCTTTACCTTCTGTTTTGCCCATGACTTAATCTACGTACCTGTTTTCACACCGTTGCTAGTTTTTCTTCTTTCTCCCCTCAAGGTTGAACTCTCATTGGTTGTTAGCTATTTTTACCTACATATGGGTTTAGTGTTGTCAAGATCATTTAGAAATGTATATATTTAACAGTCCTGTCAACTATGCTGACTGTTGCTGAGACGGTAAAAGGCTATCTGTCAACGGTCTGTCTTCTCTTGTTATCTTCGTGCGTGAGATTGTATTGTTGTGGTTATGGTTGACGTTCTGACTGCCTTAGAGTTGAATCGTTGCGCGTAAAGTTCGTATCATACGTAGTCTGCTAAGCTTGCATAATGCGCAAACTGTTCGGTCGTACAACCGGTCATAGCAGGATGCTAGAATATTTTAAGTGTAAACGATTCTGTTTCTATTTTTACGTCAATAGCGAAGGAAATGGAAACACACTTCTTCTAAAAGATACCACTTGAATTTATTGATAAGCTTGTAATTCTCCGTTGTTTTTATTGGATCGAAATGTTCGACCTCTATTGGCATATGGACTCATATGACAATGCCTCGATACTGCCTGAAAGTTAATTATGTTAATTTGGTCGGTTGTAGCTAGCAGAGGAATCCAGGATGCACGTCTCGTACTACTTGAGACTCGTCAGCTGGGTGTGCATGCACTCCAGTCATTGATGTTGTTCCCACCGAGACTCGTACCTCATACTCATCGCTTCAAAGCCAGCGGTCGAACAATTCAATGCAATTAAACAACAGGAAACTACAAGCTTTTTAATGAATAGTAATAAATAATACCCGTTGTACAAGAAGTGGTTATCGTTCCTCCATGACATAGTGGATAACTCCTTGGCGTTTGAAGCGATGGGTATGAAGCTCGAGTCTCAGTAGGGACAACATCTAGCCGACGAGTATCGAATGGGACGAAACGTGCTTCCTGGATTCCTCTGCTGGCCACAGCCAACCAAGCCAATATTTTTACCTACATGTAGATTTAGTGTTTCTCAAGATCATTTAGGAATGCACATATTCAGCATGGCTGTCAACCATATTGACTCTCAGTCAACGATCTGTCTTCTCTCCTTCTCTTTGCGCTTCGGTAGTATTGTTGTTGAGTTGGTTGACGTTCTAATTTGCATTAAAGTCGATTCCTTGCGCGTTAGGTTCGTACTGTTCGTAGTCTGATAGGTTCGCATCGCTCGTAGATTGTTAGGTTGTACTACCGGTCATATACTGATACGTTTCATACTCTTATAGGACATACAGTTTCAAAACAGCTGTGAACATAAAAACAACAATCAAAAATTGAATACTAAGCCTAAACTAATTCATCACCAGTTATCTTATCATTCTGTCTGGTGATACAACTGTTTGCATATGTGCTTGTGAGGTAAGATTTCATTTGGTAAATGTTTCAGCTTCATGAAAGAGTTGTGCTAGATGGGAAGCAATATATCCAAGAGACAATAGATCTACCCCAGAAAGAAAAACCATAAATGAAGTTAGAATCAACCCAATCATAAGGAATAAGTTGAATAAAGTCTCAGAGAACAAATCAAAAAAGTAGAATAGCATAAAATAGGACAAAACGGATCCATATTTCCATGATTCGATGGAACAGAGAAGGTTCATAAAATAAATGTTCCTCTCCCAGTAATTTTTTCACTCTCAGAAACATCAACATACTATTTATCAAAGTACTTACCTGAAAAATTGAGTCATCTTATCAGCAAACCAGCCAACTCAATCAACCAAATAACCTAGTTTCCAAACAAAACCAGAAATATCAAAATTTGTTGAAACCAAACCATGATCTCTTTTAACATAGATAGACAACAAGCTTACAAAAAAGCCTTTTTAAGGACTCTGTAAACAACGATGATCTGTAAGCTTATACTTATAACAAAATGCTAGAAGTATTGGATCTAATACGTCGTTGCTCATCCGAGTACTTTCAGAGAGAGATATATGGCTAAACGATAAAGACTATAATGAGATCACTGATCTCAGGGGTCACTTCACAAGCAGTAGTGCAATCTCTGGAGTTAACAATCCTCATCATCATCAGACCAAAATTATGAGTGCAATACTTGGATGACAGATTTGTCTGGTCTAGTTAAAATGGCCATGAACCTACCTAGAAGGAAATCAATGATAGTTTCAGAGGAGTGGAATTCCTGAAAGATGAAGTAAATAACGGAGGAGTGGAATTATTAAATATCCCGGTTATAGAAAGTGATAATGAACATCTTGAGACTCATATGTACTCATAACAGCTGGGTCCTCAGCAGGAACGGAAACAATTCTTGTGTTTAGAACAGCAGACACTTTGCCTTACAATAGAAGAAAAAGGCTTCGTAAAATAGTTGTTCAAGGTGTTCTTACTCAATGGCGTTTCGAGAAACTTCATCCTTAAACATCTTTCCATGCAAATTAACCAAAGTCCCCGATTGCCATGCACTGGAATAACCATAAGCACACATTTTACTGAGTGGCTAAGAAATACTTAAAAGTGCGAACTCATTAGCGGTTTAAGAATTTTCGGAGACATGCCACTCAAACAAATTAGCAAGAAATCGATATATCAACGTTGATGCAATATGTGAATGTATTCAAAACCAGCAAATAATAGAAATCATCCTATCCAAATACCAGGAAACCTTTAACACAACCAAAGAAGAATTCACCAATCAATTCGATCAACGTAAATGACGCTGAACTAACCAAACTGTTATACCTAATGCATTAATACAAAAGTAATCCCACAATCCAGTATAATCTAATCATCCAGCATTGGCAAAGAAAACCCCTTCAGTGGGGGCAAATAGACCAGTTAATGCAAAATCATCCCCTTCTAAAGCAAATGAGTTGATAATCAGTACAAAACAACTTCCATCACTTCAGTCAAAGAAAAGTTTCAACCAATCGAAAGAAAGTGACCTCAGTATATTACTAGCAGATAACAGAAGTCAACTGATCACCTAGTTGCATATCTCACTTTGAGAAAACTAACGGCCGGAAATCGACTAGTCAGGTTCACTATACACCCATACACTCCCTGAGCGACCATTCAGGTTACCATTAGGGTAATTAACCGAATAAAAATGTCTATAGATATCCAATTACCGAATTTCCTTGTGAAGTGAAGGTATTATAGATGGTGATTTCTAGAGTGATCTTGAAATGTTTGTCAACTAATCTGTGAACTTAGAAAATACATCACTCTAGGCATCCATAGCCTAAGCAACAAATATTCACTGCAAAAAACGACACTTATTGCTTTCATGAAGGAAATACTGGGAGTATTTGTCATTAGACTTTCAGTAGTAACGTTTCGAACTGAAATATGAAACAAACTTTTCTTTACTCAAGTGACTCACTAAAATTGAAATGCTACCATAGCAAGTATCATAATATACCTTAGATCAGCTCAGAATATGAATAATGAAGTACAATAACAACTGAGCGGATGAAAAGCAAGTTAAATATGGATCTTGTAAATAATCTGTACATTATTTAGTCATTTCAAAACGAGCTATTCCATACAAATCAGCTAAAATGGTGGTGCATATAAAATGTGTCTAGGCCATCTCTAACTTGCTGCCTTTCAAAATCAGTATAACAACGTGAGTGATTTTTGATTATTCATGTTGCTATCACCCATGATATTCCTGATTGTAGTGGACTGGATCATACAACAAACAGTGAGGAGCGAGAAGAGGAGGATACGCTGGAAAAGAACCTAGAAGATTTGGATTTCGCCACTGATGACTTGTGTCTGATGTCGCACAAACTCGAAGATCTACAAGCGAAAACTAACGAGTTGACAGAAGAGGCGAGGTAGGGCAGTGAAGATGGGACTTCAAGTGAATATAGAGAAGAGGGAGGGGATGAGGATACCCAAACACCACCACCACCACCACCAACAACAACAACAAGAAGCTCCAATCACCACCAACGGGAGAAACTTGAAGGAAGTAGTCTCTTTCACCTACACCTATCTAGGCATGGCAGCATCGTTTCAATTACAGGTGGCACAGGCACAGACGAGGACGTGAAAGTCAGCCAGGATCGGAAAGGCATCAAGACAGGCGTTCATTAACCTGAAACCAGTGTGAAGATCTTCTGCATTCAGCATGTGGAATAAGATTCTTATTTTCAACACAAATTCAGTCAAGTCAGTGATTCTTTATGGCTCAGAGACTTTGCGCGTTACGAAAGGGATTTCCAACAATCTACAGACATTCATCAACAGCTGCCTACGCTGGCTCGTTACTGAAAATCAGATGTTCAGAAAGAATAAGCAACAGAGAACTCTGGCTGGCTGGCTAGCAGCGAACTAACGAAGCAAGAAGCTATCACTCAACAAATATGCACTTGAAAGAAGTTGAGATGGATTAGATATGCACTGAGAATGTGGATTGGGGACATCACGCATCAGGCGAGGA
The DNA here is from genome assembly GCA_944470555.2 of Heterobilharzia americana. NCBI lineage: Eukaryota > Metazoa > Platyhelminthes > Trematoda > Strigeidida > Schistosomatidae > Heterobilharzia > Heterobilharzia americana. The sequence continues at coordinate 10,786,193 of OX104132.1, read as the reverse complement.
TGTCGAGTGGAATCCAAATGGGAAACGACGAGTTGGGTGTTTGAGGTGAGGGTGACATGGAGGAAATGGTGCGCTGAGGAAATGAGAGCTTGTAGGCAATTGTGGAGTCAGGTTGAAAATATTGCAGAGAAGAGAGTGGAATGGAGGTGTGCTACTAAAGCGCTATGTTCCATTAGGAACCCAAGGGACAAATAATAAATAATAATAAGGTATAAATATTATTGATAAATAACGTTTTTACACAAAAGTTACATTTTAGTACTTATTCAGAACTTCGAAATGTAAAATACAAGCCGTAGAAGGGCATATTATCAAATATCATCCACTCACCTTTAGAACTTTATCACAGAAGGTTTACATACCCGGAAGGTTCATTTCAGATTCAGTCTGACATTATCATACTCTTTTTTCATACTTGGTTAGTTTACAGAGTCAAAATTACAGATTACAGGTTGGTGTTAATCACTGACTGACATACCAAACTGAAACCAGGATATAAATCCCACAAACCTCTGAAAATAAGAGAATATACATACACAACCCAACTTGTTTGTCGCGACGCCTCAAAATTACTCATCAAAGCGTAAATCATATTTTCTAACTAGCTGAGTAACTTTTATTCCGAGCATTTAAGGTCTTCATGTTATAGATGTTAGAAATCAACCGACGCTAGACTTAGAATCTATGTTTCTCAGTTCTTCGTACTCATCACCATGGCATATTTAAAACCATGATTAAACCGGTGGTAACTCGATGATTCAAGCATGCTTTCAACAGAGACTTGACCACTCAGATTTTGCATAGGACTGGACAGCGAATGAACTAGTCATCAGTGAGCAACCTGTTAAACTGTCTATTATTCAGTGCCCAACACAGTGGGATTCCTGTTGATCACCTCCGAGATACTGTGCATTGCACTACTAAATCACCTCACTTAGTAAATACGTAGCAAATTGATCGACAGAATTCAATCAGTAGTGAGCATTGTTAAGTCACCCACTCACTGAAAACCGATATATATATAGAAGTCTTCAAGTTCATCAGCTTAAATTCATATAATGTTCATAATAGAACGAATGATACAACAAACTTTAAATGTGATTTATACACCTGTCATAAATATAAGGAGGTAATTGGCTAGTCAATGTAAATATAATCAAATCATATTCATGTGATTTTGATATTTGAACTGTTTACTCTATGAGTATACTCTAGTAGGTAATGACAATAACATTTGATAAAAATAATGATATATAAACTGGAACATTTGCTTAAGAATTGAGTTTATAATTGCTTATATACTAACTATTCTCATGTATGATCAAATTATAAATTGTAATAAATGTTAGTAATTATAAATAATGTGTATATGTTACAATTCATTTATTTCATTTTTATTACTGTTTATTATTCAATATGTAAATCAAATGTCCTGAACATTAATTGTTTCACACTCCATGTTTACGTGTACGCTAAGAATATACAAGCATATATGATAGAGTACAACCTTATTCATATAAAAGTTAAAATATTTTTTTAAAATAGATGCATAATTCACTGAAGTTCAATGTAAATAAAGTGAATGAATGAAATAGTGATATTTTAATGCACAGATAGAGTCTAATGAAAACTATGTTTACATCAAAAATCATTGTAGTTATAATTCCCCATGATAATTGAAATCTATAACTTTACTTAGTAGAGCTGATTATCAGAGTGGTTTAAACATCTAAGATACTTTTGATAACCATTTGTTTATATACTGGGTGATGAATGCAGATGAAATGAAAATGTTGACTATGGCCAGATTTGAACCAGTGACTACTGGGTTTCTGACCCAGTTCTACGAGACCTTGTAGCTCATTACGTAGAGCATTCAACTGGAAGCCCAATGGTCACTGGTTCAAATACCGTTCTGGTTCAAGTTTTTATACTAACCTTCAATCATCATACAGTATCAATACCAGTCTGCCAAACCCCGGCTATCGTAAGTAATCAAAATGATAAATAATATCAAGCTGAAACTTATCGCTTTAAAGCTTCTTACTTACTTATTTTCTATACAACTTTAAGAACGAGAAGAAGATGCAGCAGCCAGAACTGGTTAAAACAGTCATTCAGTAATTTCCGTCTTTCATCCGTTTTTGCTATGACAAAATCAACTTTTTACATAAATCTTTAGTCTTTCAATTATTGTTATTTGTCCCTTGGGTTCCAGGTGGAACATAAGGCTTCAGTAGCATGTCTGCATTTCACTCGCTTCTTGGCAGTCTTTTCAACCTGGCTCCACCACTGCCTGCAAACTTTCATTTCTTCCTCCCTCACTTGATCTCCTCCATGTCGCCCTCGCCTCGGACGCCCAGCTAGTCGTTTCCATTTGGATTTCACTCAACAGCCTGGCCTGATGCGTGATGTCTCCAACCGGTCTTCTCAGTGCATGTCCAATCCAATTCATCTCCACTTTCTCCTACATATTTGTTGAGCGATATGTTCTTGGTTGGTTCGTTGCCAGTCAGCCAGAGTTCTCTGTTGCTTATTATTTCTGACCATCTGATCTTTAGTAACGAGTGAGCGTAGGTGGCAGTTGTTGATGAATACCTGTAGTTTGATGTAAGCGGTTTTCGTGAAGCGCCAAGTTTCTGAACCATATAGCAGCACTGACTTACTTGATTGGATTAGTATTGAAAATCTTTTTAATCTTTCAATTGGCATCACTTTAATTTCTCGTTGTTCTACTGGATTAAATTGATCAACCTTAGTTGGCAAACAGGCCCCAATAGGTATCCCTTAATATTAAAGAGTACTATGGCCAGAATACAGGTACATCGAGACATCCGCATAGGATCCCTTATTCCAATAGAGACTGATCAATTCTGTCCAATCAACGATGATATAATACAAGCAATCAGTATTTTATAGTTTACATGCTGATTAGCTCTAGAATCCCGGATGCACGTTTCGTCCTATTTAGGACAAGTTAACTGGATGCACCTGCACCACAGTAAGTGAGGCTATTTCTACTGAAACTTGAACCCAGAGCTCACTGCTTCACTTTTTATCCTTATAATATGATGAATATTTATTCAACATCTAGGCATCAGCGTAGAAGCTCATCTGCCAACAGAGGTCGAGCAGTGCGCTCCACTACAACGACGGAAAATTACAAGAATCAATAAGTAATAAAGACATATATTCACTGCACAAAGTGTGGCTATCTCACTTCGGTGGCCTAGTGGAAAAAGCTTTGGCGTTTGAAAATATCAATACTGTATTCCAGCCAAAGTGAGAACACCACCTTCATTCACCAAGCTGACGAGTACCGAAGAGGACGAAACACGTATCCTGAAACGTACTATTATCCATAAAGTTACTTCTCTTCTATTTCTTCGATAGATATTTGTTGCCAAACTGGATCACAAGCATCATTAAGATACGCTTAGCTTTCATGCCCGTTCAGCTGAGAAAGGTCGACAGTCAAAAAAATTTCCAAACGATTTCAACATTTACTTCACTAGTTACCAGACCGTCCGAAGACCGGATAAACAGGGAAGGTTGTGGAGGCAGAGAGCTGGCAACCCTACACCGGAAAATCAATCCAGTCGCTAAAGAAACTTCAAAGCACAAACAAAATACAAAACACAAACAAACTTATTCATCACCGGAATCCCAGAGACAAAATCATGCCGGTTGGTGAAAGCATTCGCAAAGCCAATCGGCCGATGTGTCTTCTCTCCCTCGATGAAAGCGAAAGTAAACATGGGGACATGCAATGTCAGCATCATGTTTCAACCTACCAAGGATGCTCAGATTGTGAAAGAGATGAGGAGGTGTAGCATGTGAGTGCTCGCAATCTGCAAGGAATCTGCAGATGGAATGGAAGTGGACTCTACAAACTGTCAACTGGAGAGGAGTCAATAATCTACTCAGATATTGTCACCCAGATAACAACCACGAGCACAGCACACTGAGATTTGCAGTGGCCATCATGATTTCCCCAAGATCATCGAAGGCTCACTCTCATGCTGTGGGAACCAATCTACTCCTACAGGATCAGGATCAGGATCAGGATCAGGATGATGACAGCATGACTCAAGTCGAAAGGAAGGGAAGTCACAATCATTCAGTGCTACACGCCAACAAATAATGCAGATGAAGAGAAGAAGGAGGAATTCTATAGACAAATGCAATCAGTACTAGACAAGACCACACCCCAGATGGCGACATCAAAATCCATCCTGGTTGGTGGGGTGACATGAATGCCAAACTGAGAGCAGACAACACACGAAGACAACTCATCATGGGTGGAGAAGCACTTGGTGAAATGAATGAGAATGGAGAACTGTTTGCAGACTGATGCGCATTCAGTTGTTTGGTGATTGGAGGCGAGGCGGTGTGTACAAGGATACACAAGGATATTCACAGGGGGAGCGACATAAATTTCACCAGATGGATACATTCCACTAAAAATCAGATCGACTTCACCTCAATGTGAGTGAAGTGGAGATGCAGCCAGTCTACTGGACACAAGATGAGATGAAGGAGGGGAGGAGATGTAGCTGGTTCATACAATTCACTATCCAGTGCAAGCAACCTACCTACAAAATCAAGTTGACAGCCTTGGGAGTAGTTGGTGATAGATGACCACAGTTGAAGTTCATCACCCAGAATAGGAAGTGAACTGAAGGACGAAACTAGAAAGCACATGTTCACGTGGTCAGCCATCAGAACAAAATGGGAGATATTGAGCAACATCCCTGAAGAAACCTATGTGAAAGAACACTGAAACTCTTTGAAGGCTATGTGGAAGGAAACCTGCATAACTGTATTGGGAAGGAAGAAGAGGTAAAACGAGGGCTGGAATGGAACTCAACGGGTACATGGAAGGTGATAGAGGGGGGAGAGGAAGATGATGAAGGAGAAAATGAACCAGTGCTGTGCAGAGCAGGGACGAACAACGAAAAGAGTAACTGAACACAAGCTATAAGACACTACTCTGGATAAAGAAGTGAAGAAGAATGCGTGGAAAGACAAAAGACACTTCTACGAAACAGGCTGCTGGTAGGAGAGACAGAGACCTGTCAACATTATATCAAATAACCAGGTTACTTACTATCTGTTAGGGAAGAGATGAACGCAGGCGAAACCAATGAAAGATAGTGAAGGAAAGCTAGTTAACAAAGAGGAGAAACAAAGGAAACAGTGTGCTGATCACTTCAAAATGCTCTTGAGTCGACCACCACCGAACATGCTGGCTGGCTGGCTTAAGGAAGAACAAATCACGTGATGACCGAATTACAACCCTACTCAGTGCATCATCATAGAACAGAGCGTAGAATGGCAGTCAACTCAACTCAACACAACTCAACTCAACCTTAACTTCATCTACTTTGAAAAGGCCTTCAACAGCGTCAACCGACAAGTAATTTGGAAACTGCTGCAACACTATAGTTTTTAGTGCCACAAACCTTTACAACCTCATTGAACTATTATATGAAGACACCACATGCCGAGTGATTCACAACGGAAAGCTCAGTGATGCTTTTGAAGTGTAGGCAGAAGTAAGACAAGGTTGCCTAGTATCACCGATGACCTTCCTTATTATGCTGCAATGGATCATGCAACAAAATGTGAGGTGCCGTGAGAAACGGGCGTCCGCTTTTTGACCGATGCGATGAAAACAGCCTAGAAGAAGGTTTGAATTTCACCGATGATAATTTATGTCTAATGACTTGTAGCACTTACTCGATGTACAGGCTAAAACTAACAAGTTGGTGAAAAAGGCAGGGCAGCGAAAAAGGGACTTCAAGTGAATGTAGAGAAGGCAGAAGTGATGAAGATACTCAAACAACACCAACACCAACAACAATAACAACAAGCTCCAATCACCTTCAACATGAGAAATATAAACGAAGTTGTCTCTTTCACCTACTGAACTAGGCAGCATCCATTCAACTACAAGCGGCAGCAAAGATGAGGATGTCAATGCCAGGATCGAAAAGACAGCAAGACAGGCCTTCCTGCATTAATCTGAAATCAGTGTGGAAATTTACTGCACTGCACTGCAGTACAGTGTGAACAACACCACTCACTGGAAGGCAGGTACACCCAGCTGACAAGTCCCAAATAGGACGAAACATGAGTCCTGGATTCCACTACTGGCCAATATCCATTATCACTTGCCAACCACTTCAAAAAATTCCATGCATAAATGACCCTTAATGAATTTAAAAGAGTAAGAATTACAATTGATCCACTTATTACGACAGTAACTTACCAACTGTTAACAACCTCTAGAATATCAAAATGTATAGTTTTACTTAGAATTTAACGTATCTTGAATTACTGTAATTAAAGTGAATATCGGCCAGTGACTAAAATGGACAGAAATAGTATCACCAAAATGGTAAATCATAATGGCTAACTCAGAGAAGGTTAGTAGCTGATAAGAAACCTTCACCGTTTTATACATAATTCAATGAAAGTTTTCATAACCAAAATATCAGCAACAGTAGTAACCAAAAACTTAAAAATACTGTGAGTTAAGTTCAATTACCGTGAAAAAATATCATTTAACGTTTCACTGTGATACAATTTTAACAGAAAGACTTAATATATTTGTTTTTATATGATACCATCGTTGATTGGATCGAATTGATCGGTCTCTATTGGCATATCAGCTCCTATGCGGATGCCTCGATATTACCTGTGTTCTAATTACATTAATGATGGATCATAGCTAGCAATGGAATCCACGATGCGCATTTCATCCTATTTAGGACTCGTCAGCTGGATATACCTGCTTCCCAGTGAGCGATATTGTTCCCACCGGGATTCGGACTCTGGAGCGATCGCTTCAAACCCCAGGGGGTTTTCCACCACATCAAAGACTTAAAAACGGAATTACAATCTATCACAATGTTCAAGTTCCGCTACTATATTAAATTCATTTAGTTGAAAAGTCTATTTGAACAGAAGATGATGGAAATTTATAAGACTGGAGTAATAAATCTCTAAATATGATAAAAGGCAAAAACTAACAAGTTGACAGAAGAGGCTGGGCAAAGCAGCGAAGACGGGACTTCAAGTGAATATAGAGAAGACAGAGGAAGAGGTGATGAAGGCACCGCACCACCACCACCAACAACAACACCAAACTCCAGTCACCATCACCATGAACGGGAGAAACTTAAAGGAAGCAACCTCCTTCACTTATCTAGGAAGCAATGTTTCAACTACAGGCGGCACAGGCACAGACGAGGATGTCAAAGTCAGAATCGGAAAAGTAAGACAGGCATTCATTAGCCTGAAACTAGTGTGTAGATCTACTGCACTGCACTCAGCATGTGGAACAAGATCCGGATTTTCAACACCAATCCAGTCAAGTCAGTGCTTCTGTATGGTTCAGAGACTTGGCGCGTCACGAAAGGTATTTCCAATAAACTAAAGACATTCATCAACAACCGCCACCTACGCTGGCCCGCTACTGAATATCAGATGGCCAGGATAACAAGAATAAGCAACAAGAAGCTCTGGGAACGAACCAACGAAGCAAGAACCTATCTCTCAACAAATATGAAGGAGGAAGTGGAGATGGATTGGGCATGCACTGAGAAGGCCGACTGGGGACATCACGCGTCAGGCCAGGCCCTCGAGTCGAACCCAGATGGGAAGCGACGAGTTGGGCATGCGTGGTGAGGGTGACATGGAGGAGGTCGTGCGAGGAGGAAATGAGAGCTTGTGGGCTGTCGTGGGACCAGGTTGAACAGATCTCAGAGAACAGAGTTCACTGGAGACGTGGTACTGAAGCCCTATGTTCCACTAGGAACCCAAGGGACTAATAATAAAATAATAATCATAAAAATATGATAAAAGATGATGTAATCAGATAACAGTCTAGAAAGGTTACCAAGTCAGACATAGGTTGCTAAGGCCATAGTCATCAAACACTACAATTCCAATTTATATTCAAAGAGAAGCTATATGAAAGTTCTCATCAACGAGCTTTCAAAGTATCATTCTGAGATCGATGCAGAAGCTGTACACTAATTATCCCAACTTTGAACTGTATCTGTTGATGAGAAAAAGGTATGACACTGCGAAAATCTTAATGCTATATTCTTTGAAGACTCTGCATAAATTCAGAAGGAACAGGTGATATTGCATACAAATGGATAGAAGATTTATTTATTTAAATATTTATTTCCATATCAAGCTGGTACTTATCACGAACTGACATGAGTTGGAGAACCATTGAAAACCTGGAGCACTGGGTAGGTCTTTTGCTATTGGTCATGGGTTCAAATCCCATTTCACTTATCGAGGCTTAGGCAGCCAGCTGGTATCATTACTCCTCACACATTAGATCTGGCTCAGTGTCTACTGTATGAATGTGCATAAGGTTTCAAAGTTGGTTTCGTTTTGTTTTCTTTCGCTTCATCATAGCACTCCTTAGTAGTGCGCATTCACGACCCCCAACAAGGGATAAACCTGGAACTTTCAGGTGTTATGATAAACACGTTACCACTGAACCACTGGATCATGATCTTATGGAAAAATTTTACTAATCCTTTCAATTCGCAATAGAGTACGACTTTCACCTCATGGTATCATTGAGTATTTGTCCTCATATCTAACCTTTGTTCCTTACCGATTACAACTTCACATTAGAACTTCGAGCCATTAGTGAACACTAGATGTCAATTCAAGTTGATATTCATCATTTACCTCCAAACCAAACCTTACTAAATCTAATGTTGTATTACTAGGCAACAGGCAATTGTCCAGCGTCAATTCCCTCACCAACAACATATTTAGGATAATATGTCCTACATGTAACAGGAAGGTTTTGATTTCAACAGTAGCGTGATTATATTTTAATTTTTTAAGATACAGAACATTTAGTCAGTTAGAAGATTTAATTACCACATATCATTCGATTTTTTAAAGTTTACAGAATGAAAATAAATGTGATAAGCTGTGTGGATGGTGAGTAAATAGATCCCTGCTGGTGGGGTCGTGGGTGCTCACTGCTGAGGAGTCCCACACTAGGATGAAACAGCTGTCCAGTGCTCCCAGGTTTCCTTTGTTCCTCTAATTGATGTCAGTCTACGATGAATAACAACTTGAAATAGACAGTACAGAAAAAATGGTTAGTAATAACCACTGTCACGTGAATGAGTATAGTAGACTTTATCTCCAACTTATAGGTAACTTCTAGGTGAACCTAATATCATATTCTTCAGCATTGTGGATGAAGTCATCTATTCACTAGTATTCATACTGAACTTCTTATCTTAAAAATTTGATTTTTCATGAATAATTGGATCACCTGACAAAAGAAATAGTCCTTAGTGTGTGTGTGTGTGTGTGTCATGCTTCTTTTCAGCACTAATCGTAAAGTCAGTTAGACTGTACAACAATGAAAAGTTGAAAATAAACATTTAAGAAATCAAGATTATATATTTTTACCTTTAATGTACATCTCTTTCTCAAAATAAAAAATCTTTTGCAATACAGAAAACAAAATTTAGGCTGTAATTATCATTCTGTTTAAGGTAATAATAACCGAATTAATGCTGATAAGAAGAAAACATTCAAACCCAATCAAATTATATGCTGTCAATCATTTAGTAATAATTATTCATACAATCTTATCATTAGAATATTTAGCGTATTTAATAAATATTTGTAACCGTTCTTAACCAGTTATTTGTTTAACTAAATCTTTCACAGGATCTGTGCATTTGAACCAACTACACGTTTTTGAACAACATTCACTACTACGCCAACAGAATGATCCAGCTGATAGGCATAATTTACACTTCCCATTGAATGGTGAATCTAATTCACATGACAAAGGATCACAGCATTGGACGAATACAGTTTTAGAACAGTCAGCATTAAGACCAATGCAATCACCTAAAAAAAACACATAAATAGTATATATTATTCTTGCAATATGATAGTTTACAAAATGAAATTATAAACAAACAAAATATCTTGAGAAATAAAGTGGTAGAATGAAGTAATCGATAATTATCCTATTCCACTAAGATGGTTTTACGAGAAGATATGCCAGGGTTAGGTTGGAAGAAGGTTTGAGATGATCAGACTAAAACGTGGTACTAGTCCATGAAGTCTAGCCATGTAGGAAGGTGTAGACTGCCTCGTCCAGGTTCCTGAGACGATAGGAGTCATTGATGGAGGACTCAATGGTGAGAAGGCAAGCAATTAGTTTTAATGTAGCAGATATATTCACTTTTCGATGTCTTCTAAAGCTTGAATGTTTTGAGCTATTTTAATTTTTAGATCCCCTCCTCTGCCATACACTTCTACGTGCTTTGATATCAGTATTTCCTATCTACTTGTTCTCTGTATACTACTGAGAAGCGTGAAAACTTGAGCTGATGGATTTATGCTTTTGTCTTGTTTTCAAATCAACCGTACTGTATTTGATACCATCCCTGATCCGTCCTCGAATGATAGACTTTTCAACGTTTGCGTGTTCTTTTATATCCACGTGATTTTGTTTCTAGGGTGTTGAAGTCATGACAACCGTCTGTAGGACAGAGTTATGTACACAAACTGGTCACCGCTGTTTTGGTGATGTTTTTGAATCTGATCTATCAAGCTTATTATCTAATCAAAAGCTAAGTGATGCACCAATGAAGTGTAGAGTATGTTAATGTTTAATGTTAGGATTCATGTAACAGGGAGGTTTGCATAAAGATATCATGCCTAATCGATTGAATTATATCAGTGTTTATCAGTAAGGGTTAGACGGCTACTCTCTGGAGACCACTCTGTATAAATAAAAGCATGCTTTACACTTCATACACTTTGTTATCCTATTACGATACAGTGAATATTATGAAATTTTGTCTCCCTACTGAACATAACTACGGTCTTTTCATAGGCTTAGATACATATATACAGTTTATTTGAGGTTCATAGAGCGTCATTATATTTTACATGTGTTTATTTGACATAGCACACAGTAATACAGTATTATCAACTTGATGACATTTATAACATATCAAGATAATCATACAATTGTTGACATCTGATTCTTAGAGTCGTATCACCGTGAATTCTTTCTTTGTAGTGGTAACGAAATTTTCAACAACTACAGGATGGGTATTATATCATTTCTATTACATGTGTTTACATTTGTGTCTGACCTTCACACTTCTCAGATCTTAATAAAAAAACCGCATAGACAGAAAGAAGGTGTAGCAATGGGATCACCAGTATCGCTAATCGTAGCACATATATTTATAGATATTTGTGAGCACCTGATTTTAGGAATATTTAATCGTGCTCTCGCGTTACGAAAGGGATTTCCAATAAACTACAGACATTCATCAACAACCGCCACCTACACTGGCTCGTTACTGAAGATCAGATGAGATGGCCAGAATCAGCAACAAGGAACTCTTGCTGGCTGGTGACGAACCAACGAAGCAAGAACCTATCTCTCAACAAATATGCACTGGAAGGAAGTGGAGATGGAGATTGATTGGGCATACACTGAGTAGGCCAACTGAAGACATCACGCGTCAGGCCAGGATATCGAGTTGAACCCAGATGGGAAACGACGAGTCGGGTGTCTGAGGTGAGGGTGACATGGAGGAGATGGTGTGAGGAAGAAATGAGAGCTTGTGGGTAGTCGTGGAGCCAGGTTCAAAAGATTTCAGAGAACAGAGCTCATTGGAGATGTGCTAGTGAAGCCCTATGTTCCATTGGGGACCCAAGGGACAAACAATAATAATAATAATAATAATAATAATAGTAATAATAATATTAATCCTGCCCTCACGAAATAGTAATGAGATGCTTGTTGAAACTGGAACATAGTTAATGTTTTCCCATGCACATAAAGTCAGTAGTACGTGCAATCAAGTTCTCTTACGAGTTGGAAAATGAACAAACAGAGTTATATTTGTCAAACTGTAAAGGGAAACGAAGAACAAATGATGGTTTGGATATTACCGTCTACTGGAAATTGACACATTCTAGCAGGTATCTAAACCTCTAATCATCTAGTCAAATATCAGTTAAAATTGGCTTAGTCAAATGTTTATATAACAGAGTCGGTAAACTTACTGGTAAATCGAAGGACTTAAATACATAAAAGAAACACTACTAACGAATAAGTATCTTCAAGAGTTCTTTAAGAAATTCGTAATAGCTCATCAGGAACCAAATAGTATAGTAGTGATATGAATATTAACGGTAGTACAATTAAAAAATTTTTAAGGCTTCTATTGTCTTACCATTTACAGAAGAGAAATCAGAAACCTTTTGTATAATGTCTAACAAGCATGAAATTAAAGTGGCATAGAAACCTAAACTCACTCAGAAACAAACTCTCTTGACTTAAGGATCCTATTAATTTAATTAAAGAAAATAATTTGATATATCGAATAATGCATAATGATTGTAAAGCCATAGAGTCATAAAGGTCTAGCTAAATATGGAATGATTAACCCAAATAGGATCAATAATTTAGTAAACAACGCGTCTATGGTAATGTATACAATCACATATACAACATATACAACAGAATGGGACTAAGCTCAATATAGTTAAGTGGAGAGAGAGAAAGAGAGAGAGAGGGATTCATTAGTCAATTTTTATTCATTAAATCAACACCAATCAAATGCAATAGGAATGACACAACATCTGTCCTGGAGTTGTGAAAAACTTCATCAACTTCAACAAAAAGCATGAGTTGATACGACTATAAAGTTAAATGTATGCTTACAATAATTTATGCTGAAGATATTATGAAGTAAATAATAATGTGATAGGAAGATATAGGTTATTTGAGAAATGTAATATATTCGCGTAATACATTTTAAACAATCTGGTCATGCATCTACTTATCAAGGTATAAAAATGTCTCAATATTGCAAGCTACGCAGTATTCATATTACACTATCGTATAAAGGGTCATCATACAGGATCATCTGAAGATGAAGGCTTAATTAACTTATTAAAAAAGTTAACTATACAGTCAGCCTAGACAGTATCATAGAGAAAATGAAGACTATGCTTCAAAATAAACATCATCAATACATAGATGATTACATCACCTACCTTTGTGTATATCAGTTTACTTGCATGTACAGTGACAAAGACATTAGGAGGAGCAATTGAAGTATGAAGTCGATAGTGGTGCATAATAATGTTAAATGGAAAGACAATCTCATTCGAAGAGTTTGAAAAATACAGACGATAGACAGACGTCATTGTCTACAGGTAAACACTTCATACAAATAGGTTTAGAGTTGACCTTGAAACAGTCCTAGACGATTATACAGAAATTATCGGGACTGTTTACTTAGGTTTATTGAAGCCTTACGTATATGAAAATTTAAATCACCTTTGTACATTTTTACCTTACTCCAGTCTACTTCAACCTTTAATGAAAAAGGCAAATATATGATCAGATTATTCGAATGTTTTTGAGCAAAATATATATTACATTTCTAAGATAACCTCCATCTTCTTATCACATTATTCAACTTCATTAAAGTGATTTCAAATACTACTGTATCACTCTATGAAATTTCAAGTAAACAAGTGTGATAATTTTAAAATTGGCTAGTGATGGAATTCAATGTTTATTTCGTTATCTTTAAAACCTACGAACCGGTTGTATCTGTATCATTGTTCACATCTCCACTATAAAATACCCAAACAGCATATAACTACATATACGTTTATGTATACATGCAACTGATCTGCCAAAAAAAAACAACCGTAATTAATCTAGTCTCAATTACAGAACACATGAAAATTCTAATGATAAATACCGATTTGAATGGTATCAGATTATAAGTAGTGTCTTACCTTTTACAAAATTCAATGCGCTTGAAAGCAGAATAATTTTAGTTAGAATGAGTAAATGATACTGATTCATTATGACAGTCATTTATCACTTGTATTATCAAATTGAAGGTTATATATATATATATATATATATATATATATATATATATATATATATATATATATATATATATATATATAATATCCTGTGCCACTGACATAAAAAAGTTTGCAAAACACAGCCTAACCTGTCACATGCATGAATATAATTAAATTTACAAATAAATTATTTGTATGATTTGAACGAATGTGGATCATATACAATTTTGGTCAAATAGGCTTTAATTTGTCAGCACGTACAACAGTAGAAACAATCTCACTAAGTAATGTCATACCATGTGTTTAGGTTTAATACTAAGTATCACTAAAATTTTGACAGATAAACTTAACCTTATAAAGGGTCCCATACTAGGATGAAACAGCTGTCCAGTGCTCGCAGGTCTCCTTCGTTCCTCCAACTGATGTCAGTCCACGATAAATAACAACTTATAAAGAATAAACAGAAATACTGTCTCATTAGAATCAATATAGTCTCAGTCAAAGGGATACTTGTAAATAATGAGACCATATCTAAAGGAGAACATGATTTTGTCAGAGCAGTTTACACTATCTGTAACATTGACAAAATGAAAGAAGTCGCGAATTGTATGAAGTGAAACTTACTTTCTTATAAGCTCCAAGATTGTGACTAACCACTGGGTAATACTATGGTACAGTGATCTTGTCATATCGAAAATTGAAACGCTGCAAGGACCCCATGATGGTAAAGGAGCTGAATGGATTCCTCAGTTTTTCCGCGAAGCTGGCGATAGCGAAAACTAAGATCCAGTTTTTAAGAGACTGCTTAGATCGACACGAATATCCCAAGCTGTATATTGGAAATCACTTAGACACAACCACATTCAGACAAACTCAAGGATTCTGAAGCATCCTACACTTAAACATATAGACGAAATTAAATCACGCATTACTGAACTGGAACGAAATATTCACCTCGGAATATATGCAGTCCACAATCTGCAACCAAGTTTACGCCAATCTTTCCAAGAGTATGTCATGGAAGTTTCAGAGAAACAGTGTAATATGACTAAGAATTATTAAACAGTTTGAAAGCAATCACATCTAACGCAGACAGTTTCCAAGTAAACTAGAGAAACATGTTTTCAATTTGTCAAATATTAAATTGTCGACAATTCAAGCAGAAGCATTATCCTTCGGTCCTAAATTTTATATCAAGTTTCCAAGCATCCGCAAACTGCATACACAAATACAATTTGAAAATCTCATTCATGAAACTCATGGCTTGAAACCTACATTTGATGAGCAACTGGAACATTTCAAGTCAGCAGTCCTCGACAGTTGTTACAAGTTTATCAACACAAAGCCAAACAGTCAATCTATATTAACTAAGAAACACTGGGAGGAAGTTGGAGAATTGAAGAACAATGTTGGTGTTGTCTTGATGTATCGCCAAGAATGCATCGACAAAATGTTATCCATCCTCTATGATGAAACAAAATTTATCAAACCCATTGGTGAGAAGAATAAGACGGAACAAAACAACTAACCAACATTCTCCGAAAATTAATGACCGGTTCTTTCATAAATTCCCTACGAACATCTGGGTCAAATATCCCCCGACTGTAGGGACTACCAAAAGTGCACAAAGAAGGCAGACATTTATGACCTATTCTCTATATGACAGGATCACTGTACCATAGTATTACCCAGTGGTTAGTCACAATCTTGGAGCTTATAAGAAAGTAAGTTTCACTTCATACAATTCGCGACTCCTTTCATTTTGTCAATGTTACAGATAGTGTAAACTGCTCTGACAAAATCATGTTCTCCTTTAGATATGGTCTCATTATTTACAAGTATCCCTTTGACTGAGACAATATGTTACATATGTGAATATATCGATTCTAATGGATTGAATATTAGGATACCCACACATTATCTGAAGGAGCTGCTGTTGAGATGAACCTTAAACGTTCAATTTTCCTTCAATAATGAAATGTGTAGACAAAAAGATGGCATAGCTATAGGTTCACCATTGAGACCCTTGCTTGCAGATCTCTTCATGTCAAAGCTAGAGAACACACACCCAAGCAGAATAATCAACCAGTTCGATTTTTATAAGCGATACGTAGATGATACTTTCATCATCTCCAATAGTATGGACAATCTAGAAGATATCCTATCTCAATTTAATAACTATCACCCTTCAATCAGATTCACATTAGAGAAGGAACTTAATTCTAAGATATCCTTCTTAGACGCGCAGTTAAAAAGATGAGGCAATGAATTACTCGAATGATCTATCCACAGAAAATTCACATGGAATGAACAACTCACGAATTTCCATAGTCGGGTGCTTCTATGCACCAAAAGAAATCCAATTCTCTCCTTATGCCATAGGATTCGCACAATCTGCAGTCCGGATACTTCGGAACATTGACTAAATTTTTCGAAAATGATCTGATTGAAAATCAGTATCCTAAACTTTTCATCGCTTTAGCGATGAAATTGAAAGCAAATAACGATTCCACCCCCACGGCTTCTAACAAGCTTCTTTTCATGAGCTTGCAGTTCAGTGGAGACACACCAAGAGATAAATTAATGAACCGTCTGACATCCTCATTGAGAAAGACGTTCTATGCCACCAAACTCAGACTAACTTTCTCCACTTACTCAATGCTTCGATTATGTGCAGAGGATAAGCTAGTTCCGTTGGCCACCTCGATGTGTGTTTATCAATTCACCTGCTCCTATGGAGTAAGGTATATCGGCCGTACTCAGTGTTCGCTTTCCAAGCGCATTTCTGAACACATGCCAGCTTGGTTCTACAATGTGGAAAGGAGAACAGTTCACAGCTCTATTCTAGAACATCTGATCGATTATGACCACCCGATAAGTGCAGAAAACAGCTTAAATGTCATCTATAGAGTTCGCATAAATCTCACGAAAGGTGTACACCAAAAACTGCCTCAAATTGTGGAAGCCATGGCAATTAATATTTTGAAGCCTGAACTCTGTGTTCAAAAGAAATTTGTCCAGTCACTCGAGTCGCAATGGACATAACCTACAAGAACATTTCTACCTTCAAAAACCTCTTCATTCAGATCCTCTCATATATTACATTCCTCCACTTGTATAATTCTAATTTCTCTTTGCATTCACCATGTTACATCATTTGACTTCATAACAAAATATTAGTCCGATCATGGTAAGTCTTCTTCGCATTACTATTTCAAACATTACTTTATTCCCCTTGTAATCTGATTTTCATTAATATCTAAACTCCGATTGAAAATATTTCATATTCCTGTTACAATGTGAATTTTATATATATATATATATATATATATATATATATATATATATATATATATATATATACGCGGTTTTACAGCTTGAGAATGATATCTCTGAAAACAGTAACTCTTCGCTAAACGTCTTTTGTTCTATGACTTGATGGGGACTTTTAAATCATGAAGTAAAAGCAGAAATACTGTTAAATTTAACTCACTATCATATCAAGTCCCTATCTAGGTAGCATCGTTTCAATTACAGGTGGTGGCATAGACGAGGACGTCTAAGCTAGCTAGGATAAGGAACATAGCAAGACAGGCCTCCCTTCATTTATCTGAAATCAGTGGGGAGATCTACTGCACTGCACTGCACTCAGCATAAAGCATGAACAACATTCGCATTCTCAATACCAATTCAGTCAAGTCAGTGCTTCCATGTGATGGTTGAGAGACTTCGCATGTCACGAAAAGGATTTCAAAAGAAGTATAGACATGCATCATCAACAGCTGTCGCGTACACTCACTCGATACTGAAGATCAGATGAGATGGGGAGAATAATGAAAATAAGCAAGAAAGCATCCACTCTGGCTGGCTGGCTGGCTGGCTGGCTGGCTGGCTGGCTGGCTGGCTGGCTGGCTGGCTGGCTGGCTGGCTGGCTGGCTGGCTGGCTGGCTGGCTGGCTGGCTGGCTGGCTGGCTGGCTGGCTGGCTGGCTGGCTGGCTGGTGACGAAACAACGAAGCAAATATGCACTGGAAGGAGGTGGAGATGGATTGGGCACGCTCTGAGAAGGCCAACTGGGGACATCACGCATCAGGCCAGAATATAGAGTGGAACCCAGATGGGAAGCAACGGGTTGGGCGTCCGAGGCTAGAGGGACATGGACGAGATGGTGTGATGAAGAAATGAGAGCTTGTGGGCAGTTTTGGAGCCAGGTTGAAAATATTACAGAGAAGAGAGTGGAGTGGAGGCGTGCAACTGAATCCCTATGTTCCATTAGGAAGCCAAGGGACAAATAATAATAATGACCGCTCACGTAATGGCCGTCGTGACTCAGCAGCTACTAGAAATCACTTTGGCGTTTGAATTGATGGGTACGAGGCTCGAGTCTCAGTAAAAATTACATCACTCACTGCAGTGCAGGTAAATCTAGTTGACGAGTCCCAAATAGGACAAAACACGCGTCAGGCTGCATTCCTCTGCTATGACCACAACCAAATAAATTACCACAATATAATTCCAGACAATATCGAGGTATCTGCACAGGAATCCATCCATATGTTAACAGAGATCGAAAAATTCGATTCAGTAAAACAACTGTGAATTACCTGTATTTCAAGAAATAGTGAAACATCTTAGTCGTCTAATCAGTCCGGAAGGTGGAAATCAGATAGTTTCTATGCACATTATCGATTATTAGAAAGGCATATTTCTAAGCTTTAGAAGAGTCATATTCTAAAATAGGATAGTCAGTGTGCAAATGATTTACAAATTGCTCACTTCACATTGACATTACTCACAACTGAGTAGTTTTTCAACTGCTCAACTTTGGTGTCTACAAAGTTTTCACTATGAAATAGTATCTAACGTCATATTCTCTCAAATATTTCAACATCTATCACTCAATGACAAAGAAAAATAGTTTATCACTAAGGTATTCCTACTATATCTGGTTCCATAACACTTGTAAATGGACGTGTATCGATCATCAAACTTCAACTAATATAACTGTTGTTTCATTGATAATAAACATACATCTTAACGTTTTGCTATGAAACTTAAACTGAATAGATTAAGCCTACTATGCTTCATTTAACAATTTTATAAGTCAGTTTTAGTTTGTCTATTAAATTTGTTACATGGTAAAACAGCATTATTTATTTGATCGCATTTCAAACATAATTTATTGTCCATGCACACAAGATACACGAAATTATTCGGTGAATAATACTGTTTCATTGTATGACACATCTAATAAACAAAGGAAAATAGAATTACAATTTACCTTAGTGCTCATATTTTACCTCCAAATTAGTTTTATATTATTATTATTATTTATTATTATTAGTCCCTTGGGTTCCTAGTGGAACATAGGGCTTCACTAGCACGTCTCCAGTACACTCTGTTCTCTGAGATCTTTTGAACCTGGTTCCACGACAGCCCACAACCTCTCATTTCTTCTTCACACGACCTCCTCCATGTCACCCTCACCTCGGACACCCAACTCGTCGCTTCCCATGGGGGTTCGACTCGAGTACCTGGCCTGACGTGTGATGTCCTCAGTCGGCCTTCTCAGTGCATGCCCAATCCATCTCCACTTCCTCCTGCATATTTGTTGGGTGATAGGTTCTTGGTTGCTTCATTCCCAGAGCTCCTTGTTGCTTATTCTCATTATTCTGGCAATCCATCTGATCTTCAGTAGCGAGCCAGCGTAAGCAGTTATTGATGAATGTCTGTAGTTTACTGGAAATCCATTTCGTGACGCGCCAAGTCTCTGAACCATACAGAAGCACTGACTTGACTGGATTGGTGTTGAAAATCCGGATGTTGTTCCACATGCTGAGTGGAGAGCAGATCTCCACACTGTTTTCAGGCTAATGAATGCCTGTCTTGCTTTTCCGATTCTGACTTTGACATCCTCGTCTCTGTCTGTGCCTGTGCCGCCTGTAGTTGAAACAGTGCTTCTTAGATAAGTGAAGGAGGTTACTTCCTTCAAGTTTCTCCCGTTCATGGTGATGGTGATTGGAGTTTCTTGTTGTTGGTGGTGCGGTATCTTCATCACCTCTGTCTTCTCTATATTCACCTGAAGTCCCGTCTTCTCTGCCCTGCCTCTTCTATCAACTTGTTAGTTTTTGCCTGCAGATCTTCAAGTTTGTGTGACATCAGGCACAAGTCATCGGTGGCGAAATCCAAATCTTCTAGGTTCTTTTCCGCAGTCCAGTGTATCCCCCTCTTCTCGCTGCCTACTGTTTGCTGCATGATCCAGTCCAGTTGACCACAATAAGGAATATCATGGGGGATAGTAGGCAACCTTGTCTCACTCCTGTCTCCTGTCTTCACTTCAAAAGCATCACTGAGCTGAGCTTCCCATTGTGAATTACTTGGCTGGTATGTGGCATCTTCATATAGTTGTTGAATGAGGCGGATAAAGGTTTGCGGTACTCCGTAGTAATGAAGCAGTTTCCAAATTACCTCTCGGTCGACGCTGTCAAAGGCCTTCTCAAAGTCGACAAAGTTGAGGTAGAGAGCTGATTGCCATTCTATGCTCTGTTCTATGATGATGCTCAGTGTAGCGTTGCAACTGGGTCTGCACCTCGCCTGTTTAACTAGTTCACTAGTTACTAGCCGGTCCTAAGCCCGGGTAAAGAGGGAAGGTTGGGCATAGGGCTAGCAATCCTACCCCGTAAAACAAATCTAACCGCTAAAGAAACTTCAAAGCACAAACAAAATATAAAAAAATGAAATTAGTTTTATATGTTATATAAAAATTCCTATGATCTATGTATGCATCCATAGAACTCTGATGTAGAAGTAAAGTTTTCAATCGGGATCCGCTAACTTTCAACAGGCCCGATCAAGAGTAGACATTTCCACGCCTGTTGAGAAACAGACTAGAATAAGGTTATTTAACTTCTGGTTCAATGTTGCAAGATGAAATTGTGAAAGGATGGAAAATAAAGGTACTTAGTGTTCACAGTGAACTAGATAAAACCACCTTATCTGAATTTAATTGATTTCAGGCTTTATCAGGCACATATGTTTGCAATTCTACAAAGATATATGATTCCCTGAGGAAAAGCAAGTCACCTTGAGATCTCATGAAATTTTATTAACCTATATGACCATAGTAAAACTGGAAAGCATACATTTACTAGTTTATACAACAATTAGTTTCAGTAAAGGTCCGACTGAAGTTTGTTATGATACCAATCAATGTAGTCATAAATTATTAGTTTCACCTATCCATGACTATTTACTTTCCTACTCTTCATAAATCCCTTCAGTTATGTATAATATTTCGAATCGATGTTAGTATCATCTGTCTGTGGTTAAAAAAAACATATTTTTTTAAGTGAAAACATTAAAACTCCCTCCAGTTCTTCAAGGTTCGTAAAGATGTTGATACAGTTACGTTAGTTAAGCACTAAGTAATCATTAACATAAAATTATCTACTCCCCATTGCTTTCAAAACGGGGTGGACCTCTACTAAGAAGCAAAAATAAGCATAGGTGCTTCACATTTCTGCGCTCTGTATTCAGTACTCGACAGACAGATGCAACTAATGACAATTCGGCATCATCTTTCACCATCCCTTCAGTTATTCAACACAATTCTTTTGACGTCAAGAAATCTTTTTTTCTCTAGTGCTCATACACATATTTGTTGGACAGGTTTTCAAAACAACACCACCTTAAAGAAATAGTCGATTGAACTTTTGAATGTTCCTTTGTCCTTCCTTTTATCAATAACACGCGTTATTATACGTTGATAAATACTGAATGCATTTTAACCTATATAATCTAACAGGTATTCATCTATAACCATAACTCAACTACCGACTTCATTTAGAAATCCACATTGAAAGTAATGCCAGACAAAAGACTCGCCATTCATTAGCTCAATTCACTTTTTATCTTTGTAAACAGATTAACTCAAGAAAGAATAGTTAAAAGGCTGTGTATTGTATTGGTTTATCACTTTCGACCTTGTATGTGCGTTTAAACAGAAAGGTGTAATTTTAAAATCTTTATTCAACTCAAATGATATTCCTCATAAAGAAGAGTGATGGTATGTTTTAAACGAATCTTTTCATTCTTCAGAGGTTGTGTCTAACCCTCTTTCGAATGACTGAATAATGAAAAGTCACCCTTCAAATCATCAGTGAAACTGATTTTCATGCATAGAGTTGGAGTGTATTGTCTTCAATTTCTATATGGAATGCACCGAAGTCTTCTTACGATACTTGTAATTTTGCGTCACTATACGGGGCCGAATCGGTTGATGTATGTTCGCAGATGGGCTTCTGTATAGTTGCCTCCATAATGTTGGATACCAATCCTTCCCACGTACCAAATAGGACAAAACGCGCATCCTGCAATCGTCTGCTAGTCACCAAGATCGATATTGCCCCCAAAATCCCTTTATATATGAAATATCCAGTAAATGAATCAATGCATCTACTGAGATTACCAATAACCAAAGTAAAAGATGCTGTACCACCTTCCTTATCCTTGACTTTTAAATTATTTTTGAATTCAAGTGCTCTAGGAAACTTTCAAAACAACGAGGCTACAATGCTTCGTAGAGATTTACATAAACAGGTTGCTTCTCTAGGCTGAGGGGAAAATTATCTAAGCGATAAATAAGATCAGAACTTCGAAATCATCTTCTGCAGCTATAGGCAGATCAAAAAATACTACTAGCCCGAAACCAACAACCAAAACAGCCATCATCGTTCTGAGTACTCACTCCGTCCTTCCTTCCTTCCTTCCTTCCTTCCTTCCTTACTTACTTACTTACTTACTTACTTACTTACTTTCTTATCTAAGGTAATTAAACTGGAACGCGGTCACATCTTACTAGTATTATCTATTGATTGTGTGAGTGCATTCATGATTGCAGTTCCTTTAGCAACATTTCTTTGTTTACTGATCGAACCTTAGTGTATGATCAATCCATCTTCTATTTTGGTAATCATCAAAATCTTCGTCGTATAAAGAAACATGAAGTGGTCTATTGCATTGTCTCGCTACTAAATACCAACTCAGTTCAGCATAAAATCTTGCCGTCACACCGACAGAAAGTAGAGATAGGCAATAGCTTCACTTCAGAAGTGCGGTGAAAATGGGCTGACAGGTCCCAAAAGGACGAAATAGGCATCCTGAATTCCACTGCTACCCATGATCCATCATTATCATAATTAGAACGCTAGCAATATTGAGGCATCCGGACAGGAGCCAATATGTCAATAGAGACCCATCAATTAGGTTCAATCAACGACTGTATCATATAAAAACAATTATACCAAAAACTATACCCGTCGCACAAGAAGTGGCTATCGTGGCTCGGTGGTGTAGTGGATAACGCCCTGGTGTTTGAAATGATCACTCCCGAGTCCAAATCCCGGTGGGAACAACATCACTCAGTGGGAAGCAGGTACGTCCTGCTGATGAGTCGCAAATAGGACGAAATATTCATCCTAAATTCCACTGCTAGATACTATCCATCATTAACATGATATGAACACCAACTAAAACATGAATTTTGCAACAGCCTATAGATATGATTTATAATTGTTTGTGAACATGTATGATATTTATGTTGCTACCTTTCTGACACTTCTGTCTCTGTGTCTACAAATATTTTAGGCATTCAAATGGTATTGTTCATCTTAGTGAAAATTTTAAATTAATGAATCACATTTTCGTATACCTTCATACAATATTTCTGAATGTCTCACTTTTATAATGAATAACTGGAACTATTACGTTTTTATTTATGTAGCTGAATATAAACAGCCAAAACATTTTCCATAAATTTACCTGAAAATAAAACATTGAATGATATAAATAAATATTACGAATCTGTGTTGATACATTTAAAATATTCGACAAACTCTTCGTTTATATTTATAAATATTGTAATCTGTAATGCTACAGTATGATAAGATTTTAATAATTCAACTGTTAGAATTCAAAACCATGTCTTTGTTTAAATCGAATAAATGTTCAAAGTTCAATTATTTATTTGGTCTGTATTTCACATTTGCTATCATTATGATTTTAAAATAACGTATAGGATGAATCATTAGTCGTCATCAAAGTATTCACAGATGATTATGAAATGCTCACATGAAAAAAACCAATGTAGCCATCTATTCTGCCGTTCTCAGTACTTATGGAAATCGATCGATCAAGTTTCATTGTATTCAGTAATCAAAATGAGGTAATACTGTTGTACACTGTGTTTCAGTGTTAGATATTGGAAGCCTAATGTATGGAAGCTCTACAAACAGTTTTTTGTTTTCAGTTGGTTGGAGGCAATCGGCGGGAAGCCCTGCTTGACCTAGGTTTCGTCCTTTTTTGGCACTTGTCAGAAAGGCGTATCTGCAACCTCGATGGAACTGATATCGCACCTGAGATTCCAACCCACGTCACCTAGTGTTGTAGTCATCGACTTCACCATTGAACTGTTCGGGTAACATGAAATTGGTTGCACTCCCCTGACCAACCAATACTTGTAAGCCAGTCCTACAGGAGGTCAGTCATGGCCCGTCAGCACTCATCAGGCGGGACATCAGTTCCGTCGAGGTTGCAGATACACCTTACTGATGAGTGCCGAAAAGCATGAAACCTAAATCCAGGGCTTCCTGACAATTGCCTCCAACCAACTAACATCTAATAATGTGTACCGCGATGCTGAGCTTCCTAGTTTGATTGCCACATTGTAAATATGATCCATAGAATTCGGTCTGCACTCAGGACTAGACAATATGGAATTGGTTCCACTCCCCTGACTAACCAATACAGTTTTTTGTTTTTGTTGGTACTCATCACCACAGCATACCCGCAACAATGGGGAAATTGGTTTTTATTTGGTGATTACAGCCTACGTCACTTATTGCTGAAGGAGACCTTTTATTAAAATTACACCGAAAAATGGTTGAAGGTAGTATTGTAATGGAGAATCGATATAATTCACATATTCTCTTGTAGCTTGTTAAGATGAATGAGATGAACCATTAACAATAATTTGTAATATTATAAATACGTCAGGCATATTAATCAGAACATTCATATATTCACTATTTGACTGAAAGAATTGTATATGCTCGAATGTTCAATCAATCAATATCAACATAGAACTAGGCATTACTGCGTTACGGTCCGAGTTGCCACACCTCATATCAGTACATCAAGTAGAAAGGTAGTGAGGTGAATGATGAAGATAAGAGAATGCAGTCAAAACAAATATACAGTACGAGAAGAAAAAAAGAGGGATGACAAAATAGTGAGATTCGGTATAGCGTTGTTAAGATGAGGATAATGTGTGTGGGGATACATCTGCGCCACTGACATCTGTTCTCAGCCATGTGACCACCTAGAGTCAGTCTCCAACCACTGGTTCCTCTTGTCCCGCCGACCCCAACTACCTAGTCTGCATTGCTCCCATCCTACATAGCTTAAACCAACAGTCAGAGACTTCATACATTGATTCAATCGGTGACTAGGCATAGGTAATACGTGTCTCAACCATCTCAGTCGATGAAGGTACATAACCTCGTCAACTAACTTACCTCTTCTCCCTAAAACGCTACACCTGACTTCTGTATTACTTACGTGGTGACACCATGGAATACGTCCTATACTACGAAGGCAACGGTGGTCAAACACTTCTCAACCCTTATCATCTCTTTCACGTTCAATGGCCATGTTTCACAGCCATAGAGTAGAATATACCGGGCTACTGTGCTCGCATGTTCAGTAAGAAGAATTTAATCAAGAAACACTACATGACGATGAACGATTCGTAATATGGCTTGCTTCTAATTAGTTTTTCACAGCATATATTTCGAATACATTACACTCACACCCATGCAAATTAAAAGATCCGATTCATCACTTGGAACAACAAAACTGTGTTTATAAGGTAGACTGTAGTGAATGCGATGCCACATACATTGGAGAGACATCACATCAAGTACTAACACGTCTAGCCGAACACGGTATAAGTTCCAAAAAATCACCAAAAAATTCCTATGATCTAGAAAAACTTGAAAAAAGCTCTGCTATCGCGGCTCATGCCCTATATTCAGGTCATAAAATATCATTCGAACAGACAAAAGTTCTGAAAAAAAGATTTTCTTTCTCACAAAGAGCTGGCCATTACAGAAGCTTTGCACATCTGTTCATATCCTTCTTCGGTCAACAGAAGAGATGGGTTAGACATCTCACTAATATGGTATTGATTCTGAATTCACTCTTGTTTGAATACTCTCCGGTGTTATTTCTCTTAATCGTCTTAACCATGAGGAAAAAAGAAAAAGGAAAAAAGAAAAAGAGAAAAGAAAGGAGAAAGAAAGGGAAGAAAAGCGGGAAAAAATGATTGCATTCAAACAGATTGCGTAGTCTTATTACATACACCATTTTCATCTACTATTTTCATCAATTTTACACTACTTTCTGAGTCATATACATTCGATGAACCATAACATAATCTATTTTTAGTAATGATGGACAGTGGCTAGCAGTGGAATCTAGGATGCACATTTCATCCTATTTGAGACTCACTAGTCAGCTGGATGTACCTGCTTCCCATCGAGTGATGTTTTTCCCGCCGGACTTGGGAGCAATTGCTTCAAACGCCAACGCGTTATCCACTACACCACCGAGCCACGATAGCCACTTCTTGTGCAACCGGTATAGGCTTAGTGTTATTGTTAGTATTATACCGTCGTTTATTGAACCGAATTGTTCAGTATCTGTTGGCATATAGGCTCCTATGTGGATGCCTCGATATCGCCTGTCTTTTAACTATGTTTAGTAATGATAGACAGTGGCTAGCAGTGGAATCCAATTGTATTTTTCATAGACGAACTAAAAAAACTTTCCCCACTCTATTTTTGTTCCACAACTGAATAAAGCCTCCCTGACCGTTTTGCTTATTCACTCACCTGTATTACGTTGATCTTTACTCCATATCACTGTTAATGGATGATTGTAAAGGTCATCACTTTCTGTACTAAAAGTTGAATACTAACCTGAAAACTTAATGTCAGATTCACACTCTTGAAAAAGGATCATCCTAGAAAGATCGAAACGTTGAGGAATAATACAAAATATTCGTTTATTTTATTATTTGCTCTAATATACTACACCGGGATTACGCAAGTAAAAATACACTTTATGCAATGTATCTTTAATCCGTCTTAGTTGGTTTATTAGAAATATCACACAGTGAAACAGTAGCATTTACTGCATAATGTTTCGGACACAATTTATTGTCCATATTCATATCAGGTAACTGCACAACTTCGAGACAGTCTTTATATATTCCTAGTTTTCTCTCCTTATCTGTGATGACAAGTGTAGTAGAAGTCTCCATATATCTGGGATAGGTGCAGCATCATTTCCATTGCATGTGTTTGGTGTTGATTCGATGAACAAAGATTCAGTCGGTTATCAACCTCTCCCTCACTCCACTCAACTAAGTTAGTTTTCAAAACTGTCACTTAAAAACTGTAGATGTTAGGCACAATCGTACTCCTAGTATGATTTCCTCGATCGGCAGCTTAGTTCGCTGCATAAGTTCTTTGTCATCTTTAAGCCCATTTCGAAATGCCTCGAGAGCCATGTCAATCGGTATGTTTGTGTAAAGGCTAGTTATGTCAAAACTATTTTTTCACTGTCGTCTAAGTGCATGTCGTCTAACCTATGCTTTAAGTCATAAGAGTTGGTAAGTCGAGACTTTGAGTGATTTCTTATTGGACCTAACACCATTGCTAAATATTTAGACAACTTGTAAGTCGGAGTGTTTCTAAAATCTACTATAGGCCTGATGGGATAACCTGGCTTATGAATCTTAATAGCACCATACATTCTACTGGAATTATTAGTTCTGGGCATTAAATTAAACCACATTGACTCACTTAGAAATGGCTTCATCCGGCGTATTAGATCCCCTGTCGATTTCGAATCCCCCCACCCCATTTCAGTTAAAGTAGGCCTAGTTAAATGCTTAGGTGATAGAGCGAAAAAGCTTACTCGTAGATCGGAAAATCTGAGAGAAGAAATTAGACACATCAAGAATACTCTACGTCTCAATAATTACCCACCAAAATTTATAAATAAATTCATAAGAAATCGAAAGGAAAATATTAGCAGTTGTAGTAGTAGTAATACAGATGTTATTAATAATAATCCCACTACTAGTGGTAATAACAGTGACAGGGTTAAGAGAGAATTCAAAGCCTCTGTTGTGTTACCATACAAGGAAGGCACCTCAGAAGCACTACGAAGAATTCTCAATAAGACTAGCTGCGATTAAAGTGGCATTCAGACCAACAAACTCACTTAGAAACAAGCTTTGTAGGTTAAAAGATCCTATCGATGCAAGTAAGCAAAATAATCTGGTTTACCAGATTCCTTGCAATGATTGTGAGGTCAAGTACAAAGGTCAAAGCAGTCGACCAGGGTCGATCAGTAGATCCTAATAAGATAAGAAATCTAGAGAAAAACTCGGCTATAGCTCTGCATGCAATGACACACAATCACACAGTAGGGTGGGAAAGAGTGACAGTGTTGAAAACTAACTTAGTTGAGTGGAGTGAGGGAGAGGTTGATAACCGACTGAATCTTTGTTCATCGAATCAACACCAAACACATGCAATGGTAATGATGCTGCACCTATCCCAGATATATGAAGACTTCTACTACCCTTGTCATCACAGAGGAGTTGTGGAGTTATGTGATATGAATATGGACAATAAATTGTGTCCGAAACATTATGCAGTAAATGCTACTGTTTCACTGTGTGATATTTCTAATAAACATACTAAAATGGAATTACACTCGACCACAGTGCCCAAATTTTACACTTATATTATCTTTAATCCGATAAACATTATAAACTGGATATACCTTTGAGGAATGTGTATACCTTTAATTTTTGCATAGGAATTTAGTTGTGAACAATGTTTGTAACACTCTAGATTCAATCCACTATTAAGTATAGGTGACTTTTAGATGTAAATGAAGTATATGTATTTGTTCATAGATATTTTTTCAAATGATTAGGCCTTATAACTCAACGAAGTTACAGTTAAAGTATCTAATCGTGTTAAATTTTCAATAGTTTATTCAAACCATAGATTGAAACTGTAATATTTTACCCATGGGAAAATTAGATGATATCAGATAAGTAGTTAACTTTACCACCTAATAATGACAACGGAAAAATATCTTACATTTCATCCAAGTTCAATGATTACTTGTCATACAAATTAAACAAAAAATAATACTTATATATAAAATAATCAGTAGTATTTCATAGGAGTATGAAACGGATGTTACTATGGAGTGCTATTATTTTACAGAAATCCTAGTGTATGTAAAACAATATCCAGTATTAGGATTAAACAGCTATTTTAGTCCACAATGAATATCAACTTGAAATGAATAAGTTCGTTGTAAACTTAAGAAATAAAGTATTATTGTTGCCTATAGTAAAACGTAATGAATATCATTATTAGTAATGCATCTAATGACAACCAGACTAATGAACTCTAATCAGTCTTAAGTCAATAACTGAAAATGTCATGCATTCTTAGTCTATTCTTGTTTTTTTTTCTACAGGCTTGTAAATTAGATGATTCTGATCACTTTCTGTCCTAACTATTAATCGTAAATCATTAGTGTAGGAAACGACAAGACGGAGACGAAGAAAAGAATATTTATTATTGAAATCTTGTAGAATACTCATCAAATATTGTACACTTTCCATTTACACAGTGTCCTTTTAACATATACTACTTATAGTATAATTGTTTTTATATATGATACCGCTGTTGATTGGATTGAATTGATTGGTCTGTATTGGCATATTGGCTCCTGTCTGGATGCCTCTATATTGGCAGTGTTCTAATTATATTAATGATGAATCCCAAATAGAATGAAATGAGCATCCTGGATTCTACTGCTAGCCACGATCTATTGTTAATTAAAATATATAGTCAAATAGGACATCAAATATTTAGCGTATACAGGTCATTGATTAGATGGTTTGTTGTTTAAGTTGAATAATCATGATTAGTCATTACATGTTCACGTTTTGTATTATCATTTAACAAAACAATAAGATGACATTATCTGAATCGTGTAATGTATTTGTGTAAAACACTATTTGTTACGTGTCAATAAAAAATGTAGTCCATTCAGAATGTGTATATGTTATAGAATATGTAATTATTGTTTCCTGTACTTGTTTATTTTCAAAAGATATACTGTTATGATATCATCATGGAATATGGTAAGCTTTACTCTCTTCTAGTGTTGTGGACGCTATTGATCAGAATGGATATAAGTAGTATATTAATGATGGATTGCGGCTAGCAGTGGAATCTAGGATGCACATTTCGTCTTATTTGGGACTCACTGATTAGCTGGATGTACCTGCTTCCCATCGAGTGATGTTGTTCCCACCGGGATTTCAACTCGAGAGCGATTACTTCAAACGCCAATGCGTTATCCACTACACCAACGAGCCACGATAGCCACTTCTTGTGCGACGGGTATAGTTTTAGTGTTATTGCTAATATTACACCGTCGTTGATTGGACCTAATTGATCCGTCTCTATTAGGATATTGCCTGTCTTTTAACTATGTATAGTAATGATGGACAGTGGCTGGAAGTGGAATCCAAATGGGACGAAATGTGCATCCTGGATTCCACTGGTAACCACTGCTCATCATTACTATACATGGTTAAAAGACAGGCAATGTCGAGGCATCTGTATAGGAGCCTATTTGACAACAGAGACTGATCAATTCAGTCCAATCAACGATGGTATCATATAAAAACAAACAAACAATGATACATATTTTAATGTTAACAGAAAATTCAAATATTCTACTGAAGAAGGTGTGATACACTTTGAAAAGTTCAGAAGAATCTTTATTTGAAACATTTAGTCCCTTTCATGAATTTCGGTAGCCTAACTAGAAGACGAAGTTTACTTCAAAAATGTAATGTATTTGTGCAATACATTCTGAACAATCTGATGATACATTTACTTGTCAAGTCAATTTATATTAATCTGAAGTGTAGAAGAACAAATATAACAATTAAGATAATAGGTGATTAAAATTAAGATAGATGAGAACAAACAGGAAATGTCATAGTTGATCCTAATCTTGGTAACAAAATAGAGTTTACTAAGCAAGGTAGGTGAAGTGTAAGAACAAATTGTTTTTGTACACTTAAAGGTGATTTCAATATGTTTATGACTATGACTTCCACAAATCTTAGTATACTTTAGTGATTGTTTTTATATGAAACTTTGAAAGCTGTTTGAACTGTTCCTATATTATGTTTAGCTATAAATGAAAAAGATTGTCTCCCAACTGCGTTTATCAAAG
Source organism: Heterobilharzia americana (assembly GCA_944470555.2). NCBI lineage: Eukaryota > Metazoa > Platyhelminthes > Trematoda > Strigeidida > Schistosomatidae > Heterobilharzia > Heterobilharzia americana. The sequence goes on along the minus strand of OX104132.1, from coordinate 10,754,848 downwards.
TTACAATACTCCATTTGTTTTTGAAACCATTTAGGTACATATTCTCTCATCCTCTACCGTATATGGCTTGATTACTCCTCCTTGTATGTATGTATGACCACACATACATTTAAAATTGGTCAACACAATGGGATGTCACGTAATCTTTGATGGAATGTTTACGTTTTTGGTAAAGCATGTGCTTTGTATTTTCTAAAATGATAAGTTTGGCTGCTTATGTCTCAAAATTATGCTATCCAACTCCCTTCTGTATAGTAGAGTGATATGGGTTCTTTTCATAGGAACCGTTTATAGAGTTGGCTTCGGTGCTACCTGACCTATAAAACAGTTTATAAACTTCAAAGGATATCCATTTTCCATAACTGTTTTGGCCAGTAATTTTGTATCTTCAACTATCGTATCTGATGTACTGATACGATTATTATTATTATTATTATTATTATTATTATTATTATTATTAGTTTTCCTTTGGGTTCCAAGTGGAACACAGGGCTTCAGTAGCACGTCTTCATTTCACTCTCTTCACTCCAGTTTTTTTCAACCAGGATCCACTACTGTCCACAAGCTATCATTTCTTCCTCACACGACCTCCTCCATGTCACCCTTACCTCGGACACCCAACTCGTCGTTTCCCATTTAGCTTACACTCGGGGCCTGGCGCGTGTTGTCCCCGAATAGTTTCCCCAGTGTATGTCCAATCCAATTCATCTCCACTTTCTTCTCTTGCATATCTGTTGGCCGATGAGTTCTTGGTTGGTTCGATACCAGCCAGTTAGCTAGAGTTCCTTGTCGCCTATGCTTTCTGGCCATCTCATCTGACCTTCAGTATGAAGTAAGCATAGGTGGCAGCTGTTGATGAATGTCTGTAGTTTGTTTGAAGTGCTTTTCTTGACGCGTCAAGTTCCTCAACCATCACGGGAGGTACCTGACAACTCTATATCAAATAACGAAAATACTATTTGGGAAGAGATCAAAGCAGATGAAACCAATGAAAGATAGTGAAGGAAACTTTGTTACCACCGAAGAGGAGAAACAAAGGATACGATGGGTTGACCAATTCGGAAAACTCTTGAATCGACCACAACCTGCAACTCGTCCACAAATACCACCAGCAACGGCAGAACTACAAGTGAACACAGGTCCTCCAACCACAGTAGAAGTCCTGAACGCCATAAAGTTGCTGAAATTCGGGAAAGCTGGAGGACCAGATGGAATTCCACCACAAGCACTGAAAACAGACGTAGAAATATCGGTGGATATGCTCACACCACTACTGCAGAAGGTTTGGAAGGAAGGAAAGAAGCAAAGGTACTTCCAAAGAAGGGAGACCTAAGTCTTTGCAGGAACTGGCGCGGAATCATGCTGTTCAGTCGTTGTTTCAGGTTGAAAAGACTGCAGGGAACAGAGTACAATGGAAGCGTGCTACTGAAGCCTTATATTCCACTAGGAAGCCAAGGAAAAAAAAATAAAATGATAGACATTAAGACTTACTGTCATACTGCTTAAATCAGACTCCTGGGAGACGCATAACAACTACGGACTGGACGTCTATATATCTAATCAGCTTTAAATAACGAAGGCCAGCGATAATGCATGAAGCAATAATTAGTTTGAAGAAATCCTTTACAAATTAATACAGTAAAATAACCTCGGATTAAATTGTCTCCTGAAATACATCTAGTAATGGATTAAAGTGTAACTAATCAAATTATTCACAATCTTTTTCATTCCATTTAAAACACTATCATGGTAATATTTATAATTTTCAGTTTTTTTTTTATTTCACTAAACGAAAGTGATTTATCTTCGTTGACAAATAAGCTGGTGGGTAAGATGTCTTGATTCGCCTAGTGTTTCAATCTAATGTTATTTTGGTTGAATCTAGATCTGAGTTTGAACAGTACCATCGAATAGATTGTTGTATATTCTGAATTCTGCTATTAGCTATCAGCAACTTAAAAAGCAGGGTACATTGACCAATACAAACAATGGCTTTCAACACATAAAAGAGGAAAATATTTCAAGGTGAAAGAAAATGCATTAAAAGTTCTATCCTTGAACATTGAATCAATTCCAACTATTCAATCAACCCAATGAATAATTTTAAGATTACCTATCAAATTTGCTTGAACATTTTACGTTTTCCCCGTCTTCAACTTCTAAAAATTAGGAGAAGCCTTGACTATCCATGAACTGAATCCTGTCTGATCTTTGTATTGATTGGTCAGGGGAGTGCAACCAATTTCATGTTGTCTAGTCGTGAGTACAGACTGAATTCTATCCATCAGATTTGCAACGTGGCAACCAAACTAGGAAGCTCAGCATCACGGTGCACATTAGTAGATGTTAGTTGTTTGGAGGCAATCGGCAGGAAGCTCTGCTTGATCTCGGTTTCGTGCTTTTTGGCACTTGTCAGCAAGGCGCATCTGCAACCTAGATGGGACTGATGTCCCACCTGAGATTCGAACCCACATCACCCAGTGTTGTAGTCAGCGACTTCACCACTGAGCTATTCTGGCCGCGACTGACCTCCTGTAGGACTGACTTACATGTATTGATTAATCAGGGGAGTGCAATAAATTTAATGTTGTCTAGTCGTGAGTGCAGACTAAATTCTATCGATCATATTTGCAATGTGGCAACCAAGTCTTGCTGATGAGTCCTTAAAAGCACTAAACCTAGGTCAAGCAGGGCTTCCAGCCGATTGCCTCCAACCAACTAACATATACAGTCTTTGTTTCTGCCTTGGCCTTAATTTGGTCTTAGTTCGTTTTGTTTCACTTTATTCATCCGGCTTCTCCCTCTGTTCGACTAATCGTTTCACTCTTATACTGCCATAATCAGTATCATTTCTTTAAATTTAATAGTTTTTGGGTGTTACTCTATTCATTTAATCTTCCCAATAATTTTATCATATGGAAAGATATTTTCATTTTATTTCGTAGTACTTACATTGCCTAATCCTTCGATCGTTTATTAACCCTACCATGTTTTCACCTATCTGTAATCTATGTACACGCTGTGAACGATTCGAAAATCTTAAGCAATAAGGAAGTTAATGTTGTTGCTCATATTATCTCGTCATTGATTAGAACGAAATGATACCTTTCTATTTGAATATGGGCTCCTGTGCGGATGTCTCAATATTGCCTGTGTTTGAATTACTAATTAGTAGTGATGGATAGTGGATAGTAGTGGAATACAGTATCACAAGCATTTCGTCCTGCTTAGGACTAGTCAGCTGAATGTACGTACCTCTCAGTGAGTGATGTTATCCCCAGAGGGACTTGAATTAGTGACCGATTGCTTCAAACGCCAGAGCGTCATCCATTAGACCACCGGGTCACGATAACCATATCACTCACTGGAAGTCAGGTACATCCTGCTGACAAGTCCCGAATAGTATTAGTTTATTATAAATATATTCGTAAAGAGTATTTTTAAAACATTATATTATTTTGTTATTTGTCCCTAAAGTTCCTAGTGGAATATAGAGTTTCAGTAGCACACCTCCATTGCACTCTCTTCTCTGCAATCTTTTCAACCTGTCTCCACGACTGCCCAGAAGATCACATTTCTTCCTGACACCATCTCCTCCATGTCACCTTCGCCTCGGACACCTAACTCGTCGTTTACCATCTGGGTTCCACTCGGACATTCCATGTCCCCATGTTTACTTTCATTTTCATCGAGAGAAGACACATTGGCCAATTGGCTTCCTGAAGGCTTTCACCAACTGGCATCATTTTGCCTCTCCGATTCCAGCGAGGAATAAATTTGTTTTTATTTTTCATATTATGTTTATACTTTGAAGTTTCCTTAGCGGTTAGATTTGTTTTACGGGTTAGGGTTGCTAGCCCTACGCCCAAACTTCCCTGTTTACCCGGCTTTAGGACCGGCTAGTAACTAGCGTACTAGTTAAACAGGCGAGGTTTTTTAAACAAAATGTTGTTGATTGATGAAGCAAAAAATTTTCGTTGTCAACTGTTTGAAACGTAGAATTATTTTAAGATAAATGAAACTTAAACCATCTGTATCTAAAGACAGGAAAATTCAGCTGTTATTCATGTTTTAAGAATATGTATCAACTTCACTTACATTCGATAATCAATATGATGCTCCTCCTTTGAATTCAGATAGATTTCGACTGGATGAGAAGTCCTGACTGAATAGCTAGTAGTCTGAATGCAAGAAAGCAATAGTAACTTGTCATGAATTCCTATGATAGTCAGGTAAAACAATCACTTGGTGACTGAAGGGAAATATACATCTAGTCAATAGTCGGGTCTCGCAGCTCAACTGGTAGACCACCGACCTGAAAATTAAGTGGTCGCCTGTTTGAATCCTGTAGTGGTACAGATTTTCATTTCACCTTCAATCATCCCCCAGTATTAACGTATTATAAGTAATTTTTTAACCTAAAGTTTGTATACAATGACAAGTTTTTATCTCAGTAATACCTTGTGTAAGATTACCACTCGTAATCACATCAACAGTTGAATAATAATAATAATAATAATAATAATAATAATAATAGTTTTTACCCCTACTTCTTTAGGTTACCCTGGACTGACACATTTAGATAAGTGTACTTCAAAAAATTGTTTGTATGAAGTCATATGTTCTGCTGAGATGCTTAATTAGGTGAATTCTAGCTACTCTTTTCAAGATCTTTTAAGCCACCTAAAGTAAGTATGGAATACGCTAGCTAACTATGTGTTAATATACTTATAATCTTTCGTTGTTTACCGAATCAAATTGTCTGACCTCTGTTGGTATATAGGCTCCTGTACAGAAAATCCAGCTTGACGCGCCTTCCGTCCTATTTGGGTGCATGGTTCCAGTCTCAGGGGGACAGTATCGCTCACTAGGATGCAGTTACATCCAGATGACGAGTCCTAGATAGGAAGAAATGCGTATCAGGGTAGATTTCTCTGCTAAACATGGCCAAGTAAATTATCATAACCAATATCATTTTCATCAGTGAATAAGTTTCGCTTGATGTATCTTCAAGCACTTAGCAAGTATCAATTTAGTCTTCATCGTGAATTATTATGATTTGAAAAACCTTTGAAAGCCTAGTAGCTCTGGACATCTGTTTCGTCATAGTATACGACTCCTGAGCATTGTGCACATATGAAATTGCTAGAAATCAAACCCAATTAATATCAATCCGTAATGAACATCTATTTGAAATCAGTCAATCTCCTCAAATCTTAAAATTGATTTACCTTCCAGTGCTCATTATCACAGTCTGCATCGCAAAGTGTTATCCATGAGGTCACTTGGGCTTGATGGCCACGTCTTTTGCAAGAAAAATTGTTCAATGAGGTCATTATTCTCTTATGACTCAAAGGGAATTTCGAAATATTTTTTTGTATCTCTGGAAGGAAGAGAATAAAATATTATGGATTCATATAATCCTACAAAACCTACTGTTTTATTGCCTTCAATGTCGTGATTCTTTGATCCAAGTTCACAAAGGTATATACTAACTATAAAGTAATATATATTCCAAAGTATATTTACACTGACGAATAAATATCAATTCATGGGACACATTAATGTCAAGTCAAGTTTGTTTAGAAAACTAGAAACATGAAGATTTTCATTGAAGACAATTTTGAATGTCGCATAAGGAATACATAGAAAGATTATTCATCTGATGACTAGTGTAGAAGGATTTAACACTGTAATTTCATAATTTCCAAACTCTGAAAAGAATACGACTTATTTGAGATTTAAAACCCATTTGAATGAATAAGAAAAATATTCTTTTCGACAATTTCTTCAAGTCATACAGTTATATGTCCATATTGTATAATTCCGTGTCAACAATACTAAGATTTCGCTGAATAGCTTAATAGTGAAATTCTCTTCAGAAAAGTCTTGCTTGAACGTTAAGATCTTTCCATGCTGCTTTTGTAACAATATGTTCATGAATTTGTCAAGATAAATATTTTTGAGTAGTATGTTGTGTAAGATCACCAGTTCCACCTTAACTTCATCTTTCGAACATAAACCCTTTATACTGTTACCTAGAATCTTTATCAAATTTTGTTTGAACTGAAGGAGGGAAACGTTCAGAAAATGTGTGTATTGTCCCATCCATATACTTTTCTTCAGAAAATGTCTCTTTATCGACCTGTATGTCCTGCACTGAATATGCTAAGTATCTTTGGTCTGTTCATGTTGCGGGATGGATGTATCATCTATATATGAACATTAAAAAGAAAATCGTTTGGTAGACTGTTCAAGCAAACGTCGGCATAGATCGCTATTAATATTTGAAGTTAACATGAATAGTGCATTTGAGAAATAATTCTTTCAGGATATCTATAGGAAGTCCAACATTTATAAACCTTTTCAACTGTTCACATATATAGTAAACCACGTCCATAAAAAGAACATCACTGAATAGAGAGAGATATTACATCCTATGATATCATAATTTTATTCATGATGGTACCATCTTTAATTTTGTCCATAGATTCAAATATGTCTGTTACACCATGCCTTACTGGATGTTTGTGTAAAGGTTGCAGAACAGTCACCAGTCATTTAAACATCGCTTGATCATTTGGGATTTCATTCCTTTTGCTTATGTTGTCACATTTATCCAGAAGAACTACTTCTGTTCCTTGATCAAGTTTAGTATTTAACAATTTTGAACGATTATGCACTGTAACTCCATTTTAGTTCAGATAAATGATATGTCAAATAGTCAAGTAGTATTTCTTTTTACAGGAGGGAAAGAAAGTCAGGTACAGTTTTTCTTTATCGGTTGGAAACTTCAGGTTTATTTAATTCTTCAAGAAATAAAAAGTTTTCTAGATGTCAAGAAGTTGTATTAGAGGATCAGTTTTTGCTGACTCTTCATTTTACCAATCAAATTAATTTGGTAAAATGTAGAAATTGAGATCCTAGAAGAAAGGGAGAGTTGAAAAAAAAGTGCTTAATCAAGTATTACAATAAACACATACCCCCATTTCATGTAGATATAAGCCATCAAAGGTAAACAGTAAACAATAGAAATTTGTAAAAATTGACAAATCTCTCCAATTACCATATTTATTTCCATTATTATTGTTATTATTTGTCCCTTGGGTTCCTAATGGAACATAGGGCTTCACTAGCACATCTCCAATGCTCTCTGTTCTCTGAAATCTTTTGACCCTGGCTCCACGACAGCCCACAAGCTCTCATTTCTTCCTCACACTATCTCCTCCATGTCACCCTCACCTCAAACACACAACTCGTCGTTTCCCATCTGCGTTCCACTCGATTTCCTGGTCTGACGCATGATGTCTCTAGTCGGCCTTCTCAGTGTATGCCCAATCCATCTCCATCTCCACTTCCTTCCAATGCATATTTGTTTAGTGATAGGTTCTTGCTTCGTTGGTTCGATGCCAGCCAGTCAGCCAGCCAGAGTTCCTTGTTGCTGATTCTTTATGGCCATCTGACGTTCAGTATACAGTGAGCGTTGGCGGCAGACGTTGATGAATGTTTGTAGTTTGCTGGAAATGCTTTTCATGACGCACCAAGTCTCTCAACCATCACATGGAAGCACTGACTTGACAGACGTTGGTGTTGAGATTCCAGATGTTATTCACGCTTTATGTTGAGTGCAGAATATCTCCACACTGATTCCAGGTTAATGAACGCTTGTCTTGCTATCTTTTCGATCCTGGCTGGCTTTGACGTCCTCATCCTTGCCGCCTGTAATTGAAGCAGTGCTGCCTAGGTAGGTGAAAGAGACTACTCCCTTTAAGTTTCTCCAGTTGATGGTGACTGGAGCTTGTTGTTGGTTGAGTATCTTCATCACCTCTGCCCTCTGTCTTCTCTACGTTCACTTGAATTCCCGTCTTCGCTGCCCTGCCCAGCCTCTTCTATCAACTTGTTAGTTTTAGCCTGTACATCTCTGAGTTTGTGTGACATTAAACATAAGTCATTGGTGGCGAAATCCAAATCTTCTAGGTTCTTTTCCGCGGCCCAGTGTATCTCCCTCTTCTTGCTCCTCACCGTTTGTTGCATGATCCAATGCAGTCGACCTTAATGAGGAATATCATGGGTGATAGTATACGGCAGCCTCGTTCTACTCCTCTCTACTGTCTTCACGTCAAAGGCGTCACTGAGCTTCCCATTGTAAATTACTTGACATGTGACGTTTTCATATAGTTATTGAATGACGTTGATAAAGGTTTGTGGTATTCCGTAGTATTGAAGCAGTTTCCAAATTACCTCACGGTTGACGCTGTCGATGAAGTTGAGGTGGGGGGTTTTCACCATATTTATTTTACACGAATATTATTCCTATTGGTTGATTAATGAAATTTTTATACAGCCTATAGATAAGAATCACCTTATAAAACATATTAACACAAGCCTTGTTTACATTCTTTACAGTCTGTTTATTCAATTATACCTATTACAGAATATGTTGGATTCACAGTTAGTACTATCAGTTATACTTGCTTTGTTGGGCCAAATTTTACCAAGTAACGGTAAGATTGAAAATATAGTTAATTTATATATCAGATTATAAAATTCAGTATTTCACAGTTAATATTTTTGTTTTTCCAGTTAATATACTTTTCTGATAATCTCAGTGAATGAATGATTGAAAAATTGACAAGTCACTAATGTCATGCATATTTCGTGATTTCGGTTAACTCAAATACATTTTTAATTCTACGCTATTATTATTATTATTATTATTATTATTATTATTATTATTATTATTATTATTTCATGCGTAATTCAGCCATGAAAGATAACTTAATCTCATCAACAAATAAAACATTTTTATCCATATAAAAGAAGAAATCTGTTGAAAATTCATTAAAAAACTTGTAAAACAAATAAAAGCGAAGTAAATTATCTGACTGATTTGTCTAATGGTGACCAGTTAGTTTTATATAGTCTAATCCTGAGTGCTGACAAAATCCTATTGATCATTTTGTAGTATGATCATTAAGTTTGAAGACTTGAGAAGAAACCCTTAACCTAGGCATGATCAGGATTGATCAATGATAATGTCTGTAAGTGCCCCAAACGATGACATCAATCCCCTTGAAGTTGCAGATACCCCTTATTGATAAGTGCTAACAAATATGAGAATTTGGTTCAAGTGAAACTTTCTGCCAATTACTTTTCACCAACTAATCTTAATTATTTCAAAGGGAAAAGTATTTTCAGTGCTGTAGACGTTTGGATATGGATTAGAAATCACTTTCTCAATGAATCTTCATTTAGTGAATATATATTCAGTCTTTATTCAGCTTACAATCTTTAGAAGCTTATTACTGCCTACCTAATTGCTACTTTGATGCTTTAGTTATAGGATTTATCTCAAATTCTTAAATCAATATGCGTAATTCAAAGATGGTGTAAAGATGTACACCAGTGATAACTGCTTTGATTTACTCAGTTTGATCAAATAATTAGTCATTAAAACGTAAATTTCTCTCACCTATAACATGTTAACAAGCTTTCAGTATGTGATAGTAGATTCTGACTTTCAATGATGTAAATATTATGATAATATAGAATATACACATTGAAACAGATAAAGTATACTCTGTTTTTTATGGGACTGAGGTTAACCATATAGGGTTACGTACAGTGATAAATACTTTGAGAACTAAAGGAGATCAATCTCAAACCAAAATGCTCAGAGGTAATGTTTCTCACTGCACCTCAGTATGATATTGACTTAGATCTTTGATATCCTAGTAGTCCCCTAAACGTTGCACATCCACCATACTATTATTATTATTATTGTTATTTGTCCCTAGGACTTAAATAGCACACCTCTATTCCAATCCCTTCTCTGCAATCTTTTCAACCTGGCTCCTTGACAGCCTACAAGCTCTCATTTCTTCCTCATACCATCGCCTCCATGTCACCCTGGCCTCAGACACTCAACTCGTCGTTTCCCATCTGGGTTCCACTCGATATCTTAGCCTGATGCGTGATGTCTCCGAATGGTCTTCTTAGTGCATGTCCAATCCATCTCCACCTCCTTCCACTGCATATTTGTTGAGTGATAGGTTCTTGCTTCGTTGGTTCGTTGCCTGCCAGCCAGAGTTCCTTCATGCTTATTCTCATTATTCTGGTCACCTCATCTGATGTTCAGAATGGAGTGAGGGTAGGAGGCAGTTGTTGATAAATGTTTGTAGTTTGCTGGAAATGCTTTTCATGACCCACCAAGTCTCTCAACCATCACATGGAAGCACTGACTTGACTGAATTGGTGTTGAGAATGCGGATGTTGTTCATGCTTTATGTTGAGTGCAGAATATCTCCACACTGATTCCAGGTTAGTGAATGCTTGTCTATCTATCTTTTCGATCCTGACTGGCTTTGACGTCCTTGTCTGTGCCACCGCCTGTAGTTGAAACGATGCTGCCTAGGTAGGTAGGTGAAAGAGACTACTTCCTTCAAGTTTCTCCAGTTGATGGTGATTGATGCTTGTTGTTGGTGATGGTGACATTGGTTGAGTATCTTCATCACCTCTGCCTTCTCTACATTCACTTGAAGCAAGTCCCGTCTTCGCTGCCCTGCCCAGCCTCTTCTGTCAACTTGTTAGTTTTTGCCTGTACATCTTCGAGTTTGTGTAACATTAGACATTGAAACAGTAGCTGTCCAGTGGTTTCATGTTTTCAGTAATCATCCAATTAATGTCAGTTTCTCATGAATATCAACTTGTAAAATCACTAAATCCCCACAAACAATCAAATTAAAAAGAAATTTATCTTCCACCAAAATATTCTGATTGGTTCATGAAAAAATTAAGAAAAGACAATACAGCGAAGAAAATCATCTTTATGGTAAATCATTTTCAGAAGCTGTACAATCAAAGTTAATGGTTACAACAAAAAGATATGTTTATCAGTGACTAATAAGTCAGTATTACGTAATGGGAAATTCATAATAGAGTCAGGAAGTGATCTTGTTTAGAAGGTTAGGACAAGGTCATCAAAAACTGACCAGACGATAGAACATCCCCATTATATCATAAAGACAAGAATAGATAATTCAGTGAATGAAACTTTTTCTCGACACTTTCATTTTCTAAAGCTGTACAATAGTATATATATGACAAACAGTCTATTATTTAAACAATAGGGTATAATCGTATCATTAAGCTAGGGTTAAGAAATGAAATTAAGAATGGGTAGTGGTTGCGTAATAATTCTTCAAATAATGGAAATAATGAGAAAAGAAAGGAGTTTGATATGATAAACATTATTGGCAAATGGGAAGTGCGATGATTTAGCATCCACTTGATAGATATAAGAAGCTGAAGAAAGAAACGAGGGTCATAATGAAACTGATGATTGTAATCCAACTAATCATTATGAAATCGAAAAAAATTAGAAGTGTTAAAACCATAAAAAGATACTAGATTGAACACAATTCTTCTTCACTTAGATATCAGGCTGAACTGAATTACCAGTGGTATTGCCGTTCACAACTGTCAAAAGCATTCCCCTGTTAAACTATTCCTTTTGACTCAGTAAATGAAACTGAAGGAGGAGTCTGGTGGAACATTATGTTCAGATTTGACCAGATGTTCAAGAATTAAGCTGTTAGTTGATAAACATTCTCCGCTTAACAAGCTTACAGAATAGTACTCAGGGGCACACCTGGAAAATGTGCGCTTTGTGCGGCTATAATAACTATCTTCATATCATCATCATCATCAATATCAACATAGGACTAGGCATTACTGCGTTACGGTCCGAGTTGTCACAGCTCATATCAGTACATCAAGTAAAAAAGCAGTGGGGTGCAGGATGAAAATAAGAAAATTCATTCACAAGAAATATAAAGCACGAAAAGAGGGAAAGGAAGAATAAGAAAATGGTTAGATTTTGCATAGCGTTAAGATGAAGATAATGTGTGTGGGGATACATCTGCACCACCGACATCGGTTCTCAGCCATGTGATCACCTAGAGTCAGTCTCCAACCACTGGTTAGTCTGTTCCCGCCGACCCTAACCACCCAGTCTGCGTCGTCCTACGTGGCTCAAACCAACAGTTAGAGGCTTAATACATTGGTGCCATGTTTTAGGCTGGCCACCTCGAGCCTTTTTCCAGCCTGAACCTACTTCACCCAACATTGTGTTACGAGACAATTGGTGACTAGTCATAGGTAATACGTGTCCCAAACATCTCAGTCGATGGAGGTACATAACCTCGTCAACTGACTTACCTCTTCTCCCTAAAACTCCACTCCTGACTTCTGTATTACTCACATGGTGACACCAAGGAATACGTCCTATACTACGAAGGCAATGGTGGTCAAACACTTGAATCCTTCTCATATCTTCCACTTTCAATGGCCATGTTTCACAGCCATACAGGAGAACAGACCGGAATGCTGTGCAGTACACGTGACCCTTAATTGACAATCGGATAACACCGTGGTTACATAGGTGGAGTATGTTGTCAAAAGCCAGTTAAGCCTTTTGTATCCCTGCAGAGATTTCATCGGCCACTAACCAGTGCACCAGGGACAATCCTACTTCACTTCCCAGGTATGTGAAGTGGTCTATGCACTCAACCACTTCACTCTCTGTTGTTAGCCATTAGCACCGCCGAAGAACAATCCTGGAGCAACCATTTGCATTTGGGTGGTGAGAAACGCATCCCAAACATTCTCAAATTCCCACTCAAAGTGTTCAGAAGACTCTGCATCTCATCAGTCAGCGTCTTCACCCGGCAGGACTATGTCGTCTGCATATTCTAGGTCTAACGAAAATCGTCCTGTGATAAAGTCGACTTCTGTGTAGACTGATGACGAGAGGAAGACCTCCATAAGAATATCTATGGTGAAATTGTATAGGAATGGAGAGGGTGGGCATCCTTGATGGACACCACTCCATGAGCATAGCTCCCTGGACATCTCACCATAGGCTCTGACACGCCCACAAGAATTCTAATGAAGAGCCTTCAATAAAGCGATGTGTTTACTCGACACGCCTTTCAGTGAGAGACATTGGCATAAGACTTCTCGATCAATGGAGTCGAATGCCGCCTTCAGGTCGCGAAATACAGTTATTGTCGGGCGTCGGTAAGCATGCCTACGTTCCAGGACCTGGAGCAGTGTGAATATTCGGTCGAAACACCCGCTACCGGGTCTAAAGCCTGACTGGTTTTGTCGGGCTTGCTGTTCCCGAGCTCCATTCAGGAGTCGGAGAATAATAGAACCTGGAGTCTTAGACACTATGTTCATCAGGCTGATTCCCCTGTGGTTATCACAAGAGGACTTCTCGCCCTTCTTGAAGACTGGGATAATCAGTGTAACTATCTTCACAGGAGTAAGCGAATTTTTAAACACACATTGAGGTCACATAAAGTGCCAGCCTATCTTTAACAGACGTCGGAGCCAACTGCTGACTTCAGAAGACGATCTGTAGCTTCACAGAAAAGAATGTCTTCTTCAGCGATTGAGATTGCCAATTCTTCAGGATCATCTTTAAAACCATAAACAAAATCTTCTTTGAAGATATGAGTAATTACCTCATGTTCTGTTAAAATTTCAAGATTTTCTCAACAAATCTGAATAAAAATCTAGTTTGTATGAGGACTTTCCGTAGTTAGTTCACTTCATCGTTGATAGCATCTCTGTTACACACTGACGAACCTCTTTTGTACACAGAGATCACACTTGAACTGCTAAATTGCTAAGGCTTCTGAGATGTGTTTAGTCGATCAGTTCGCACTCTCTTACTTAATAAATGACTTTGAGGAAAGATTTTGGTGGAGCAGAGTGACATCAGTTAACCAGATGCATAAGAATCGAGCAGTCAATGGTAACCATACAGGATTATATTCGAAGGTGTGTTAAGTCACTTTTCTCCACCTGAATAGTCTTCGAAGTCATTTTTATGGTCAGATAAAATTAATAGGTTGATAGATATATGGGTTAAACTGAGGCACTATAGCAGAATGTAATTTCATATTAGATTTGCTTATTTGATATAACACAATGATACTGTAAATAATGCTTTATCACAGAGTGCTATATCAAATAAACAAATGTAATATGGAATAATGATACTGAATGGTGACGGAAGGTGAAATAAAAATCTAGGCTATGGTAGGCCCAAACTTTTACTTCACCTAAAATCATTTTTGAGTATTATTACAAGTCTGCCAAATTTACGGCAGACAGTTACATAACCAAAGTGATAATAATAATAATAATAATAATAATAATAAACTTTTCTTTCCTCTATCTTCATATATATTCAGGTGATTGTGTTCCCCTTGGCGGAATTTGTACGAAAACTATATTTGCACCATGTTGCAATAACACAGTATGCAAATTGAAAGGACCATTCAATGGTAAATGTGTCAGTTGTTTAGATCTATCTGCATGGTGTTATACTGATAGTGAATGTTGTTCTGGAAATTGTGATTGGTTCAAATGTCGAGGGAAATAACAATTTGTAGACTGAAGAAGATATTTTTTTCTTGTCTCTTTTGCATCATTATAACAATGAATGATCATTTATCGACTTATATTACTCAATGAAATGTGTACTCAATAATGAATAGTTATTTTAATCTGATCTTTTTCTGCTTAATAAACTAAAGTAGTTAATCACTTTTGAGACTGGTACCGTCAGAGAATCTTCCCATTGTCCAACTTTATTACTCGTAAGAACTCCAATGAGGACTACTTGCAGAAACATCGTAGTCTACATGTTCTTGTAGACAATTTCCTCCAATTGAGCTGATAATAGACTTCAAATAGCAATCATTTACGAAAAACAGTTACTGACCTAGATGAATTTGCATAATATGATATGAAAATAGAGTTTACTTGGGATATTCGGCATATTAGTGTAATATACTTCGAATGTATATTAGTTGGTCATTGGAGAGCAGTCGATTTCTTGTTGTATAGTCCTAAATGATGACGAAATGTTACTCAATGTGGCCGTCAATCTAAAAGCCTAACTAATGTGGTGCGATTTTGATGGATGTTAGTCGGTTGGAGGCAATTGGCAAGAAGCCCTGGACTTAGATTTCGTGCTTGTTGTCAATTGTCAACAAGGCTTATATGGACAAAATCTAGGTGAATGGCATCCTGTTGATTGCGTACAACTAACTAAAAGTCTGACTATATGCTTACTTGTCGCAACATATTGTATGAAGAGTGAAAGTACAGAGAAATTAGACAATAAAATTGAAGAAATAGATTAAGAAACAAAAAGATGAATAAAAAATCAGGATATGTCTTCAGATCATCCCTTGTATTACAATGTGATAGAGATTACCAAGGAAGGGTGTGGATGAGAACAAGTAGTCAATAAGCTTTCAGACTGAATGTTTGAAGTTGGTATTCATCATGGACTGGTATCAGTTGGAAGAACATTGGAAACCTGAGAGCACTGCGTATCTGTTTCGTCCTAGTATAGGAGTCCTCAGCAGTGCACCCCAAACAATCCCACCAGGAATCGAATCCTGGACCTTCAGGTTCGTCAGCCAGAAGTGTTTGAGTTCAGGATGTCAAAAGGTTTTCAACATTTACTTCCACTTTAAACAGATATATAAGTTTAAAGTGTTTATTGTAGTAATGTGAATCATATTTTAACTGATGGAGATTTAAGGCTGAGCTATTCTTAACCGAACAGAGTAATTGCTGTTTATTCTAAAGTTGGTAATTATCAAGGGTTAACATCAGTTGACTTTAGTTCCTAGCGATGTCATGTATCCGCACCTCTCACCCGTCCCATATTGCGACGAAACAGCTGTCTGTTGCTCCCAAGTTTTCACAAAACCTACTGTTTGTCTTTTATCTAAGTTTTGACATTTAATCCCTGGTCACTGTTCTCGCTAGCTCAACATATTTATATGCTTCCTCATTTAGACTCGATGAGAAGTTCTTCTCACCTGTCTTTTGTACATCGGTACATGCAAATTTAGATTCAAATAAAGAACAAGGTTACAAAGTATAACACTGATCTTGCTAAATATACAGTTCGGAAAGATCTTTATCTGAAAGTTAATAGTTCATTTTTAGGCGGATTTGCAAATTTTGTATAGTGCTTAACCACAGAAATTCTACTTTCAATACATTTTGTTTTTAGTGTTACTGACGAGTCCTAAATAGGATGAAATGCGCATTCTGGATTCCACTGCTAACCACTGCCATCATTACTATACATAGTTAAAAGACAAGCAATATCGAGGCATCCGCATAGGAGCCAATATGCCAATACAGACCGATCAATTCGGTCCAATCAACGACGGTGTAATACAAGCAATAACACTAAACCTATACCCGTCTCACAAGAAGTGGCTATTGTGGCTCGGTGGTGTAGTAGATAACTAGCTGGCGCTTGAAGCGATCACTCTCGAGTTGGAATCCCGGTGGGAACAACATCACTCGATGGGAGGCAGGCACATTCAGCCGACCAGTGAGTCTTAAATAGGACGAAATGTTCATCCTAGATTCCACTGCTAGCCACTGTCCATCATTACTATACATTCTGTTTTTCTCTACAAACTGCGACACTACTGACTTGTTTCTAAACATCAGGCCTTGACATTAACCAGCCAAATGAGGAAGCAATATCATTACGAATTAGTCTTGTAGACAATGTTCTGTTAAGTGAATCAATGAATACTAGGTTTGGATTATATTAGGGACAAATTATTTACTAAGGGGGAGATGAATCTAAGTGTCAAGTTCCAACTAAGAAGATAAGTAATTCCTGGATTCCACTGTTAGCCATAATCTATCATTACTGTGGAATATCAAAATAACCTCAAGAGATTGTAGACTATCGATGGGAATCCCTGGTAAACAATACTTTTCATAACTGTTCATTTTCATCAACAAGAACCATATGCAATCCAAACAGATTTGATGTTCACTTTCTTCTTAGTGTCCATATTTATCAAATCAAAGTAGCTATAGTGATACTAGCCACTTCGGTGATACACTATCTTCTTACTGCCTACTCGTATATTACTTATTGATACAAGTAACTTCTTTTGAACTTTTACATCAATAACTGTACAAGATAAGGTTTTTGCAAATGTATTCTGTTAATTAGGTTATATTTTATAGGTGGTAGCTGAAAGACATTCGAAACAAATGAAGGTTATTGCTGTAATGCAGTGTTATCAAAAAAATCAGAACAATATGTTAGATGAAAATGATTGATGTGTAGGCAATAAATTGAACAGAATTGTCAATGGTATCATTCATCTTTTAAAAATCTCATAATTATGAGAATTGCTTGAAAAATGCTTTTCTTGTTCCAGAAATACAACAGTCTCCTTTCAACTATTGCAAATGTTTTCGAACCTATTTGTATCCTTGAATTTCAATTATTTCTTCTTGTATAATTTATGAAAGTTATGCATCCTATAAGGAGCTTAATATACGACATAGAGTCCTTAAAATGTTCAATGATCATTTCATTTAAACATGACATAAAAAATCGTTAAACTGTTGTTGATGTTATGTATTTTTGAGATGAATGGGGATTTTTAATTTAGAAGTAGTATTCATTATGGACTGACATCAGTTGGGGAACCATTGGAAATCTGGGAGCACTGGACAACTGTTTCGTCCGACTAGTATGGGACTGCTCAGTAGTACACACACGACCCCACTGTGCAGGGATCGAACTCAGGACCTTCAGGTTTCACAGCGAACGCGTTAATCATTCAGTCACTAGGTCGGTTTCCAGTGGTTCACAATTTCCAACTTCTGTCGATTCACGACATAGCGTGACTGTCACCCAAAGTCTTCAATTAGCATCCATTTCACTTCCGACTGGTCGACGCCACAGGTCACGGTTTCTCATTAGAGCTTTCTGATATCCATCTGGAAGCAAGTCACTAATGAGCAGAGCACTAGAGAGTAATGTATTTTTGAGATGAATGGGGATTTTTAATTTAGAAGTAGTATTCATCATGGATGAAACCTGAGGGTCGTGAGTTTGACCCCTAGCCGGGTCGTGTTTGCGTACTGCTAAGGAGTCCCACACTAGGACAAAACAGCTATCCAGTGTTGTTGATGTTGTTTACGCCTTCAACGGTTTCATTGTATCGAAAAGCCAGTATACGTAATGGTAACCACCATGTTAATAACTTAACATTCTATCTGCTAATTATTGTATAAACTTCTCAGAAAAGTACTGGCTTATCAAGATTTTTTTTGACAGCTCGAATTTCAAAGTAAAAATAGACAGTTTCAACACAGTGTATCTACATTGATTTGTCTCTGGAAAATAACCAATTTCCTGTTGTCTAGTCCTGAATACTGATTGAGTTTTATTGATCATTATATATTGTGACCACCCAGATAGGATCTCAGTATCGGGATATATTTTGTTTGAAGTTCTTTTAGCTTGGTGGCTACAGTAAATAAAGATCGATAGAAGTAGTGTCAGCACTCCAAACTAGTGTCCTGTAGTAGGTCAGTCGCCGTCCAAATAACAGTGGTGGTGTCCCTAACTGCAATACTTGGTGATGCGGGTTCCAATCTCTTAAGGAACATCGGTTCCCTGGACATTGCAGATACTCATTGTTGACGAGTGCCAACAAGCATGAGATGTGAGTCTAGAACTTACTGCTGACTGCCTCTAACTAAATAATATCCATCATAGGGTATTTCGTCATACTTTTGAAACACGTCATCAATAATATCTAAATGTCACATAATACTGAGAAAATCCACCCATCTATTCACAAAGAAATGAGAATAAGATATTCATCAGTGAAAAAGTTTCTTTTTAACGACTTCATTATCCAGCTATACAGTCGTATTTACAATCAGTAAAATGTCAGATAAATCGACTAAAAAGCTGCTCATTCAATATATGCTTGATACATTTGGTGGAGTGATTTGTTCAAGTGGAAGAAACAAAAAAGGGCTTTTTTTCTTTCAAGTTAGTATTTATCGTGGAATGAAATCAGTTGGAGGATCATTGGAAACCCATGAGCGCAGGGTAACTGTTTCATACTAGTATGGGACTCTTCAACAGTACACATTATGAACCCCTTCTTTAGGGTTTGAACCCAGGACCTTCAGTTTCAGCTGTACAGTGATCCCAGATTTACAATTTTCCTCCAAATGATGTCAGTCTGAGAAAAAAATCAACTTGAAAAATTTCTAAATCCCCACAACTCTCCAAATCCAGAAAAGGACTTATTGAATAAGGAACGAATTGCTCTCAAAAGTGAAGTAAGGGTCAAGTACTGCCCAAAAGGTCTAATGGGATGAAAATGATAGTTCAACTGAAATGTATAAAATAAAGTGAAATTAAATTGAAAGTTAAATATGAAAGAAGAATATTCTTTTCAATAACTTCTCATCAGGTTCTACAGTTATAAAATCAATTTCGTTAACATATTAATAACCAGATTTTACATCGAATGCATTAAGGAATGTCAATGGAATTATAATTAAAACTTGATTATGATAATTTAGTTGGTTATGGCTAACAGAGGAATCCAGGACGCGCGTTTCGTCCTATTTGCGACTCGTCAGCTAGATGTAGCTGCACCCCAGTCAGTGATGTTTTTCCCACTGAGACTCGAACCTCTTACCCATCGCTTCAAACACCAAGGCGTTACTCATTATGGCAATAGAGGTGGAACAATTCGATCCAATAAAACAACGGAGAATTATAAGTATATTTGAATAAATAGTGCTAACTACTAGCCGTTGTACAAGAAGTGGCTATCGTTCCTCCATGACATAGTGGATAACGCCATGGCGTTTGAACCGATGGGTACGAGGTTCGAGTCTCGATGGGAAGGCATCACTTACTGGGGTACACGCACATCTAGCTGACAAGTACCAAATAGGATGAGACGCGCGTCCTGGATTCCTCTGCTAGATATAATCAACTAAAATACCATAATTAACATTCGGGCAATATCTAGGCATCCGCATACCAGCCCATATACCAATAGAGACCGAACAATCCCATCCAATAAAAACAAAGAAGGATTACAAGTATATCAATAAATAGTAATAAAATTTCATTATTTAAGATTGAGTATAATAGTGTAATGTATTTATGTCCGTTGTGGTGATAAGTTGAGTGTGAACTTAGCTCATTGACTAATGATCAGACGTATAGGGAAGGCATGTTATTAATAATGTTCAGTGTTTCACATTGTATCGAGTGAGTCGTTAGTACAAAGAATGATGACATGAATTTACCTAAGGGCAGAAATGGAGTTGATATGTCATCATAAGATGGTTAATATTTGAAACGATTTAGTTAATGAGAGTGGTGATATTGTTTAAAAATAGGAATTTTAAAGTTTAGTAATGATGGATAACGGCTAGCAATGGAATCCAGGATGCGAATTTCGTCCTATTTTGGACTTGTCAGGTGGATATACCTGCACTGGGATTCGGACTCAGGAGTGATCGCTTCAAACGCAAGAGCATTAGTCAGGTGGGAAAAACATCACTCACTGAGAGGTAGGTGCATTCAGCTGACGAGTCCCAAGTAGGACGAAATACGCATCCTAGATTCCACTGTTAACCACTGCCCATCATTACTATACATAAAACACAGGCAATATTGAGGCATCCACACAGGAGCCCATATGCCAACAGAGACTGATCAATTCGGTTCAATCAACAACGGTGTAATACAAGCAGTAACACTAAAGAAATTTTAAAGGTTTATTATAATTAGACGGGAGGAAAATTTGGTTAAAAATTTGCATCAATAATCATCATCATCATCATAGTAACCCATCTTTTTATTTTAAAAATAAAGAAGAGAAGAGAGCAGAGATGAAAATGAATGATTAAGAAAGAAAAAAGAAGGGTCGAAGGAATACCGTTTAGTCAGTGGCAGGCCACGGGATGAGTAGAGCATATATGTGTTCTTTCTGAATACAAAGTTCTGGCTTACTTGATATGATAACTACAGCGTTTAGAAGGAATGTACTCCATGTTGCCAATCTAGCAAGCTGAATAGGAGCAAGTAAACGTGAAGGAACACATTGAAGTGTTTCAGAGCAGTAGTTTATCTTTGATATACCTACATGTCGAATACCAGTTAGCAAAGATGTTTCAAAGTGTATCATATAAAATATCTTTCCTAAAAATGTTAAGATTCCATTATTTGAAATTTTAACCACCTTATAACATCTTTGAAGTTGACACTTATTCATGGGATTTTCTTCAGAAGTATTCGATATCATTCATCATGTTATTTCAACAACACATTTTTCTTGACTATTTGAGAGTAAGTTATGTCATAAAATAACGTCTGTAGTCTAATGAATACTTTGTGATATGATTGAACAAGTGATTAAATATGTGCATGGATAAAAAAAAAGGCGACCTGCTTAAATCTTGGGCTATTAAAAAATTTCCTACTGATTATATTCCGTCAAATTCTTCCCTTTCAGTTTGTTTTAATCTTTGAAATTTTTTTGAGCGCTTAATATACTCTCGCAGATTTTTACAATGTTTTCAAACTTTCCTTTCTCAAGCTAAGAACAAAACAAAGGGTAAAGGTTCTGCCGGTTTGAAATGGATTTATCAGTGCTCAAAATTACACCACATAACTATTCCTAGGATACCTCTGTATAGGATCGTGAATTTCTGTGCTAACTGGCTGACTGAACTTTCACCATCAAAATTATACTCGATTTTGTGTCAATTTCCGAGTCAATAACAGATGCTAAAGTAACACTAGCTGCCCATTTCACACTTATGCTTTCCATACTGTTCTTATTAACACTATGCAGAAAACGAATTTGTTGGAATATTCCTTGCTGAAAACTCCATACTGTATCATACATGTTGTCTGGAATAAAGTGTATATTATTGTTATTATTATTATTATTAGTAGTAGTAGTAGTAGTGTGAGTATTAGTGGCAGTAGTAGTAATAAAAATAATAATAATTCACTTCATTCCAAACAATTTGTAGTAGTAGTAGTAGTAGTAGTAGTAGTAGTAGTGGTAGTAGTAGTAGTAGTAGTAGCAGTAGTAGTAGTAATGGTAGTGGTAGTAGTAGTAATAGTAGTAATAGTAATAATAATAATAATATTAGTAGTAGTAGTAGTAGTAGTAGTAGTAGTAGTAGTAGTAAAAAGTCTGCAGTGGTAACCATTTTCAATGACTATTGATCAGTCGTTTTAGTTCCTCATCAATTGTATCTTCTTTGCACATCCATCTGATTCTTAAAGATAATGAATGAGTTCCATATCTCTTTATGTTTATTGGCATCTAACTTGTAAATTTCGTTTATTATTCTATGTATCTTTGAACAGATTCATGTCAGCTTCTTTCCAAAGGAAGATTTAGAAACGGAAACTCATATTTCACTTCTGAATCAACTGATTGTATAACATAAACTATTAAATATTTCAAGCCTGGTTGATATCTACATCTCCATTTTCATTGATGATGAGGAGTGTATCATTTAGGTTGAACTTTTGAATTAAAGTCCGTAACACGGGTCAGTAAAAGACGATAATTTAACAAAGTTAAATAAATATCATTTTAGAAACATGAAAAATTCAACATTTGCACTCCTTTCATTTACATGAATCTCAGTAGAACAATTTGCGACTGGTGTACTTTATTTGATGGATGGAAAGAAGAAGTATTTACAACATGGATCTCCTTTCCTTTATTCAGACAAATTTTCATGGGAACTAGAAGACCTACCCTGAAACTAGTGTAAAGCGGATGAGTTACTTTCATCTTATTTGATTCATTCGATGTATCTCACAGCGTGGGACAGTATTACTTACTACATTACGTTTCGAACATAATTTATCATTGACAGGTAGATCAAAACAACTCCATGACGCTGAAATATGCTTCATAGAGTTCAAACTCTCCCACGTTCTTTGTGATGCTGGTGACTGATAATGGCCCAAACATAAACAACACATATGCAACAGAAATGACTTATATATATAGACTTATATATAGAAAACCTTACTACCTATATCACAAATAGGGTAGGAAAGTTCGAGTTCTGTGAACCGTCCAAAACGTAATCCTTGACCTTTGTTAGCAGACAGCTTTGGTACTGCTTCACCAGCCTAATGGATAACGCTGTAACGTTTGAAGCGGTCAGTACTGGATTCAAGTTTCATTTGGAACAATATCATTCAATGATGTGAAGGTTCATGCGACTGATGAGTCCCATTTAGGACAAAACGCGTATCCTAGATTTCACAGTTGTAGATCCTACTGACTTCATTTACATAGTGCTCGATAAGTGATGTGGATCATCTTTCATGTGTTATTCATCATATCCATGTATTCAACAACTGATTAATGATTATCTCATCTGAAATCTCTTCTTATCTTTATTAAACAACATTTCCCCAAGGAAACTCGTTTCATTGGTTCATTAGTCAATGAAAATATGATTTAATTAAATGCAACTATAGGTAACCATTCAAGGTCTTTACTTATTATAACAAAATGAGCAAAATATTATATTATATTAGTATATATTGAATGATCCCGCATTATAAAATTTTCTTCACTAGTTACCTAGCCATGAAAATGTTTCACAATAATTTAATACACCCATATTTTATCACATATATACGTAATGTTTTTGGCTTAAACCACCAGATTTGTCTACAAATAAACGTGAAATTTTCAAAAGTTTCACGTACATTGTGTATGTAAAAGAATGGGAGAATACTTGAGGTTAACCGATTCAGTAAAGTAGAATTACTTGTATACATGTATATATGTATATAAACATGCTTATAGACACATTCCCTATATTTTGAAGGAATAAGTTTTATTTTACAAAAAAATTATGGTTGATAAAAATCGTATTATTCTCTTATTCACTCTAATTTTATGGTGGAAATTCGATTCTGTAACAGGTAAGTAATGTATTATGTATGTTTTTATTTGAAATTAATATGACTACGAGGCAACAGAGAAGATTTAAAGCTCAGCATAAAGATGGTGATAACGTTGGTATACTTCGATTAAGCTGATATAATTGATTGTGGATATTATATCATTGGCAACAACTTCATGATAAAATGTTCACAATAAGATATGATAAAATAGATTGAACCGTTATTGGCGTGATTTATTTATCCACTGAAATCCAGTGATAATTAGTTAATCAATGCTAATCTTCTGTCGAAAACTGTGTAAATAGAAATATAACACAATCTCATCTTACAGCAGTTTAAAATATGTTGAACAATTCTCGAAATTATCTAAATTTGAAGAACTGAAATATACAGTGAATCGTACTCGCTGACCTTGTACACGTTGATGAAGTAGACAATGAGCCAAACCTAATGTGTAAGGATTAATGATACCACCCGAATGCCTATATCTTGATAAATGGACAGATGTTTAGATCCATATTTCAGTGATTGAAGGTCAACTGCCTAAACCAATGAGTCCTAGAAACACAAAAATGAAAAATATTGAACATTGAGCTCCGATTCAAGAGTCCTATAATTCTATAAAAGCTACAATAACAATCCATTATTGGTTGAAACTGAAAAAGAACCAATAGGAAATGGTTCTTGAGGCCTTCAGGCTCTCTCTAGAAACTTCTGTATGCCAAATTAAGAGTGGAGAAAATAACATTACTAAACAGGGATATAATGCGTGTAAAGATTATAATTCGAGAATTGAAAACATTGAACCTCTAAAAGTTTCTGATGACAACTTCAAAGCATGTTATGTCATAAAATAACATCTCTAATCTGATGGATACTTTGTGATATGATTTATTAGAACCTTTAATTCTAAATGTATCACTTATCTCAACAAGTGATCAAATATGTATATGGATAACCTTTTCCATTTACCATTCTTACCTTCCCCGTCTCGATTCCATACATTTGAGGTTGAAATGCACAGATTGTGATACCAATTATCATAGTGATCTTCTAAAGACTCTGAAAAATATAAGTTGAAGGAAGCAGAAGACCTAGTTTATGGCTTTATCAGACGTGTAACTATTTCACGTACATCATGGTTTTTATATATAAACCTTTCTACTTATCAACCCATTTTTTTGAAATGGAAAGGATCTTAAAACAAGCGGTATTATTTCCTTCATTCTTCACCATGAAATCAAAATTAGCTTGATATAAGATGGAGGTCTTCACCAACTTCTCCATCTAAAACTTACTCTCAAAAGGTAATAAATTATCCTCTATCCTAACAATCTATTAAATATGATGTGATGAACAATCGAAGTTCAAATGTGAATGAATCATGTCACAGATGAAGACTGTAAATGATATCCTGTAAGGATACTCTTATGGTAGATCTAACTGCTGAGTTAAAACTGGACATTTTTGATGTATGGAAAACAGGTTTTATCATTCATAAGTTGGACAGGGAAGCTGTTTCCCCCTATGAAGTTGAAAACTGATGATTAAATCATCTAATGTATTTGTTATAAAAAAAAGAAATGTGAAGTGGCGTCAGTTGACCACCCACTGGAATCCACAGAGTGGTAACATAATGAAAGAGGCAGAAAATAGTTTGTCTTCCAATTTCACGTTGTCGAATTCTTAGTGCTGACCTAATTCTCTCTATCATATTACAATAAAGTCATCAAGACTGGAGATTCTACATTACCATGTACTTTGATTGATGCTGAATAGTTGCCGCTAATCGTCGGGAATCTCTGCTATACCTATGAATTCTTGCCTCTTCACATTCATCAGCGACTAGTATTTACAATCCCAAGGGAATTAGCTTTACCTGTTTGATTCCAAGCTGTCCATCAGTACTGTGAACACAGAGACCGTAGCATAAATCTGGCCAGCACTAATTAAAGTTTAAAGACCATGAATAATTAGACCGTGATATTTTTGTAGGTTTGCAGAGTGTGAAGGATATAAATTTTTTATATGCTAAGAACGACATGGGCTTGAATTAATCATATGTGTAGAGTTTGTGTTTTTCTTCTCATTTATCATCACTCAAAATTTTATTCAAACAGTATTCCATAGTTTAAGATTTACGCTCACCTTGATCAGCAGAAATGAGGAAAGGCGGTGCACGTGATGAGACTGCCTTAAAATTTACCACAAGACTACAAAAAAACCTCCTATTGAGATAGAACAAAAAGGAAGAGTCACATATTTGGTCCTAATCTTAGTACGTTTATTAAGTTAGCTTAGTTGTATAATGTTTTTCTAGTGGCTATGTCTTAAAACTATACTATTCAACTCCCCTCTGTATGGTAATGTGATATGAACACTTTTCTTAGGAGTTGGCTTCGACGTTACGTGACTTCTACAACCGTGTACAAACTTCAACATCTATCCATTTTAGTCAATAATTTAATATCTACACTGTTCCCATCTGATTTACAGATAGGATGGATCCCATTAAACAGGCATTTTACTAGATCTCGTTATTATGTGTAATGTACCATGAAAACACTTACCAAAATAGTTAGAAACTTGACATCTAGAACTAGTATAAACTATTTGGTACTTTTGTTCAACTAAACTATGAACTGGATGAATTTTAGACGATGATGTTTTCTGATGGCTGTGTAGTGTGTCACTTGACTCATTGGTTAAACTGATAACTTTAGATGTGACCAATTCTAACTGACATATTGGCTGGTTGATTTCAGTTTATGAGAAATGGTTGTAATTGTCTTGTAAAATTCAGACTTGTTCAGTCTAACATAATCTAGAACCTTATATTTGGTTAACTTCTGAAAGGCGTTTAGTGTTACGTTAGCTACTTGAAGATGAACTGATCACATAGTTTGACCCAATTGTAGAAAACAGATAAATACTGCATCGCATAATGTCGAATATATCCAGGAAATATATGTTTCCAAAGAGAGGAAAAGAAAATATGTTTTGAGGATCGTAATCTTTAAAGCAGTATGACCGTATAGTCGTATCTGCCAGAAGTATATGATGGTCTAAAATAGGATGATTGTTTTTCAAATCATGTCAAAATCCCACGATCCACGTTGATATTTCTCACACTGGAGTAGTTTGTCAGTTGCTCAACAGCGGTGTCAACACGATTTCCGTTGATAACCTCACAGCCGAGGTCACAAGGTATGATTTCTGACACAAAAAGTGTCATAAACTAAACTACTACAAAACCAACTACAATGGTTAGAAACTACTCTGACTGGCCTGTAGATTCCATCAGTCAGATCAAAGCGATCTAAACATCCCAAGCCGTTTCACTCGTTTTGAGCCAAGCTCATTAGTGGTGTACCTGGACAACTCCAGCCCATAGAGCTGAACTAGTTCAGATTATCTGAAACTCTTGTGTCATAGACCATACACTATGATCTTCACCGTATGGTTTTCGATGAAAACCCTGTTGAGAACACAGTTAGTCAATGGATAAACTACTCATCTGGGAAAAATACCAAAAAGCAATCTGTAAACCACTTACAAATTGATCATCATATCCTTGATATATCGATCCAGTCGAATCAGCTAGCCAGATTCAGATGATCTGAACTATTCCGGCTGTATGAACTGAATTATTCTGAGTACAAAGCTGCTGAGCACGACCCCGAATCCAGTAAAACCATCATTCAGTGTTTATATCACTCTGATCCGGTTGGCGAAGTCTTTAGATCCTTCTGAGTGATTTCTAACTACTTACTTTGTTCAGTATTAGCACATTATTATCATTAATGTTCCTAATGGAACATAGGGCTTCAGTAGAACGACTCCAATGCGCCCTCCTCCCTGAAATCTTTAGACCCTGGCTCCAAGACTACCCACAAGCTCTCATTTCTTCCTCACACCATCTCCTCCACGTCACACTCACTTCAGACACCCAACTCGTCGCTTTCCATTTGGGTTCCACTCGATTTCCTGGTCTGACGCATGATGTTTCCAGTCGGCCTTCTCAGAGTATGCCCAATCCATCTCCATCTCCACTTCCTTCCACTGCATATTTGTTGAGAGATAGCTTCTTGCTTCATTGGTTCGATGCCAGCCAGTCAGCCAGCCAGAGTTCCTTGTTGCTGATTCTTCATGGCCATCTGACGTTCAGTATACAGTGAGCGTTGGTGGCAGACGTTGATAAATATCTGTAGTTTGTTGGAAATCCCTTTCATAACGCGCCAAGTCTCTGAACCATACAGAAGCACTGACTTGACTGAATTGGTGTTGAAAATGCGGATGTTGTTCATGCTTTATGTTGAGTGCAGTGCAGTAGATCTACACACTGGTTTCACGCTGATGAAAGCCTGTTTTGCTGTCTTTCCGATCCTGACTTTGACGTCCTCATCCGTGCTGCCTGTAATTGAAGCAGTGCTGCCTAGGTAGGTGAAAGAGATTACTCCCTTTAAGTTTCTCCAGTTGATGGTAATTAGAGCTTGTTGTTGTTGTTGTTGGTGGTGGTGGTGGTGGTGGTGGTGGTGGTGGTGGTGGTGGTGGTGGTGGTGGTGGTGGTGGTGGTGGTGGTGGTGGTGGTGGTGGTGGTGGTGGTGGTGGTGGTGGTGGTGGTTGGGTATCTTCATCACCTATGTCTTCTCTATATTCACTTGAAGCAAGTCCCGTCCTCGCTGCCCTGCCCCGCACAGCCTCTTCTGTCAACTTGTTGGTTTCAGACTGTACATCTTCGAGTCAGTGCGACATTAGACATAAATCATCGGTGGCGCAATCTAAATCTTCTTATACGCTCTTTTCATCACATCGGTCAAGTAGTGTATGCCTGTTTTCTCATAACCCCTCACATTTTGTTCCATGATCCATTCAAGTCCAATCGACCACAATCGGAAGATAATCGGTGATAGTAGACACCCTTGTCTCAATTCTGTCTACTGTCTTCACTTCAAAGGCGTCACTGAGCTTCCCATTGTGAATCACTCGTCATGTGGCCTCTTCATATAGTCGTTGAATGAGGTTGATAAAGGTTTGTGGTACTCCATAGTGCTGAAGCCGCTGCCTGCCAAAACGTAATCTTCAGGTAGCTGCCTACCAAATTACTTGTCGGTCGACGTTGTTCAGTGCCTTTTCAAAGTCAATGAAGTTGAGGTGAAGATCCAGTTGACTGCCATTCTATACCCTGTTCTATGATGATGCGTGGGGTCGAGTTGAAATTTGATGCGCACATGATTTGTTCTTCCTGAAGACAGCCAGCCAGCCTCTTCGCGTTGTAATTTTGAATGCAGAGCGCTTTTTAGTCTCTTCAGGATTATGTGGCTTAATATTTTGCTTGGAATGGACGGGGACAACAGCATGAATCCACGCCAGTTCTTGCAAAGACTTAGGAAGTATATATAAAAGTCTATTATTGAATAATAGGGTTGCGTTTCATGTTTAACATAATACTCAGTGCTGATTCGCAACTGGGAAGAGACTGCAAACGTTTTAGCAAATGATAAGAGACATACGACATTTGACAAGGTGAATAGTTGAAAGACCATTTGAAGGTGGAAAGAGTAAGGAAGGGTAAAAATGAAGGCAATATCAGTAAACTCATTAACTATATCCAATGAGATCAGTAAAACGTTGATAACATCACGGTAGTATGCATGATTAACGTGCTTCTTACGAAAACTCATATTCATCCTAAATTGATCAGTTACCAGATATTTCGCTTTGTATAATATTTGAAATCATATTCTCTTTGAATTGTTTGGTTTGACTTTACAGAAAATCCTGAAGACAAACTGCACTGGTGTTAAAGGAAGTGTAATTTAACAAATCACATAAAAACACGGCACAATCAAGATCATTCATCTAAGCTAGAAAGTGTTCGCATTACTTCATAACTAGTTCTTCACAATATTTCAATGAGTATATATTATGACATATTTTATTACACTTTTGTTAAGAAATATATATCGAAATTCTCAAACATTCTCTTCATTTTGTAGAGGTCTAACAATGAAAACCAGTTTGAATAAGGTACTCTTTAGTTCCCTCAAAGTTGGTGAATTGATGAAATGAATAAAAGTTATGCAGCTGTTAAAATATCACTTGAAGAATAATCTAAAAAGGAAAACAGCTATGAAGCAATTGATGTTTGTCTGAAGACTTCAGATGAATAGGCAATTTGAGCTTAAAAATGTAGACAGATAGTAAGCTGTTATTCATTATGGACAGATATCAACTGGAGGACCAATCAAAACCTGAAAACACATCATGGTTGTTTCATAACAGTTCGAGACTCCTCAGCAACATATAACCACAACCTCTCCAAAGGTCGAACGTAGGGCCTTCAGGGTTCATAATATATTCGTTGACCGTTCAGCTATTCTACTGAAGTTCAATGGTCTATACTTTCCTACTTCTGTCAGCTCACGATAGGGCATGACTATCCGCCAAGGTCTTTGTTCGGCATTCACTTCACTTTCGACTGACTGACCCCATAAATAATGACTCCTCACTAATGACCAGTGGACGGTAATTCAATTTGGAGGTTTATGGAGGACTGACTGATTTCAAGTTGGTACTTACTGTAGAAGTGAAAAAGTATGGACTGTTGTATTCTAACCTTATGGTTCAATGATAAGGTATAAATTTAATAAAGACTAAAACAAAAATCATAAAACTGTGGTAAAATTAAAAAAAATTTGAAATACAAAATCAAAATCAGGTGATTCTGTAACAAATTTCCCTTCTACTACGCTCTTGGTCTCACCTAATGTGTAAACGTTTATGATACTAAATATTACTGATGGATAGTGGCTAGCAGTGGAATCCAGGGTGCGCGCATCATCCTATTTGGGACTCTCTGGATGTACCTGCACCTCAGTGAGTGATGTATTTCCCACTGTGACTCGAACTTTGGACCGAGAGCTTCAAACCCCAGAGCGTTACCCATTAGATCACCGAGCCACAATAGACACTTCTTGTGTGACAGGTATGGTTTTAATGTTATTGCTTGTATTATCCTAGTTGACGGGACGGGATTGATCCGTCTCGGGTTCGAGTCCCAGTGGGAACACCATCACTCACTGGGAGGCAGGTACATCCAGCTGACGAGTCCCAAATGGGATGAAATGCACGTCCTGCATTCCTCTGTTAGACGCTATTCATCATTAACATACATAATTAAAAATAAAGGTAATATCGAGGCATCGGCACAGGGGTCCATGTACCAATAAAGACCGATAAATTGAGTTCAATCAACGACGGGATAATACAAGCAATAGCACTAGAATATAATACCTTCTGATTTCTCAAGCGACAAGCGAAACAGAAGCATCGAACCAACTGCCTGGAAACTCACTGCTTAAGCCAGTAGATAATATACGATAAACTATTATTACTAACGTTTCAGTCGGTTGCAACTCGTTGAATGATCGTATTTTTCCGCATGGTTTGGCATTTGTCTGGCTTTTTTTCCGTTTAGGGTCTCAATCTCTGCAAATAACGGAGTTAATGTGATTGGCAAAATAAGAAATCAAGATAAGACATCTCGATATCTCTGTGTCCTGAAGAATTAAACAAATGCAAAGTAGCTGACCTATGAAATTTGCACAAATAATCTGTACATTTTAGCGAAAGTTATAAACGCCATAAATCTACTGAAAGCCGGGAAAGCAGCAGGACCACGTGGAATTCCACCACAAGCACTGAAAACAGAGGCAGAAACATAAGCGGGAACGCCTTGACCACTATTGCAGAAGGCTAGGAAGGAAGGAAGCGAAGGTACCTGGCGATTGACTGGAAGAAGGACTATCTGGTCAAACGTCCACATAAGGGGAACCCAAGTCTGCAAAAACTGGTGCGGAATCATGCTGTTGTCCCCGTCCATCCCAAGCAAAATATTAAGCCACATAATCCTGGAGAGACTAAAAAGCTCTCTGCATTCAAAATTACAACGGGAAGGGGCTGGCTGGCTGGCTGGCTGGCTGGCTGGCTGGCTGGCTGGCTGGCTGGCTGGCTGGCTGGCTGGCTGGCTGGCTGGCTGGCTGGCTGGCTGGCTGGCTGGCTGGCTGGCTGGCTGGCTGGCTGGCTGGCTGGCTGGCTGGCTGGCTGGCTGGCTGGCTGGCTGGCTGGCTGGCTGGCTGGCTGGCTGGCTGGCTGGCTGGCTGGCTGGCTGGCTGGCTGGCTGGCTGGCTGGCTGGCTGGCTGGCTGGCTGGCTGGCTGGCTGGCTGGCTGTCTTCAGGAAGAACAAATCATGTGCGCATCAAATTTCAACTCGACCCCACGCATCATCATAGAACAGGGTATAGAATGGCAGTCAACTGGATCTTCACCTCAACTTCATTGACTTTGAAAAGGCACTGAACAACGTCGACCGACAAGTAATTTGGTAGGCAGCTACCTGAAGATTACGTTTTGGCAGGCAGCGGCTTCAGCACTATGGAGTACCACAAACCTTTATCAACCTCATTCAACGACTATATGAAGAGGCCACATGACGAGTGATTCACAATGGGAAGCTCAGTGACGCCTTTGAAGTGAAGACAGTAGACAGAATTGAGACAAGGGTGTCTACTATCACCGATTATCTTCCCGATTGTGGTCGATTGGACTTGAATGGATCATGGAACAAAATGTGAGGGGTTATGAGAAAACAGGCATACACTACTTGACCGATGTGATGAAAAGAGCGTATAAGAAGATTTAGATTGCGCCACCGATGATTTATGTCTAATGTCGCACTGACTCGAAGATGTACAGTCTGAAACCAACAAGTTGACAGAAGAGGCTGTGCGGGGCAGGGCAGCGAGGACGGGACTTGCTTCAAGTGAATATAGAGAAGACATAGGTGATGAAGATACCCAACCACCACCACCACCAACAACAACAACAAGCACCAATGACCACCAGTGAGAGAAATCTAAACGTAGCTGTCTCTCTCACCCACGTGTGCCTAGATAGCATCGTTTTAACTACAGGCGACACAGGTGCAGACGAGGACGTCGAGCCAGCCAGGATAAGAATGACAGCAAGACAGGACTCACTTCATTTATCTGAAATCATTGTTTAGATCTACTGCACTGCACTCGACATAAAGCGTGAACAACATCCGAATCCGGATTTTCAACACCAACATGAGTCAAGTCAGTGCTTCCATGTGATGGTTAAGAGACTTGGCATGTCATGCAAAGCATTGCCAACAAACTGCAGACGTACATCAATATCTGCCACCTTCGCTCACTCAATACTGAAGATGAGATCAAATGGCCAGAAAGAATACGCAACAAGAAACTCTAGCTGGCTGGCAACGAACCAACCAAGAACATATTGGCCAACAGATTTACAAAAGAAAGCGGAGACGGATTGGGTTGAAGACAGACTGAGAAATCCATTCGGAGCCTTCAATCGTCAGGTCAGGCCATCGAGTCAAACCCAAATGGGGAAATGACAAGTTGAGTGTCCGAGGTGAGGTTGACATGGAGGAGATAATGTGAGAAAGAAATGAAAGGTGATAGGTAGTGGCGGAGCCAGGTTAAGTAGATTCCAGAGAAGGGAGTGAAATGGCGACATGCTATTGAAACCCTATGTTCCACTATGAACTCAAAGGTCAAATTATCATAAATCATAATAATCTATACCTTTACCTTGTAGTGACTGAGAAAAAATATTTCGATCCGAATCACTTTATGATATATGACATCATTTATTTGAACTAAAATACAGTGACAATGCATAAGTAGTAAATCTCACATAAATCATAATTCTGTATAATGACTTTCATTGCTTAACTTATTTGATATCATAATTCTTTATATATTTTCTATCTATTAGGTTATTGTAAAATCGAAGGTGAAACCTGTACAAAGACAATATTTGCACCATGTTGTCAAAATTCTACATGTCATTTAAGTGGATTATTTAAAGGAATTTGTGTAAAATGTCTACCTGAAAAAAGTGCATGCCTATTCAATAGTGAATGTTGTACAGGAAAATGTAATTGGTTCAGGTGTATTCATCTACAAGTCACTTGAGAGTAAATTCACTTTCTAATTGTTGAATACTAAATTTTTATACATTATATCGATTTGTTAACAATAAAAATTCATATATTTTCAATGCTAAAATTATCTATTTTGTTCTAAGACTCATTTAATTGGATTTAGCATGATTTTGTGTTCTACACGGTACTCTAGTTACTATAAGGACTTAAAAGTGAAATATTTCTCTCAGTTGCGTAACATATTTTGTTAATTTGATGTTAAGTTGGAGTGTGACCAGCAGTGGAATACAGGATGCACATTTCCTTCTATTTTGGACCCCATTAACTCGAAATACCTGCACTCCAGTGAGTAATGTTGTCCTAGCTAAGACTTGAACCTAGGAGTAATCACTTCAAACAACACAAAGTTATCCACTAGGCTACCGAATTACGGCAGCCACTCATTCTACGAAACGCATGTTATGTTCAAACAACACTATCACTCAGTGGCCTAGTGGATACCACTGTAGTGTCTGAATCGACTGATCCTGTGTTCGACTCCAGGCACAAAAAGCGTATCCTCGATATCGCTGCTAATTACTATCCATTCTAATATCAA
Organism: Heterobilharzia americana; assembly: GCA_944470555.2. Lineage (NCBI taxonomy): Eukaryota > Metazoa > Platyhelminthes > Trematoda > Strigeidida > Schistosomatidae > Heterobilharzia > Heterobilharzia americana. The sequence goes on along the minus strand of OX104132.1, from coordinate 10,720,392 downwards.
ACTTTGATTACCGACTATATCGAGACATCTGCAAAGGAGCACATTTGCCAATAGTGGCTGATCAATTTGGTCAAATCAACGACGCTGAATTTCAAGCTATAACTAGGGTACTTTCGTAAAGTTGATAAAGTTATGTTTCTTGACGTGATAAACAGTCATTCCAAGGTTAATTATAAAATGTTAGAGTAAATATTATAGAAATGATACTGATGGTAGGAGGAGATAGTGAAAGACATTCGAAAGAAATAAAACCATGATGAAATTGTCGATTAGGATAAGCAGGCCATATATAAAGTATCAATTAGATACCCAGCAACTGAGCTTTTCAGAGATGAGAACCTCATGACCTCAATTCTTTCAGAATATCTTCAGAAATGTGATCAACAACTCTACTATTTCTTCTTCCACTATATTTGTTTCATCATGTATGTGTAAATTGTTCTATACACTTAATGGTTATCCAAATTAACCATCTATCAACTTTTGACTGTTTCAATGAGAAGCTGACCTCATAAACGGAAATTATCTTCGAGGTCACATAGATCATTTTCATCACAATTTTCAACTCTTGATTGATTCTTTTTTTAATTCCATCCATTTTCAAGGTAATGATATAAGGAAATGATCTCCTCAACTACACTGCACTAAACTTCTTCGACTTCTGATTTACTTTGCTGCTAATTATTGTACTTACATCAACAACCATTTTCGTGTGTTTAGTACTTTCCAGTAATCAATTCCGTCTTGGTTTCCCCACAAAGTTTAATTTTATTGTAAAGTTATAAAGTGTTTCTCCACACTCAGTACTCTACTTGAAATGAAATGTAACCCAACCACATACTGATTACTATTTTCTCGAAGTGTTTCTTAACATTTAATTCCATCAGTAAATTTAAGTGCAAGATGAAAACCTTGGTCGTGACAGAATTCGAAACCGCGACCTGCAGGTTTTGGGCCTGATGCTCTACCAATTGAATTACCATACACACCTACTGACCATATATTTACTTCACTTCAATCACCATGTCTCTAAACCGTCTGCTATGTGAGTTCGTTATGCGTTACTGTCCGTTCATTGTATTCATACTTGCTGCCCAGTTAGAACTTCTCATCCCAATCGAAATCGAGTTAAATTGGATGGCTGGAGCATCATATTGACTATCTGAGATAGTCTTGGTTTTAGCAGACTTGTGTTATTGAAACTGGTTGAAGATGAAGGTGAAGGGAAAAAGAAAGCTTCACAAAGACATTTGGTAGGAATCCTGCCCTCATTCAGCTTTTCATCTCACCTTCAATAATCACCCAATATCATTAACACAAGTCTGTCAAAGTGCGGCTACTTCAAACGGTTAAAGTTATAAAAACAACGTCAGTGTCACAATCGAACTTAATCACTTCTCACTATTGTCTATTTATCAGTAATTAATCAACTGGAATCAGAGTACTCTCCTACAAACATACACTTATAAGTTGTCTGAGCGAACAAAGAATATTCTTTTGGATAACATCTTCGTCAGGTCCTGAAGTAATAGGTACATACTGAGGAATTACGAGTCGGCAAGTTGGTAAGTTGATGGGAACGGGATGCAGAATGGAAAGTAACTCATTCCTACAGAGTTCGAGGTCTTTACGACACGTCTACCTAGCCATAGTGAAAGGTGTTCATAAGAACGGAAATTTAAATCCCTAGACCAGCGGCTGATATGACTGAATCCAGTGGAGCAGTCAAACTGATGAACGTGACAAAGAGTGATCAGTCTAAGCAGTTCATCTTTCTGTCCCGGTGTCACCATAGGGCGTATGGAAAATTAACTTCGCAACTTACCAGCAATGAAATTTCTCTGAATTGACCTCCATAGTGTATGAAATAACATCTCGCCGAGTACCACACAACCACGCCTGGTTAAATAGACCCTAGTTACTAGCAGGACCTATGCCTGGGTGAAGAGGGACAGTCGGGCATAGGCATAAGCTAGTAACCCTACACCGTAAAACCAATCCTATCGCTACAGAAACCTCTGGAGCACAAAGAAAATATAAAACATAAAAACAAACTTATTCATCACCGGAATCCCAGAGACAAAATCATGCCGGTTGGTGAAAGCATTCGCAAAGCCAATCGGCCGATGTGTCTTCTCTCCCTCGATGAAAGCGAAAGTAAACATAGAGACATGCAATGTCAGCATCATGTTTCAACCTACCAAGGATGCTCAGATTGTGAAAGAGATGAGGAGGTGTAGCATGTGAGTGCTCGCAATCTGCAAGGAATCTGCAGATGGAATGGAAGTGGACTCTCCAAACTGTCAACTGGAGAGGAGTCAATAATCTACTCAGATGTTGTCACCCAGACAACAACCACGAACACAGCACACTGAGTTTTGCAGTGGCCATCATGATTTCCCCAAGATCATCGAAGGCTCACTCTCATGCTGTGGGAACCAATCTCCTCCCACAGGATCAGGATCAGGATCATGACAGCATGACTCAAGTCGAAAGGAAGGGAAGTCACAATCATTCAGTGCTACGTGCCAACAAATAATGCAGATGAAGAGAAGAAGGAGGAATTCTATAGACAAATGCAATCAGTACTAGACAAGACCACACCCCAGATGGCGACATCAAAATCCATCCTGGTTGGTGGGGTGACATGAATGCCAAACTGAGAGCAGACAACACACGAAGACAACTCATCATGGGTGGAGAAGCACTTGGTGAAATGAATGAGAATGGGGAACTGTTTGCAGACTGATGCGCATTCAGTTGTTCGGTGATTGGAGGCGAGGCAGTGTGTACAAGAATACACAAGGATATTCACAGGGGGAGCGACATCGATTTCACCAGATGGACACATTACACTAAAAATCAGATCGACTTCACCTCAATGTGAGTGAAGTGGAGAGGCAGCCAGTCTACTGGACACAAGATGAGATTTAGCTGGTTCATACCACTCACTATCTAGTGCAAGCAACCTTCTCCCAAATTCAAGATGACAGCCTTGGAAGAAGTTGTTGATAGACGACCACAGTTGAAGTTCAACACCCAGAAGAGCAAGTGGACTGAAGGACGAAACTACAAAACACATGTTCACGTGGTCAGACATCAGAACAAAATGGGAGATATTGAGCAAAATCCCTGAAGAGCACTGGAACTCTTTCGAAAGGGATGTGGAAGGAAACATGAACAGCCGTATTAGTAAGGAAGAAGAAGGAAGACAAGGAATGGAATGGATCTCGACGGGTACATGGAAGCTGATAGAGGGGGGTGAGGAAGATGGTGAAGGACAAAATGAACTAGTGCAGTAAAAGGATGAAAAATGAAAAGAGTAACTGAACACAATTTATAAAACACTACACAGGAAAAGAAGTGAAGAAGAGTGCTCGTAAAGACAAAAGACACTTCTAAGACACATTGGCAAGTGAAGCAGAATAGGCTGGCTGGCTGGCTGGCTGGCTGGCTGGCTGGCTGGCTGGCTGGCTGGCTGGCTGCTGCTGGGCTGGCTGCTGGCTGGCTGGCTGGCTGGCTGGCTGGCTGGCTGGCTGGCTGGCTGGCTGGCTGGCTGGCTGGCTGGCTGGCTGGCTGGCTGGCTGGCTGGCTGGCTGGCTGGCTGGCTGCAGGAAGAAAAAATCACATGGAGACCGAATTGTAGCACTAAGCATCATCATAGAACAGAATATAGAATGGTAGTCAACTCTACACCTCAACTTCATCAACTTTAAAAAGGACTTCGACAGCGTCAATGGAGAAGTAATTTGGCAAGCAATTACTTCAACACTACGGAGTGTCACAAACCTTTATCAATCTCATTCAACAACTGTATGAAAACGTCACATGACGAGTAATTCACAATGGAAAGCTCAGTGACGCCTTTGAAGTGAAGTGAAGACGGGAGTGAAACAAGGCTGCCTACTATCACTCAGGATATTCCTGATTGTGGTTGACTGCATTGGGTCATGCAACAAATCGAGAGGAGTGAGAAGATTGGCATACGCCGTTTGATCGATGAGAAGACCTTGGAAGATGTGAATTTCGCCCATGATGATTTATGTTTAATGTTGCACAAACTCGAAGATCTACAGGCGAAAACTAAGAAAGGAACCTAGAAGATTTAGATTTCGCCACCGATAACTTGTGTCTAGTGTCACACAAACATGAAGATCTACAGGCAAAATTTAACAAGTTGGCAGAAGAGGCAAGGCAGCGAAGATGGGACTTCAAATCAACGTAGGGAAAACAGATGTGATGATGATACTCAACCAACAAAGGTATCAACAACAACAAGCTCCAATCACCACCAACTGGAGAAACTTAAAGCAAGTAGTCTCTTTCACCTATCTAGGCAGCATCTTTTCCACTACAGGCAGTGGCACAGACGAGCACGTCAAAGCCAGCCAGGATAAGAAAGACAGCAAACCAAGCTATCACTGATATGAAATCAGTGTGGAGATCTACTGCATTCAGAATAAAGCGTGAACAACAACAGCCGCATTTTCAACACCATTTCAGTCAAGTCAGTGCTTCTGTATGGCTCAGAAACTTCGGGTGTCATGAATAGCATTTCCAACTAACTACAGACATTCATCAACAGCTGCTACCTACGCTCGATACTCAAGCTCAGATGAGATGGCCAGAAAGAATAAGCGATGAGGAAATCTGGCTGTCTGGTATCGAAACAACCAAGAACCGTTCACCCAACAAATATACAGAAAAGGAAGTGGAAATGGATTGGGCATACACTGAGAAGGCCCACTGCAGACATCACATGCCAGGCCAGGATATGGAGAGGAACTCAGACGAGAATCGACGAGTTAGGTATCCTAGGTGAGGGTGAAATGGAGATCGTGTGAGGAAGAAATGAAAGCTTGTGGGGAGTCATGGCATCAGGTTCTAAAGACAGAGGGGGAGAGAGTGCAATGGAGGCGCTCTACTGAAGCTCTATGTCCCACTGGGAGCACAATGGGTGAATGATAAATAATAATAATGAGTACCACACTTCTTAATTGTACTCAAATGTATAGCGGTTTTCTGTTAACCACTAACTAGAACGTCCTTTCTTGCCATTTTTCTTCTTATATCTTTCTCTATGAATTTATCAAGATAACCACTTTCAGTCAGTATGTTTCGCAATGTCGCCAGTTCCTCCTCAACTGTACCTCCCAAATATATAACCTATATCCTGTAACTTAAAGTTCTTACCAAGTTCCTTTTGTACTAAAGAGAGACGAAGATGAAACATTTTATGTGTCCATGTACTTTTCCTAACCAAATTCCGCTTTATCGACCCATATTTTCGTCTTCAGAGAACATAGAGAAAATCTATCTTGACTTGTGACTTTGCCTCACATGCAAACTTCATGGTTGGGTGTACTTGTATTTTCGTAAGACAACGGTTATATATATTCCCAACGAATATATTACGCACGCTCAGCTGACAGCTAACTCAGTACGCAAAAGCCACTAACTGCAACACCAGGATGAATAGAGAGAAGACTGAAACTGGATGACGAGACAGCTTATTACACCGAGACTACAAAATACATAATATCGATCCCAAACACGGGTGAATATGCACACCCATGCAAAATGACCTTGTCCCCAATTTGAGACATTTGCATCGTAAGAATAAAGATTAACCAATCAGCTATTTACTCTACAATGTGGGCAGAAAATAGACTATTAGTCATACGGTAAAATATGGTGTGTTGATGACACGTTAAAATGTTCAGATCAATAACAATGTTTTACACAAGAACTGGGGCATCATATAACAGTACTGAGTTGAATTTGCTGAGTATGTTTGACCTGTCCATGGTTTTGCACAGGATGAATGTATCATCCTTACAAGTAAAGCATTCTCTAGTTTCAGTAGCAAAAGGCCCACAAATATGGGATGCAGTGGAGATTCCATTATCACAAATTAAGAATTTTTATTCGAGGCACGAGATATAATGAATAAGTGGATTCAAATGCAATTCGATTGCAAGTTAAACAATGATTGGATAACTGCTGAATAGTAGTTGAATGCACACAAATCAAACGCCACCTGTTATATGTAGTATATCGCGTGCCCTGAGATAACCGAAAGATGGTGGAAGTGTAATGCTGTCTTCTATAGCCTTTCTGGCTTTCCATTTACTGTAATGTGCCACATATAACACACATTGTCCATCATCTTCAACTATAAAAACAAAATTAAGCTCAACTTGTCTGATAAATTTCCAGTCTTTTACTGATCACCCATCGAAAGCGTATAATTCTACTTTGGTACTACAAGGTCAACACTAACAGATGACAACGTTATGGCTGCCTTCTTGTTCCCTATATTATCCAACTGGTTAGTCTTTTAGGGCACACACTCATTTTCAAACTCAATATTTGGACGAACCGATTTAAACCATTTTGCATCATCATACAACGAGAAAGCTTCACTCAATTTCAGATTTAACAAGCCTAATTCCTTTTGCAAGCAGACCATTTCTTTCTTTTGCCTATCCTGAAACTCCTGAAGTTCTAACTCTTGTGCTTCTTTCAGCTGATGTTCCTATAATTCAACTAAAGTGATTTCAATGCTAGCCTTGGTATAGTGACCATTATTATATTATATTATTTGTAGCCTGGGTTCCTAGTGTAACATAGGGCTTCAATAGCACGTCTCCAACCCACTCTCTTCTCTGCAATCTTTTCAACCTGTCTCTACGACTGCCCAGAATATCTCATTTCTTCCTCACACCATTTTCTTCATGTCACCCTCACCGCGTACGCCTAAGTTGTCGTTTCTCCTTTGGGTTTGACTCGATATCCTGGCCTTGCGCGTGATGTCGCCAAAAGGTATATAAGGTTATACCGCTACTCTTCATTTTTACTTCTCAAAATGCGTAACCTTTATGAGTCTGAACTCTTTTACAATATTTTCTTTAAAGAGTGAAAAATAACAGTTTCATGAAGTGACATATGTTACAAGAGTAGTTGCAAAACGATCCTCAATTAGACTATTGTAAATCGAGCTTTATGACAAGAAAACGAAGATAAACGAAGTAATTCATCGTTAGGGTAATCTTAGAATGCCAAAATATTCATAGTAATTTTTATGATACTGAAAAAAGTCATGATTATCATCATCTTGACTTATTTCACTAGTCCTTAGATGATTGTTTTTTAGCTCCAATACTAGTTCCAAATATTCACTGACACATTTTCGAAAGATTATACTTCGATGATTATACCTCTAGACAAAATTTCTCGATTTATTCATGAAAAGTTAAAAGATGAATTCTTGATTTTATTTATAACCTTAACCTACTAGTTTGATCGAATAATATGCCGGATATTGAGAGTTGAGTAATGATTTTCCCTGATGAAACTCATACGAGACTTGCAAACGAAAAGTAGCAATTATTTCATTTCAAACACTCTATGAATTACACAAATATAAACTATATATAATTTATGAGTGTTTAATTTTCTAAACATTGAATTTGTGGTTTTCATGCCCAAAATATCTGTAGTGTTTGATATTTGTTCTCCGCATACCTTGTACTGGCCTCTTTATTTTGACTGCTATATGACAGAACATGTAAATAGTTGACATAGTTCTTATGGACAAATATATATATGGAAGCTGTAAGGAAGTATCCAGCTGATTCCGTTTAAAGAACATTTCTTTCGATCCACTAGTTGTTTTGTCTACTTGTTGGATTTGGAGAGAATGAATCGAGTTGTCTATTACTGATCACTTATCAGCCAAGTCAATATATTTCAAGAACATTTATCATCTATCAAATGTAACACTTGTAGATGGTTGCATTCAGCATTGATTTCATAGACACACATGAATATTATCAATGGATTTTCCGTAATTATTGCATACTGGCTTTAGGTAACATAGTTAATCACAAGGCGAAAAGGTGGAACGTTTATAAAGGAGAAGATAATAAAGTTGAAATAATATAATCAGAAATGACAGAAAGAATAGGGAGTTAAATCAACGATAAATTATAATACTACTACTCGAATAAAGATGAGGGACGAATGTGACTTAGCTACTGCAATCGATTTTGATTTATATCGTGAGTTTGAAAACAACGGTTTTGGCTGTCTTAAAATGTCTCACCTAATTGACTGACAAAATTAACGTAGAACCTCACAAACATGTGCGTCGGCTGAAATTGTCACACTCCACTGTACTACACAAGCAAAACATGAATGGAAAAAAAGTGATATCAATGAAGATAAAGTAGTGTGAGCGAATAAAGTCTGAAGATAAAGGTTAGGGCAAATATTTAAGCTTTCGAAGATGTTAAGGAGTAAATACACCTGTCATCAAAAGTCCTCAACCACTGATTAATTTCTTCTCGAAGATACCAACCAGGCAGTTTACATCTCCCCACACAATTCAGACCAACAGTAAGAGACTTCGCTGATTGGTTCCAGGTCTTGGTGTATCCACCCTGAACCCCCTTTCATCCTAATTCAACGCCCCTAGCAGTGCACAACGAGGTAGCTGGTGAATCGGCATGTGCAGTACATCTCGTTGACTCATCCAAATCGCCAAAATTTCATAACCTTATCAGTCAACTTACCTATCTAGCCTGGTACCGTTAAACTGACGGCAACACTACTCACTCAATGATTTCACCAAATGTGAGCAATGTTACGAAGACACCTGTGATCAAATACTCATAACTGCTTCATACCTTCTACTTTCAAAGGCCGTATCTTACAGCTATACAATAGGACAGAATGTCTGCGGCACAGTATACTCGTCCTTGGATTCATAGTCGGATATCTCACCAGTCGGAGCCACAGGTGACTCAAGTTGGCAAATACAAAACGAGCCTTCTGTAACCCAGCTGACATTCTGTCTGCAACTCCCTAAGTGAAGTGTTCGATACAATCCACCACTTCACTCCCTATAAATAAACTGTGAGTACTTGCAGTAGACCGTTCGTGGAGCACCATTTAACCTTTGAAATGTACGAAACCCATGACAAACATTTTGAGATTTCTGCTCATCGCATCAGCATCTTCACTTAACAGGACAATATCGCCTGCATACACAAGTCAACCAGATGAGTCCTAATGAAGTCAGACATATATAGGGTTATGTTCATTAGCAAGTCTATAATGAAGTCAGATAGGAATGGTGACAGTGGACATCCCTGGTGAACACCACTAGTTGTTGACAATTCACTTGACGACTCTCCATACGCCCATACATCGTTGAATGACTGTCACCACAAAGTCTACCATTTATTGTAGCATTCAAGTTATTGGGAGAGATATTCAAGGTGTGGCTCCGCTTCTCCACTTGGTCCTTCTCGACGTTTTTTTTCAACCTAAAGCCACTTCAGCTAACATAATATGATGGAGGTAAATAGTTGTTGCTTGGCATCAAGACACATGTCGCAGCCACCTCAGCCAATGAAGCTGAAAACTGTCAACAGCTCACTTATCTCCTTTACGTGAGAATCTACATTCATTTTATACCTTCCGCTAACATGCAATGTCTGGTATCCTATAGGAGGAAGTCGGTAAATAGATAAATTTACAATGAGACCTATTATTTCAGGATTATTAAATTGTACAGATACACCTTAGGTCTAGTGATACTACTACTCCATGTTTTCTCTTCCTAATAAAAAGTGCATTCATCGAAAACAACCTCAAAACAGTTTTCAAATAGTCCATATGAATTCAGTCACTTCAAAAGAATTAAATGGAATCAATACAACTGAATACTCTATGTTGAATGAGAACACTTTTCTGGTTAACTCACTGATCTTCAAAAATATTGAAGTGATTTTGTTGAACATCATACACTTTCATTTGCATGATACTTTTGGTCATTGAAATTGTATTACTATGAAGTTATGACATGATGAATGTGAAAAGACATTTGAGAAATGATGCAATCCGTTGACAACAACGCACAATATAATAATATTTTTGAGATACTTTCGAAATACTCTCGAGAAATATCAGTTTACTACTGAAAGTTTAATCAGTAACTTCAATACTCATATATTCAATACTCCATAACAAGCTAGATACTTGAATTCTATATTTCAAGACGACTATATGAGAGAACAACTAATCTACTACTGTCAGTCGATCAGAGACTAAATTTATGGGTTTAAGGATCCCACTACCTCATTTAGAAAAAATAATTTGATCCGACAAACACCATTCAACGAGTGTGGAGTCAAATACATCGGTCAGACCAGTTGATTAGAAGAGTCAGTCAGGTTAACTCAACATAAGGACATAATAAGGTTTAGGAAGAAAGGATCCAACGAGATCTGGAAAATGAGTGAGACATTATTATGTAGCCACTGACACAAACATCTACTCAAAGGTCGAAGAAAACAACTTTATTCAAGGCTGACATAGTTAGACAGAGAGACTGATTTTCGAATGTTTATTGATCAAATCATCATCAGGAAATGTATGCAGTGGGATGACTTGACATCTGTCCCAAAATAGGAAAAATTCTACTAACACTGAAAACAAACAGTATGAATTAGCATGACTTTCAGTACCAGATGTCAACAGTTATGTGATAATCTGATTACTTTTATATGATTATGGGACTAAAGTACAACGAAAACGTCATTCAATAAATAATATATTTTGGAGATGAATGCGGATTTTTAATTCAGAAGTAGTATTCATCATGGACTGACATCAGTTGGGGAGCACTGAACAGCTGTTTCGTCCAACTAGTGTGGGACTCCTCAGCAGTACACACCCACAACCCCACTGTGCAGGGATCGAACTCAGGACGAACGCGTTTACCGTTCAGCCACTGGGTCGGTTTCCAGTGGCTCACAATTTCCAACTTCTGTCAATTCACAACGTAGCGCGACTGTGGTTCCTCAACTGATGTCAGTCCATGATGAATACTACTTCTAAATTAAAAATCCCCATTCATCTCAAAAATACATTACTCTCTAGTGCTCTGCTCATTAGTGACTTGCTTCCAGATGGATGTCAGCAAGTTCTAATGAGAAGCCATGACCTGTGAGGTCAACCAGTCGGAAATGAAGTGGATGCTAACTAAAGACCTTGGGTGACAGTCACGCTATGTCGTGAATTGACAGAAGTTGTAAATTGTGAACCACTGGAAATTGACCCAGTGGCTGAGTGGTTAACGCGTTCGCTGTGAAACCTGAAGGTCCTGAGTTCGATCCCTGCACAGTGGGGTCGTTTGTGCGTACTGCTGAGGAGTCCCATACTAGTTGGACGAAATAGCTAGCTGTCCAGTGCTCCCAGATTTTCAATGGTTCCCCAACTGATGTCAGTCCATGATGAATACTACTTCTCAATAAATAATACTCTATTACAATATGTTATGTTGAATAAACAAATTTCAGCATACAATTACTTTCTACAATTGTGCACATGTTTCTTTTTTTATCAAAGAATTACTGCAGTATTTCTAACATTTACAAGATACCTTCATACTTCCCATGTTGCTATCATGTAATATAACATGTGAATATATTAAGATACCTTGGGATTGAAAGGTTCGTTAGTTCCATTCTCATTGTCACATCATTCACATTCCTGTAATGCAAATCTTTCAACAATTACAAAATAACAGTAAATTATATACAAAGGATTCAAAGATGGAAACTAAAGGATGCAACTAGCCATATCCTAATGCTACATGATATCTGGTAAATTGAAGGTGACGTTTGTTAGTTAATTTCTCAAGGAGGAGAATTATAAGAATACAGAGAACTATGGCAGGTCATTCAATATATGAAACAAAATCTAGACGTTTTAGGTGTACTAGTAGGCCATATTTTCCTCAAGGTGACAACTTTCGGTTCAAACACATACCTAACCCTCCATGTTGCACAAACGTTTTGAACCATCTTCGACATTTAAAAATACTTATGGTGTTAGCGAGTAGTTGTTTAAGAGACAGTAAAGTTAGCCAACCAAATACAAATTAGTATTAACAAATATGTGAGAACACTGAAGACAACACTTCTCGACCATGATGCACCGATACACCAGGTTGTATTATTATCGACATTCAGTCAACCTGCAAAGTGTTAATCAAATATTGATAGAGAGCAGTGATTCTCGTTATGTCGTTCATGCGCAAAAACTTGATTCACTTTAGACAGAGTTTATGGAAAATCTTAAACCTGTACATCGTTGCGAATTATCACAAAATGTGAAAGACAACACCAGGAATAAATCACGATTATACTAGCAATTAATATCTTTTTTCCGCTTGGGTTCCTAATGAAACATAGAGATTCAGTAGCACGTCTCCATTCCACTCTCTTCTCTGCAATCTTTTCAACCTGTCTCTACGACTGCCCAGAATATCTCATTTCTTCCTCACACCATTTTCTCTATGTCACCCTCACCACGTATGCCTAACTTGTCGTTTCTCCTTTGGGTTTGACTCATCCACATCTGAGTTCTACTCGATATCCTGGTCTGACGCGTGATGTCACTGAATGGTCTTCTCAGTGCACACCCAATCCATCTCCACCTCCTTCCACTGCATATTTGTTGAGCGATAGCTTCTTGCTTCGTTGGTTCGATGCTGACCAGCCAGAGTTCCTTGTTGCTGATTCTAATTATTCTGGCCATCTCATCTGATGTTCAGTATGGAGTGAGGGTAGGTGGCAGATGTTGATGAATGTCTGTAGTTTGTTGGAAATGCTTTTCCTGACACTCCAAGTCTCTCAACCATCACATGGAAGCACTGACTTGACTGAATTGGTGTTGAAAATGCTAATGTTGTTCAAGCTTTATGCTGAGTGCAGTGCAGTGCAGTGCAACAGATCTCCACACTGATTTCAGATGAATCAAGGGAGGCCTGTCTTGCTGTCTTTCTTATCCTGTCTGGCTTTGACGTCCTCGTCTGTGCCTGTGCCGCCTATAGTTGAAACGATGCTGCCCTGCTTAGATAAGTGAAGAAGGCTACTTCCTTTAAGTTTCTCCACTTGATGATGATTTGAGCTTATTGTTGTTGTTGTTGGCGGTGGTGATGTTAGTTCGGTATCTTCATCCCCTCCGTCTTCTTTACATTCACTTGAAGCTAGTCCCGTCTTCACTGCCCTGTCTCTTCCGTAAACGTGTTATTTTTCGCCTGTAGATATGAGAGTTTTTGCGACATTAAACAAGTCATCGGTGGCGAAATTTAGATTTTCTAGGATCTTCTCACCGGTCCAGCGTATCCCCTTTTTGCTACAGATCTAATTATCGTAACTGAGTAGACCATGTAGTCATTTATGCATCCGGTATGATACCATATCGCAGTTCATTTATTGTACTAGTAAGCATTTGTCTGACGCCGCCGGGAACTAAATCGAATGCCATCGGGTCTCGTGGCGATTTGCTCGATATGAATCACATGTTCACATTTCTCTGCTTCTGTCAATTAAACAAATAGCATGGCTATCATCCAGTTCCACGTAAAAGTACTGATAATCAAACGTGACTTAGTTGACTGATCTCGAAGCATGTCATTAATGAAAACACAGGAAAGTATTTCAGTTTGGTGACTTGCAAAGAGTTTTACCACCTTCTTACTAATCTCAAGTGAATTCCCCAGTTTTCTATAAATACAAAGTAATGGTGATATAACCTCGCCTGATTAACTAGTCCCCTAGTTACTAGCAGGACCTATGCCTGGGTGAAGAGGGACAGTTGGGCATAGGCATAAGCTAGTAACCCTACACCGTAAAACCAATCCTATCGCTACAGAAACCTCTGGAGCACAAAGAAAATATAAAACATAAAAACAAACTTATTCATCACCGGAATCCCAGAGACAAAATCATGCCGGTTGGTGAAAGCATTCGCAAAGCCAATCGGCCGATGTGTCTTCTCTCCCTCGATGAAAGCGAAAGTAAACATAGAGACATGCAATGTCAGCATCATGTTTCAACCTACCAAGGATGCTCAGATTGTGAAAGAGATGAGGAGGTGTAGCATGTGAGTGCTCGCAATCTGCAAGGAATCTGCAGATGGAATGGAAGTGGACTCTCCAAACTGTCAACTGGAGAGGAGTCAATAATCTACTCAGATGTTGTCACCCAGACAACAACCACGAACACAGCACACTGAGTTTTGCAGTGGCCATCATGATTTCCCCAAGATCATCGAAGGCTCACTCTCATGCTGTGGGAACCAATCTCCTCCCACAGGATCAGGATCAGGATCATGACAGCATGACTCAAGTCGAAAGGAAGGGAAGTCACAATCATTCAGTGCTACGTGCCAACAAATAATGCAGATGAAGAGAAGAAGGAGGAATTCTATAGACAAATGCAATCAGTACTAGACAAGACCACACCCCAGATGGCGACATCAAAATCCATCCTGGTTGGTAGGGTGACATGAATGCCAAACTGAGAGCAGACAACACACGAAGACAACTCATCATGGGTGGAGAAGCACTTGGTGAAATGAATGAGAATGGGGAACTGTTTGCAGACTGATGCGCATTCAGTTGTTCGGTGATTGGAGGCGAGGCAGTGTGTACAAGAATACACAAGGATATTCACAGGGGGAGCGACATCGATTTCACCAGATGGACACATTACACTAAAAATCAGATCGACTTCACCTCAATGTGAGTGAAGTGGAGAGGCAGCCAGTCTACTGGACACAAGATGAGATTTAGCTGGTTCATACCACTCACTATCTAGTGCAAGCAACCTTCTCCCAAATTCAAGATGACAGCCTTGGAAGAAGTTGTTGATAGACGACCACAGTTGAAGTTCAACACCCAGAAGAGCAAGTGGACTGAAGGACGAAACTACAAAACACATGTTCACGTGGTCAGACATCAGAACAAAATGGGAGATATTGAGCAAAATCCCTGAAGAGCACTGGAACTCTTTCGAAAGGGATGTGGAAGGAAACATGAACAGCCGTATTAGTAAGGAAGAAGAAGGAAGACAAGGAATGGAATGGATCTCGACGGGTACATGGAAGCTGATAGAGGAGGGAGAGGAAGATTATGAAGCAGAAGATGAACCAGTGCTGTGTGGAGCATGTACAAACAACGAAATGAGTAACTGAACACAATCTATGAAACACTACACAGGACAAAGAAGTGAAGAAGAGTGAGCACAAAGACAAAAGACACTTCTAAGACACATTGGCAAGTGAAGCAGAACAGGCTGCTGGCTGGTAGGAGAGACAGAGACCTGACAACATTATTTCAAATAACCAGGTTACTTACTATCTGGTAGGGAAGAGATCAATGCCGACGAAACCAATGAAGGATAGTGAATGAAAACTAGTTAGCGAAGAGGAGAAACAAAGGAAATAATGAGCTGACCACTTCAAGAAGCTGTTGAATCGACCACCACCTGCAACTCGTCCACAAATACCACCAGTAGCTCAGCCACAGAATTGCTAGTGAACAGAAGCTTTCTCACAAAATCAGAAATCCTGAATATCATTGAAATGCTGAAAAACGGGAAAGCAGGAGGATTGGATGGAATTCCTCCAGAAACACTGAAAACAGATGCAGAGGCAACAGTGGATATGCTCACGCCACTACTGCAGAAGGTTTGCAAGGAAGGTAGGGAAGGTACCTGATGATTGTAAGAAGGGGTAGCTTCTCAAACTTCCTAAAAAGGGAGACATAGGTCGTTGCAAGAACTGGTGATGAATCATGTTGCTGTCCCCACCCACCCTGAGCAAAATAGTGTGCCGCATCACCCAGGAGAGATTAAAAGAGGTGCCGAGAGAGGCATGTTGGCTGGCTGGCTTCAGGAAGAACAAATCACATGGAGACCAAATTGTAACACTAAGCATCATCATAGAACAGAATATAGAATGGTAGTCAACTCTACACCTCAACTTCATCAACTTTTAAAAGGCCTACGACTACCTCAATGCAGAAGTAATTTGGCAAGCAATTACTTCAATACTACGGAGTGCCACAAGCCTTTATCAATCTCATTCAACAACTATATGAAGAGGCCACATGACGAGTAATTCACAATGGAAAGCTCAGTGACACCTTTGAAGTGAAGTGAAGACAGGAGTGAAACAAGGCTGCCTACTATCACTCAGGATATTCCTGATTGTGGTTGACTGCATTGGGTCATGCAACAAATCGAGAGGAGTGAGAAGATTGGCATACGCCGTTTGATCGATGAGAAGACCTTGGAAGATGTGAATTTCGCCCATGATGATTTATGTTTAATGTTGCACAAACTCGAAGATCTACAGGCGAAAACTAAGAAAGGAACCTAGAAGATTTAGATTTCGCCACCGATAACTTGTGTCTAGTGTCACACAAACATGAAGATCTACAGGCAAAATTTAACAAGTTGGCAGAAGAGGCAAGGCAGCGAAGATGGGACTTCAAATCAACGTAGGGAAAACAGATGTGATGATGATACTCAACCAACAAAGGTATCAACAACAACAAGCTCCAATCACCACCAACTGGAGAAACTTAAAGCAAGTAGTCTCTTTCACCTATCTAGGCAGCATCTTTTCCACTACAGGCAGTGGCACAGACGAGCACGTCAAAGCCAGCCAGGATAAGAAAGACAGCAAACCAAGCTATCACTGATATGAAATCAGTGTGGAGATCTACTGCATTCAGAATAAAGCGTGAACAACAACAGCCGCATTTTCAACACCATTTCAGTCAAGTCAGTGCTTCTGTATGGCTCAGAAACTTCGGGTGTCATGAATAGCATTTCCAACTAACTACAGACATTCATCAACAGCTGCTACCTACGCTCGATACTCAAGCTCAGATGAGATGGCCAGAAAGAATAAGCGATGAGGAAATCTGGCTGTCTGGTATCGAAACAACCAAGAACCGTTCACCCAACAAATATACAGAAAAGGAAGTGGAAATGGATTGGGCATACACTGAGAAGGCCACTGCAGACATCACATGCCAGGCCAGGATATGGAGAGGAACTCAGACGAGAATCGACGAGTTAGGTATCCTAGGTGAGGGTGAAATGGAGATCGTGTGAGGAAGAAATGAAAGCTTGTGGGGAGTCATGGCATCAGGTTCTAAAGACAGAGGGGGAGAGAGTGCAATGGAGGCGCTCTACTGAAGCTCTATGTCCCACTGGGAGCACAATGGGTGAATGATAAATAATAATAATGAGTACCACACTTCTTAATTGTACTCAAATGTATAGCGGTTTTCTGTTAACCACTAACTAGAACGTCCTTTCTTGCCATTTTTCTTCTTATATCTTTCTCTATGAATTTATCAAGATAACCACTTTCAGTCAGTATGTTTCGCAATGTCGCCAGTTCCTCCTCAACTGTACCTCCCAAATATATAACCTATATCCTGTAACTTAAAGTTCTTACCAAGTTCCTTTTGTACTAAAGAGAGACGAAGATGAAACATTTTATGTGTCCATGTACTTTTCCTAACCAAATTCCGCTTTATCGACCCATATTTTCGTCTTCAGAGAACATAGAGAAAATCTATCTTGACTTGTGACTTTGCCTCACATGCAAACTTCATGGTTGGGTGTACTTGTATTTTCGTAAGACAACGGTTATATATATTCCCAACGAATATATTACGCACGCTCAGCTGACAGCTAACTCAGTACGCAAAAGCCACTAACTGCAACACCAGGATGAATAGAGAGAAGACTGAAACTGGATGACGAGACAGCTTATTACACCGAGACTACAAAATACATAATATCGATCCCAAACACGGGTGAATATGCACACCCATGCAAAATGACCTTGTCCCCAATTTGAGACATTTGCATCGTAAGAATAAAGATTAACCAATCAGCTATTTACTCTACAATGTGGGCAGAAAATAGACTATTAGTCATACGGTAAAATATGGTGTGTTGATGACACGTTAAAATGTTCAGATCAATAACAATGTTTTACACAAGAACTGGGGCATCATATAACAGTACTGAGTTGAATTTGCTGAGTATCTTTGACCTGTCCAGAAGAAAGAAGATGAGGAATGGAATGGATCTAGACGGATACATGGAAGCTGATAGAGTAGGGAGAGGAAGATTATGAAGCAGAAGATGAACCAGTGCTGTGTGGAGCATGTACAAACAACGAAATGAGTAACTGAACACAATCTATGAAACACTACACAGGACAAAGAAGTGAAGAAGAGTGAGCACAAAGACAAAAGACACTTCTAAGACACATTGGCAAGTGAAGCAGAACAGGCTGCTGGCTGGTAGGAGAGACAGAGACCTGACAACATTATTTCAAATAACCAG
Organism: Heterobilharzia americana; assembly: GCA_944470555.2. NCBI lineage: Eukaryota > Metazoa > Platyhelminthes > Trematoda > Strigeidida > Schistosomatidae > Heterobilharzia > Heterobilharzia americana. Next base: position 10,702,156 of record OX104132.1, on the reverse strand, counting down.
GTTACTTACTATCTGGTAGGGAAGAGATCAATGCCGACGAAACCAATGAAGGATAGTGAATGAAAACTAGTTAGCGAAGAGGAGAAACAAAGGAAATAATGAGCTGACCACTTCAAGAAGCTGTTGAATCGACCACCACCTGCAACTCGTCCACAAATACCACCAGTAGCTCAGCCACAGAATTGCTAGTGAACAGAAGCTTTCTCACAAAATCAGAAATCCTGAATATCATTGAAATGCTGAAAAACGGGAAAGCAGGAGGATTGGATGGAATTCCTCCAGAAACACTGAAAACAGATGCAGAGGCAACAGTGGATATGCTCACGCCACTACTGCAGAAGGTTTGCAAGGAAGGTAGGGAAGGTACCTGATGATTGTAAGAAGGGGTAGCTTCTCAAACTTCCTAAAAAGGGAGACATAGGTCGTTGCAAGAACTGGTGATGAATCATGTTGCTGTCCCCACCCACCCTGAGCAAAATAGTGTGCCGCATCACCCAGGAGAGATTAAAAGAGGTGCCGAGAGAGGCATGTTGGCTGGCTGGCTTCAGGAAGAACAAATCACATGGAGACCAAATTGTAACACTAAGCATCATCATAGAACAGAATATAGAATGGTAGTCAACTCTACACCTCAACTTCATCAACTTTTAAAAGGCCTACGACTACCTCAATGCAGAAGTAATTTGGCAAGCAATTACTTCAATACTACGGAGTGCCACAAGCCTTTATCAATCTCATTCAACAACTATATGAAGAGGCCACATGACGAGTAATTCACAATGGAAAGCTCAGTGACACCTTTGAAGTGAAGTGAAGACAGGAGTGAAACAAGGCTGCCTACTATCACTCAGGATATTCCTGATTGTGGTTGACTGCATTGGGTCATGCAACAAATCGAGAGGAGTGAGAAGATTGGCATACGCCGTTTGATCGATGAGAAGACCTTGGAAGATGTGAATTTCGCCCATGATGATTTATGTTTAATGTTGCACAAACTCGAAGATCTACAGGCGAAAACTAAGAAAGGAACCTAGAAGATTTAGATTTCGCCACCGATAACTTGTGTCTAGTGTCACACAAACATGAAGATCTACAGGCAAAATTTAACAAGTTGGCAGAAGAGGCAAGGCAGCGAAGATGGGACTTCAAATCAACGTAGGGAAAACAGATGTGATGATGATACTCAACCAACAAAGGTATCAACAACAACAAGCTCCAATCACCACCAACTGGAGAAACTTAAAGCAAGTAGTCTCTTTCACCTATCTAGGCAGCATCTTTTCCACTACAGGCAGTGGCACAGACGAGCACGTCAAAGCCAGCCAGGATAAGAAAGACAGCAAACCAAGCTATCACTGATATGAAATCAGTGTGGAGATCTACTGCATTCAGAATAAAGCGTGAACAACAACAGCCGCATTTTCAACACCATTTCAGTCAAGTCAGTGCTTCTGTATGGCTCAGAAACTTCGGGTGTCATGAATAGCATTTCCAACTAACTACAGACATTCATCAACAGCTGCTACCTACGCTCGATACTCAAGCTCAGATGAGATGGCCAGAAAGAATAAGCGATGAGGAAATCTGGCTGTCTGGTATCGAAACAACCAAGAACCGTTCACCCAACAAATATACAGAAAAGGAAGTGGAAATGGATTGGGCATACACTGAGAAGGCCCACTGCAGACATCACATGCCAGGCCAGGATATGGAGAGGAACTCAGACGAGAATCGACGAGTTAGGTATCCTAGGTGAGGGTGAAATGGAGATCGTGTGAGGAAGAAATGAAAGCTTGTGGGGAGTCATGGCATCAGGTTCTAAAGACAGAGGGGGAGAGAGTGCAATGGAGGCGCTCTACTGAAGCTCTATGTCCCACTGGGAGCACAATGGGTGAATGATAAATAATAATAATGAGTACCACACTTCTTAATTGTACTCAAATGTATAGCGGTTTTCTGTTAACCACTAACTAGAACGTCCTTTCTTGCCATTTTTCTTCTTATATCTTTCTCTATGAATTTATCAAGATAACCACTTTCAGTCAGTATGTTTCGCAATGTCGCCAGTTCCTCCTCAACTGTACCTCCCAAATATATAACCTATATCCTGTAACTTAAAGTTCTTACCAAGTTCCTTTTGTACTAAAGAGAGACGAAGATGAAACATTTTATGTGTCCATGTACTTTTCCTAACCAAATTCCGCTTTATCGACCCATATTTTCGTCTTCAGAGAACATAGAGAAAATCTATCTTGACTTGTGACTTTGCCTCACATGCAAACTTCATGGTTGGGTGTACTTGTATTTTCGTAAGACAACGGTTATATATATTCCCAACGAATATATTACGCACGCTCAGCTGACAGCTAACTCAGTACGCAAAAGCCACTAACTGCAACACCAGGATGAATAGAGAGAAGACTGAAACTGGATGACGAGACAGCTTATTACACCGAGACTACAAAATACATAATATCGATCCCAAACACGGGTGAATATGCACACCCATGCAAAATGACCTTGTCCCCAATTTGAGACATTTGCATCGTAAGAATAAAGATTAACCAATCAGCTATTTACTCTACAATGTGGGCAGAAAATAGACTATTAGTCATACGGTAAAATATGGTGTGTTGATGACACGTTAAAATGTTCAGATCAATAACAATGTTTTACACAAGAACTGGGGCATCATATAACAGTACTGAGTTGAATTTGCTGAGTATCTTTGACCTGTCCAGAAGAAAGAAGATGAGGAATGGAATGGATCTAGACGGATACATGGAAGCTGATAGAGTAGGGAGAGGAAGATTATGAAGCAGAAGATGAACCAGTGCTGTGTGGAGCATGTACAAACAACGAAATGAGTAACTGAACACAATCTATGAAACACTACACAGGACAAAGAAGTGAAGAAGAGTGAGCACAAAGACAAAAGACACTTCTAAGACACATTGGCAAGTGAAGCAGAACAGGCTGCTGGCTGGTAGGAGAGACAGAGACCTGACAACATTATTTCAAATAACCAGGTTACTTACTATCTGGTAGGGAAGAGATCAATGCCGACGAAACCAATGAAGGATAGTGAATGAAAACTAGTTAGCGAAGAGGAGAAACAAAGGAAATAATGAGCTGACCACTTCAAGAAGCTGTTGAATCGACCACCACCTGCAACTCGTCCACAAATACCACCAGTAGCTCAGCCACAGAATTGCTAGTGAACAGAAGCTTTCTCACAAAATCAGAAATCCTGAATATCATTGAACTGCTGAAATACGAGAAGAAGAAGAAGAAGAAGAACAAATCACATGGTGACCAAATTGTAACGGGAAGCATCATCATAGTTCAGAGTCAACTGTATACTTCAACTTTAGCAACTTTGAAAATGCCTTTTACAGCCTCGACATGCCGAGTTATTCATGATGGAAAAATCAGTGAAGCGTTGAAGTGAAGATAGTAGGTAGGAGTAATACAAGGTTGCCGCCTACTATCACCGATCATCTTGCTGATTGTGGTCGACTGCAGTGGACTGGACCATGCAATAGACAGTTGTGAGATGAGTATACGCTGTTTGACCGATGTGGTGGAAAGACGCCAGAATAAGATTTGGATTTCGTCGATGATGATGATGATGATCCATCTCTCTCTAAAATCTTGTAGCACCAACTCGAAGATGTGTGGGCGAAAGTTGACGAATTGTCAGAAGAGGTGATGTAGGGCAGTGAAGACGGGACTTGCTTCAGGTGAACGTGGAGAAGACAGAAGTAGAGCTGATAAAGATCTCTAACCAACAGTAACAACAATAACAAAGACAACGCAAGCATCAATCGCCGGTCACGCTGAACGTGAGAAATCTGAAGGAAGTTGTCCCTTTCAGCTACCCACCTAATTAGCATCGTTGCAACTACAGATGGCAGAGGTACAGGCACAGATGGGGGCGTAAGTGCTAGCCAGGATCGGAAAGACAGCAAGACAAGCCTTCCTGCATTATTTTGAAATCAGTGTGTAGATCTACTGCACTGCACTGCACTGTAGTCAGCATAGAGCGTGAACAAGATCTGGATTTTCAACATTAATTCAGTCAAGTACGTCAGTGCTTCTATGTGATGGCTGAGAGACTTGGCATGTCGCGAAAATGATTTCAAAAGAAGTATAGACATGTATCATCAACAGCTGTCGCGTACGCTCACTCGACATTGAAGATGAGATCAGATGGCGAGAATAATGAGAATAAGCAAGAAGGCATTCACTCTGGCTGGCTGGCTGCCAACGAACCAACCAACCAAGTACCTATCGCTCAACAAATATGCGCTGGATGGAAGTGCAGATGAAATGGATTGAACATACGCTGAGAAAACCATTCCGAGACATCATGCACCGAGCCATGCACTCGAGTGGAATCCTCAGGAGAAACGACTAGTTGGGTGTCCGAGCTGAGGGTGACATGGAGGAGTTGGTGTGAGGAAGAAATAAAAGCTTGTGTTCAGTCGTGTCCCCAGCTTAAGGAGACTGAAATGGCGACGTGCTACTGAATCCCTATGTTCCACTAGGAACCCAAAGGACAAATAATAATATAATAATATTAAACGAAGCCAAATGTCCTGAGTTTATTCATTTTTCTGAAAATCCATTTAAGTCGTCTCTAGGTCCTACAGGTTGGGTGTTATATGAAAAGGCATTGCATGAGCTGGTGAATGGTACGGCCAATTTACTCGACTCCACAACAGAAGGTAAGTTGATATACGCACATTCTTGAGGCACAATGCTACAACTTACCCTTAGAATTCCTCCCAATAAGATTTCGACAGGAAAATAGAATTCCAAGAATAGTAGAAATGAATGTTCGGATACTGATGTTGGTTCGCTCTTCCTAAGTATATTTATCGCATTATTTTTATTGAATTTGAGGTTCAACAGTAAAATCAATTTCTAAGCAGCGTTCACACGTTCCATGATGTTCACACCTATAAATTTCAGGGGGGTATCCACCTTTTATAAGGATTTCTTTCAGATTTTCTAGTTCACCTTCTCTGATATCCTCCATCCATATTCTTCACATTCTTGAATAGGGTGAATCGATAAGATTCTTCTTTCTACTTAACGACACAGCTTAGGGAATCAATAAACTGCCCACTCCAAGTAGGATTTCTGTAAATAGATCTCTTGATTGGATTGTCACATTCGCTTTGAAGTTGGATGTCAAGTAGGTGGAATTTTCAATTCGAGTCTTTTTCTGAAGTGAATATGACGAGAGGATGAACACTATTTAAAGTCTGAAGCAGGTCTTCGAGATTCCTATTCTCGTCAGAAGTGAAGAGTATATCAATCATGTATGTATGATTATTGATGATAAGGCTGTTTTCCAGACTTACCAAAGTGCAGTCGGCTAGGAAGAGTATGAGAGGCGATGCCATTGTCATACTGTCTATTTATCTGTAGATTGGGTTGTTGAATCTGAGTGGCACGTTTGAAGTAGATATATCTAAGAAGTTCGTTTATTAAATAGTGATTTGGGATATCAATGTTCCAATCAACTATGGGATTGAATGAAGCTACACAGGAAAGTAATAGTTTCCATTAGTACGACATGAATGTAGAGCTAAGATAATGATTTCGTCGAATAGAAAAGTTTTTCCTTACTGGAATGGTTTTCTGTTCTTTTTGTATAGAAGAATTTAAACTGCACAGACCGTCTTTGAGCACTGATGCACTGATGAAAACATAAAATGACTTTCCTGACTCAGATTTTCTCAATCCACTTATTAAATACTTGATTAGAATACCACTAAATCGTCAATACTCGACAGTTTCAATTGTAAGTAATCATCAGAAACTATTTTCACTCTAATTTTTTTTTCTTGTCTAGTGGGTTGGTATTCTAAGTTAAAATCTCAATCAGAGACTGATTATCACTGGATCGATCGAAACTACTATTATTATTACTACAGTTTTAGGCATAGTATTTTTCTCACTGGTCACTCTCGATGAATAATCACTTGAGATAATCGTTCATTCTTGTTACTCATCAGTATTTTAGGAACAGATTGACTGTAAAGCCTGGCAAAATATGTGATAACTATGAGACTAGACATTTTGTATTTAGACAAATGTTTAGTCTTGGTTATACGTTTAAATAGAGTGAAGATTATAATTTTTATTCCGTTGAAACTCTGTTATCAATAAAGTCAGCTGTTTACCTAAACCGACTGATTTTCTACAAGTAGACTATTCAGTTACTAATTAGGGGAAAATGTCTAATGAATAGAATGAGAATGAAGTCAAGTCAGTCACTGAGACTCGTAGAACAGTATGTAGAACAACGGTCTGTCAACCCATAGGTCACTGATCCGATTCATGCTGAGATTAAAAGACTTTTCATTTCACTTCCAGTCATTACCCAATATCAACTTTTATGTTCGACACTTTATTGATTGCTGAAAATTCTTTCACATTTGCTTATCTCCATTTCTGAGAAATCATAGAAATTAAAGTGTTTCAGTTTACTTTTGATCATCTGGGCCTCAGTGGATATCACAAAAATCTTTTTCATCTAATGTTTTTTGGGGATACTTTAAACAGTTATGTAGCTATCAGCTGTTGATAATTTGCTGACCTACATCATAACGATTAACATAGATAAGTTGTAGAATACATGTCCAAATCTTTGGTGAATAAAGTTATAACCGACCAATACTTTTTATACAGTGTTCTGTAAACTGGATCATTCTATTACAGATTGATTATTGTCATTTGGAACAATAGTAATCCATCGAATTATGATATTAAATTACTACACGAACACTTTATTGCATAACAGATGTCTATGATATGAAGTCACTTCACTTTAAGAGTTCACTGAATACTCAAATAGAAAATGATGTTAACTGTAGAAATCAAATTGAAACAAGGAAGGATATTTTTGAACATGAATCCATATGGAAACAGTAATGCCTTTTATTATTATTATTATTATTATTATTATTATTATCATTAGTATTTGTTCCTTGGTTTCCTAATGGAACATAAGGCTTCAGTAGCACGTCTCCAGTGCACTCTCTTCTATGAAATTTTTTGAATCTGGCTTTACGACATCCCACAAGCTCTCATTTCTTTCTCACATCATCTCCTCTATGTCAACCTTGCCTCCGACGCCCAACTTGTCGCTTCCCATCTGGGTTCTACTCGAGGGTCTACCATCCTTGAGTGGAACCCAGTTGCATTTGAGTGAATGATTTGCTAACTTGAGAGGAATTTCTAAAGTTCACTTCTTTTTTCGTTAAATTGTAACAATAATTTTGTTTATTTTCTTAACATTTATTCTTTATATACCCGCTTTCCAATCGTTCAACTCCTCTTAGACAAGTTTCCACAGTCTCTAAGTTAAATAATCACTATACTCACTACTAAATGATTAAACTTCGAAACAATAACTCAAAGGCGATATTGAGTAGTGGTGCTCATCAACATCACCATTTCTAAAACAAAAATATTTCAATTAGTAGGATATATTAATGAAAGTTTTATTCATGACACTACACCATCAGCGTTGCTCTTTACAGACGTGGTAATATGACCAGTTAAACACATGTAAGCCAAGTGCATAGACCTGAACAGCATTCAGAATTCCTCCAGCAACTCTCTCCTGAATCTAAACACCTTACACATTCACCATAGAATGGACCACTTAGTTTACAAACAGTATTACCACAACAAGCATCAAACACAGTTTTTGAACATCTTTGACCAATCTGTTTACAAGCATCTGAAAGAGAGAATCAAATTAAAAATTAAAGAATTACATTCAACACCAATGTCAAGTCAGTGCTTCTATATGATGGTTGAGAGACTTGGCGCTTTACGAAATGAATTTCCAACAAACTACACACACTCACCAACAACTGTCACCTACGCTCACTCCATACTGAAGATCACATGAGATGGCCAGAATAATAAGAATAACGAACGAGGAATTCTGGCTGGCTGACTGGCAACGAACCAACCAAGGACATGTCGCTCAAAAAATATGCACTGGAAGGAAGTGGAGATGAATTGGGCATTCACTGAGAAGACCATTCAAGGACATCACGTGCCATACCAGGCACTCGAGTGGAACCCAGATGGAAAACGACGAGTTCAGCGTCCGATCTGATGGTGACATGGAGGAGATGATATGAGGAAGGAATGAGAGCTTGTGGGTAGCCGTGGAGCAAGGTTGAAAATATTGCAAAGAAGAGAGGGTAATTGAGACGTGCTACTGAATCCCTATGTTCTACTAGGCACCCTAGGGATAAATAATAACAATAATAGTAATAGTAATGATGATGATAATCATAATAATAGCAGTATGGATAAATGTGACAAGCTGTGTGTGTGTGAAAGTACATTTTATAACCTTCTGACCAAACACTGAGACGATTAAATTGAACTGAGTAATCTCTAGCTCAACTGTCATTGACTTCCACAGTTTCCACTTAAATCTTGATACAGACCATATGGCTGGCTTGAAAGTTATCTGTAAAATGCTGACCAAATGTATAAAATAATTATTTCCTTTTATACATTTAGGTAAATCATTAAGGAAACGCAATTTGTCTGAACTGTGTATTGTTCTAGCACAACACATTTTGAACAGTCTGATCATACATGAATTTGTCGTAGGTATTTACATGAAAGGTTATCGAGAGATAGACGATGAAAATATGGAAACACATTGAGTAGGAAGGTTAAGTTAAATGTTGAAATAAGAATGAAAGTCAATAGAGAGAAAATAATAGTACATTGAAAGTGGTTTCAGAGTTGAATGCACCAACGGAGGTTCAGTATGATAACAAATTCTATCTGATCTCATGAAGTGTGACTTCAACTTCCTTCAGGATACGTTTCAAATGCCTTGTGTAAGCAAGTCTAACACATGTAGAAATGTCGATCATATGACTAAATTCTTCGATTGAGAAACATATAACTGAAATAGATCACGTTATCATATTAAGCCTCAGCTGGTATATTCAACTCTGAAACCAATTTCGATGTTCGATTATGATCATTATTATTATTATTATTATTATTATTATTATTATTATTATCACTCTATTAGCCTTCATTGTTATTTCAACCTCCAGTTTCACCTCATTCCATATTTTCACTCCCTATCTCTCTTGATAAACATTTATGTAAATTTCTTTTTCAACTTGGCATTCATCATCAAGGAATATACATGTAAATCCACACAAAAAAGTCAATAAATTGTCAATTTCATGCATATTCTCATGACAAGTCCAATTGTGATCAATGAGATTGTTCACAATGTCTATAGCAAGTAAATTACACTATTCAGACATATTATGTTTTCTTACTATTTCATTTACATCTACAAAGTTCAATGTTTGTCAGGAGTAAATCATGCTGAATATTCAAGTCGATTCCTATTTAAGAAATTTGCTTCAATTATCAATTATTATAATTATTATTATTTCCCTTGGATTCCTAATGGAGCATAGGGTTGCAGTAGTACACCTCCATTCCACTCTCTTCTCTACAGTCTTTTCTACCTCACTCCATGACTGCCGACAAGCTTTCATTTCTTCCTCACACCATCTACTCCATGTCACCCTCACCTCGGACATCCAACTAGTCATTTCACATTTGGATTCGACTCAAGGAGCTGGTCTGTCACGTGATGTTCTCAGTGGGCCAACTCAGTTTATGCCCAATCCAATCCATTTGCATTTTCTTCTCCTGCATATTTGTTGGGTTGTGTTGTTGGTTGGTTGTTTCGTCGCCAGTCAGAGTTTCTTGTTGCTTATTCTTATTATTTTGACCATCAGATCTGATCTTCATGATTGAGTGAGTGTAGGTGGCAGCTGTTGATGATGCATGTGTGCAGTTTGTAGTCAGTGCTTTGTGTGACACACCAAGTTTCTCAACCATCATACAGGAGCACTGACGTACTTGACTGAATTATTGTTGAAAATGCAGATCTTGTTCACGCTTTATGCTGAGTGCAGTGCAGTGCAGTGCAGTACAGTGCAGTAGATCTCCACACTGAATTCACATCAATGAAAGCTCAATCATGAATACATGATAAATATTCAACCAGTGAATATTTCACCTTTCACACTATCTGCATAACAACATCACAGATTACAAGCAAGCTTCAATTATATTCAATATTTTCCGCTGTATATTATCATCTGTGTGATATCTATACTAAAATTTCTACTCAATTTATTTCACTTGATGATGACAGTCTTCACATCAGTTGATAATTTCTCTTTAGAACTATCAATATATTTATTTCGATGAAGTCACACTTATCTGATTATTCTCAGCATACCATCTAAGCATTATACTACAATGTGATTGTATATTACATTAGTCGAATTGATATAACTCACAATCATATAGGATTGTTTACTAGACGACGTTATCATCAACATTTACTCTTCAAATAATCATCTTAAATGTACAATGTATCATCTCTGATAAAGAATATTGGAGTTAAGAAGATTCCAGTCAATTGGTTTGCATTTCTCTTCTCGTTGGGTATTTTAAGTCAGTTCGCTATTCACATAAGAAGAAGTTGTATGATGATGATGATGATGATGATGATGATGATGATGATGATGATGATGATGATGATGATGATGATGATGATGATGATGATGATGATGATGATGATGATGACGGTGATGACGATGATGATAATCAGACAGTGTAGAATGAAAATCAGCTCATCAGTGATAAATTAGATAAGTTCTACAGTTTCGATTCCTCCTATTCTTCTCTTAACTTCATTTCATTTAAATTATTGCAATTATATCATATTGAAATGATTACTTGATTATGTGATTAACCACATCATGTTTACGTAGTCATATCTAGCTATACATATATATATTCTCATTGATTCAGCATATTTAATGTTTGCCTTTAAAAATAAGTATGAAACTGTTTCATATATTCCTCTTTCTTATCGTGTACTTTCTACTATGCCAATAGAGATGGATCAATTCAGTACAATCAATGACGGTGTAATACATGCAATAACACTAAACCTATACCCGTCACACAAGAAGTGGCTATCACGACTCGGTGATGAAGTGGATAACGTGATGACGTTTGAAGCGATCGATCCTGAGTCCGAATCCCGGCGGGAAAAACCTCACTCAGTGGGAAGCAGGTACATCCAGCTAACCAGTCAGTCCCACATAGTACGAAATGAACATCCTGGATTCCACTGCTATCCACTATCCATCATCACTATTCCTTGTTGTTCAGATTGTTATTGAGTCTTCTTTTCTACAATGAACATCTGCTACAATCTTAACAGTCAAATTTAAACAGTTTACCGGAACTCTAGTTGCTACTTCTTCTTCGATTATAACACTCACTTCATAGTTATGATGATTTATACTGATTAACCTTCTTTAACTTTTTACTTAACCACTACAACAATATCACGTTTGACAAATATTATTCGAAGAATTTGTATAAAGATAACTTGTTATATTGGGGGTTACTTTGACGAGTATCAATAGTAGAATCTTTAGAAAAACTGAAAAGTTTTGAACATGTACTCCATTCCATTCTCCAAATCATAACTAAACCCTAATGAAACCAAATAACATACTTCATGAAATTTTTAGGTGATATAACAAGAGCCTAAGTTTCTAGATATACATTATTGAATTAGTTCAAAGAAGATTAGTATTTTGTTTCTGTCTGAAAATCAAGAAGAATCAATAGGTGATGTAATCATGAATTTTGGTTGACATGATAACCTGATGTGTTGTAGAATTTGAACGTAGAACATGCTGTTTCAAATCCTACAATGACCTACTGTTCCATCTGAAATTCAACCATGATACTATTACAGAAAGACAAGTCTGTCGAGTCACAGTTATCCGACTGATCTCGCTATATCATTTGGTTAGGTTGTAAACCACACTGACTAGCATAATGTACCATATTAGCCAAAGAGATTAATGAACTAGAAGGGGATAGTCTTCACACTTTTCACACATTATTATATTGAATTGTATATGTTAATGTGTTTTCATCACACTAAGTCAATCTGACAGTTGATGTGTAAGGCGTTAATAAGTATGTATTAGAAGTCAATAGTGTGCATCTTCGAGAAGATTTAGGCCGAAACCAAACAGTTTACATACATGTAATGTCAGGCTTTCAGTCGTTCTTCAACTGACCTAACTTCTGCAGCAAATTAAATCTGAGTTATCCAGAAGTCGAAATGTTCAGCTTATTTTAGAACCTCCTCTTCATCATAAAAATATCCTTTGCTAACAAATTGATGAAGAGGTATGTGAATAAATGTTTTAAATTTGAAAGGTGATAAAGACTGAGCAAACTACAGACACTGACGTCTCTAAATGTCTTTCACAGTCAATGTGGGTATTAAAAAAGCACTTTGAGATTTGTACTGAACAGACTGCACTGTTGAGGGGTGGAAAATGAGTAGGGTAGGAAGTTTGTCCTCTGATACAACTTGGAGTGTGACCTTGTTCAATGAACTGCCAGTGATTGGTGAATAAGAAAACATCAGATTTCAGTTATGATACTTGCAATTTCCCGTGTCTACACAGGGACGAATTGATCCACCTCTGTTGCCAGATGAGTTCCTTTACAGATGCCTTGATACTGTTGTTTATTCATGACGTTATATTAATCTTGGTGACTAGAAGAAGAATGCAAGATGTGCCTTTATTGCAATCAGGGACAAGTGAGCTGTATATACGTGCACGTCAGTGAGTGATGTTGTTCCCACTGAAGCTGGGACCCAGTACCCTTCACTTCAAACATCACAGCTTTATCATCCACTGAGAGACTTTGGGCAAAATGGTCACCTTTTGTGCAACTGGTATCAGTTGTTGGTGTGATACTTGTAATTTTCTGTTGTTATACATGGCTGAATTGTTCTATGAGTTGCAAGAAAGTGGCTATTGGACCCCAGTGGCTTTGTAGATAACGTTCTGGCATTTAGAGCGAACGGCGATTGGTTTGAGCTCCAGTTGGAACAACATCATTGACTGGGATGTAGGTACATCCAGTCGACAAGTTCTAAATAGGATGAATCGTGTATTCTGGATTCCTCTGATAGTCACCAAGTTCAGTATAACATCAGATTTGAGTTTCACTGAACAAATGAACGACTCCTAATGCCTTCCGAGGACTTCCAGGTAGCTGACTTAAGAGATTAGAATAATTTCTTGAGACTTGACTAACTAACATAGACAGAAAAGGCATACTGCTTGTAATGAGACATTTTCAAATTTCCCTCAATAAGAAATTGCCTTCCGAAGAAAGCGAGTATAAATTATTAATAAACTCAGCTTAACTGGCCAAGAAAATGAGTTTCCAAACACTTAAACAGTAGATAAGTCTAAGAAGCTATTTTCGGGATTCAAGACATTTTTCTGTATGTGTCTTTCTTAAACACATAGAGAAGGTTTGCAAAAGTTTCTGGTGTGTTGAAGTGTTTGCCTTCACTTTATAAATGACTTTGAAACAAGACTTGCATGGAGCACAGTAACAAGATATGATCAAATCCTTAAGAATCGAGAGTTTTTCACTCAAAAAGTGAATGCAAACATTTCGAAGCGAGTGCACATTGGACACCTTAGCATTTTTTTGACATAATCAACAATTTGAAAGTCTAATATGCATCACTCTGTGATCAATCCAAGACTTTTGATATATAACAACTAGACAGAATCATGTCATTCATCCCATGTTTCAACCGGATGGACTTGCTTCGTGAATCTGAAATCCATACATTATAGCGCCATTCAGATTCAAGTAGATTGATAATGCTAAATCAGGACCAGTTTATTCACCTAACATTGCAAAAGTCCATTTACTTCTCTTATTAAAAAGTTGGTCATAAACTCACACATTTCACATGACAGGATAGTTCTATGCTGTTTGCTAAATTTATACATGAATCAGGTTCTACAGAATACAAATGTATCTTGCCCAGTTAAAATCCTCATAATTGTATTAATGATAGATTGTGGCTAGCAGTGGAATCCAGGATGTGCGTTTCATCCTATTTGGGACTCGTCAGCTGGATATACCTGCTTCCCACTGAGTGAGGTTTTTCCCATAGGGATTCGGACTCAGGATCGGTCGCCTCAGACGCCATCGCGTTATCAATCACACCACTGAGACACAATAGCCACTTCTTGTGTGACGGTATAGTTTTAGTAAAATTGTTTTCATATCCTACTGTCCTTGATTGGACCGAATTGACCAGTCTCCATTGGCATATTGGCCCCTATGAGAATGCCTCAATATTCCCTATGTTCTAATTATATTAATGATGGTATTATTAACGACAGTATGATATAAAAACAACTCTATACTAAAAACTATACCCGTCTCACAAGAAGTGGCTATCGTGGCTCGGTGGTGTAGTGGATAACCGACTGGCGTTCGATGCGACCACTTCCAAGTCTGAATCCCGATGGGAACAACGTCACTCATTAAGAAGCAGGTGCATCCAGCTGACGAGTACCAAATAGGATGAAATGTGCATCCTGAATTCCACTGCTAGCTGTGATTCATCATTGATATAATTAGAACACAGGCAATATCGAGGCATCTGCACAGGAGCCCATATGCCAACAGAGACTGATCAATTCGGTCCAATCAACGACTGTAGGATATAAAAACAATTATACGAAATCTTCATAATTATTACACTATCACAGTCATTTATAATACTATTCTTGATTAGGACATTTGTGAGCAACTGACTGATCTTGAAACAGCCTTTATCACAGATAGATATGTTAGTAAATCAGTGAAAGGCAACAAGCACTAATCATCTATTCTGTAATTATTTGAGGCTGCTTGTTATCATGGAACTTGAAACCTTGAACCATCAGTTCACTTATCGCACCCGTCACAATCCAGTTGCTGGCTTATAACAAGAAAATCATACTGAACACAATTTCATCTTGGAAAGTGGATTGTCTTATTTCAATAGAACATAAAAGTGTAGTTGTTTATTTGTGAATATTGAGGGAGTTGTGGGGTTTGGAAATATTTCAAATTGTTATTCATCGTAGACTGACATCAGTTGGAGGAACTAAGGAAACCTGGGAGCACTGGATAGCTGTTTCGTCCCACTAGTAGTATGGGACTCTTCAACACTGCGCACCCAAGACTCCGCCAGGGATCAAACCCACGACCTTCAGGTTCCCTGGCCAGCACGTTAACATTGAGCCACCGTTGTTCCTCCAACTGATGTCAGTCTAAGATGAATAACACCTGAAATATTTACAAATCCCTACAACTCTCTCAAAATTCAATTGAACTGGTGCTCATTGGTGACCAGCTTCGAGAGGTATTCCCGAAGTCCTAATGAGAAGTCTTGATCGGTTGGGCAAAGCCTGATGGTCGTGAGGATATTTACTCAACGATGATATTGGGTGGCGGTTTTGCTATATCGTGAGCTAACGGAACCTGAATGTCGCCGGTTCGATCCCTGGCAGGATCCAGTGTTCCCAGGTTTCCTTTGTTCCTCCAGCTGATTTCAGTCTACAATGAATAACAACTTGAAATATTTGTGAATACTTAAAGTGGAAAATGACAGAGAAATCTACGGTTATAACATCAGCTTACTTACCAGTAGTATATATTGCTTGTAATGATAGAATCAGGAGGATAACTGAAATCCGTCCAAAGTATTTCAGCATGTCTGACACAAATAATAAAAGATTAGCTGAAAAGCGCTTTATATACAGTATCATTTATTCGGCGAAAACATCGCTCTACACAACATACTTGTTTAATTACCGGAAACAGTCTTGTGTACATAATTATACTATCTTGTAAATTGTGAGTAGCGAAACGCATACAGTTTTACGGTTGCACATTATTCGTTTCGTTTTATTTGTTGATTGTATAGCAAAGATAAATTTGAATTAGCTAACGTAAGTTACGCAATACTTGTTCTGTGATCAAATCTGCGCTGCTATCGACAAAGAGTTATAGACTAATAGTCGCTTTTTTTGCGGCCTACAAGGAGTTATAAACTGAGGCTAATGTAGTAAGTACAAGAATAGTACAATATGTTTACTCATACAAGACAGATAGACAAATGAATCAAGAAGTTGTGTTCAAATCTGTACAGAAATAACCAGTGAGATTAGAATTCTGCATCTAACTATCACCAGTAAAGCAAATCTTCATGAGAACTTCAGTTAAGATACCAACATTGTTTACTAATTCAGTTGTATGATGAATATCTATCTTAATGGAGAGCCTATAGGATATTTGAAAAACCACTATCCTTAGCACATCACATAGTTTCTCCTCGTTAAGCTGGATGCGATCGCAGATCTTTACAGCAGTTCGATACTGACTTTTGATGGGAAAAGATTTTCACAAACTTCATTAGTACAATTTTTTTCTTTGAGCTATCGTAATCAAATATAAAAGAAGTTTATTCATATCCTTTTAGAGTGTCATGGTTAAAATAAAATCGTTTAACCATCGATAAATTACTCTTTCATTTTATTATGCTTTAGTTTGAGCCTACGGGGACACTCATCGCTTGTTTTCGAATCGTTAATGATTTGTACAATGACAGATAGTTTTCAGTAGTTGTTTGACCTACAGTATTAGTTGATGGATATTTATTCCAAAGACAGAAAATGTTCTCGTAAAATGAAGTGAAAATTTTATAGGTGGATAAAATAAGAGTCAAAATGCACATTCCAATCAATTATACCCGGTTGGTTTATCAAAGTAGAAGAAGTAGTTATTTACATGTTTACATGAATCCATAACTCAGGGTACAGAGCAGTGTTGTGTCACCTAGATTAATGCACACATTGTAAATTTGATCAATAAACTTAGATCACTGCTAATCATTAAGGATTAAACAGCTACATTGGTGACCCCTTCACTTCTCGATTTCAATCCTACAACAAATATTCCTGAACTCAGAGAACATTAAATCCAGCATGCATTGATATTTGATCAAGTGAACTTGATTATCAGACTATCAGTCCTCACTGACGAAATCACATCACCACCTCAGAGTATATGATAACATTGGTTACTGTCCAACAACAAGTTCTTCGAATCACACTTGAGATAAAAGTGTACAGAAATGACAAGTGAAACTGAAAGTGAGACCAGAAGACAAGAGAATTCAATCCATTAGCTCGACTCGAATATTTAATCACCTAATTTCCGACAGTAAAACTCTGATGAATGCCCAGTCAAATTCTATAAACAAATTTGGCAAACCAAAGTTTAGTCAATGGTCAACTGATAGGAAATAATTCAGACGTTATCGTTAGAGGTAATAATACTTGACTAGACAATATGAAATTGGTTGCTGTCCAGTGACCAATAAATGTATCTCATTGAAGATTTGAACAGTGTAATGGCTGGACAGTAGTGTTTTATAGATTCATGCATGCATGAAACTGTAACTTTTTCTACTATCCTGATATCTCAGCCATGTGATGACGCCACATGCCGAGTGATTCATGATGGAAAAATCAGTGAAGCGTTTGAAGTGAAGACAGTAGATAGGAGTAATACAAGGTTGCCGCCTACCATCACCGATCATCTTGCTGATTGTGGTCGACTGCAGTGGACTGGACCATGCAACAGACAGTTGTGAGAAGATGAGTATACGCTGTTTGACCGATGTGGTGGAAAGACGCCAGAATAAGATTTGGATTTCGCCGATGATGATGATGATGAACAGTCACACACTTCAGGTGGTGATGCCATGTTTTAGTCTAACCACTCCGAGCCTTTTCCATCCTGAATCTACTTCGTTTAACATTACTCAGTGATGAAGACTGTGAGTAGGCGAGCGTAATAAATGTCCCAACCATTTCAGTCGATAAAGTTTCACAACCACATCAAAAGATTTTCCTTTTCTGCCTAAAATTCTACACTTGACTTCTGCGTCACTCGCGTGGTGACACCACGAAACATGGCTTATACTACAAAGACATTGGTAGTCAAACACCTGAAGCGTTCTTAGATCCACTATCTTTAATAGCCATTTTTCACAGTCATACAGTGGAACAGAGTGAACTTGTATGCATTACATTAAACCCTTAATAGGTAGTCGGATATCGCAGAGGGGACACATACGGTCGTAGATTGGCAAAAGTCAACCGAGTCAAGCGCAAATCAAAATATAATAGATACCATGTTGATCTTTGTTCTTTTTACCAATAACAAAATCTACCCAACTTATACAACACAGTAATATGTATTCCATGTAGCAAATATACTAATAAGAAGCCTTGAAAACTTAATGACCCTGGTCTATGAGCTTTATTTCAGAGAACAACCTTAAAGCCATCTTCAGTGAAAATAAAGTTCGAAGATAAATATAATCACTCAAAGCATTTGATAATCATATGTTTATGATGGATAGTAGCTGGCAGTAGAATCCAAGACATGTGTTTCGTCCTATTCAGGACTGATCAACCAAATGTGCCAGCCTTCCAGTGAATGGTGTTGTTCACCACTGTAGCTCAAACTCGAGACTGATTGCTTCAAACGCCAGAACGTTATCCACTAGACCACCGAGTCACGATAGTCACTTCTTGTGTGATGGGTATAGTTTTAAAATATTGTTGCTTATATTCCCCCCCCACCCCGGGCCCGTCGTTGATTGGATAGCATTGATTGATATTAAAACTGTTAAAATATTGATGAGAACAGGTTATAAACATTTTTATTACCATTATGATTAAAATATAATTAACTATTGAATTACAATCTAAAAATTAATTACTGCTAATAAATAGACTAAAACAATAAAATTGAATTGAATATTACTACAGATTTTTACATTTTCCCCATTCACATTTATGTGAACAACAGTTTTTATCTTGTACACAAATAGAACCTGTTTTAAGACATTTTACACATATACCATGAAATAGTGAAGATAATTGACACATAGATTCTCCACAACATCTTTCAAATACTGTTTTGCTACATTTCTCTCCAATGAAACGACAATCTAAATTTGTAAGTTATATAGAAATACATTTATATTATGAGTTATAATATATGTAAGAAAAATTATATTATAAGTGAAAAACTTGGGCACTGTGGTAGAATGTAATTCCATATTACATTTGTTTATTTGATATAAAGCGCACAGTGATACAGTATTATTTACTTGATTACGTTTCGAGCATAAATTATCATTGCTCATAATCATATCAATGTAATCACACTTCTTTCGATATCTGATTTTATAGTCCTGTCACCTGATCTCTCTTTGTTTTTTGTTTTTTAATTGGTAGTAAAGTTTTCCATATCTCTGGTATAGGTGTTGCGTCATTCCTATTACGTGTGTTGGGTGTGGATTCGATGAACAAAGATTCACTAATTAATCTCTCTCTCCACCTAGCTATATTAGACTTAAGTACAGTGGTTTTGTCCCACCCTATTGTGTGGTTGTGTGTTAATGAATGTAATGCAATGGCTGAGTGTTTTTCTAGGTTATTGATCTTATTGGGGTCTGCCGTTCTATGTTTAGCTAAATTCCTGTGTTCTGTTAATCTAACTGACCCCAACCGGCAAGTTTGACCTATGTATTTGACGTCACAGTCATTACATGGAATTTGGTAGATTATATTATTCTGCTTAATTGGTTCTATCGGATCTTTTAGCCGACAAAGCTTACCTCTAAGTGAGTTTGTTGGTTTAAATGCCACCCTAATTCCAACCTTGTTGAGAATCCTACGTATGGTTTCTGATGTTCCTTCCCCATCATTTTATTAAAAAATTCGCACGGACACATAAGAAGCAAAATAATAACACTAATACAAATACAAATAATAGTGACAACATAAGTAGAAAGGAAATCAACACCTCTATTGTGATACCATACAAGGAAGGAACATCAGAAACCATACGTAGGATTCTCAACAAGGTTGGAATTAGGGTGGCATTTAAACCAACAAACTCACTTAGAGGTAAGCTTTGTCGGCTAAAAGATCCGATAGAACCAATTAAGCAAAATAATATAATCTACCAAATTCCATGTAATGACTGTGAAGTCAAATACATAGGTCAAACTTGCCGGTTGGGGTCAGTTAGATTAACAGAACACAGGAATTTAGCTAAACATAGAACGGCAGACCCCAATAAGATCAATAACCTAGAAAAACACTCAGCCATTGCATTACATTCATTAACACACAACCACACAATAGGGTGGGACAAAACCACTGTACTTAAGTCTAATATAGCTAGGTGGAGAGAGAGATTAATTAGTGAATCTTTGTTCATCGAATCCACACCCAACACATGTAATAGGAATGACGCAACACCTATACCAGAGATATGGAAAACTTTACTACCAATTAAAAAACAAAAAACAAAGAGAGATCAGGTGACAGGACTATAAAATCAGATATCGAAAGAAGTGTGATTACATTGATATGATTATGAGCAATGATAATTTATGCTCGAAACGTAATCAAGTAAATAATACTGTATCACTGTGCGCTTTATATCAAATAAACAAATGTAATATGGAAAAAATTATATTAATCAAAATGTTTATTGCTACTCATTAGTAATTTTCAAGAAAATCGTATTATTTATTTCATAGATTGCATACAATGCTTATCAATCAATATTGGAAGTAAAGAGTTTATCATCAAGTTTATTTCAAGTCATGACTAAACGAAGAAATATCTTGTTTAGTGAATACCGAAATGCAGACTTTCACTAACTGATGCTCAACAACTTACATCAAAAAAGGGGCTATAACACAGTTTCATATCATTTAGCTCAGTAGCAACAATGCGAACTTTATTGATAGATATATGTCTGTTTCTAGGCCAGTTCTGGTGCCTCTGATATTTGATATAGTTTCCTATTCAAAATATTTCAAATGTATATGTTGAATATGGTGTTGCAGTCTCAGTTTGTTCATTAAATGAGAAAAGAAAAAGTCTCTAGATCTATTCCTTACCTTTTCTCTGCCATGTGACATCAATCGTTTCTAGTTGTGCTCAACTAGTGGTAGAGTAAACTTACAAGTTTTCATAACTGATAATAATCTGACTTTAAGATGTCACTAGTTAATCAGTTGATTTGCATATAAATTGCCTCAGTTCATACAGTCTGACTAAGATTAATTGGTTTATGCACACTGAAATAACGTTTTGCTTATTTAGTGTTAAATGCATCCAAATCGGGTTGCAAGCTGTAAGTAAATCTTGTTCACGACAGGATTCATAGTTAAACGAAGAGATCCAACATCTAACTATTCATAAGTTCTCAGTTTCATGTAGTCAATTCATGATGTAACCAGATGAGATACTTAATCATTGAAATGAAACTGGGAATTAAACAGCCAATGGATCTGTTGTCTAGGTCAGCTGAGCATCAGACCAATAACTCGAAGTCTATCCATTTAAATCCTGATGTGACTTAGGTTTCCTCTCAAACTCATTTCATCAAACTACTTCATTGAGTCAAGTCTACTAAACCACTACAATCTAGCTTAGTCTTGTAAGCAAAATTTCAAACTTCATACCTAAGCCATATTTGTGTTCAGTCTTCAAGGAAAAAAGAGACAGGAAACAACATGATTTAGACGATTACAGGTGAACACTTATGCATGAAACACAACCATACTCATGAATCAAAAAAGTGATTACCGATAATTTCTTCAATATTTCCTAGGACAATGTAAAAATTATTACCACATAAATATTATATTTAAATTTCGAACAAGAGTTAAATATGTTCATTATTTTTCGAATCTTTCAAGCTACATTTATCATTCTAGCAAAGTGTACAAGGTCAAAGTAGTTTTTATCATACATTGACATTATTTGAAGAACCATTGGAAACCTTGAAATACTGGGCATCTTTTCGCTGCAGTATGATGCTTCTCAGCAGAGATCACTAACAATCTAGTGAGGAGTTTATCCCAGAAAAGTCATATGTTACAGTGACTACTAGACCACTTAGCCATTATGTTTGATAGTCCACATTTTATGACTTCTGTAACGTCACGATAACCTGCATCCATCATCCAATGTCATAGGTGAACAGCAGTCCTAAATCGTGACTTTGTTAACTCTACAGGTCACAACTACTCACTAGAACTTTCGGAACTTTAAAAAGAGCTGGATTTCAACTCACTTAGGCGTTTTGTAGATTTACTCAGTTCATACCAAACTCTTCTTTGAAAGTGTATCCTCACTCTCTTGTACATCAGATATTACTAACTGATTTCTCAACTGCTCAGTTTAAAAGTAAAACTTTGATAGGATTCCAGTTACTCGATGTGTAAATCATACAACTGTTGCAAATGTCAGCTTTTGCTATGACAGCTGGCAGCAAATTATAATGCACAACTTATCCTTATTTCAAGAAGTACATTGGTAATACTGTGCAGTGTAATCCTGAAAGATTTGTATGGAAATCCCTTACAATGAATAGGGCAACTTCATAAAAAATCTATGTTCACTGTGAGAACTCTGAGTTAAAGCTGGTTACAGTGATCTAAACACCGAGTAACTTGTGAATTCATCCAAAGCTCACCTTGATGTGTTGATGTACTTGAATTAACTCAACCCCAGAAGTAAAACAGCTTATCAGTGTGTTGTATTTCCAATAAATTTTTAATTAAAGAATACATTTATACAGGTTGTATAGTTTTTATAACCACATTCGCTAATGTTATAATGAACTTGGTAACCAGTAGAGGAATTCAGAAAGCGCATTTCGTTCTACTTGGGGCTTGTCAACTAGATGTACCTCCATTCAAGTAAGTGATGTTGTTCTTACTGTAGCTCTAACCCATTACCTTTCGCTTTCAATGCCACAGCGTTATCCATTAAGCCACTGCGTCACGATAGCCACATCTTGTGCAGGGGATATCATTTGTTGTAATAATACTTGTAATTTTCTCTGCTAGTCATCAAGATCAATATGACATCATAAATAATCAATAATATCGAGCCATCTGCATAGGAGCCTATCTGCCAACAGAGGTCGGGCAGTTCGACGCTGTTTAGTAACGGGAACTTACAAGTATCATTACTACATTCACTTAGTCTATATTTATCTAAATGTTTGCTTGCATCACAAAACACTCAGTTGTTATTTAACCTTTAAGATTTACATTATATCTATGAGAATTCCTTTAACTTTCAATATACCCAACAAACAGTTCTCATCATAAAATCTACCAATACTTAGTAAAAATTTCATTGAATAAATCTTAGAAGCATTTCATCATCATCATCATCTTCCACTGTTTAACTGAACAATCAAAGTAGGATATAGTATAAGTGTTTTATATGATACCGTCTTTGATTGGACTGAATTGACCGGTCTTTATTGGTATATAGGCTCCTGTGCGGATGCTTCGACATTACCAACGTTATAATTATAATAATGATGGATCATGGCTAACAGTGGAATCCAGGATGCGTATTTCGTCTTATTTGGGACTCGTCAGCTGGATGTACCAGTGGGTGATATTGTTCCCACCGGGACTCGGACTCGGGGAGTGATCGTTTCAAACGCAAGCGCCTTATCCACTACTACAACCATCATTAAGATAATTAGAACACTGACAATATCAAGGTATCCGCACAGGAGCCCATATGTCAATAGAGACCGACCAATTCGGTCCAATCAACGACGGTATCATACAAAAACAATTATACCAAAAACAATACCCATCGCACAAGAAGCGGCTATCGTGGCTCGGTGGTGTAGTGGACAACGCGATGGCGTTTGAAGCGATCACTCTCGAGTTGGAATCCCTGTGGGAACAATATCACTCACTCCGAAGCAGGTATATCCAGCCAACCAGTGAGTCCAAAATAGGACGAAATGCTCATCGTGGATTCTACTGCTACCCACTGTCCATCATTAACAAAAATAGGATATATTTTAACAAGTTTCCAAACTCTTTATTTTAGTTTCTTCAATATTCTTTTCGTGTTGTAATATTCTATTCAGAACTGTTATTATTTTACCATTAACTGACCATTATTCAGCGGTTGTTTTCAAAGTAAATATGCTAGGGAGGGAGGTATTCTTACACTTTTAAGCGTCAATTTATCATCAAATCCATTCTATAATTTCTATAACTTCATTAAAAATATAAAGCTTGTCTACAGCAGTATATCACCTTGTAACCGATGTAGTAAAGCTGTGATTCAATCAGTCTAAACACTGTTGACTTTTAGCAGATGATTAATGAGTTCAAATTCAGCCTGACTTATCAAGGTTTGAATGGACAGGTAAGTATCAACATCCTTCAGACAACATAGGTGGTGAAATTGCCAATCATATGAACATGCATATAATTGTTGAATGCATTTCATTTTCATTAAGTTGAAGATACAAATGTATATCTTTCGAAAAATTAAGATTGATAACCATGAAATAAATAATTGTAATAACAATAATAATAATAATAATAATATTTTAATATAAAATTATGAATAAATAAATAATTTTTGATATAAAATGAAATCTTTATCTTACTTTTTGCTTGACTACTAGACCATGAAATCATAAGAATTGAAAAGAAGAGAACAGAAGTATACACCATCATTTTTTTCCAACCCTGAGTATAATCAAAACTTTTCTAAAGGTTACCCCAGGGAATAATATTATATATATATATATATATATATATATATATATATATATATATATATATATATATAGTGATTAGCCTAAATGTACGTGTATTTGTCCAGAAGTTAACTGTAGTAAATTTAGGGTATGTAACACTAGAAAAGTGATTATTTACAATTGTTCTAATCAGATTTGAACATTCTCTTATCAATAAAGCATCGTCAATTAATACTTATAACTGTGAACAATTAATTCTTTATTTATGTTTAAGTAATTACCGGAAGTATTGATAACTGATTTTATACATTCTCTAATTCATGCCAGAAAGAAAAAGGAAACTCTTGAAAACTGTTCAACATAAGTTTATCCTACATTGATGAGAAATGTAATTCAGGAGGAATTGATGACTTTATACAATACAAGAAAATACATTCCAACAGTTAACAGAAAACCGTTATCCATTCTAAAACAGTTTAGAGATCATATGATAGGTAGTGTGGTATTAATTCATAAACTATATAAATCAACTTAATGTCATTATATTACAAGTTACCCACCGTTGACGCAGATTGATGGAGGAATTGCCTAAACTGGTCACTTCCTGTTGTGTTCATTAGTTCAACTGCTATTGTGGAGCCAGTTATGTTGTCTGTTGCTCTTGGAATTTGACTATTCCGTGCTCGCAAACACCTCTTGGGGTGGTTAGAGTGTTGTAAAAACCTATACTATCTCTATATTAGCGCATCTTATTCAAACGAACCTTACAGTAGGTGTGAATAGGTGATTCCTCTTTTTATTTACCCAGTCTTTCTCAAAATGGTAAGGATATCTGGCTTCGAATCATTTAAATTACAGAAATGGCAGCAATTAGGAGTGAACAGCCTGAGTTATTTGTTGGATAAAGGTAGTTTCCCCATTGCAGTACCCTCCTACTCTATTTCCTCATCCCTGCGATAATTGTATTACTTTCTCTTGACCTAGTTTTGTTCTCCTCTATCAGAAACACTCTATCAAGCTATTATTCCTCAGATTATTCATCTTTGTCTATTGTATCTAGCTGTCCTACACATCTTCGCCATTTTTTGATTCAACTATCACCTTATAGTACTACATAAGAAGTATAACCGTATAGATAATCAGTTATTTTGAACTGAATCCCAGTAACAATTGATTCTGACATTACTCTTCATACAAGACTTTCCTGAAGAGACCTCCTGAGCTATATAATGTTATTAACAAAGTGTTAAATGATATTCAATGGTTTTGACACAAAATGACACAATCTATGCTTATAACTTTAGGATCTGAAGAAATAGTCATCGAAAAAAGAATATTCTTTGAATCCAATCAAGCTAAAGTCTTTACATGAGTTCTTCATTTCAGACTCAATTAGAAGTTTTGATTAAATAGTTTGTATATTCTAAGACTTATTATTGATTTTTATTCATGACTAAGAGAAGTAGTCCAATTTCGCCTAAGTTCAAAATCTCTTTCCAAAATTGAATTTTGAGGGAGTTGTGAAGATTTGGAAATATTTAAAATTGTTATTCATCGTAGACTGACAGCAGTTGGAGGAACTAAGAAAACCTGAGAGCACTGGACAACTGTTTCGTCCAACTAATGTGGGACTCTTCAGCAATGCGCACCCACGACCCCGCCAGAGATCGAACCCGCGGCCTACTGAAGAGCCCCATACTAGTTGGACGAAACAGCTGTCTAGTACTCTCAGATTTCCTTTGTTCCTCCAATTGATGTCAGTCTACGATGAATAACAACTTGAAAAATTTCCAAAATGTAGTTTTGACGACAAAAATGAATTGATTGATTGCCTATACCTACATAGTACATCTTAGTAAGGTAGTGTAGTGTATAGCCGTAAGTTTAACATATCTGTAATAAACGTCTTCTAAGTAAAAGTAGAGAAGACGGAAACCGGGATATACCTTCCTCTTGCTTTCCAACACGATAAGCTAAGTTACATCAGTAAAGTGTATTTAGTAGTTGAACATACTTATTCGCACTGTTTAAACACTTTTAGAAATAGCTGAAGGCATTCAAATCGTTCAATACTCTCTCATTGTTACCTCACTTAAGACTCAGATCATAAAAATGATACCTTTTATTTAAGATCTATACAGGCATTTCATTGTTAGCACTCAATTATTACTGAGGAGTAAAACACTCCCCCACAATGTAGTGATTTTGATATGCAGTAATTAACTGATGTAACTATATTCAAATTTGAGGTTTGTGGGGGTCTAGAAATTCTTCAAGTTGCTATTCATCATGAACTGATATTAGTTGGAACAGCACTGGAAACCTGGGTGCACTGGACAGCTGTTTCCTACTAGTATGGGGCTCCTCAGCGGTGCTCACCCATGACTGTTATAAGGATCCAGCCCGGGACCTTCAGGTTCCGTGGCCGTAAGGACAATTACTCAGTGATGATCAGGCTATGTCGTGAATTCACAGAAGTTGGAAATATGAACCATCCGATTCCGACTCAGTGGATCAATGGTAACGTTCTGGTCACGGGAACCGAAGGTCTTGGGTTCGACCCCTGGAGAGCTTGTGGGTGCGCACTGCTGAGGAGATCCATACTGGGACGAAAAGACTGTCCAGTGCTCCCAGGTCTCCAGTGTTCCTCTAACTGATTTCAATTCATGATGGAAACTATCTTGATGCAATCACTCTTGAAAGATGAAACTTTAAACTTACATCCCTTCATGAAAACTTATCGGCTACCAACTAATATTCACAATACTTTTGATCGAATGTTTGTCATCTGAAGATTGATTTTTATAATTGCTTCAACTTCGTAATGTCTTTTTACATATGCGAAATCCTCGAATCTTGATATATATCCAATAAGTTAACCAGTAGTTCAGTTCTCTCAAACTGATCCGGTTGCATTTTGAGAAAGTTATGCCTTGACCACCGTAAATCAACAGTACTGATACAACGGTTAAGCGTAAATCACGTTTACAAGTCTCAAGCCAGACTGACCGAGTAAAGGAAAATGAAATTAAGCCAATGATGATAAACCTTCGAATTTATATTTCAACTGTACACTTGATGTACACCATTTTATACACCAACTGGATATTATATATATATATATATATATATATATATATATATATATATATATATATATATATATATTTATATATAGTTTTTGTTTGTTATATTTTGAGCAAATTCAAAGGCCACCCTAGCAACAACTGAAATAACTAACCAGACTTTTTCTATTTTATAAAAATCTGCCTTTTCAACCAAAATGGAGGAACCTAATTGGTTATGTCGATCGTTTCTAGGGTGGCCTCTAAAGTCGCCGTATATTTTTTGGCTTTAAGTCTAACCACTGATAGGAAACAACAATACGAACAAACTGACTAAAAATAAATTCTTATAAAAAAAAGAAATAAATGAATAAACAAACTCCATCTAGTGAAAAAATCATTTATTCTCAACTCTGAATTCACAACATGGAAAAGATACAGTTTCACCTAAAAAGAGTAAAAATAATTGTAATTTGGTTTCCGAGGAATAAATCCATATCTTCTGGAGTTAAGTGTATTTTTTCAGTCTTTACATTTGGAAAATCGGCATTTTTTTGAGCAGCATTCTCCATTATGCAAATAAGAGTGACCTGTCTGTATGCATCTGACACACATTACTACCATAACATCTGTCAAACAAAGTTTTACTACATGATTCACCATATTCAGTGCATGCACCTGAAACAATTGTTAAATCACAACAAATATGAAGTCAATATGTGTTTTGTAAACTTTCAATTTTGTACTATCCTGTATTGCATTACACAAAAATCTTATTCGAAATTATCATCTGGTGATATGGTTGAAGTCTTGTTTCGCTAACCAAATCGCGCTCTTTATCACTTTTGAAATTTTGTTACTTACTTTAAGCTACTCATAAGTAGTCAAAAATTAAACTTAGATATTTGGACTTTCTGAAGAGGTTATCAGATCTCGGAATTGTGTAACTATATTTACTTGTTGTTAATACTTGAGTTATTTCAAAGTTGCCAAACTACCAGGAATATTACTGATAACTAGAACCAGTTATTCGCTTGAGAAATATGTGTTCAAACAATGAAGCTTCCAATTCAGTCATATCCATTTCAAATGATTTACAATGTGAAATATAATTCACGGCAATACAGGGAAAAATCTATACTTTGGCAAATAATAAGACTATTCTCATAAGTAGAAATACAAATATAACCTAAGCAAATTAACTTTCGACAAAGTCTTTAACAAAACCGCTAAGTAGCCCTCATTCAAGTTGTCTTAGGTAAAGTGAGTTACCCCGAGTTCCAGTTATTGATAAGTTGTAAGAAACAAAACAATTGGGTCATACAGGGATTCCTTTCAGTTGACCTCCGGTGTTTAACGCCAGAATAAACCATTTCTGATCAGCCAGCAGCAAGATTCACAAAGCAATTGATCAGCTTCTGTAAGAAGATAGATGAATTAGTCGACAACAAAAGCTCTATAAATTTATTCCTTATTAATTCGGATAGATATTCTGTCTACTGTATAGCCACCCATTTAATAAAACTAACTAATAAACTAACAACTTTTGTGAAATAGCGAAGGGACTCAAGATCTTTCAATATGATGTTGTTCCCACTGGAGCTCGGACCCACTGCCGTTAGCTCTAAATGCCAGAACGTCATCTACAAAGCCACTGGGGTCCAATAACCAACTTTTGTGCAACTCACCGAACAATTCAGCCATGTATAACAGCAGGAAATTACAAGTATCACACCAACAACTAATACCAGTTGCGCAAAAGGTGACCATTTTGCCCAAAGTCTCTCAGTGGATGATAAAGCTGTGACGTCTGAAGTGAAGGGTACTGGGTCCGAGCTTCAGTGGGAACAACATCACTCACTGACGTGCACGTATATACAACTGACTTGTCCCTGATAGCAATAAAGGCACATCTTGCATTCTTCTTCTAGTCACCAAGATCAATATAACATCATGAATAATCAGAAGTATCAAAGCATCTGTAAAGGAACTCATCTGGCAACAGAGGTGGATCAATTCGTCCCTGTGTAGACACGGGAAATTGTAAGTATCATAACTGAAATCTGATGTTTTCTTATTCACCAATCACTGGCAGTTCATTGAACAAAGTCACACTCCAAGTTGTATCAGAGGACAAACTTCCTACCCTACTCATTTTCCACCCCTCAACAGTGCAGCCTGTTCAGTACAAATCTCAAAGTGTTTTCTTAATACCCACATTGACTGTGAAAGACATTTAGAGATTTCAGTGTCTGTAGTTTGCTCAGTCTTTATCACCTTTCAAATTTAAAACATTTATTCACATACCTCTTCATCAATTTGTTAGCAAAGGATATTTTTATGATGAAGAGGAGGTTCTAAAATAAGCTGAACATTTCGACTTCTGGATAACTCAGATTTAATTTGCTGAAGAAGTTAGGTCAGTTGAAGAACGACTAAAACCCTGACAGTACATGTAAACTGTTTGGTTTCGGCCTAAATCTTCTCGAAGATGCACACTATTGACTTCTAATACATACTTAGTAACGCCTTACACATCAACTGTCAGATTGACTTAGTGTGATGAAAACACATTAACATATACAATTCAATATAATAATGTGTGAAAAGTGTGAAGACTATCCCCTTCTTGTTCATTAATCTCTTTGGCTAATATGGTACATTATGCTAGTCAATGCGGTTTACAACCTAACCAAATGATATAGCGAGATCAATCAGATAACTGTGACTCAGCAGACTTGTCTTTCTGTAATAGTATCATGGTTGAATTTCAGATGGAACAGTAGGTCATTGTAGGATTTGAAACAGCATGTTCTACGTTCAAATTCTACAACACATCAGGTTATCATGTCAACCAAAATTCATGATTACATCACCTATTGATTCTTCTTGATTTTCAGACAGAAACAAAATACTAATCTTCTTTGAACTAATTCAATGAAGTGTATCTAGAAAGTTAAGCTCTTGTTATATCACCTAAAAATTTCATGAAGTATGTTATTTGGTTTCATTAGGGTTTAGTTATGATTTGGAGAATGGAATGGAGTACATGTTCAAAAGTTTTCAGTTATTCTAAAGATTCTACTATTGATACTCGTCAAAGTAACCCCCAATATAACAAGTTATCTTTATACAAATTCTTCGAATAATATTTGTCAAACGTGATATTGTTGTAGTGGTTAAGTAAAAAGTTAAAGAAGGTTAATCAGTATAAATCATCATAACTATGAAGTGAGTGTTATAATCGAAGAAGAAGTAGCAACTAGAGTTCCGGTAAACTGTTTAAATTTGACTATTAAGACTGGAGTAGGTGTTCATTGTAGAAAAGAAGACTCAGCAACAATCTGAACAACAAGGAATAGTGATGATGGATAGCGGCTAGCAGTGGTATCTAGGATTCGCATTTCGTCTTATGTGGGACTGACTGGTTAGCTGGATGTACCTGCTTCCCACTGAGTGAGGTTTCTCCCACGGGATTCGGACTCGGGATCGATCGCCTTAAACGTCATCACGTTATCGACTTCATCACCGAGTCGTGATAGCCATTTCTTGTGTGACGGGTATAGGTTTAGTGTTATTGCATGTATTACACCGTCGTTGATTGTACTGAATTAATCCGTCTCTATTGGCATAGTAGAAAGTACACGATAAGAAAGAGGAATATATGAAACAGTTTCATACTTATTTTTAAAGGCAAACATTAAATATGCTGAATCAATGAGAATATATATATGTATAGCTAGATATGACTACGTAAACATGATGTGGTTAATCACATAATCAAGTAATCATTTCAATATGATATAATTGCAATAATTTAAATGAAATGAAGTTAAGAGAAGAATAGGAGGAATCGAAACTGTAGAACTTATCTAATTTATCACTGATGAGCTGATTTTCATTCTACACTGTCTGATTATCATCATCATCATCATCATCATACAACTTCTTCTTATGTGAATAGCGAACTGACTTAAAATACCCAACGAGAAGAGAAATGCACACCAATTGACTAGAATCTTCTTAACTCTAGTATTCTTTATCAGAGATGATACATTGTACATTTAAGATGATTATTTGAAGAGTAAATGTTGATGATAACGTCGTCTAGTAAACAATCCTATATGATTGTGAGTAATATCAATTCGACTAATGTAATATACAATCACATTGTACTATAATGCTTAGATGGTATGCTGAGATTAATCAGATAACTGTGACTTCATAGAAATAAATATATTGATAGTTCTAAAGAGAAATTATCAACTGATGTGAAGACTGTCATCATCAAGTGAAATAAATTGAGTAGAAATTTTAGTATAGATATCACATAGATGATAATATACAGCGGAAAATATTGAATATAATTGAAGCTTGCTTGTAATCTGTGATGTTGTTATGCAGACAGTGTGAAAGGTGAAATATTCACTGGTTGAATATTTATCATGTATTCATGATTGATCTTTCATTGATGTGAATTCAGTGTGGAGATCTACTGCACTGCACTGCATTGCACTGCACTGCACTCAGCATAAAGCGTGAACAAGATCTGGATTTTCAACAATAATTCAGTCAAGTACGTCAGTGCTCCTGTATGATGGTTGAGAAACTTGGTGTGTCACACAAAGCACTGACTACAAACTGCACACATGCATCATCAACAGCTGCCACCTACACTCACTCAATCATGAAGATCAGATCTGATGGTCAAAATAATAAGAATAAGCAACAAGAAACTCTGACTGGCGACGAAACAACCAACCAACAACACAACCCAACAAATATGCAGGAGAAGAAAATGGAAGTGGATTGGATTGGGCATAAACTGAGTAGGCCCACTGATAACATCATGTGACAGACCAGCTCCTTGAGTCGAATCCAAATGTGAAATGACTAGTTGGGTGTCCTAGGTGAGGGTGACATGGAGTAGATGGTGTGAGGAAGAAATGAAAGCTTGTCGGCAGTCATGGAGTGAGGTAGAAAAGACTGTAGAGAAGAGAGTGGAATGGAGGTGTACTACTGCAACCCTATGCTCCATTAGGAATCCAAGGGAAATAATAATAATTATAATGAATGATAATTGAAGCAAATTTCTTAAGTAGGAATCGACTTGAATATTCAGCATGATTTACTCCTGACAAACATTGAACTTTGTAGATTTAAATGAAATAGTAAGAAAACATAATATGTCTGAATAGTGTAATTTACTTGCTATAGACATTGTGAACAATCTCATTGATCACAATTTGACTTGTTATGGGAATATGCATGAAATTGACAATTTGTTGACTTTTTTGTGTGGATTTACATGTATATTCCTTGATGATGAATGCCAAGTTGAAAAAGAAATTTACATAAATGTTTATCAAGAGAGATAGGGAGTGAAAATATGGAATGAGGTGAAGTTGGAAGGCTAAACTGGAGGTTGAAATAACAATGAAAGTTAATAGAGTGAAAATAATAATAATAATGATCATAATCGAACATCGAAATTGGTTTCAGAGTTGAATATACCAGCTGAGGCTTAATATGATAACGTGATCTATTTCAGTTATATGTTTCTCAATCGAAGAATTTAGTCATATGATCGACATTTCTACATGTGTTAGACTTGCTTACACAAGGCATTTGAAACGTATCCTGAAGGAAGTTGAAGTCACACTTCATGAGATCAGATAGAATTTGTTATCATACTGAACCTCCGTTGGTGCATTCAACTCTGAAACCACTTTCAATGTACTATTATTTTCTCTCTATTGACTTTCATTCTTATTTCAACATTTAACTTAACCTTCCTACTCAATGTGTTTCCATATTTTCATCGTCTATCTCTCGATAACCTTTCATGTAAATACCTACGACAAATTCATGTATGATCAGACTATTCAAAATGTGTTGTGCTAGAACAATACACAGTTCAGACAAATTGCGTTTCCTTAATGATTTACCTAAATATATAAAAGGAAATAATTATTTTATACATTTGGTCAGCATTTTACAGATAACTTTCAAGCCAGCCATATGGTTTGTATCAAGATTTAAGTGGAAACTGTGGAAGTCAATGACAGTTGAGCTAGAGGTTACTCAGTTCAATTTAATCGTCTCAGTGTTTGGTCAGAAGGTTATAAAATGTACTTTCACACGCACACACACAACTTGTAACATTTATCCATACTACTGTTATTAATATTATTATTATTATTTATCCCTAGGATGCCTAGTAGAACATAGGGGATTCAGTAGCACATCTCAATTACCCTCTCTTCTTTGCAATATTTTCAACCTTGCTGCACGACTGCCCACAAGCTCTCATTCCTTCCTCACATCATCTCCTCCATGTCACCCTCACCTCGGACACCCAACTTCTCGTTTCCCATCTGGGTTCCACTCGAGTGCCTGCCCTATTGCATGATGTCCCCGAAGGTCTTCTCAGTGCATGCTCAATCCATCTCCACTTCCTTCTGCCTATTTGTTGAGAGATGGCTTCTTGCTTCGTTGATTCGCTGCTAGCCAGCCAGAGTTCCTTGCTGCTTATTATTTATGTTCATCTCATCTGTTGTTCAGTATGGAGTGAGCGTAGGTGACAGTTGTTGGTGAGTGTGTGTAGTTTGTTGGAAATTCATTTCGTAACGCGCCAAGTCTCTCAACCATCACATAGAAGCACTGACTTGACATTGGTGTTGAATGTAATTCTTTAATTTTTAATTTGATTCTCTCTTTCAGATGCTTGTAAACAGATTGGTCAAAGATATTCAAAAACTGTGTTTGATGTTTGTTGTGGTAATGCTGTTTGTAAACTAAGTGGTCCATTCTATGGTGAATGTGTAAGGTGTTTAGATTCAGGCTTATATGTATTTAGCTGCTGATATTACCACTTATGTGAAGAGCAACGTTGATGGCATAGTGTCATTTATGAAACTTTCGTTAATATATTCCATTAGTTGAAGTATTTTTTTGTAAACAAAACTATTATTACCATATATATATATATATATATATATATATATATATATATATATATATATATATATATAATAATTATTATTATTATTTAGTCCCTTGGGTTCCTAGTGGAACATAGGGCTTCAGTACCACGTCTCCAGTGACCTCTGTTCTCTGAGATCTTTTCAACCTGGTTCCACGACAGCACAGCTACTCGCATTTCCTCCTCGCACGACCTCCTCAATGTCACCCTCACCACGGATGCCCAACTCGTCGCTTCCCATCTGGGTTCCACTCGAGGGCCTGGCCTGACGCGTGATGTCCTCAGTCGGCCTTCTCAGTGCATGCCCAATCCATCTCCACTTCCTCCTGCATATTTGTTCAGCAATAGGTTCTTGGTTGGTTCGTTCCCAGAGCTTCTTGCTGCGTATTCTCATTATTCTGGCCATCTGATCTGCAGTAGCGAGCCAGCGTAGGTGGCAGTTATTGATGAATGTCTGTAGTTTATTGGAAATCCCTTTCGTGATGCGCCAAGTCTCTGAGCCATACAGAAGCACTGACTTGACTGGATTGGTGTTGAAAATCCGGATGTTGTTCCACATGCTGAGTGCAGAAGATCTCCATAATGGTTTCAGGTTAATGAAGGCCTGTCTTGCTTTTCTGATTCTGACTTTGACATCCTCGTCTCTGTCTGTGCCGCCTGTAGTTGAAACAGTGCTTCCTAGATAGGTGAAGGAGGTTACTTCCTTTAAGTTTCTCCCGTTCATGGTGATGGTGATTGGAGTTTGTTGTTGGTGGTGGTGCGGTATCTTCATCACCTCTGTCTTCTCTATATTCACCTGAAGTCCCGTCTTCGCTGCCCTGCCTCTTCTATCAACTTGTTAGTTTTTGCCTGCAGATCTTCAAGTTTGTGTGACATCAGGCACAAGTCATCGGCGAAATCCAAATCTTCTAGGTTCTTTTCCGCAGTCCAGTGTATCCCCCTCTTCTCGCTGCCTACTGTTTGCTGCATGATCCAGTCCAGTTGACCACAATAAGGAATATCATAGGGGATAGTAGGCAACCTTGTTTCACTCCCGTCTTCACTTCAAAAGCATCACTGAGCTAAGTTTCCCATTGTGAATTACTTGGCTGGTATGTGGCATCTTCATATAGTTGTTTAATGAGGCGGATAAAGGTTTGTGGTATTCCGTAGTATTGAAGCAGTTTCCAAATTACCTCTCGGTCGACGCTGTCAAAGGCCTTCTCAAAGTCGATGAAGTTGAGGTAGAGAGCTGATTGCCATTCTATGCTCTGTTCTATGATGATGCGAAGCGTTGCAATTTGGTCTGCACATGATTTGTACTTCCTGAAGCCAGCCAGCCAGCCTGCCTGTTCCGGTCATAGTTTTGAATCCAGTGCATCTTTAAGCCTCTCCAGGGTGATGCGGCTTAATATTTTACTTGGGGTGGACAGGAGAGTGATTCCTCGCCAGTTCTTGCAAACACTCAGGTCTCCCTTCTTCGCCAGTTTGACAAGATACCCTCTTCTTCCAATCAATAGGCAGGTACCTTCTCTTCCTTCCACACCTTCTGCAATAGTGGTGTGAGCATGTCCGCTGTTGTCTCTGAGTCTGTTCTCAGTGCTTCTGGCGGTATCCCATCTGGTCCAGCTGCTTCCCACATTTCAGTAGCTTTATGGCGCTCAGGACTTCCATTTTCGTTGGAGGATTTATGTTCACTTGTAGTTCAGCGACTGGGCTGCAGGTGGTAATTCTGGACGAAGTGCAGGTAGTGGTCGATTCAAGAGCTTCTTGAAGTGGTCGGCCCATTGTTTCCTCTGTTTCTCTTCTTTCGTAATTAAACTTCCGTCATCATCTTTTATTGGTTTCATCTGTGTTGGTCTCTTCCCTGATAGCAACCTGGTTATTTGATACAAGTCGTCAGGTCTCTCTTACCTGCAGCCTGTTCTGCTTCACTTGCCAGTGTTTCGTAGAAGTGTCTTTTGTCTTTCCGTGCACTCTTCTTCACTTTTTTGTCCAGTGTTTTATACATTGTGCTCAGTTCCTCTTGTCGTTGAGCATCCCTGTATTGTTTTATCTTCTGCTTCACCATCCTCCTCTCCTCTATCAGCTTCCGGGTATCCGTCGAGATCCATTCCTTGTCTTGTCTTCTTTCTTCCTAATACTGTTGTGCAGGTTTCTTTCCACATAGCTTTCAAAGACTTCCAGTGTTCTTCCACACAGGTTTCTTCAGGGATGTTCCTCGATATCCCCCATTTTGTCTTGATGGCTGCCTTGAAGATCTCCTTTGTAGTTTCATGCTTTAGTTTCCGTTCCGAGTGTTGTACTTGAATTGAGGTCTATCACCAGCTTCCTTGAAGACTTTCAACTTGATTTGGAAGGTTCCTTGCACTAGATAGTGGTCTGAACCTGCATCTGCTCCTCTTCTTGACCTTGTGTTAAGTAGACTGCGTCTCCATTTTCTTCAGATTGAGATAAAGTCGATTTAATTTTTGGTGAGTCCATCTGGTGAAATCCATGTCGCTTTGTGGATATCTTTGTGCCTGAACACACTGCCTGACTCCAATCACCAAATCGTTGAATGCACAGAATTCTGCAAACAATTCTCCATTCTCATTCATTTCACCTAGCGCCTCTCGACCCATGGTTAGTTCTCTTCCTCTGTTGTCCCCTCCTAGTTTGGCATTCATGTCGCCCATTAGAATTTTGATATCGCCAACTGACGTCTTGTCCAGTGTTGATTGAAGTTGTCTGTAGAAATCCTCCTTTTTCTCTTGCTCTGCATTATTTGTAGGTGCATAACATTGTATGATTGTGACCTTTCTTCCTTTTGAGTTGAATCTTGCTGTCATGATCCTGGCAGGAGGAGGTTGGTTGCCACTGCATGAGAGCCTTCGATGCTCTTGAGGACATCATGATAGCCACTCCATAACTCAGTGTGCTGGTGGTTGTCGTCTGGGTGACCGGAGTAGATTATTGATTCTCCAGTTGACAGTTTGGAGAGTCCACTTCCATTCCATCTGCTTTCGCAAATTCTCAGCACTTCGATGTGATACCTTCTCATCTCCTTTGCAATCTGGGCTGCCTTACTGGGTTCAAACATCGTACGGACATTCCATGTCCCCATATATATATATATATATATATATATATATATATATATATATATATATATATATATATATGTCATAAATATCCTATCTGTTTCTGTCGTTCAGTGTCCACAAGCTCATCAGTTGACTATCTGCCTTTTCTAGTAAACTGCATCTAACCTCATAATTCTTCTCTTCGTGACTCCTCCACATGGAAGTAGTGCTATCAAAATATTCCTTGTTAAAAACTCCTAACTTTCAGAGGCTTCATCGCGTGGCTTAACCATAGGACGAAGCGAACCAAGAGCTATATTATCATCCTTTTATAATTAGTTAAATGTATCTGCGATTGCATAAATAGGATAAGTTGGAAAACTTTGGGCAGACTTTTTGTATTATAGAAGAGATTTCCTCTGAAATCAGCCCGTTTGGGCTAATATAACTGCCTTAATTAATGAAGCAACGAACTCATTCAACGATTTCAATTCCCATCGTTTAGCATCATTGTATTTCTGAATAGTGCAAAATGCATGATAAACATATTCAGACTTTCTCTTTGACCAATCATAAAACCCAGCTATTTGTCAATGTCTTCACCAAATACTCTGAGTCAACTAAGTACCCTTCAGGGCGTAGAACTTCCTTTGGGAGCCAGAGGTACTTAGGGTCTCAAAGGTGAATCAAAATGATAACAATGAACATCTCTGGTGAACACCATTGGTTTTCGCTACCTCAGATGATGACTTTCAAAAGCTTTTACATGTCTGTTCGATTTCATGTAGAGATGCTTGCCCAGTATAATGTTCCTTCTTCGTACTCTCCTCCTAACTAGCCACTGCTACAAAATCTCTCGTTCGATTTAATCAAATTTTACCTTCTAGCCAAGAAATATGACAAGTGTTCAGTGCTGGTAAGCACACCTGTGTTTCAATGAGTCTAAAAGTCACGTTTCATAAAAATCAATGATGAATAAGCATACCTGATTGTCTAAGAAAGTTTTACAGATTTAGGTGAAATCTAAACAACAGTCTTTCACTACATGGGCTTTCTTTTCTAATTTTCTAATTTGGTGTCCAAATTATAGAAGTAATTTGTTTCATTCAGGTTCTTCAGAATAGACTATATGAGCACTAATCATTCAAATACGTTTAATGTCGGATGTTATGTTGTCATCATTCTGAAGAAAAATGTCAAATTATGCTTAGCTAATTCACTGTATTAATAATAGGACTACAGACTTTCAAGCAACTAACATTACAGTAGTTTTAATAAATATAGGAGAGTATGCTCAAGAAATGATTGTTCAGGAAATTCAAATTACTGGCGCTGAAACTCTTGCCACTTAAACGATACTTTATAATATAACCTATAGACAGTTAGACCTACCATATGATGAAATACAACGTTTATTTATTGATAAACATACACACAGATAATAATCCAATCTAAGGAACAGTAGCAAACTGGTCAGTTACTGTAAAGTGATGACAAGATTCATTCCTAATGTGAGCTCAAAGTTAAGTTTATGAACTGTATACCGGAGACGAAAATGATAAATAAGCTTTAGGAAATTAGCCCTTCATTTCTGTTCTTTGTAATTTATGGAAAGATAACAAGATAAGTTAGGATAATATATGCTACTGCTCAGATAAATTCCATAAATACTCCTTTGTTATCTTTCTGTTATCCTCATGAAACTAGACTTTTGAAAACTAACTGTAATATCGAGGATTGCACAAAAGCGTATTTATCGAATACGGTTAACCAGTATGAAAAAAGACGAATTCTGTCTTTCTACTTTTTAAAATATCAGTAGTTTAAGACTATTTTAGGGCAATTAGTGGTTTTCAAAAGTATGAAGTTTTATTATTATTATTTTTTCCCTTGGATTCCTAGTGGAACAGTCTTTTCTACCTCACTCCATGACTGCCGACAAGCTTTCATTTCTTCCTCACACCATCTACTCCATGTCACCCTCACCTAGGACACCCAACTAGTCATTTCACATTTGGATTCGACTCAAGGAGCTGGTCTGTCACATGATGTTATCAGTGGGCCTACTCAGTTTATGCCCAATCCAATCCACTTCCATTTTCTTCTCCTGCATATTTGTTGGGTTGTGTTGTTGGTTGGTTGTTTCGTCGCCAGTCAGAGTTTCTTGTTGCTTATTCTTATTATTTTGACCATCAGATCTGATCTTCATGATTGAGTGAGTGTAGGTGGCAGCTGTTGATGATGCATGTGTGCAGTTTGTAGTCAGTGCTTTGTGTGACACACCAAGTTTCTCAACCATCATACAGGAGCACTGACGTACTTGACTGAATTATTGTTGAAAATCCAGATCTTGTTCACGCTTTATGCTGAGTGCAATGCAGTACAGCAGATCTCCAGACTAATTTCAAATTAGTGAAAGCCTGTCTTGCTTTTTCGATCCTGGTTTTGACATTCTCGTCTGTGCCACCTGTAGTCAAAATGATGCTCCCCAACCTAGGTAGGTGAAAGAGACTAATTCCTTCAGGTTATTCCCGTTGATGGTGATTGGTGCTTGTTGTTGATGCTGTTGTTGGTTGGGTATCTTCATCACCTCTGTCTTCTCTACATTCACTGGAATTCCCGTTTTCGCTGCCCTGCCTCTTCTGTCAACTTAATTCTTTTTGCCTGTAGATCTCTGAGTTTATGTTACAAGACATTAGACACAAGTCATCGGCGAAATCCAAATCTTCTAGGCTCTTCTCATTCGTCAAACAGCGTAGGCTCATCTTCTCGCTCCTCATAGTTTGTTGCATGATCCAGTCCAGTCGACCACCATCAGGAACATCATGGGTGATAGTAGACAGCTTTGTTTCACTCCTGTCTTCACTTCAGAGACATCACTGAGCTATCCATCGTGGACCACTTAGCATGTGGTGTCTTCATTTATTGGTTGAATGAGGTTGATAAAGATTTGTGGCATTCCGTAGTGTTGAAGCAGCTGCCTGCCAAATTGCTTGTCAATCGACGCTATTGAAGGCCTTTCTAAAGTCGATGAAGTTGAGTTGACTGCCGTTCTACGCCCTGTTCTATGATGACACGTAGCGTCACGTTGCAATTTGATCCACACATGATTTGTTCTTCCTGAAGCCAGTCAGCCTGTTTCGGTTGTAATTTTGAATGCAATGCATCTTTTAGTCTCTTTAGGAAGATGCGGCATAATATTTTGCTTGCTTTGAGTGGACGAGGACAGCAGCATGATTCCTCGCCAATTCTTGCAAAGGCTTAGGTCTCCCTTCTTTGGCAGTTTGACAAGACAGCCTTTCTTCCAATCTGCAGATACCTTCACTTCCTTCCTTCCAAACCTTCTGCAATAATGGTGTGAGCATGTTCGCTGTTGTCTCAGATGAAACTGATGGTTCACTCACTGCCTAATTTTTACTGCATTCTTCAACCGTGTATACCAGAAACCTAACATTACCATAATATCCTTCAATGAAACAGTTATATGTTTCAACGTAA
The DNA here is from genome assembly GCA_944470555.2 of Heterobilharzia americana. Classification (NCBI taxonomy): domain Eukaryota; kingdom Metazoa; phylum Platyhelminthes; class Trematoda; order Strigeidida; family Schistosomatidae; genus Heterobilharzia; species Heterobilharzia americana. The sequence continues at coordinate 10,660,925 of OX104132.1, read as the reverse complement.
GGCTATAAAAACAACATATTTAACCATGTTTACACTAAAAATAATTAAATGTTCTGTTTCATTATCAGATGCGATACTTTTGTAATCCAGTTACATGTATAGTAATAGGCATAACTTTCTGCTTAACGTACTATTTTCCAGAAATGTAGATAAAAATGACTTTGTGTAAGAGATTTCAGATACTCTGAAGAGTAGGGAATATGAAGTTTTAATATTTTATCAGTATTTTGTATAATTTCCTAATCAATAAATCTGTCGGTGCTCAACAGTTTTATTTTCTAATATGCGACTCATTCTTCTTCTTTGCAGAGTTTTACAACTATGCATCAATAATGATGCTGTGCATTCACTTCGTTATCAATGACTGCAATAAGTTGGTTATAAAGAATCGAACTGCCTTGGTTATAATCAAAATAGTAGCAGCAAACTGATGATTTAATGGTGTATGATGACCAATTATGCTTACATAGAATAAAATTGTCACTTTTTATCTTCTACTATCATACTACAAATCGTGTGCATACCAAATTGCAACGCAACGCTACGCATCATCATAGAACAGAGTAGAGAATGGTGGTCAACCCTCTACCTTAACCTCATCGACTTTGAAAAGGCCTTCAACAGCGTCGACCAAGAAGTAATTTACCAGGCAGCTGCTTCAACACCACGGAATACCACAAACCTTTATCGATCTCATTCAACAACTATATGAAGACGCCATATGCCAAGTAATTTACAATGGGAAGCTCAGTGATGACTCTGAAGTAAAGACGGGAAGGAGTAAGACAAGGGTGTCTACCATCACCCATGATATTCCTGGACTGGATCATGCAACAAACGGCGAGGAGCGTGAAGAGGAGAATACGCTGGACCGCGGAGAAGATCCTAGAAGACTTGGATTTCGCCGATGACTTGTGTCTAATGTTTTGTAGCACAAACTCGAAGATCTACAGGCAAAGACTAACAAGTTGACAGATGAGGCAAGTCAGGGAAGACGGGACTTCAAGTGAACGTAAAGAAGACAGAGGTGATGAAGATACTTAACCAACAACAACAACAACAAGCTCCAGTCACTATCACCAAAGGGAGAAACTTAAAGGAAATAGCCTCTTTCACCTACACCTATCTAGGCACCACTGTTTCAACTACAGGCGGTGGCACAGACGAGGATGTCAAAGCCAGGATCGGAAAGACAGCAAGATAGGCGTTCATTAACCTGAAAATAGTGTGGAGATCTTCTACACTGCACTGCACTCGGCATAAATCGTTAACGACATCCGGATTTCTAACACCAGCATTAGTCAAGCCAGTGCTTCTGTGTGATGGTTGAGAGACTTGGCGCGTTACGAAAGGGATTTCCAACAAACTACAGACATTCATCAACAACTACCACCTACGCTCGTTACTGAAAATCAAATGGCCAGAAAGAATAAGCAACAAGGAACTCTGGGAACGAACCAACAAGCTATCTCTCAACAAATATGCACTGGATGGAACTGGAGATGGATTGGGGATACACTGAGAAGGTCGACTGGGGACACCACGCGCCAGGCCAGGACATCAAGTGGAACCCAGATAGGAAGCGACGAGTTGGGTGTCCGAGGTGAGGGTGACATGGAGGAGATCGTGAGGGGAAGAAATGCGAGCTTTTGGGCTGTCGTGGAGTCAGGTTCGAAATTTTGCAGAGAACAGAGTGCACTGGAGATGTGCTACTGAAGCCGTATGTTCCATTAGGAACCCAAGGGATACATAATAAATAATAATGATTATTATGATAGATATAGAACTATTGATACTTGTGTTCAAAGCTTTCCAACTGATTTTTGAATTCATCATCAGTATCTATATGGTTTATAATTTCCACAGAAAGAAATACGAATAAATAACTGGAACTAGTAGGTTAAAAGTTTGATCACCATTACTTTCGGTGTTCTGCGGTTAAAAACATATCAAAATCTTGGAAAGAAATTGCCAGTAAGTGTATGCTTAACTAATCACTGAACAAAACAATAATCTAATGCTATTTAGACTAAATTTTATCAGTCACTAGCTTGATTTGATCACTAAATCTATTAATTTCAGAGTACACAGTGTTAAATATTGGTTAGCGGTATATAATCAGAAGAAAACTGTGAACTTATACTCTGCATAAACTGATAGTCATTAACAATACGTATCGAAAGCTCCAAGGTAGCCTGAATGAAATTGAGAGTTGGAGACTATTGACAAGTCCAAGATATAAATCTCAAGCTTTTGATTTATTACATTTGAACGTCTATTGGTGAACCAAACTTTATATATGAAGTAGCTAGGTGAATTCAATGCATCCACAAAGCTGTGCAAATGAAGTGCTATGATAACTTCACAAGTTACTCAACTGTTATACAACCCAAGCTTTACACGCTAATACAGAGTTTACAGACGAACTAAGGATCTGGTGCTATGATCTCTACGCTTAATTCCCAACCAACAAATCTATTTGATATGCCGAAAAAAATGAAGTTTATCCTGCAATTGTTTACACACACATAAGTGATTAACATTTGGAGCCCATAAGATATTTAAGAACCAGTTACATGTCAAATTAACTGTGAAGCACCTACTTCTCTGCTGCTCTATATTTGTTAGACATGCTTATTGAAGGTAAAAGACATGGAAAGGTTAAAAGTTTCGATCAAAGGGTGTATTTATGATGATGTTGAATATGGTGCATTGGTGGTAAGGTATCAGGTAATAAAAAGCAGCTTGTCTATGAGATTACGAGTCTTGAAGTACTAGGATGGCTTTTACATGTGTTGTACATGCCAAACCAACACCAATATCAGTGTGCAATGACAAATGAAGTGGGACAAGGTCAAAAGAAGACTGTTAATGATCAGATAACCAGGTTGTACTAACCAATGAAGTCTGTTACTGTTGGTTTGAGTCATGCAGAAGGGTAAAGACTACGTTGTCGGGGACCTTGAAGTGTTAGGTGATATTTATCAAAATCTATCACGGTAGTATATATATATTATATATATATATATATATATATATATATATATATATAATCTCTAAATCATTTCCATCTATCCATTCTCGCTTCTTTCATACCAAGTCTCGTCTTCTGTAATATCTTTCTGTTTTTATTTCCTCCCTTCTTCTAACCTGTTATAAATCATGGCAATTTCAATTGATTCACTTCTCTGCAAAACTCTACGTCAATATATTCATCTGTCATCTCACAAACAGCAAGTTTAGTGTATTGAGGCCTACTAAAGAACTTCTAATTACTAAATCATTTGTTATAAATGAAAAAAGAAACACATTTCAGATTAGGATTATTTAACTTTTTATGTACATGATTATGTAGAAGGTTATAGGTTAATGTAAAACAAAAATATGCTTAATGTGTATGTCATAGAAAGTAGATAATATACACTTTATATCTTTTATAATAATCAAATAACTTGTGGACGTAATTCATTTGTTTATCTATGAATTATCTTAGATGATCCTGTAGTTGAGTTCTTAACAATTAATGCACCACTTTCAAATCAGTCAGAAAAGCCAATAAATCAATAAATGATAAAAATTCTTATTCACAAATATATACTGATTTTTTAGAATACTTTAATTTACACTCTTAGAATCTGAGAGATATAAAATAAGGATATGATAATCAAGAAAAAGTTAAGTATACTTGAAAAAGATAATAATGTACTTGAATTACATCCATTTTTATTGTTACAATTACAGTAACGAACTTTAACTCGATAAGTACCTAAACGATCTATACACCAACGACCATCTTCTGCACCAATTACACCAGTGACTGCACAATCTCTATAATATCGTCTAGTCCATTTTCCATCTAAATACACTAAAAATAATTGTAATAAGAAAATATTATTTCATAAGTGTAAAAGTAATAGTAATAGATCACCTCTCTAATTAATGATATAGTTTAGTAATGATACCAAGAAATTGAACTGGGCATTTATTGAATTCTATGACCATCATAATTACCATCCTTGTTATTTTCAGACTACTGAAACCATATTCACTTTCAATGGTTCAAATATACTGGAACCATACAACCTAGATGTTTAAAATAAAACAATTTACATTTGTCTAAAGTCTCTAAAGATAGATTTTGCTCTTATGTAACATATTTTTACCATAGAATTATTAGTTTCAAGGCAGTGATCAAGTTAAAAAGTGTTTTTCAAATAAATCTAAGTCGATAATGAACTGAGGTGATAATTATCACCTCAGTAGATGATACTTTCCAAAATAGCTGTCAGTCAACACTTTTGTTGGGCCAAATGAGACAATTTTGGGTGACTAAATATACAAAATGTTTGATCAAGTGTACAGCTAGGCTCGGAATTTGGTAACATTTTCGCTATGCTTTGCCTTACGTTTTCTAGCCGTAAATATGGCCTCATGTTTGGCATATTTATCCCTACGTCTGGCTATGATACTTTGCAAATGGCTCGACTTCTAGCCCCACTTACTGACTGTTTGCTTTACAACCAGCCCCACTGGTCGCAAATTTGCTCCAACCAAATCAGTGGCCTAACGTTTGGCGCCTTCTGGTTTTACATCAGATTTATGCCTCGGCACTGGGCATAAAATTTGTCCTATTTTGCCTGACAAAATTGTTGACTGGGTCTGTGTAACTTGTACACTTTTTTTGCTCTGTTATAAATTTTAAAAAAATAAATAAACCAAACACTTAGTAAACAGGAAACGTTTTTCTTGATTTCGGTTATTTTCAAGTTTAAAAAAATACTTTCAGATTATGTCCAACTGGCACCTTTTAAAGTAAAATCATACTCTTCTTTTCATACTTAAAAGGTTTTGGGCGAAACCGCATAGTATACGTAATATATATCATAGTGATAAAAGTATGACAAAGCGTTCAACGGTTTCGGTAAGCATTACTAGAATTGAACAATGATAAGTAGAGTTTCTAGTTCTTTTAGTATGTTGTATCAATTCAAGGGTTATAAAAGATAGGCTGAAGAAAATATCTTGGATAACCAGCAATGAACGCAATACCTTGCTTTGTTAACCGGTAGTCTCTACAATATTGCTGTGTCATATGCAAAATAAAGTGACTTGGTAAATAATTCACAGAAAAGGAGATAACTAAGTTCAACTGCTTGGTGAAACTAGTATTTATCCACCAAGATACTGTTATTACTCGAGGAGTAGTAAAATAAACAGATCAATTAATTTTTTTACACACAATATGCACTCCCTAAAGACTGTGTTCTCTGGACAAAAATTAGAGATCTCTAAAAAAATCTATTGTTCCTAAGAATGCAAACTTTCTCCCACAAGCGCAGGAATGATGAGAACTCCATAACAAATGGGATTAAGAACAGAAAAAGTCAATGAGAGAACACGCTACATGAAATGACAAGCATCAAACATCTGATCCCGGTCGGAAAACTTGTTGAAATGAGCCGGGTTCATATTACGATCGAAAAGTGTACCCTAAAAATGTAACTTGTTACGACATGATAGTTAGAACCAGCTATGAGTCCAAATACCCAAAACAATAGCTTGTTGAAACACCTCAAAACATGTTATTCTAAATGGAGGATTGTTCAAAATTGTGACTTTAATTATTACTTTTATACCTGCTTAAAAATCAGAGGCGTACATAAACAACTAAGACAGTTATAGGAATTCAGTATGACTTGATATTTTTCATTACTGGATTTCTAAAGAAAGAACTTGTCATCGTGTATGTTCAGGCTTCACAAAAGGTAGTTGAGAAAAAGGGACAAGGACTGAAATCTACACAAGCTTAGGATTAGTTTTCAACAAAAAGAGACAGAACATCCAGTAAGGACGAGTTCCAAAAAGATGAGGCTAGAATGGATAAAACTTTGTACTTACAAGATTTCAAAGCATATACAGCTTCACTTTATCATTCCTCCCTAGATCTCACACAAAATATAGAAAACATTAGGCGATGAAAGATTTAGATGAACTCAGGAATGAATACGACAGAGAATTTGCTGAATCCCTGTAGCATTAAAGATGGATAAAAATAACTCAAGTTGTGGTTCGACAACTCTAAAGAAAACAAATAAACTTTTAACAGTCTCTGTACTGTTTACGGTGCACCAGTACAAATATCGGGGTATCCACCGTGAATCAACTCATTTATGTAAACTACATATTGTGCTTCGACTAACCTGTTGTAGGAAACCATGATCTTCAGAAGGGATTATAGTATCTGTATTACTAGACCAATAGAGAAAATGTTAAATCTACGCCCACAGGCATGAAATATCATATGCTAATATCAAAATATTAAACGACGTTATAATTAACTATCAGATGATATAGTGTGCTTCTAACCGTTTAAAACTCGGAAAAAAATTAAACAAACAACCTAAAATCGTGACACTTTCTGAATGACCACAATGTGTGTTATCTAGGTACCTGCAAACATTGAGTGAACTTTATAGTTATTAAAAACCTTAAGCAAAAGTTTTTTACCAAACTACGAAAGCTTCTACAACTTCAGGAAAGATAACTAATTTCTCAAGGATCACATTAAATAGCCGTATATATGCTCAACGTTTTCATTCAAAAATTCGAAAGCGTGCATAAAGTTTTCATAAGCTGGTGGGGATGATAGACCTCAGAACTAGAACTAATTGCATCGACTCACTTTCTTGGATCATCTTCACACATCTAGAATAGTTCTTGCCATCGTTTGGACAAGCGACAAGTGGAAAGGTGCGATTGTCAAAATAGTCTCCGCAATGAGGTTGAGTAAGTGAGTTGCACTGGTAGCAGCGCAATTCTGATCCAATGCCTAAGTTCAAGCATAAGTAAAATAATTTTAGTCAAAATGATGTCTCACCTACTTGGCATACGCCTCCAGAAGCCATCATAAGGAATATGATTATTCTAAGCACCATTTCCGCAAAGCAATTTGAAAAGGCAACGTTTACAATAACTGCAGTAATTATCTTATGAAAACATCAGACTAAGATTTTCGGTAATTTGTTTAGAGATAAAAATGTATGAGTCTGTAATGATACTTTCACATTTGATCTCTATGTTTGTTCACTACTGCCTTGAAAGAGTCAATCGATGGCACGTACACTACTTCCTGGAGTTGGCTTCAATATCCAATATAAACTTAATACCTTTCTATGGGCTAGTGTGAACCAACTGATCTTATCGTGCTAACTTCTGGGCCTTGTGGAACAGTTCCAGGTCTCTGGTGAATTCCAATGTAGTAGGTCTATGCACTCGTCTGCTGTAGCTTTGGTTAGCCAATCGCGCGGTTGGGTGTCGATTGAATTTGTAGGGATTGTGTGATTTTTCCAAAGACCGTGACACAGATGGGCCCCCTACATGTCAGACCACCAGAAAATTATTCGGACTAGTCGTAAAAAGAAGACAGAAAGGATGTCTAGATAAATCTGAGGACAGGAAGTTGGAAGAAAAAAAGATAAAGGCTGGAGAAACGAAGAAGAGGGAAAAACCCAGGACGGTTCATGGGAGATAGGTGGTAGGTGGAGACCTCGGAGTCAGGGGGGAAAGAAAGAGCGGGTAGGATTATGGGAGGGGTTGTGGGAATAGAGATAGTAATGCTATTGGTAGGTGGTAAATGGAGATGTCTACATGGAAGTATGGGGTCGGGTCAGGTTCCAGTGTCCAATACTGATTGCGCCAGCGCAGAGGGCTGGTAGTTTTTTATCTCTCATACCTAGGTCTTATGGTCTGGTTTGAGCTATTCGGTTAGCTCCTGCAGTGGACAGGAAAATCTTTTCCACTTTCCTGCTTTTAGCTTCGGTGAGGTGGATGCTCGGTGGGTAAGTAAACTGCAACTTGTGTAGTGAATGAGAAGCTACAGGTTACTGGGGAGATTCAGGGTGTGTTATGACTCCTGCCTGAGTAAGTGCCTGATGAGGAATGGCAAGATAGTGAGAAAAAAAGCATATGGGAATCAGTCGAGAGGTAAAGGTAGATAGCATAGGCCTAGTTTCTAGACAAGAGTTAGTAGACAATGTAGGTGTATTAAGACGATAGATAATGAGTGGTGGGTAGAAGGGAAGTGAAGTTCAGCTGGTGGGGTTACTGACGCTCTGAGTACGTTCATGGTAAACCACGAGAAGTGACACAACTGTCTAACTGTCTTTTGAATGAGTCGACTGAGGGGCTAAGCACTTATTCTCAGTAAGAATAAGTTGGACCTGAGCGTGGTGTTAGCTCCCTGAAATGCTATCCCAATGGATTTCCTCGTGATCCCATATCCAATATTGATAGTGCTAGCGTAGAAAGCGGGTAGTTTTTGATCTCTCGCGTCCAGTTCTTAGGGCTTGGTTTGAGTTGTTCGGTTCACTCCTGCAGTGAACGAAGAAATCCCCTCTGCTTTCTTGTTTTTAGCTTCGGTGAGGTGGATGTTTTGTGGGTTAGTAGGTTGTAACTCGTAGAGTGATTGGGGAGCTACGGGTCTCTGGGGAGTTTAGGGAGCCGCCGTAACTCCTGTTTGTGTAGGTACCTGAAAGGGAATTGTAAGGTAGTGATAAAAGAATGAAGAGAGAATAAAAAAGAGAAGAAAAATAATATAGGGAAGAGAAAAGGGAAGGAGAAAAGAAGGGGTGAAAAGAGAAATAAGAACGAAAGAAAAGTATTTGGGAGTTGCGCGAATGGTCGCATGGGTTTGGTTCCTACAGAAGAATTAGTAGGTAATGTGAGTGTATTAGGAGGGAGGTAGTGGGTGGTAGTTAGGAGGGAGTTGGGGGTCAGTGAGGTTGGTGACTACCTGAGTACGTCCGTGGTAGTCCATGAGAAGTGATATGGCTGTCGAATCGTCTCTTGAATGAGTCGACTGAGGGAGTTATAACGATGTGTCGTGGTAAGGCATTCCATAAAGCACATACCTTTAGGCAGAAAAATTTGGACCTGAGTGTGGTGTTGGCTCTCTGGTGTGCTATCTTAATGTGGTTTCCTCGTGAAGATCGTTGAGTTGCAGGCAAAATTGATTTGTTTGCATGGTCTGCCCGATGGGCGATCTTGTATGCCATAATGAGGTCACCCCTTTTCCCGCGATAACCCAAGGCAAATAGGTTTAGGTGTTTAAGTCTTTCAGGATACGTCTTTCCCCTTAGCCCCACAACACATTTTGTTGCAGTTCTTTGGATTCTTTCAAGGAGATTAGAGTCTCTCTTGGGTGTTGGAGGAGCCACCGTATTGAGGACCTCAAGGTGCGGCCGCACGTAGGATTTGCGAATGGTGAGGAAGAGTTCAGGAGTGAAGGCGCCAAGCTGTCTACACAGAAAGTGTAGAATGGCGTTCTCTCTGGTTGTCATACCTTTGTAGTTGGAGCTGGTGTCCAAGGTGTCGGAGAAGTTGAGCCCCAAATCTTTCTCCGTGGACACTCTGCTGATAGCACGGTTGCTCAGCATGTACCTCTTTATATTTTCAAGGGGGTCAGGGTCTCTCCTGAGTGTCGGGAGAGCCACCGGACTGAATACCTCAAGGCCCGGCTGTATATAGGAGTTAAACTGTGAGGAAGAGTTCGGGGTGGGCGCACCGAGCTGTCTACGCGGGAGGTGCAAAGTGGCGTTCTCTCTGGTTTCCATGTTTTTATAGTTAGAGCTGATGTTCAAGGTGTCGAAGAGGTTGAGCCCTAAATCTTTCCCCGAAGATACTATGGTGATAGCCAATCATGTGCTGGAAGTCGACCGTACTTGCCTAATATTTACTGATGTGCATTACTTTGCACCTTTCCAGGCTATAGCTCATGCCATTTTCCGACTACCAGAGTTCATGTCGATGCAATTCGTTTCGTGGCCCAGTGCTGCTGACTTCTTCGTTTATCACCCCCCCTCAAATTGTAATGTAATCAGCGAAGAGGAGGATGAGTGAGATTTTGTGTGGCGGATCACTGAAAAACAGGAGGAACGGAAGTGCTACTATGGTTGCTGCTTCGGATATTCCTGACGTCTACAACCTCCACTTCGACTGCATTCCGTTTGCCTTGATGCAGAACTGTCTACCTTCTAGGTGCTTACCGAACCAACAGTGTAGAGGTTCACTTATGTCGGCTGACGTGAGCTGGTGAACAGGACTACAGGTGGAACCCCGGCAAACGCTTCGGCTAGGTGAGAAGACAGCATGTACCGGTTTTCTGTTGTCCCAGCTGAGTATCCAGCCGTCCCAGGCGGTTAATAAGTTGATGACACATGAACGACTACTTCAAAAGCCGTGCCGAACAGTACGGATTGTGTTTCCTCGTTAAGGGATTCCCAGATCGCGTCAGTCACCAGGCTTTCTAACACCTTTGACATTATGGGGAGTGCAGCAGCCAGTCTACAGCTGCCAGGACTTTTTCTGTCTCCTCCCTTGAACACATGTGACAAGACGGCACGCTTCGATTATTTGGGGAGTTCTCACGACTCTGTCGAATGCTTGAAGAGGTTGGAGGTTGGTTTTGCAGGCCTCTCAAAGCAGCTTTTTAGGATTACCGGTTTTAGGCTATGGGAGCCAGAGGACTTGCCTAGAGCTAGCCCATGTAGTTTCTCTAACACTTTTTTCTCTGTGATTGAGATGTGGTAGAGATATTCGTTATGGTCTGGCCGGTGTCTTAACGAGTCGGTGCAGGTTTGATGTCAGTACTTAGTTGAGCTTGGATGTGCGGGCTAAGAAGCTCAGCAATCTTTGGACTGCTTAGTACACCCATCAGGACCTTCGATAAGATTCACTCCCCTGCTGGTTGACTTCCTTTTACACATGGAGCGGTACAGGTTTTAGGGGTTGCTTTGTAATCTCCCCACCAGGTTTGTTTGGTGGGTAAATCTGTTGATAGCCCTCTGATGCCACAGCGGTTGCGAATCCTTTTGTAGTTCGAGAAGTCAGACTCCCCGTGTGATGAACGCCACTTGAACTAACCCTGCTTCTTGGTCTGAAGTGACCTCTCTGTCTCGCGTGTTACCCATGAGGTTCTCACTGACGGTCTCCGTTTCACCTCTGTCACACCGCGACTGATGGCCCCAACGATCACTAGCTCCACCCGTGTCCAGTGTTCGTCCGTTGTGAGATGAGTCCAGTCCGCAGGCCATGATGCATTCATGAGGTTATCTCCCTTGGCCTCGTAGTAGGCCTTGCTGCGGCAAAGGAAGATGTTGGGCGGCTCCGGTTGCAGGGCTTCCATAGTAATCATGGTGAAAGTTATACTGCTTGGTCACTGGGGCCAAGAGGTGGTCGGATACACGTGTCTCAAATGAAGTCATCGTTCGTCGAAATGTGGTCAAGGAGCGATCCATTTCCATCAGGTCCCCAGCGTGTGGTACCACCCACTTTCTTTGATAAGCCAGCAGTCCCAATTGCATTCTTCAGCTTCTGACTGAAGGTTATGATGTGTCTCCCTCCTGTTTCGAAGAGGATGGACCGGGTGCCAAAGTCGCTAATGGCAACTGCAGAATCACGACCTCCGGGTTGTCTTGGCAACCGTTTTCTTATGCGTAGGGGGGCTAGTGAGTGACTGATATGTGACCCCAAGCACGTACGCAGTACGACAGAAAGTGAAGCAGCAGCATAACGATTCTTGGAGCCGGACTAAGGCGGTGTCGCCTACCACTCTTGCGTTTAAATGGGAGCTTATGTAGGGGGCTGCTCACCCTCCCGATCCGAGCTCTCTGTCCCTACGGAAGAGTTCATCGCCACTGACATGCATCTCCTCATCGGAGATGTCCGGCGAGAGCCAGGATTCGGTAGTAACTATGCTGTCAGAGTGCAGGTGTTCGCGCAGCGTCCTCACCTCCACTACTTCCACTCTCGGTCCCCACAGAAGTGAGTACTGAGCCACCCATGCGGCGTTTCACATCATACCATGTGCACAAAACCTCTGTGAGGGGGGCATGTGAGTCGAATTGGGTGGCAGGTAGTCTAGGAGGAGGAATGGACTTTGGATGCGTTGGTCTGGGCAGTCCACTGACGCTGTTGACCGGTAATTTGAAAAGACCGACTTTGTATGAAAGTCACTTCCATTTTTGGACATCGTGGAGGCACCAATCTTTAGCGTGCTGGTTACTTGGCAGTTCTGAGATCCCATGTGAAACCATGGTGCTGTTTCTGTCCGGATTCCCAATAGCTGACTCCCTCTCCTCCCCCCTTAATGGCCATGGTTGGTCAGGCCTGACCAGAATTTTGCGGGTGCTGACAGTGTCCGGTTGGTATGAGAGAAGAAGGGTGTCTTCAGCTTCTTTAGCAGTACTCAAGGATACGCGTAAGGGGGTGGTATATCTCGAGTTGCCTGGCTTCCACGAGAGAGGCGATACACTGTCACAGGAAGAGAATGAAATCTCAGTATCTGACAGCAGTTGGCCTACATTTGGCTGCCAAACTGTTCTTTTTCAGCCAGCAGGGAGTATGCCGATACGTCGAAGTTGAGCAGGATGGCTATGTTGACCCTCCTGTTACTTGCGTTGGTTGCGGCTGACACCCGGACTTCCCACCGGGCTTGTCGTGTATTTCTACTGCTTATTTCTTAATCACAGTGTCTGGGATATTTGGGCTGGGTAGACCGTAAGAATCTAGCGAACCGTTCGTAGCCGCGTGGTTATCTAACCTTTTCTCGAAGCTGTTAACAGTCGGATAGGTGGCCATCTCGGCAACAAATACGTTCCAGTGACTGCAAACTCGCAGAGAGAAGGAGCGTGAACTCAGACAGGCCTTCACCCCTTGATGGACGATTCTTCTCGGGTTGCCGCAAAATTTCCCATAATAATAATATTTATTCCTCAATATACAGGCACACACCACTCTTACAGGTATGAATAAGTTTATATACAAATTACATTCATCTTCATGGAAGGTAATCTCAATCCCCAACGGTTATCACTAGAAGATATAAGCGCTGCATACTCATATAATGAAACACCCCAGCAGAATAAGTAAGCAGAAGATTCACAAGTTGGATAAGTGGAAGTATTGTCTTCGCACTGACAAAAAATTCAGATCTGTATCTAAACATTACAGGTATGACCTGAAGAAAAATAAGGCTTGAAGCTAATACTTCCATTGTAACAGTTTGTACTTTTTGCTTGAAATAATGATAAAAAGTTAATGAGTGAATGTATGCATGAATTGTGGCCGTTCCGTAGGATCCCAATGTTTAAGTAACTTGGATTACTTTGTGATTAATAAGCCGCCACCAAACCACCACGTTACCTACAGTGGCTGATAGAGTGAGGCCCTAGGTCTTTCAGCCTATCCTCAAGAGGTTATTGCTCCATTCCCGTAACATCCTTTGTTACTAGCCTCTGAACTTCCTGAAGGAGGTTTACATCTCCTTGCTGACATGCCAGTACGATGACGTTGTAGACCTCTAAGTGAAGCCGTATGTAGGTCTTGCACAGCCTCGGGGAGAGTTCCGGAACGACGTCACCGAGTCGTCTGCACATGAAGTGCAGTACTGCATAGGCTCTGGAGGTGTCTCCTGGGTAAATGCAGCTAGTGTCCAGCCGGTCAACCAATATTAATCCCAGGTCTTTCTCCGTATAGGTGTGAGAAGGCTGCGTCCTATAGAGACGGTAGGATAGTTTCTGAGGGTCAAGGATGGGGAGAAACATGACTGGGCACTCATCTAGATTAAGCGCCAGTCCGTTATTTTCCACCCACCCTGCAAGCGATAAAACCACTTCGCGGTGCGATTGATTCTGCTTCAGGCTTCACAGCTCGCTGTAAATTGACACCGTGAGCGTAAGGCAGAATCTTGGAGCTAAGGGTCAATGGAGGGTCGCCCACAAATTGAGGGAATATCAGTGGATTCAGAATACCTTTTCATACGTCAGATGACGATGACCTCCAGGTCGGGATAATCCCGTTAACTTTTATGCTGAATTGGCCGTTGTCTTAGCAGTCTCTCGGCCAGAATACCAAATAACCAGCGATTCCGAACCTCACTAATCCGTGTATGAAAGCGATAAGTGGAGCTGCAAGGTCATGTTAACAAGAACTTAGAGGTCCGAATATGCCGTTTAGCTATCTTTGGCTGCCAGAAAGCCAAAGGCACAGGATCTAGACTTTCGGAGACCACGCGTCAGAAGCCCTTAGGCTTACTGCCTCCATGTCATTTTCAGGAAAGAATTTATGCTGGGACCTTAACATACCAGAAATCTATTGGTACCCGACAAAGGCCCCAAACAATACGCATCTTTCGTCCGCTTTTTTGAGTCCGACAGGTGGTTTCAGTATGTTCGAAGTCCAACTAGACTCCTCAATGTTTTAGACTTCGTTTTCGCCAACAATCTCATTTCTTCTATGGTACATACCGGCCATTGGTTTCCAGGAAATAACCACAATGTGGTGGTTTTTAGCCTGAATTTTGAATCTGCTATCAACCCCAGAAGGCAGCTAGTACGATACAGAAACTGTTATGGCATTAACTGAAAGGAATTTCAATTTTCACTAAAGGTGTTTAGATTGGGAAGATTACTTTACCAGTACTTCTATTGAAGCACCGACAAATGCTCTTTATCGCAACTTTATCAATAACCGTGACTATTTTGCACCAGAAAGCAACACTTAGTATATGATCATGAAAACGCCGTTTGTTCCGACCCCGCTTGGAAGTGGACTTCGGAAACACGCTACCCGTCTTCGTAGGCAACATGACCTCTCTTCATTGGCCACGATGTCTAACGTTTGTGCTTATGCCGATTCTCTACGTGTACAGCAAGCCATCAGGAATGCCATGCCTCACCTTCTGGCAGTGAAGAATCTCTAGCCAAGATTCTCAAGTCCAGGCTGGAATCATCTAAATCCAAAACGGTTAGATGTATTGTTAGTAATGGTCGAGTGCACGATGACCCTAGGCAAATTGTGGAGATTTTCGGTAACCACTTTACCGCCCCCGTCAAAAATAAAAGTAATGTATTCGAGTTACAATGGTCAGCGTAGCCTTCCTCTAGGATCGAAAATGCGAGGTTTACAGAACAAAATATTTCTGCGGCAATTAGCGCCCTTAAACTTCGTCTTACTAAAGTGCCAGATGGGACACCCACTGTTGTCCTTAAAAACGGAGGTGAAGACACTTCCGTTGCTTCTGAAGTTATTCTGCGTATCATTCAATAGTTCACGCTGCCCCTCCATCCGGAAGACGCCTGTGTCATTCCCGCTCATAAATCCGGACCAACTGCACATTCAGATGATTGCCGCCCAATCAATCTCACGTCGGTGGTTTTCAAAGTGATGGATAAAGTTATAAAGAACAGTGTTGAGGACTACCTATTCGATAACAACTTATTATCGACTACACCGCATGAGTTCCTAAAAACCAGATCTTGTGGCACCTGCCTACTAGATTATCTTGACTACATCACACAAAGTAGTGACCAAGGCTCTTTTATTGCTGTATCGTTTTTCAAAGTAGGTCTGTTAGCAAAGCTTAGGCCATTTGGCGTGGAAAGACTCTTACACAACTGGTTCGAGTCATTTCACCATGAAAGGTCTCAGATAGTTAAATTGAACGATTGCTTTTCAGACCCTAGACCAACCACAAGTGGTATGGTACAAGGAAGTGTTCTTGGTCCACTTCTCTTTCTCATGTATACTAACGATGTATGTAAAGTGGATAGACATGAAATGCCATACCCTCACGCTGATGACCCTAAGAGTGTTTACAGCTTCCAGTATGGTGCAGTTACCGAAGACATGTCATAAGCACAGGTAGCCTTCAATAATCTTCTTGAGTGGACTCAGAAATAAAACCCTGGATTCAACCATGAATGACCTCCGAGAAGAATCGAGAGCTAAGACGGTTGAAACACCCAAGAACCACTGACAGAAGGTAGACCGATTGGTTCAAAGGAATAATAACGCCAATTTTCAACTGCTGAGAAGCGGGCTGACGAATATGCAGTGGTGAGGTGCGTGCAGGAACAGAAGTGCCACAAACGTTCGATCTTTTTAGATTGATTTCAGTAGGTTCACATGTGTTTCACCAGACGATTAGTGAGTAGCGCTGCTAATGCAGATTACATAGGTGGGTGCACTATACTATCTGTTGAACCGCTATGGAATAGGCATCTGAGAGACAACTTCGCTCCCTTGTACGGAAGTTTATATGATCTGTCATACTGTCCCTCCTCATCCGCTTGGAGACACGTGCCACCATATGACCTTAGAAATCATACACTCATTTTGGCAATAGACAGATGAAATAAACAGGTTAGATAGAAATGTTCTACTACATATTACGGCTTTATTTGGAACAGGCCCCTCGTAGCCGTAAGCAGCAACACTTCTTTGTTGCGGTTTAAGCACCCTGCCACCCTGCTTTTGGGCTCAGGTGACATTTACAGTCTGTTTGTAGATAGATGCCTTACAACAGAGGCACTTGGAGATGGCTCTGTAGGACCCTAGTGTCCCCAAAGTGGTGAAATTGATGATAACTTAAGAATAAATATGGGTAGGATCTCCTTCTAGGTATTATTTTATGAACTCAAAAGTTCTTAGTTTGGAGTGGTCACGACTCCGTGTATCTGGCACCGCAAAACTTGCGTCATCGTAGTATGGTAGCTCATATATAGTGAGCTGCATACCCACCTGACCCCAAACTGCGCTCAAATCTACTTAGTTATCCTCTGAATTCCTCGCAAACTTCTCTACATCAAGTTGCCTTATTTTGGACACACTAAGACTTATTAACTCGCTTCTTCTTGCCAAAACTTACCTCGCATCCAAAGACCTCTGTATATGCCCGTATGCACGACGTTTACTTATTCCTCGTCTCTCAGATTCTGGCTTTGGCATACCGGCTGATATGCTCAGCCGTTCAAAAAGATGGTTTCAGTGCTATAATTTGTGGTTATTGTGCAGTAAAAGTAACTAACCACAACTTCATCATAGTTTATCCCTGAAAAGACGTGATTTTTGCGCGACAACTCATATACGCACCCGAGTCCTTTTCTTTGATCATTCTGTTCGTATCTTGTTACTCACTAACTTACGTACGCGGTAAATTGTCACATACCCACGTTTATTTTTCTTTCTGATAGACGTTCACGGTGCAACCGCTGCATAAAGATCATTTTAACAGTTCACCCTAAATTCGTAGCTTCAATTAAGATTGTATGTAGCAATGTTGACATTACATGCTATTTGTATCCAAACATAAGGGCTCTCCGACCAATAACAGCCGCTTGCCTTGTAGTGAAGAAAACCTTAACTGACTTCATATGGGGCGCAGACCTTGAGGACATACTGAATGATTTAATGATGGAACCTTACACATCGTGGGCTGTAAAATGACAACAGTTTCTGGATTGAGTCACGACTTCAGCTTAATTTATCCAAATGAATTTATTTTCAACAACACGATACTAAACAGTCGCCACGTGCTTCATGATGCCATGTGATACTGATCTTAAGCTTTATCCTCGGTCCATAACGGAATTTAAATCTAGTCTTATATGCTTTCTGCAAACAGCAAAAATCCACGGAATATTCACATTTTTCGGCCTTATTTGTGCTCGAGACTTGATATGCTGTGTACCTTTACTGTTTATGCGACTCATTTACCGTATTGAGGCTTGATCACATTTGCCTGGTCGAAGCCCACGCTCAGCGACAATACCTGTGTTACCATTCACCATTATTGTGTGGCGAAAGGATTGTTATCTGATATTTGCGATCAGAAACATGTGAATAGTTGCATCCTCTGCCAGACTATGTATGGTGCGGTGATTTATTCTCTTCAAACTTTCTCAGCCTCACTGGGAACAGCAACATCCAGATATTGGTTGAAAGAACGGCATGTTTTCGTATAATTTATTATTCGAAATACGTGTTATTATTATTATTATTATTAACACTCGGTGCTCCTTTTCCGCCCAAGTATCCTCTGATATAGCCTTCTACCAAACTCCCGATTACTTCGGGAAACGCTGGCAGGAGAGCTACAGACCGACAGCCCTCCTGGTTCTCCCGATCACCCTTGACGATGCGATACAGAATGCATGATTCTGCTTCCGAAGAGTACTGAAATAGGTTACGCAGCGAAAAACATGAGGCAATCTCACACTGCCTCAGAAAGGACGGACAGAAAGTGTCGCATCTTGCAGATGCTTCTGCTCGGAGCTCATAGCTCCGAAGGCAACGAATGTCCATTTGAAGGCTTTGTTTTACAAGCTGTAGCCAGGTTCGGCTAAAAGAGCGACAGAGCAGATGATAGGATCAATTGGCCCTCAGCAGCCTCTGTGTCTGTAAGCACTTGCAAGCAAATGCTAGGCGTCATTTAAGCAGCAATGCTATAAATAGGGCGAGTGAGGAACAAAAAGGAGGAAAGGAAGCGCTTGCGGGGAAATGAGTGCCACTGGTAATAATGTGGCGAAGAAGTGGGTCTTATTACAGTTGCAAGGGATAGGTGGGCATACCCTCATTTGCTACTGGCGAGCGTTGTTGGTGGGCTGTTTACGTCCACATATCTTACCAGCGGTCGTTTGAAAGAGTCAACTGATGCAGCTGTGGTAAATTCCTTCGGCAGAGCATCTTGTAAGGCACCCGGTCCGTATGAGAGGTTATATCTAACTCTCGTCCTCGCTTTCTGTCGGGGTGTGTGAGTGGGGTTACCGTGAGACCGTCAGTTTCCCACTTATAACGGTGAGCTGTCGGGGTGGTCCGCTTGGCGGATGATCTCGTAGGCCGTTGCCCAGTCGTTTCTTTTCCTTCGACAGCCTGGGCGGATAAGCTGGATTGTTCAAGGCGTCGAGACATGTTTTGTCTGTCAGTCCGACAACTGACATGCTCACTCTCCGCACTTTTCTGGGAGCACTCACGTCTCGCCCAAGTACAGGAGGGCAGTCGTACTGAATAGCCTAAGGTGTGGTCTAACAGGTTTTAAATACCGTGCGGAATAATTCAGGGTCTAGGACTCCAAGCCGCCCTCCCAGGAGGCGCATGATAGTGTTCGCCCCTGCCACCATTCCCTTGTAGTTGGCACTAGTATCTACTGCGTCAGGGAAGTTTAGTCATAAGTCCTTCTCCGTGGATACCCTGGTGGTCGCGAACATGCGTAACCGGTTTTCGCCGCTCCTAATGTGTGAGGATACATCACTCTGCACTTCACCGGGTTAAACCTAAGACGATTGGTGGCTGACCAGGACTGGAACTGAAGCAGATCATCTCGCAGTACCCTGGGATCCTCTTCCCCAGACATTCTCCATGTTTTGACGTCGTCAGAAAATGGGAGGACATGCGAGGATGGTTGAGCGGGGAGGTCATTGATTATTAGTAAAAGCAGCAGCGGCTCAAGGAGCGCTTTTTGAAAAACCCCGTCCTTGCACTACTCTAGATTGACCAAATTCCGTTTACTTTTGCACAGAATTCCCCGTCCCCTGGATGGCGCGCAAACCATGTCATGAGTGGTTCAGTGATACCCAGGTTCGCAAGTTCAGTGAATGTGGTGTGATGCGGGATGCTACCGAGGGCTTCGGCCAGGTCCATCTGTTTTCTCAGCCATCCCAAGTGGTCATCATGTTCGTGGCAGACGACCGTCCGGTTCTGAAGCTCCGTTGGGTAAGATGAATGGTGTTGTTCCCGGTCAGATGTTCTCAAACATCTGCGTCCAGACTTTCCGGTTCCTTGGATGGTACAGGAAGGAAAGCCATTGGCCTATCATTGCGTGGGCTTCCTCGGCCTCCTCTCTCGAAGATTGGTGAAGAGATAGGGCGCATTCACTCTGTAGGAGGTTAACTTACTTCTAACGAGTACGTGAGCAGGTTGCGTGTGGGCATGCTTGGCACTTCGGCTCGATTCCGTGGGATCACTGGCCATATGTCGTCACGGCCCGGCAATATCTCTGTCTCGAATGTTGAAGGTTTCGCAAACACTTGATTCAATGGAGTCTTCACGTTCATCAACTTTGTATCCGGGACTTTGTTACATTACTGGATGTTGGTGATTGATACCTTGCTATGATGAACTACTCGCCAAATCGGTTGGTCAGCAGTTTTGCCGTTTCAATGCTTCTCAAGGGTTCTCCGTTAGGTTCTGCGATCGGGTTCAAACCTCCATTCGTCGGTTTTCGCCGTGACATGAACTTATATAGGCTTTTTGGGTTGTAGCTTGGCTTTCTGTTCAGGCAACTCTGATGTGTGGACCTAGTATTAAGAAAAGTTGTATAACATGGGTTGCGTAAAGTCTTGCAGTTAAGAAAGTCTGGTTCCTCGCGGGGAGTACGCCATTTATACCATGCCCTCATCCTCCTCTTTATCCGCTTTTTAGCTACGAGAGTAGTCCAGTATCGTTTTACAGGTAGTCAACCGCCTACTTACGGAATACTCTTTTCGATAGCGCCCCAGATAGTGTCTTTAATATGTACCTAGTTCCTTCTATTTATAAAAGTTCAGCTGTTGTGGCCGTGGAGCGTTCAAGGGTTTATTGGTCATGAGCTGGTGGTCTGTCCTCTGGAAACAGCGGAACGTTTCTCGTTCAACTGTCTGCAGTTTCTCCTTGGTTATCAACGAAAGTCGATTCGTGGTTGATTGCGCTCAGGGGGATCTAACGCGGGATTCATGTTTCTACTTTCAATGTTTAAGACTGGAGGTGGCAGGGCGGTAACATACAAGAATTGCTTCTGGTGGCAACGCGGCTAAGATCCACTCCTGGCTTGCAAGTATCAACAGGGGTACAATAACTATGTCTTTAAGCGAAGTTGCTAAGGTTCACAAAAGCAAGCGGGAAGCCCTTATTTAAGCACGGACAGTTCTACGTCATTTACTGAACTTAATAATGGCATCATCTGGGGTCAACAGCTCTTCAACTGGCGGGTAAATGAAGCCCTAAACCAATAATTCGGGCATGGGAAAGTGACGTTTTGTGAGATCCTATGTATAGTTTCAGAGGCTCTGTTCCCTTTATTCGGTTTTGTTTCAGCGGCACATAGAGAGCTTGTTTCGTTTTACAGCTTACAGCTCTCATAAAGTGAGTGTTTTCCGTATGTTCACACTCATCGCCTTAGTAATGAGTTTCCATCCCCTTACAGCTAAAACCGGTGGTTAGATTGTCAGGGAAGTTGAGACACAGGTTGCGTTTCGTAGGCGCTTCCGTGGCGGTGCTGCCACTCAATTCGTACTTGTGCTGGAATTCGACTACTGTTGCACACCAAGTTGAATAGAGCTCAGGTCATTCTCTGAGGACTATAGTTCTAGTTACTGCTGGTCGGTCTCCAGTACTTCGAAGTCCACTTTTTCGTTAACAACCCTCCAGCTTTCGATACCCGCAAACACGAGGATGGCTGAGAAAACTTTTCTGTGGGGCATCATCGGTGAAGAGCAGAAACAGGAGTGGCCTCAGCATGGTGCATTGGGATACTCCAAGTACTGATGACTTCCGCGTCGACCGTATTCTGCTGTTTGTCTTCTAACTACAGCATGAACGAAGATAGCAAGCGTTTGCTCATACCTAAATGCGTTTTTTCAGTTGGGATGTGACGTTTCTGTCGAGTCAAGAGGTATAATGCGAACTGTTTTCATACTGTTCCAGCCAGCTGCCTTCTTGCCAAAGTTTATCATTTTATTCGCATCTGAACTTCGGCTCCGAAAACCATGCAGAGCGAAATGTATAGTGATGCTTCTGTCAAAGAACTTCCCGATCACTTTCCCCGTCAGACGTTGCAGTCCTGTGGACAGTACTGGGATTACGAAGGCTGATCGATGCTTGTCAGGGTGCTTTCGTATTTCTTCCACTGAAAAATGATGACCAAGTGGCGTGTATCCATTCTTAGGTGATCTGCAGCGAATGTTCAGAGGTCACAGATTGGCCCCAACAGTTCCTCATGGCCTCCGGTCCGAGACCACCTCAATCAGGCCACCACTTGGGGCTAGCCGGGGTAGTCTACTTAGTACTTTGTTCTCTGTGACGGAAATGTGACACGAGTCTTGACCCCCGTCAGTCACTATAACGTTTTTTCGCACCAATGTGAACCTGGTTGAACCTGTTGAGTTCAAAAACTGTGCTACTTTTAAACTACTCTATACTTCTTCTTTAGAGCCCGTCGTGACAATAGCACCCTCGCTAGTCGATATCCTTTGACACGCGAAGGGGTAGAGCTTTTCTGGTCGAGTTGCAAATCTCTCACCAGGTTTCATGGACAGCTAAACTTGCTGCTGAGGCCCCCATTCCCGATTGGTCGCATAATCATTTGGTGGCCAAGAAGTTCAGTTTACTGCCTCATTGTTTCAACTGGTGTACTTTCAGCTCCCCGTTTCACATCTCGGATAAGAGGTTCTCAGATATGATCGGCTTGACCATTCCCTCCGATTCAAAGAGAGCTTAGAGATTCACAAACAAGGAATAACATAACAAGATGAAGATCATCCACCATTTGTCGAGCATCAGCTATCGTGATTTCATGGTTACTACTGGTCGGATGATACTATGCCACGCTTTCATTGCGTCGTCCACCAGAAAGCCTATACAATAAGCTGTGAATTTAGGTGACGTTTCTCAGTTCCTAGCCAATAATTTGCAGAAGGTGGGTGAATGCCGTTGACGCTTCTGAGCTCCCTGTGATGTATCAGGAATTAGTTGAACCACAAAATATAGACAAATTTCAAACCACGGATCCAAGCTCCTTGGAAAACAGAGAGAAAGTTTTTATCAGCCTTGCAACATGTCTCTGTCCCGTTTGTCGGTACTACTATGGTACATCACATTCCTATCAATAAGGGTCAATTAAGCCTATCGGTCGCCACTGTTTTAGCGCTAAAAGACTTTGTCATACTCTGCAATCCGAGCCACTGCTAAGCTCAA
The DNA here is from genome assembly GCA_944470555.2 of Heterobilharzia americana. Taxonomy (NCBI): domain Eukaryota; kingdom Metazoa; phylum Platyhelminthes; class Trematoda; order Strigeidida; family Schistosomatidae; genus Heterobilharzia; species Heterobilharzia americana. Next base: position 10,638,140 of record OX104132.1, on the reverse strand, counting down.
AATGGGACGGCTCACGTAGTTAGGGATGAGTGCCGGTGCTGGGAATTAGACACGTAGCTGTTTGAGCAACCAACGCTTCAAAAGGAATTGGGTTTCGGGGCTCCACACGCTTATGAAGCAAACCAAATCCGACTTGCGGCGAAATACTGGCTGACGTCATTGGATGATGGTTTCGCCCCATCACACATGAAAAAAGACAGGAAATGCACATCACTAAATTTCTACCGAGTGGCTGAATTTTTGATATGCTTGTCATTGGAGCTGGTGCGTTGTAAGCATACCTGATGGTGAAGTTCCTTGCTTGAAGGAGATGGGTGTACGTTGCCTTCAGGCGTTCAATCGTTGTACAACTAATGTCACGATGGTCGCCATCTCGAATCTTTTGCCTGCTAAGTGTTACCGTAGGAGTCTTGCGGGCACATGTGGCCAAGCATGCGTTTAAAAACACTCCAAATACCTGATCAGGGTCGCTAAGGAGATCATCAGATGGGCTACTGAAACTCACTGCTTCAGGATTCTGAAGGCAGAAGGCTGCGGCTGTGTTTCATGGACTCCAGGGTTCAAACTTTTATTTACTTCCAAGGATAACTTTTAACAGTTGTCGTTTGCCTTATTCGTCCCTTCATAAGTACTTGTTCACCCTTTTTGAACGCATGTGGAGTTCGCTTAAATCCGTACGACTCAGCAGTGAACGTTCCAACGTGAAGACTTCACCGGGAGATTAAGTGTTTGCTGATGTGCAAAGTAACCTGGCTGAATGGAGTTGGTCTCTGCATCTAGCGCCTCTGAGCATCCGCACAAGGCTGAAAGAAGACATTTGACTGAACCGGGCCTATTTTCGTTGCTTAAAAAACATGGTTTACCAACGATAGCTGCTAAACCCCATGATGTGTATTCTGTTTATGTTCCCGCATTCGCTGACCGTTTCTCAAAACTGATCCCCCGCACTGATCCTTCAGCGCGTTGAATGACGGATCTGCTCACAACAGAACAGTAAGCAGATTTCATCATGTTGGATCATATTTGTTTGAGTGGATACAGTTACAATAAGGATAATGGCTACCGCCTAGTCCGGTTACGATGGGCCAAAAAAGTCAGTGCCCGTGATTTCAACTAAGTGCACAAGTACGTGCAGTATAGTAAATCAATCAAAAAGCAGCAAAATATAAACTATGATGGTTAAAACTAGAACAAAGGTCTTCAGGGTGTCAAACCGTTTGGAAGCCGTGTTTTAAATTCCACCCGAAGGTAGAGAGGTTCATGCTTCAAAACCGTGGTTCGGTTAAAGTGGTGATGTAATGCTGCTAGGTTGAAAAACCGCGGGACGGAGTGCATCGTTACATCTTTAGAACAAGGACTAGCTTTCTCCCTAACTTGTGAAGGCTTGCCAAAGATTGCTTCCAAGGCATGCGTCTTCAGGTCATGATGCGATTCACCGTTTTGGTACTGCTTCATTTAGCACGAGGTAGTAGCCTATAATAAAAGTCCAATAAAATGGCGGTTTTACGAGGCCGCAAAGATAGCTAAATGAAAGCCGGTTACATATTGAAGGAAGTTTCGCGTTTATTTGTTGCATACCATCGGTGTGGCAGAAAACACCGGCTTTGTCGAGGTTATTGAGCCTCAAACCCTCAGTGAATACTGCCAACTAGAATGATACAGTGGAGAAAACGCTGCATCAAATCGTGGCGTTAATTGGTCCAGATACCACCACAGTCCACTTCGTCAACAATATAACTACACAATCGTTCAATACAGCCTGTGATGTAAAGTGTACACAAGATTAAGCGATACCTCATCAATTTGTTCCTAATTCCTGAAAATAAGGATTTATTTAGGGATGACTTGCGGACTGACGGAAGAAAGCTAGCTGCAATCAAACAAGCGCAACCCCCCCAGGTGTTTAAACAGTATTGACGCAGGCGAGCGGATGATTGAGCAGTGAACTGCAAGATCCTGGGTGGTTTCGGTCACCCAAACATAAGGCATCATCGAGATATCACTAAGGGAGCCCAGCACAACTGTCAGCCGAAAATGAGCCGTCTTATTCCATCAGGTGGTATCGCAGTAGTTCACCTTCCATTTTTATGTCGAGTTATTCTGTTATCAAGATTGCCGCCACTGCTACGGCCAAATTTACTGTCTGGCTCCCAACGAATATACAAACCCTGGGAGTTCCCAAGTCCCAACCAAAACTTAGTACATTTCACTTGATTGCCAAACAGGGAATGTATGTTAGAACTGTTAATGGGACTTTCAGCAAAATATATGAGCAAAATTTAGTCATGAAGCCCAACTTTCATGGCTTTCATAGTGTAAGATCAAAACGAAATATAATGAAGCTGGGTACCGAAACACAAGCTTCAGAATACTTACACTGACAACTTGAGTAAAGCCAAACACAACAAACGACGAAGCTTTCTGAATACATAAGAAGAGTAGCGTAGCGGCCGAAAACCAAGTACTTCTGGCTGAATGCAGGGAGCAGTCCAAAGGAGCCAAGTTGACACGACCAAGACAGGTTACTGCATTTCTTTGTATGGTCTGCCAAACTTTCATGATTCACGCAAAGTCAATGGTTATACTGCGTCAATACCAAAAACGTTATTAAATACGTGGTGCTGTTAGACGATAACAAGGTACATCACACCTGTAAAAGCACCTTAAAAATGCCGCTGGGAAACTGTCCAGGGTAGGCATTTTCCCGGTACAGAATACGTGCTACACAGCGAAAAAATGATCAACTGAATGCAATTGTTGAACACCTGAGGAGCACCGAGAATATTTCCAACAAAACGGGGTTAGAATTCTGTCTACGGGGATCAAAACAATCTATAAACTTTTCAGCTAAACAGCCAGAAGGCACGTATTCACTCCATGGGGGAACCTTGAGTCGGGCAGAACGAACCCCACGGTGCCAAGTTTTATCCCTGCATTATTGAGCCACACGAATTTTCGGGGATAGCTGAAGTACTGCTCGCTGTCAACGGTCCATGATGGCACGGTGACAAAGTGACGCGGCAAGGGTGCTCCGATCACAGCAAAGGCAATTAATAAGGAATGAGTCAAAGAAGATGAACCGATGTAAACCGTTTTTCTGCTGAGGATCTAGAGGTCGCACTCACATTCTCATTCGACGACCTTCCTTACTTCAAAAGCTAGTACAGAGGGAACCTGACCCAGTAACCATTTGATCCATAGCATGGAACCTGCAATTCAACTTAGATAAGTGTGGTTGGATATGGTTTGAAGCCTCTTCTATTCGCCTACAGTCACCTCTGCAAACTGCGACGCTACCCAGTCTCCGTAGCGTCCGTGACTTAGGGCTCCGTTACTCTAACGGTCTCAAGTTCTCCTAACATGTCGCCACACAAACCCGTAAGTCTGGAATGCTACTAGGCTGTATAATTCGTAACTTTCATCAACACGAAGCCAAGTCATTGCTATACAAAACTTTCTTCCGACCCCTGTTAGGATAGAGTCCGTTTACCTTAGGAAACATCCGTATAGACGATAAACCTAAGACAGAGAGTGCCGAGGGGTACTTTACATCCAGGCTACCTGGTTGCAAATGTGGTCAGGATTATGTGTCTCAGTATACGTCGCTTAGTTTGCAACCACCTTGGATGCGATGTCTTAGGACTAACCCTACATTTTTCTTCAAGATTTTATATAAAATATCCTTCACAGGTTTTGAGGAAGTCCGTTTCACACCTGAAGGTTGCTACAGCCTTCGCAATCAAGCCTGCGGTGTTGAAATGAAAACCTTTAGAGCATCCCTCCGGGCTAACTTCTTACCTACTAAGAACTCGAAGATATGGAACCATACTCTTATTGACATCAAAGCTTCCAGCTCAGCTATCCAGTTTGGTCGTATGTTAGAAAGGTTCCTATCCTCCTGCAAACTCCCCAACTTACAGAACGAATCACCACTGTGTCCCACAAAGCTTAGTATAATGGGCCCCTTAAAGGTATGTGCCATACCCCAATCGCTAAATCTACACACTCTTCCCATTTCATCCTAAGGAGAACTTTGCAATTAGGACTACTTGATTAATTAAGTTGCATAATTATGCCTCCCACTTATTACCATCACTAATGGAAACATCTTCAGAAGTAGCCTCTCAGAAACAGCATTTCCAAGACACACTGAATGGCACATTTTCAATCAGAGTATACACGTGGAGTTGCCTGGATCTGTCTCAACTTCAAGGTGACAGAAAGTTGGACAGTGTCGCCCACTTATCGAAAAATACTTGAAAGCTAGCAAGGAAAGTTTTTGTTGTCGCCTAACTCACAACTCTATTGAAGTTAGCTGATATTTAATATCTGTTATTATTCAGCTCGTTAATTATTCGTCTAAGATAATTTATACTTTTATTACTTCTTGCTCGCTTTTCTGATAATGAAAATGAGTGTCAGTGGCCTCCATGAAAATAAGAGTATGAACACGAAAAGGCTAAGATTATCCGGTCTATATACTAAGATTGAAAGTTCCACCAGCGACTGCGGTCAGTCACTTAAGTTACTGGATCTCATGACTGACGCCTACAGCTATGCCAACAAAGTCAGGTCCGATATTCCGGAAATCTCGAAAGCAGTCGGGAATGTGCAGTGTAAGACGGAATATCTCCCCCCGTCTGGTTGTTCCTATTTTGGCCGTAACCACAGTTTGGTAACAAAACGTGGCCATGTAGAAAGACTGCAGAAAGTGCCTAAAGTATTGCTCGGTCTTATTGTCATTTCATATTAAAGGGCTGTGTCAGCACTCTCTGGGAGCAGCCAGAACATTTGATGGAAGAAGTAGACATCCCAACAAACGCGGTTCGTTAGGGAATGTGATGTAGCTTTATCTTTCAAGTAAATCGGAAAGCATAAAATGCCCTAAAGTAAGCGCATGCTGCTTGTTCGGAGGTCTTGAAGTTCTTTTTAATTCGGTAAGGCACATATCAGATGGATCCCTGCAGATTGGCAGCGTAAATAATCCACTTATAATCACATACATTTCTCATACAGCACAGGTTGCATTTAAACAAACCAGCTTATGGGGTGGTCGGTTTAGTAGTGTGAAGTCATTGTCTTGGTCGCTGACAGGCAATGCGTTAGAAGCCACTACCTAGGGCCTTTACTGGATGATTTCGAAGACAAGATGTTAATGCTGCGCAGACAACAAAGAACAAAGTGGTTAAACACCAACATCACTGTCATTGGATCAAAGCAAGCTCAGTACGAAATCAAGAATCACACAGACATTGTCTGAACCATCGAACACCCCTGAAGATGGAGTGGGTGGTACAGCGGTAACCTTGAATCCTGTGAATTCCATGTGGGGCTCCGACAACATGCTATATGCTGGTAACTGCGGTTACCGGGACCCCGCACGAATGCCCGAACGAATGCAAGCAGCATGCCAAGCTCAAAGTACAAGCCTAAAATACTATAATAGCATCAAGTAAATAAGTATTTTTTGGACTTATGAATACCACTAGATGGAAATCAGTTCGCAGGCATTATCAAATTGATAATAAATAAATAAATATCTTTATTCTCAAGTTATTAAGTTAGCATGAGGGAAGCCAGTTTACAGGCCTCATCAAGTTGGTAACTGCGGAGAAACATAAAAGGGTTTAGCAATGTTGAATGATACGGAGAAAGGACATTAAGCTCTATCATGATACCAAGTGTCTAAATGTTATGAAAACAGCAGGAAAATATCACTATACAGTACATACACATCGTCCTGAGTTTAGGTCATTCCTGCTCACCATTCTTTCTTCACATCAAACGGCGCAGTATTCGGTGTCTGAGTTGTGAGTAGTCGACATGATTGACCCAACTGCAAGGTCCAGTGTTTCGTCAGATAAACGTCAGTTTTAACAGCGATTCTTACGTTCGCAGATTTATTGACCAACAATAACTTACTTCAACGATTTCAGGAATAATTAAGTATCCATACAATCACACAACCCAGGTGAATGTCTAGGTCAAGGTGTTGCTCACCCTTTAAGCGTTATCTTTTCCAGCAATTCAGATTGGTAGTGCTGAAAACATTTGTTGTGGTGCAAGTAATTAAAGACTTGAAGAATTGTCGTTCAACAGTGGTGAATATTACACATGTATGAAACTTCATAGATTTCACATTAAAGTGTGCAACACTGCCAAGGAGATACATTGACTGCTAATTGACTTCGATTAGATGGATTGATACAAGACAAAGTACTAAAGAAGTCTGTTGAATAGCACTATTATGGATGTGTTGCCGTTAGGTAAAGTGATCTCTACATTTGGATTGTTTATCCAGATTTCCGCCTCATTTGTCACGGACCAGAAATCGGAGACCAGTTATTGTGCTTGGGGTTTCGTATGTGGCAGCATTTAGGGTACTGGTAGGGGGGTGAGTTGGTTGTTGAGCTGTTCAAGAAACGTGAAAATTGTGGCAAGCCAGTCGGATACCTCTAACATCATTTTCCAGTATTCGGTGCGAAGCAGGATTTCCAGTAAGTTGATACTTTTTTGATCGAACTAATGCTCAGGACTTTCTCGTCAGACTAATACTGAAAAGAGAAGAGAAGAGAAGGCACGGGGAGAAACTGGACAATGGAATACCACGGTACGTGTACAGGAATCTACCACATTTAGGCGGTCACGGTTGGTTCGGAAGGGAGGACATTAAAAACTCTATCATGGTCTTAGAAGTGAACGTGGATTGTGATAAGCACAGGAAAACGTAGAGTCACAGTGCGCAAGCACCTGTTACGAGTTTAGGGGATTTTCATTCGTCCTTTTTCAACTCTTAGGGAGCATCAACGAGGCGCAACATCTGATTTTTGCCGTGTAAGTTGATGGCATGTTTGACCCGTCTGTATGGCTCTATGCCTCGTCAGATAAAAATCTGCTTGGCGTCAGCTCACATGTTTATAGCTTTACTGGCCAAAAAGAAGCCACTTTAACGGCTTCACGTTTCGTAACTCTCGACATTATGTAATCCACTTGAGTGTCTAAATTCAACCACCTCTGACTAAGCGCATTACTTTGCACAGCAGTGCAGATATACGTGTCATTAGAACTAGTTGCTGAGGTGCATGGAAACACGTTGAAACAATTGATCCTCGATGGCGATGGGCTTGTACGCAGAATTTTCGTTGAAGTGGACAGTATTATCAAAGAGGTATGTTTTCTGTTGATTGTGTCCTGCCGGATAGAATCAAATGAGGCGGAGTACTTAAGAAAACTGCTACCTATGGTTCCTGTGAGTTTGTTGCAACTAGGGTCAGTAGATGAATTGATCCAACAGATTCAATTGGTTTTCGGGTTTAAAGCGCCTTGATGACCGTCCAGAAATTTCAACCCAGCTGCTTGGGCTAGGGTTTCGTTAATGGTGGCATTTAGGGTGAGGGTAAGCAGGTGAGGTTATCATAAAACCCTTCAAAAAATTGGAAAATGTCGGAGAAAGCTAATTTAAGAAGTTTTGCGAAAATTTCTAGTATCGTATACGAAGTATTAGTTTCAGTGAGTCGATATTTTTCGATCAATGTGATGCTTAAGATTCTCTCATCAGGTTGATACTCATAAGAGAAGGGAAAAGAAGGCACGGGTAGAAACTGAATGATGAAATACCATGACAGACAAGTTGGGAAGAGCAAAGTTCCTGCCCTTTTGGACTCATTCGAATTATATGTACACTTTAATTTGTGCATATGAAATAACCCTCCCGTCTTTCCCATGTAAAGTTCTTAAAAAATTTTAGAAATGCGTTGTTTCTGGTTAAACATAAGGGGAAAATTGATAACACACAGCCTATTTATACTTTTACAACTTGTACTTCACTAACCACACAATATGGGCAGATTAACTGGTAATTAGACAGCCTTGTTGAAAACTCGCGAGTCCACTGGCGGCAAAATTGCTTGAGACTGGTGATAGCCTTACCTCCCTTGGTATGTATCACATATCAAGTAACACTTACGAGCAGCACACCTCCATTCATGCCAGTCTTATCTGAAGTATCAAGCAAAAATAAATTGTACTGCTAAACGTCATAGAAACCCCAAGGTGTCTACAAAAAGGGAGGGAACAGTGGGGTGTAATCTTCATTTGCTGTAGGGAATGTGGGTATTCAAGCAAAGCCAATCAAAGGGGGCATGAGGAATGGGATAAATAACTGGCATCGGAGACGTTGTGATGAGAAATGTGAACAGAGTAGTAAGTAACCTGAAAGAATTACTGGCCGTATAATAACCTCAGTGTGCATATTATTGTGTTCTCACCATTCTTGAATTGTATAACTAGGGTCAGTTCAACGAATCCGGCCGCAAAAGTATCATATTCCGGTATAGGCAGAGGTGTGCTGATCATATGAGCAGATAACTTCCATAAGATGGATGGATTTTAAAGCAGAATCCTCAGTATATCATCAAAATAAATGGTCCAAGGCTAATAAAGCAGTGTGTGAGTGAAAAGTAAACTCCTATGGAACTGTGGCACACAGCGACTAAGCACAGAAATCGTGTCGGTGGGACACGAATTTCGGTACGCATATAAATCAAACGGAGGAGTAGTCAAGAAGGGGGGTATCAGCAGATAAAGCCATTGAAGCTGAGTGCACATAGCAACCGTATTCATTTTGTACGACAGTGTCACCACTGGGAAAGCTGTCGCGGTCCTGATTGCCTATCGATGGCTCCATTTTACTTCGTTCTCGCGGATACGCTTCAGGTGCCTTGGAATTGATGGGAATCAGCGGAATGAAGAAATTCATTAGGTAGGCTGTGGAAGTGAGATGGAGGCATTCAAGGGAGAAAACGAAGTGGGAATGTATTCTGCGGATTGCTGTGCTGTGTTGAAAAATCTTGGCCTAGGTTTAGGGCGGCACTTGTCGATAGGCGCAGTACAGCCACAACTACACAGACCTTGTGGGGGCGTTGGGTTAGATGTGAAAGGGTAACAAGCATGAGTACTGTGGCGCGAAAGAGGAAAAAACAAGGTTAGATTAGAGTTCAGGCGTCTCAACCAAACCACGCAAATCTTTGGTTTCTGACACCTTCGGCCATAATCAAGTTCTTGGTGGCAGCCCAGTACGTGGGGAGTAGACTGACTTTTAACATTCCTATTGAGCATCCTGTTTAAAGCGTTCATATTACTGAAGGTAATTGTGCCACACTTAAGTACTGTGCAGATCATTACTTTGAATAAAAGCCGCCTAGCCGAAGTAGTACGTACGTGTTTAAGAAAAAAGACAAATAAGCCCCCACATTTAGATACAACAGATTGGGCATACCCCGTAAGTGCCAAGTTCTAAGAATACGTAGTGCCCAAATCATACACTGAATTGTGGAATTGCAGCACAGAATCGCCTAGGTACAAACTGACGCTTGGGCCGTAGATATTAAAATAGAGAATCTTGCAGTTACTGGGGCCACACTTCACTCCAAGCGAGAAAATACGTTGGGTCATCACAGACTCCAGTAAAACCTTCACTCGATGGTGAGTAGAGGAGACTGTGAGTAATTTTTAGGTCGTTGGCAAACAAATTGGGCTTGCCATATTATATTGAACTGGAGGTGCCATTAATGCTGTGGAAGAAACGTGAGGACACTAACATTCTACCTCGAATGAAACCACTCAAAATAGGCTTCGAGACGATCGGGGGTAACTGAACTTCATTGCCTGGGCAGACTGTTTAAGGAATGAGCTTATCCAAGATAATAAGGGCCCACTGATTGCGAATGATACAAGCTTTAGAAGTTGCCGGTTATGAGGTACTTTATCGAGTGCTTTCCAGAAGTCAAAAAACAGAGCAGCTAACGAAAGGTCCTGGCCAAGTTTGACGACATCTTCTTCAAGATAGTCCAGTAAGCATGCACTGCATGAACGACCTTTCAGGAAACTATACCACATTGGGGAGAAGCAACCGGCTGGTGACCACTCAGCCAATAATTTTCCGTACGATCACCTCCTCCACGATACGAGAGACCGTGGATGCGAAACCTGTAGGGCTGTATTTTTCGTCCATGACATCAGACCAGACTGGCACTTGGGGGATATAAATGACAGCTTCCAAAATTTAGAGTAGCATGCCCTAGCAGAGGATATCGAAATGCGCTTTATGAGGATGAGTGGTGCGCCATCAGAACTGCTCTTTGGGGGATTAGAACTGATTCTATAAGGTCTAGCGCTGTACGAGTTCTTTAGTGAAGCAACTACAGCAGCCATCTTATGCTACATGAAAAAAACGTTACTTAAAGGAAGGTTTGGCGGAATAAGTATTTGCACGTCTAATACATTTTTATGCTTGGAGGGGCTTGAAAAATGACTGCTGAGCGGCCCGCAGATCTTGTTTGGGTGGTCACAGAGAACGTTGCCATCAGCGATCAGAGTATTGGAAACTGCCGTGGACAAGCTTATGCGTGACTTTAGAATCCTCACTGAAGAATAAACGTTGTCTGTTTGTATTTTGCAGTTACATTCTTGTTTGAGTGCTTCCAGCATTTAATTGGATTTGAAGTTCGCTTACTCAGTTTTTAACAAAACGGGGATGAAAATTGGTGAGATCAACAGAACTTTCTAGCGTGTTCACGAATGCAGATATATGCATCTTCTGAGATGAATTTCCCCTTAAGATTTCTGCTCAATACAGATTCTGCCGGAGTAAAACTGCAAACATAATAGGACCTCTTAATGTATAAACAATTTTCAACCACAAATGTACAAGGGCCACACCTATTTTTGTTGTTTTTTCCACCAAAATATTAGATAGCTACAACATGAAGACATCATTCGATTACGGAGATGGAATTCGATGAAAACTTACTAAATTATCTGGAAATCTGAAGGCAACACGAACAAAGGATTTAACTCAACACTTCGTGGACCCACATTATCAAGATAAACTTCAATGATGACTCGAATATAACACCAAATACCATTCTGTAAACTTTCAAGAATTATCGACTTCGCGGTGCTCGTAAACTGGCATCTCACACGTCAAATCCATTATATTAGGGTAACATTTATTGTCATATAAACTCTACCACTCCACATACGCTGAAAAGTGGTGTTTTCTTGTTTGTCATATAATAATAATGCATTTCGAATAATAATGAATTAGATGAACACATGCCATTTCTACAGGCAACGCCTAAGTGTCGTTTCATTACTGGAGCTGTAAACGTTTGGAAAGAAACAAATCATCGTGCCATGCAGCTTCTCCCAGAGTAAACAAATGTTTAGATATTGCTTGCCACAAACACCGGATGGGAGCGATATCGTTAAACAACAGTGGTGAAAATTAGCGTGAGTATAATCACCCAGTATGAGAAGCAATGTTGAGTCATTAAATCCATAGAAGTACATTGTTTATTGAATGTTGAGAACAAATGAATCCGGATATATGTCGGTATTCAATAAGTTCGTACTGCCTACAGATGGCAGGCGAAACCAATATGGACGGCGGGGGCAAATTCGGGTCTGGTATTAATAAAATAACAATAGTTGTTTTATTCTCATATTAATAATTTAACACGAGAGAAGCCAGTTTACAGGCATCATCACAATGATATAGGCTGGAAAATGTACAAGATTTTACGGGATCCAAATGGTACAGAATGTAGGTCGTTAAATTGGATTGAAAACATCAGACTACACAAGTCGTGAAACGAACAAGAAAGTACCACTTTTCAGCTAATACAGTGTTAAATTTAAGATCGCCTTCCTTCATACTCTCTCTTTTCAACATCAGTGGCGCCACGTTGCGCGAAATTCTAAATTTTCGTTACAAGCGGTCGGCTTGTTTGATTACTCTTCGCGATGCCCCGTTACGCTATATGAACGTAAATTTAACCATGAATTCTCGTGCTTATAGATTCGGGTGCCAGAAGAACCCACACTGACGATGTTGAAAACCTGTAAGTTCGTACGCAAACCAAGTGAATATCAATTCAAGTATTATAATTCACAGAAACATAGATGTTTACTTCCTGTACCTGCTGGACCACTTCCTCATCTTTCAGATGGGTAAGGTAGACTGGTTCCCTTTATGTCCGAGGCTGCCCTTTGTCATAGCGGAGTTCCTGTGTATCATGCACCTGATGCGGATTATAATGAAAGACCATCCAAGATGTTCACCTATCCAGCAACACCAACTTACTCATGTGTAGGGACTTCAATACGCCTGACGTCATGTGGGAGCCACTCACTTTTCCCAGGCGTTTCGGTAAGCTCACTGGTGTGTTTGATTCTGGGGCACGGCGGCGGCATGTTATGCCACCAAATAGACTTTATTCTCACGGTTGAGTTATCGCCTTTCACTCTTTAAGTCGGTCACAGAGTAGGGCTTGGTGACTTCCGACAGTATCCTAGCATTACGTCGGCTCCCGAAACGAAAACAACCCTAACTAGGTGTTATAAAATGTTAAAAGGGAGGAAATATGGTGCATAATGCGGTGCTTGGACTGAAGTCCTTACTTCTCCAGTGGCTCAGTCCGTGAGTCATTCTTATCCTTTACAGTCCCAAGAGCGTGCCTCACTAGCATATTGTAAGTAAATAAGTAAATAGATATTTTGTTCTTATATTATTAACTTAACGCGAGGTAACACAGTTTACAGACATCATCACATTGATTGACCACAGGATTTTACGGGCCCCGAATGGTACAGAGGGGAAGTCATTATATTCTACTGAAAACATTAGAAGATTCAACAAATTATGGGGCGAATCAGAAGATACAATCTTTCAGCACATACAGAGCTTTACAATTTGGATCGTTTTCAGTCACACTTCTACCAAGGTAACTCAAAATTCTAAATTTCTATTACAAGCAGTTGACCTTCGTAATGCCACGTTACACTAGATGAACGTCTATTTTACCACAAGTTCTTATGCTCATAGCTTCGGAAACCAAAAGAACCCGTGTCGACGATTTCGGGAACCTGTAAGTTTCCACACGTAATCCAAGTGAATATTTATCCGAGTGTTATCATTCACAACGGTGTAGATTTACGCCACCAGAATTAGATATTGTGGCTCCATGGCAGCAACGTTCATGATTTGCTTTTGGATTCCACCCCTGTACCTTTTGAACTGTTCCAACCAAGTGGGATGGGAAAGAGGAGTTAGATCAGACCCAAGGTCAGTTCTTAACATCGTGTAAAGCGAGGTTGGGTCTTCCGTCTGTCTACGGTAGTTTAAAGAGAATGGGTCCAACGTCTAACGTCAATGGTCTTCCGAGTTTGGCCTTTCATGCCCCACGGGTGTTGGTATGGATTACTTTCCAATTTTCCAAACTGAAGTTGTTTTTCTAAGGACCTGGGTTCTAGTTGCTTGACATCGTTTTGGAATACTGCACGATTGCCCTCTTCGTTTAATACCAGCACAAAATTTATGCTGTCGATGAAGAGGAGGATAGTCTAGAGGGTTTCGAGTGACGCACCTCTGGTAGATAAAAGGGGCAGAAGTGTTCTCAGGATTGCCTTACGGGATACCCCTACAACTGATGGCTTCTACTTCGACCAGGTCCTGTTCAATTTTGTGCGGAACTTTACGGGGTCTAAATACGCCATGAGTTTCCCCCGCGCCTGCTATAGTGACCTTGCGGGGTCGGATTGAGTGCGGCGCATAGTGAAACAATTTTGCTGCTTTGAGAATGGTAAAATGTGCTGGTTTTCTGCTGTACCAGCTGGAGGTACAGTCATCCCAAGCGACCAGTAGGTTGATGCCACATGAACAATTATTCAGAGCTAGGCCCAGCTGCTTAAACAGTGCTTTCCTCTTTAGAGCGTTCACCAGTTTGGTTTGCTACCAGACGTCTCAGTGCTGTGGATAGTATGGAGAGTGGGGAGTAAAATGTTTTGCAATCCTGAGTCAGCTGATACGTCAACATAAACAAAGTAAACAGCTGATTCCCCTGCTACTTGCATTTGCCATAGCTTGTGTACCCTACCCTTCATTAAGTTTGCCATGCATGTCTTTGCGGTGTATCTTGGACACGGTGCCAAGGAGGCGCTCACCATGTTCCATAATGGACCCCACGGACAGCATCTTTTTCTGAGTTTGTGATCTCCTGTAGCCCGGTGTGGGTACAAATATTTGACCCAAGCCGGTTTCCGCCCGTGTGGTGCAGGCTATGCGACAGACCAAGCCTTATACATTGCTTTCCTTGAGTTGTTTAACAACGTATTTCCAGCTGCGTTGGAAGTGGTTGGTGGCCTTGCGTGGTTAAAAACAGCTTTCTGAATTATGGGAGGTCGACCAAAACCATGTTGTCAGGGTGTTCTCAGGAATATGTGCTACGGCTGGCGTGCCTATTAACATCACAGTGTCAGTGTGCCCATCGTCTACATAAGTTCCATATCAATGATTCGTGTGCGGCTGGCACGACTTTAACGCGGATACTACAACCATTGGCTGCCGGTGTACTACCTCAGGTCCTTGAGTGTGGCGTCCCAGTAGACGGTAAAATACCTGAGACGATAATCTACTCCTATACCTGCTGGACCACTTCCTCATCTTTCAGATGGGTAAGGTAGACTGGTTCCCTTTATGTCCGAGGCTGCCCTTTGTCATAGCGGAGTTCCTGTGTATCATGCACCTGATGCGGATTATAATGAAAGACCATCCAAGATGTTCACCTATCCAGCAACACCAACTTACTCATGTGTAGGGACTTCAATACGCCTGACGTCATGTGGGAGCCACTCACTTTTCCCAGGCGTTTCGGTAAGCTCACTGGTGTGTTTGATTCTGGGGCACGGCGGCGGCATGTTATGCCACCAAATAGACTTTATTCTCACGGTTGAGTTATCGCCTTTCACTCTTTAAGTCGGTCACAGAGTAGGGCTTGGTGACTTCCGACAGTATCCTAGCATTACGTCGGCTCCCGAAACGAAAACAACCCTAACTAGGTGTTATAAAATGTTAAAAGGGAGGAAATATGGTGCATAATGCGGTGCTTGGACTGAAGTCCTTACTTCTCCAGTGGCTCAGTCCGTGAGTCATTCTTATCCTTTACAGTCCCAAGAGCGTGCCTCACTAGCATATTGTAAGTAAATAAGTAAATAGATATTTTGTTCTTATATTATTAACTTAACGCGAGGTAACACAGTTTACAGACATCATCACATTGATTGACCACAGGATTTTACGGGCCCCGAATGGTACAGAGGGGAAGTCATTATATTCTACTGAAAACATTAGAAGATTCAACAAATTATGGGGCGAATCAGAAGATACAATCTTTCAGCACATACAGAGCTTTACAATTTGGATCGTTTTCAGTCACACTTCTACCAAGGTAACTCAAAATTCTAAATTTCTATTACAAGCAGTTGACCTTCGTAATGCCACGTTACACTAGATGAACGTCTATTTTACCACAAGTTCTTATGCTCATAGCTTCGGAAACCAAAAGAACCCGTGTCGACGATTTCGGGAACCTGTAAGTTTCCACACGTAATCCAAGTGAATATTTATCCGAGTGTTATCATTCACAACGGTGTAGATTTACGCCACCAGAATTAGATATTGTGGTGCAAAGGAATAAACATTCGAAAAATCTGCAGACCAATGGCACTGAGTTTTCTATACTGTTCACGTTAAGGTATGCAGCATTGTCAAGGACGTACATTAACTGTTGGATGAAGTACTGGAGAAGTCTGTATCATAGCATTATTGTGAATATGTTAATTTTAAAGTTACTAGGTGAGTTGATCTCCTGGATTTTACTGTCAGTCCAGATTTTCGATGCCATTATGACGGTCCAGAAGTTTGAGCGATTCGAGGGTTGATACATGTTTATATGGTGAGAGGGTCAAATGAGTGAATGGGATTGGTAATTCATACTTATTGGACAGTAATTTTCGTGGGAGCCTAGCTTCACTCCTTTGAAAAGCAATGGGATGTTAGGAACTGGTAACATATATTGATCATCTGCAGGAGTAAGTAAATATTTTCTTCCCGCATTAGTAAGTTAACATGAGAGAAGTCAGTTTACAGGCACCATTGCAGCGATGCATGTTTAAAAATGTACAAGACTTTACGGGGCCTGAATGCTACAGGACGAAGATCATTAAACCCTACCAAAATCGCCAAAAGATCGTGCTAGTTATGCTCTACAAGCAATCTTGGCTATCTAGACGATTTTGCCAACAAGCATGACCAAGGCCTATCCGTAACTGCCTCTTTCTTTGACTTAGCTTTCGATAGGTGTCTCACAAAGGCCTGGTCACTAAGTTGAAATCACATGGTTTCCAAGACATGTTACTGTCCTGGCTTAGAACATCCTTAAGGGGTAGCTTCCAAGTGGTAAAATTCAGTGATTGCCACTTCCCCCTCATACCAGAAATGGCATTCCGTGCCTTTCCACATACGACTTGAAGATAGTCTACAACTTTTCTTTCGCAGCACTAACACAGGGTCTCTTTCAAATACGGGAAGATCTGAAGAGAATATTCGCAAGGAGCGTGACCTACCAGCTCCCTTTAAACCCAAACAAAAGTGGTATCCTCCATTTCAGTAAATCTCACCTAGATGTAACACTACACTCGGGCTACACCGCACTGCAGATAATCAACACTGTGAAAGGCCTCGGAATCACTTACCCCGGGACTTTTACTTTTACGAAGCATGTGGATATAATAGTTTCCAAAGGTAGAAGATTCATAGGTCTTTTATACAGAAACATACTCACACCTGAGGCAAAACTTATACTATACAAAGTTATGGTTCCCCCAATATTAGAGTGTTGCGGGTATCTATGGTAACATGAAAGTATCTGATAGAATTCGAGTGGAGAACGTCCAACCAAACTTTACCCGGTGCCTACTAACAAATAACGAAGGACTCTCTTACGAAGCAAGGTGCAAAAAACTAGAACTAGAATCATTCAGGCTGGGACGCCTGAAGTCCACCCTAATCTTTCTTTTTTGTCTTTTATTTGGAAGGTCCAGAAGGAACTGTGCTACCACTTTAAAATCAATACCGGCAAACAGTCCGCGTGATAGCGAACATACCATGCCAGTAAACAATTATCGCTCCAAACTTTGATTTAGGTTTTTCATAACGCGATGCAGTACAGTGTGAAACCGACTTCCCTCTCCTATACGGCCGTGTCAATCTGTCGGCCAGTTTCAACGATTACTTTGTGAATTCCCCCTACCTAACTATTCTCTCCAATTCGTTAACGGCCGAATCACAAACGGTATTGCCTCGTGCGATGGTGCCACTGGCGGATCTGATTGTGGAGACTTATAGAAACCACTCTTATCTGTAAGATACATGAGAGTAGTTGGAGCCTTTGGTCCGCGAAGAAACAGTACGACAAACACTACGAACGACGCCGAGTACTTGATAACCAGCGCAACAACCTCTAACCTCCCCATGTCTGCCGTACCACTACGGTTAGCAAAGGCAGTAGGGGCTAGGGGGGAAAGCGACGACAGCACACGGCACAGGTAAAGTAGCGATTGACTGAGATAATGCGGAAATGCCTACAGCGGGATGGCAGATCTGGCGGTGGGGACTTATGGAAACCACCCCTATCTGAGGCCATTAGACCCAATATACGCCCTTCGCCTTACCTTCCCTTGGGATTATGGCAACTGTCTTCCCCCGAACCCGTAAGTGTATGCCAAAGCTTTCACCGGCGCACAAATGCAAAACAAAGTCATTTCTAACGATTTGTAATGTGGATTAAACTAGGATATGAGAAATGCATCACATGAAACTCCAAGGGTATTATACAAGTGGGATATAGAACTATATTGCCCCTTACTCTTCATGTCCTCTTTAGGTACCTTGATTGACAATATTGCTTCCCCAAATTCTAACGATAAGTAAACAAATAAATATTTTATTCTCTGATTAGGGGTTTAACGTGAAAGAAGCCAGTTTACAGGCATAACCAAACTGATAATGGTAAAGAAATCTCCGTTAGTTCAGCTGTCGTGAATGATACAGAGGGTATAGCATCAGAGCTCATCATGATATCAATAGTGACTGCGGGTTATAAAGGGAATAGGAGAATATCGCTTCACAGTACATACAGATTGTTTATGGGCTTCTGTCGCCCCTACTCACCATTCCTTTCTCACAATTGAGCGGCACGAAAATAGTACAACATTCGACGTTTGCGTTACATGTGACCGAGATGGTTAACTTGGCGGTACGGTTCCCCGTATCGTCAGATAAGCGTTTATTTTAACATCACTTCACATGCTAATGGTGTCATTGGCCAACAAAAACTCACTGCATCGATTTCGAGTAGCAGTAAGTGTTAGCATAACCATTTAATTCACATGAACGTATAAGTCCTCGCATTTATCACTCGTAGTGTGACCTTACACAGCGGTGCAGATGTAGGCCATCAGAATTAGCCGTTGGTATACAAAGAAATAAACATCTGAAGGTCTATTATCCAACTGTGACAGAGTTTTGGGCATAGAACTCACATTGGAGCATGCCGCATGATCAAGAAGGTGTGTCGACCTTTAACTGCCTCCCATCAGACGGGGTCAAATGAGATGAAGTACCGGAGAGGTTTGTTCGAGAACGTGTCTCACCCTGAGTCACTGGGTGAGTTTACTTTTTAAATTTAGTTGTCTGCCCAGATTTTAGCTGCCATTATGACCATCCAGAAGCTTAGATCACTTATTGTAGTTGGGTCTTTGTACACGGTGGCATCTAGGATGTTGGTAACCGGGCTACTTTGCTGTGGAATGTTTCAAAAAGGTAAAAATCAGCAGGCGAAAGCCAGTTTAACAAATTTTTTCAACAGTTTCTGGTATCAAGCAGGAAGTAGTATATTCAGTAAGTTTATATTTTCGGTCGAAAATATGTTCGAGATTTTCTTTTCAAACTTAAGCCAAAAAGAAAAGAAAAAGAAGGAAGACAAGAGGAGAAACCGGAGAGCGATATACTATACAAGACGAAATCGGGAAGAGGGAAGTTCTCATCTTCTCAGAGGCACTTGAGCTGTATATATACTTTGGTTATGCACATAAAAATGACTTTTATAATTTTCTCATGCTCCAGTTGGAAGCGCAACCGGAAATGTTGGTATAAAATGCCATTTGCATCCAGACATGCAAGTTCTTTCAGTCCTGACAACCACTCACCTGAAAACGAAGCTAACGGAGAGTGCCCTCATATGACGCTCTGACCTTGAATTCATACCGAGCGGTTCGATGGTGAAACCTCTTATATTCTCCACCATAATATGACAACAGCAACCGGACAGAATTACACCCCCGCCCTTGCTTACTCAAATGACTCTGTTCATAACATTATAGACCTAAACAATTGCTGCGCTGTGCATGACACCACACGGCGTGAGCAACATCAACGATGCCATTAAGACCCTAAAAGAGAATATTAGCTGCGGGACAGGCGGGATATCGTCGACAACTTATAGAAAGGCTGGCATGGATATGGCAGCTTTATTACTCAAAATATTTACCCTCTCATTGGATTCTGGGGCATATCCTGACAAGTGAAGAACTACTTATATATTACCAAAACATAAATCAGGGGACAAGACCAACGTTAGCAATTACAGACCACTTAACACAACCCCGGTCATCTCAAGGATTATGGAAAGGGTGATTAAAAGTCAAATGTCTGATTAACTGCTGGAATCTAACCACACCAACTCGTCGCAATATCGTTTTCTGAAAAGAAGATTTTGTACTACAAACCTGTTTGACTTTTTCAACGAGATCACCAGCAAAAGGGATCAGAAAAAGATAGTGATAATGCAGTACCTCGACATCACCGAAGCCTTCGACAGAGTCCCACACAACTTGCTTATCAGTATGCTAAGATCCCTTGGGATCTGTAACCCACTTTTAGACTGGTTAAAATCCTCCCTCCTTAACCGTTACCAAGTAGCGAAAGCTGGCTCAACTATCTCAAAGCCTAAACCAATAACCAGCGGAGTTGTCCAGGGCAGCACCTTGGGTCCAATTCTCTTCATAACATACATCAATAGCGTATGTGAGTGCTTCAAGGTAGGCAAGCCATTCTTATATGCCGATGACCTGAAGGTAGCAAACACATGCCCTAGCAGTGACTTAACCCTGACTATTAGCACTGTGCAAGAGGAACTAAGATATGTTTGCAAATGGTGCAACATCTGGCGACTAGAATTTAACACAGAAAAATGTGGCTGTATATGCATAGGTGACTATGGACTCGAACTGAACTTAACGATAGCCGGGCATTCACTTCCAAAACTGAAGTCTATACAAGACTTAGGGCTCCGATATTCTCGCAACCTAACCTTTTCCGAGCACGTATCCACACAGGTGTCGAAATCACACAAACTGATGGGTTTCTTATTACGGAACTTCTACAGCACCGAATCTTGAGTTACCCTGTGTAAAACGTGTGTCCGACCACTGCTCGAATATTGTTCATTTATATGCAGCAGTTTGTGGATAGACGGAAAGTCGAAGGAGTGCAGAGATACTTTGCGATAAGAATACTAAACACGAATCAGGACGTGAGATATGCCACCAGGTGCAACATCCTAGGACTTGAACCACTATGGAAAAGAAGGCTTAGACTGAGCCTGATACTGTTTTATAAGGTCCTTAACATGTTAACTTGTGGCTCATTTACAGACAAGTGGTTCATAAACAAAGCTGCTTATGGGTTAAGGAATGTAACTGCAACAGTAGCAATTGAGCATTTCAGAACATTCACTAGGGGGAACTTCTTTATGATATGGAACAGCTAACCTAGGGAAGTGCGATAATCAAACACTTTGACTGGGTTTATAAGACACTAACTCCACACTACAAGACAGCACCATACTAAAGTACCACTAATACTGTTACTAGAACTACAGACATATTAAGAACTCTCAAGATATAAACAATTTACGATCCTAGAGGTGCAGAGACTACACCTGCTTTTGTTGTTTTTCTACCAAAATTTCAGACAGTAGCATGAAGATATCATTAGATTATGAAGAAACTAGACCATGATGAAAACTTACCGAATAATCTGTAAATCTGAAAGCTAAACAATCGAGGGGTTTAACTCGAATCCTCTAATACCCACATCATCAGGATAACCTTCAATGACGACAACAGGACACAAATGAAGAGCATACGTTATAAATTCTAAACATTACACTTCTTTTCGAAGGAATAAAACTAGGCTACCACGAAAATTACTGTCCAATAAGTATGAATTACCAATCCCATTCACTCATTTGACCCTCTCACCATATAAACATGTATCAACCCTCGAATCGCTCAAACTTCTGGACCGTCATAATGGCATCGAAAATCTGGACTGACAGTAAAATCCAGGAGATCAACTCACCTAGTAACTTTAAAATTAACATATTCACAATAATGCTATGATACAGACTTCTCCAGTACTTCATCCAACAGTTAATGTACGTCCTTGACAATGCTGCATACCTTAACGTGAACAGTATAGAAAACTCAGTGCCATTGGTCTGCAGATTTTTCGAATGTTTATTCCTTTGCACCACAATATCTAATTCTGGTGGCGTAAATCTACACCGTTGTGAATGATAACACTCGGATAAATATTCACTTGGATTACGTGTGGAAACTTACAGGTTCCCGAAATCGTCGACACGGGTTCTTTTGGTTTCCGAAGCTATGAGCATAAGAACTTGTGGTAAAATAGACGTTCATCTAGTGTAACGTGGCATTACGAAGGTCAACTGCTTGTAATAGAAATTTAGAATTTTGAGTTACCTTGGTAGAAGTGTGACTGAAAACGATCCAAATTGTAAAGCTCTGTATGTGCTGAAAGATTGTATCTTCTGATTCGCCCCATAATTTGTTGAATCTTCTAATGTTTTCAGTAGAATATAATGACTTCCCCTCTGTACCATTCGGGGCCCGTAAAATCCTGTGGTCAATCAATGTGATGATGTCTGTAAACTGTGTTACCTCGCGTTAAGTTAATAATATAAGAACAAAATATCTATTTACTTATTTACTTACAATATGCTAGTGAGGCACGCTCTTGGGACTGTAAAGGATAAGAATGACTCACGGACTGAGCCACTGGAGAAGTAAGGACTTCAGTCCAAGCACCGCATTATGCACCATATTTCCTCCCTTTTAACATTTTATAACACCTAGTTAGGGTTGTTTTCGTTTCGGGAGCCGACGTAATGCTAGGATACTGTCGGAAGTCACCAAGCCCTACTCTGTGACCGACTTAAAGAGTGAAAGGCGATAACTCAACCGTGAGAATAAAGTCTATTTGGTGGCATAACATGCCGCCGCCGTGCCCCAGAATCAAACACACCAGTGAGCTTACCGAAACGCCTGGGAAAAGTGAGTGGCTCCCACATGACGTCAGGCGTATTGAAGTCCCTACACATTAGTAAGTTGGTGTTGCTGGATAGGTGAACATCTTGGATGGTCTTTCATTATAATCCGCATCAGGTGCATGATACACAGGAACTCCGCTATGACAAAGGGCAGCCTCGGACATAAAGGGAACCAGTCTACCTTACCCATCTGAAAGATGAGGAAGTGGTCCAGCAGGTATAGGAGTAGATTATCGTCTCAGGTATTTTACCGTCTACTGGGACGCCACACTCAAGGACCTGAGGTAGTACACCGGCAGCCAATGGTTGTAGTATCCGCGTTAAAGTCGTGCCAGCCGCACACGAATCATTGATATGGAACTTATGTAGACGATGGGCACACTGACACTGTGATGTTAATAGGCACGCCAGCCGTAGCACATATTCCTGAGAACACCCTGACAACATGGTTTTGGTCGACCTCCCATAATTCAGAAAGCTGTTTTTAACCACGCAAGGCCACCAACCACTTCCAACGCAGCTGGAAATACGTTGTTAAACAACTCAAGGAAAGCAATGTATAAGGCTTGGTCTGTCGCATAGCCTGCACCACACGGGCGGAAACCGGCTTGGGTCAAATATTTGTACCCACACCGGGCTACAGGAGATCACAAACTCAGAAAAAGATGCTGTCCGTGGGGTCCATTATGGAACATGGTGAGCGCCTCCTTGGCACCGTGTCCAAGATACACCGCAAAGACATGCATGGCAAACTTAATGAAGGGTAGGGTACACAAGCTATGGCAAATGCAAGTAGCAGGGGAATCAGCTGTTTACTTTGTTTATGTTGACGTATCAGCTGACTCAGGATTGCAAAACATTTTACTCCCCACTCTCCATACTATCCACAGCACTGAGACGTCTGGTAGCAAACCAAACTGGTGAACGCTCTAAAGAGGAAAGCACTGTTTAAGCAGCTGGGCCTAGCTCTGAATAATTGTTCATGTGGCATCAACCTACTGGTCGCTTGGGATGACTGTACCTCCAGCTGGTACAGCAGAAAACCAGCACATTTTACCATTCTCAAAGCAGCAAAATTGTTTCACTATGCGCCGCACTCAATCCGACCCCGCAAGGTCACTATAGCAGGCGCGGGGGAAACTCATGGCGTATTTAGACCCCGTAAAGTTCCGCACAAAATTGAACAGGACCTGGTCGAAGTAGAAGCCATCAGTTGTAGGGGTATCCCGTAAGGCAATCCTGAGAACACTTCTGCCCCTTTTATCTACCAGAGGTGCGTCACTCGAAACCCTCTAGACTATCCTCCTCTTCATCGACAGCATAAATTTTGTGCTGGTATTAAACGAAGAGGGCAATCGTGCAGTATTCCAAAACGATGTCAAGCAACTAGAACCCAGGTCCTTAGAAAAACAACTTCAGTTTGGAAAATTGGAAAGTAATCCATACCAACACCCGTGGGGCATGAAAGGCCAAACTCGGAAGACCATTGACGTTAGACGTTGGACCCATTCTCTTTAAACTACCGTAGACAGACGGAAGACCCAACCTCGCTTTACACGATGTTAAGAACTGACCTTGGGTCTGATCTAACTCCTCTTTCCCATCCCACTTGGTTGGAACAGTTCAAAAGGTACAGGGGTGGAATCCAAAAGCAAATCATGAACGTTGCTGCCATGGAGCTCTGGTTGTGGCTTGGCGCCCGCTTTGAATAACGTCGTACTTCATTCATCCGCAGTCAGCATGTCAACACTACGGTACTTATCGCCAATGAAGAGCCTCCAACTATAGCATGCCACTGAACACGGTTCACCCGGCCAACCAGGCGTCAAAATCACTACTTGCAACAACGTAGCCATCGTCTGAAACCGGGAGTACTTCTCGCCGCTACCTCATAGTTAGCTGGACCGTTTGGACCAGTCTTTGGATCTCCTGGCTGATCACTCGGCAAGAAAAACCTTTCTTGATCTATACATACGCGCTTGAAAGTTCCGGTTGCAGCTCCCGATTAAGTGAGAAAGACCGACCGTCGTGGCTCTGGCAACAAACTGCCTCCTATGCCCTTTCTTTTTCACGTCCTTTGAATAATTCATGTGTTTTGTACGACCCAGTTGTAATGGTACAGAAGACTGGGCTGTGACTTATCGACCGTACAACGAGATCGGCAGATAGACAAGTTAGTCTGTGCAGAGCAGCCAAGGGCGAAAGTGTCCCCAGACCCCGTGATCTCCGTATTGCTGTCACCTCGGACTCAGCATTTACCGAAACCGGTGAAGTCACGTAGTCAGAGTGATAGTACTGCGTTTGCAAACATTCCAAGCGCGGACGCTGACAAGTGGGCGTGCTGACACGCTAAAGATGGCCCTAGCTTACCGACAGCAGATCATACAGTCGTCAGAACCCGGCAAACCTCTCACGACATTGGCGTATTCAACGTATGAGTGCCAGAGTCTCAAGCGGCCTCTGTATGCAGCACTTACCTGGGCTAGGTGCACTGTCTGTGACAAGGGTATATCACGTCAGAATTACGACTTCACAACAAAGCATACGTGTCCAGAAGTTCGGAAATTACCTGCCATTACCGCTGCCAAACTAAGAAACCCGGCATAACCCAAGACGTCATTGATGTAAGCTCTCAAAGTCTGCTCAAAGGAACAAGCCACACTTATATCCAGGTCACAACTGAGTACAGTTGCCATCCTAAGCATAAAAACTACTGGTTTTCGCCGCACAT
Organism: Heterobilharzia americana; assembly: GCA_944470555.2. Taxonomy (NCBI): domain Eukaryota; kingdom Metazoa; phylum Platyhelminthes; class Trematoda; order Strigeidida; family Schistosomatidae; genus Heterobilharzia; species Heterobilharzia americana. Next base: position 10,613,093 of record OX104132.1, on the reverse strand, counting down.
GAAGGGCCAAAGAAGCCTTCACTTCTGTTGTGAGAATAACACACACGGTCCGACAAATTTGAGCAGCTTCAAGAAACAGGGAGACAAATGGACAAGTGTTTACGGGAAAGGACCTGAATATACAGGCACACACCACTCTTACAGGTATGAATAAGTTTATATACAAATTACATTCATCTTCATGGAAGGTAATCTCAATCCCCAACGGTTATCACTAGAAGATATAAGCGCTGCATACTCATATAATGAAACACCCAGCAGAATAAGTAAGCAGAAGATTCACAAGTTGGATAAGTGGAAGTATTGTCTTCGCACTGACAAAAAATTCAGATCTGTATCTAAACATTACAGGTATGACCTGAAGAAAAATAAGGCTTGAAGCTAATACTTCCATTGTAACAGTTTGTACTTTTTGCTTGAGATAATGATAAAAAGTTAATGAGTGAATGTGTGCACGAATTGCTTACATATTGTACCTCATTGATGGTTCCAGGACTGTACAATTCGTGCATGTTAATACCATTCCACAACAAAGATTCATAATTTTGATGAATACTATGACTGAAAGCCAAATATTTTCACTTTTCCAACTCCAGCATCCAGAAGCAATAGACTTTTTTGAATGTGCCAAATGGACCTCCAGGGCATCTTGTCCGACGTTTTCACGAGTCGTGAAAACCTTGCAGTTGGTAAGTGTTCGACTCTGCTGGTCACTTTGATTATGGGTAAATCTTAGGCTTTGATAATTGAGAAGTTGTAGTCCAGTGAACTTTTTTATTTCTGCTTGTTGTAGTTAGGTATTCTGAACATGTTAAAACTGGTCACCCTCCATGGGGGTAGTTTCAGCCAAGGTCTGTTCCTTAAGTAATTAATTCTCGATGGCAACGGGGCCAACGCTTAGAACTGAATTACTTTCCTAAAACGGGAAAAAAAACAGACGGAGCAGCAGGAGGAGAATTCCAACAAAGAGAGAGTTTTCTGTGTTCATGTTTCTCCCGACTTAACTTTCCTTGCTATGGCTTTCACTGTACGTACTTTTTCTATGGAGTACTTAACAATATAAATTTAATGCTGTCATGTGGTGCAGGATTTTTGTTTTTAATTGCTTTGTCGGGTGGGGCAGATTGTGCCGTTAGTTTCAGGCGATAACTTATGGGAGTCTCCTCAGCGCTTCGTATGAAGGGTCGGTGGTGTGGTGGCTGTCTCATTATATATTAGGAAGGTTGAGTCTACGAAATGTCATGAAGAAGACTGTTGATGTGTTCGATAAGCCGGAAAAGTCACCAGATGATAAGAAGTTAACCCGTAACCAACCAAATTCAGAGGTTGATTTGGAGGCCTCCACTTTAGCTGGAAGTCTGTTCCACAACTGGGAGAATTTGACGACTAAGGAGTTTGCGCGCAAGCAGGACATGAACGGTTCAGTTGTGACGCTATGGGCGTGGTTGAGCAGATCGTAACTACTGTTGTGTTCGGACTGAAACCCACCACTGGCTGTAAGAGTGTGTTTATGTAACACATTAATGAAGTGTCAGGTTAATTTTGAGTTGTCCCATCCAAAATGTTTCTAGACTTAGTGTTCTGCACCTGGAGCTGTAGTTCTGTTTGCAATCGCGTCCTAGTGATCCAGCTGTGAAATACCTTTGGACACCCTCTGTTCTATGTCTGTCTTTTATGCGGATATCACTCAGCGTAAATAGTATTCTGCCATAGCATTCTGATAGTGAACGTACGCAAGTTTTATGGAGCAGTGACTTGGCCTCTTTGAAGTGGAAGTTACGAACTATGCAACCCATCAGGATCCCATATTTATGACTCCATGGTGCTGCCTGTTCAGAAAATGTGAGGTCCCGTGAATATCTTAGTCCGAGGTCATATACACTTTTAAGATCAGGAAGTTTCGTAGACTGAAGATGTAGTTGGATATCCACCGATGGAGCACCAAAGCATATCCAGCCACATTTGCCCGTGTTGAACTGAAGTCTCCAAGCAACAGACCATGCGGATATTATATCGGGCTCCCTTTCTGTTAGTGCTTGGAAGTGGGATAAATCGTCGTGACTGTATATGTATGCAACGTTTAGGTCGTCAGCAAACAAGAATAGTTTACCGCATGTAAAGCGGCTGCAGATGTCATTGACGTATAAAGTAAGGAGAAGGGGACCTAATGCACATAACAATAAACGCCTCCGCCACACCAACACTAGGATGCCAGGAGGAACCAAATCAGGGGCTTACTAGTCCACCAGGCGCTGGCCACCAACACTTGATGCAACAGCGAAATAACCCTCATACAGGTTCCGATCTCGCACTATGTCTAGGGTGTAACTTCCTGAAGTACTTCTACGCCAGTGTGAGAGGCCTCGGAAGTAGACCACTGGAGCCAAAAACAATGCGCTGTCATCCGCATACAGATATAATTTCCATCAAGGAGATAAGGTTGTCCCCAAACGTCTCGAACCAGTAAACGTTTTCGCCCGATATGAACTTGTTTTGCAGGTACAGGCAGTTCAGAAAGGGAGGAGGAGTGGCCCTATTTATTACCACGCATTTGGCAACCAAGGAGGCAGCTGGTAATATATTCAACCAATTACCAGACTCCTAGTAGTGTCTATCGCACCACGAGCCGAACAAAGAACCTACTGGGAGTGATATACAGGTCTGAACTGTGCGCAGCAGAGCTAAGGGCACAGTTGTTTACCATGACTTCGATAACCACAGCGGCAGCCTAAGACCATGTAGCCATCGCTGGCGACTTCGGTGCACTGACAAATATTGCAGGACCAGATTTAAGCTGTAGACAAATCTCTTGACAGACGCTTCTCAAAACGTTTATGACAGCAAGACCAATCAAGAAAGCTGTGAGAAAGCATCCGATGGGGACTAAATAAAACAGGACCACGACTGGACCACGTTCTGATAGACGACAGTCCTTTGGTGGAAGATAAATGCGCCCGACCCTCCATGAAATGGAGCAATCAAGAATTGGCAAGACTTTCATTGATAACCAAGGAGAAACTGCAGACAGTTGAACGAGAAACGTTCCGCTGTTTCCAGAGGACAGACCACCAGCTCATGACCAATAAACCCTTGAACGCTCCACGGCCACAACAGCTGAACTTTTATAAATAGAAGGAAGCTAGGTACATATTAAAGACACTATCTGGGGCGCTATCGAAAAGAGTATTCCGTAAGTAGGCGGTTGACTACCTGTAAAACGATACTGGACTACTCTCGTAGCTAAAAAGCGGATAAAGAGGAGGACGAGGGCATGGTATAAATGGCGTACTCCCCGCGAGGAACCAGACTTTCTTAACTGCAAGACTTTACGCAACCCATGTTATACAACTTTTCTTAATACTAGGTCCACACATCAGAGTTGCCTGAACAGAAAGCCAAGCTACAACCCAAAAAGCCTATATAAGTTCATGTCACGGCGAAAACCGACGAATGGAGGTTTGAACCCGATCGCAGAACCTAACGGAGAACCCTTGAGAAGCATTGAAACGGCAAAACTGCTGACCAACCGATTTGGCGAGTAGTTCATCATAGCAAGGTATCAATCACCAACATCCAGTAATGTAACAAAGTCCCGGATACAAAGTTGATGAACGTGAAGACTCCATTGAATCAAGTGTTTGCGAAACCTTCAACATTCGAGACAGAGATATTGCCGGGCCGTGACGACATATGGCCAGTGATCCCACGGAATCGAGCCGAAGTGCCAAGCATGCCCACACGCAACCTGCTCACGTACTCGTTAGAAGTAAGTTAACCTCCTACAGAGTGAATGCGCCCTATCTCTTCACCAATCTTCGAGAGAGGAGGCCGAGGAAGCCCACGCAATGATAGGCCAATGGCTTTCCTTCCTGTACCATCCAAGGAACCGGAAAGTCTGGACGCAGATGTTTGAGAACATCTGACCGGGAACAACACCATTCATCTTACCCAACGGAGCTTCAGAACCGGACGGTCGTCTGCCACGAACATGATGACCACTTGGGATGGCTGAGAAAACAGATGGACCTGGCCGAAGCCCTCGGTAGCATCCCGCATCACACCACATTCACTGAACTTGCGAACCTGGGTATCACTGAACCACTCATGACATGGTTTGCGCGCCATCCAGGGGACGGGGAATTCTGTGCAAAAGTAAACGGAATTTGGTCAATCTAGAGTAGTGCAAGGACGGGGTTTTTCAAAAAGCGCTCCTTGAGCCGCTGCTGCTTTTACTAATAATCAATGACCTCCCCGCTCAACCATCCTCGCATGTCCTCCCATTTTCTGACGACGTCAAAACATGGAGAATGTCTGGGGAAGAGGATCCCAGGGTACTGCGAGATGATCTGCTTCAGTTCCAGTCCTGGTCAGCCACCAATCGTCTTAGGTTTAACCCGGTGAAGTGCAGAGTGATGTATCCTCACACATTAGGAGCGGCGAAAACCGGTTACGCATGTTCGCGACCACCAGGGTATCCACGGAGAAGGACTTATGACTAAACTTCCCTGACGCAGTAGATACTAGTGCCAACTACAAGGGAATGGTGGCAGGGGCGAACACTATCATGCGCCTCCTGGGAGGGCGGCTTGGAGTCCTAGACCCTGAATTATTCCGCACGGTATTTAAAACCTGTTAGACCACACCTTAGGCTATTCAGTACGACTGCCCTCCTGTACTTGGGCGAGACGTGAGTGCTCCCAGAAAAGTGCGGAGAGTGAGCATGTCAGTTGTCGGACTGACAGACAAAACATGTCTCGACGCCTTGAACAATCCAGCTTATCCGCCCCAGGCTGTCGAAGGAAAAGAAACGACTGGGCAACGGCCTACGAGATCATCCGCCAAGCGGACCACCCCGACAGCTCACCGTTATAAGTGGGAAACTGACGGTCTCACGGTAACCCCACTCACACACCCCGACAGAAAGCGAGGACGAGAGTTAGATATAACCTCTCATACGGACCGGGTGCCTTACAAGATGCTCTGCCGAAGGAATTTACCACAGCTGCATCAGTTGACTCTTTCAAACGACCGCTGGTAAGATATGTGGACGTAAACAGCCCACCAACAACGCTCGCCAGTAGCAAATGAGGGTATGCCCACCTATCCCTTGCAACTGTAATAAGACCCACTTCTTCGCCACATTATTACCAGTGGCACTCATTTCCCCGCAAGCGCTTCCTTTCCTCCTTTTTGTTCCTCACTCGCCCTATTTATAGCATTGCTGCTTAAATGACGCCTAGCATTTGCTTGCAAGTGCTTACAGACACAGAGGCTGCTGAGGGCCAATTGATCCTATCATCTGCTCTGTCGCTCTTTTAGCCGAACCTGGCTACAGCTTGTAAAACAAAGCCTTCAAATGGACATTCGTTGCCTTCGGAGCTATGAGCTCCGAGCAGAAGCATCTGCAAGATGCGACACTTTCTGTCCGTCCTTTCTGAGGCAGTGTGAGATTGCCTCATGTTTTTCGCTGCGTAACCTATTTCAGTACTCTTCGGAAGCAGAATCATGCATTCTGTATCGCATCGTCAAGGGTGATCGGGAGAACCAGGAGGGCTGTCGGTCTGTAGCTCTCCTGCCAGCGTTTCCCGAAGTAATCGGGAGTTTGGTAGAAGGCTATATCAGAGGATACTTGGGCGGAAAAGGAGCACCGAGTGTTAATAATAATAATAATAATAACACGTATTTCGAATAATAAATTATACGAAAACATGCCGTTCTTTCAACCAATATCTGGATGTTGCTGTTCCCAGTGAGGCTGAGAAAGTTTGAAGAGAATAAATCACCGCACCATACATAGTCTGGCAGAGGATGCAACTATTCACATGTTTCTGATCGCAAATATCAGATAACAATCCTTTCGCCACACAATAATGGTGAATGGTAACACAGGTATTGTCGCTGAGCGTGGGCTTCGACCAGGCAAATGTGATCAAGCCTCAATACGGTAAATGAGTCGCATAAACAGTAAAGGTACACAGCATATCAAGTCTCGAGCACAAATAAGGCCGAAAAATGTGAATATTCCGTGGATTTTTGCTGTTTGCAGAAAGCATATAAGACTAGATTTAAATTCCGTTATGGACCGAGGATAAAGCTTAAGATCAGTATCACATGGCATCATGAAGCACGTGGCGACTGTTTAGTATCGTGTTGTTGAAAATAAATTCATTTGGATAAATTAAGCTGAAGTCGTGACTCAATCCAGAAACTGTTGTCATTTTACAGCCCACGATGTGTAAGGTTCCATCATTAAATCATTCAGTATGTCCTCAAGGTCTGCGCCCCATATGAAGTCAGTTAAGGTTTTCTTCACTACAAGGCAAGCGGCTGTTATTGGTCGGAGAGCCCTTATGTTTGGATACAAATAGCATGTAATGTCAACATTGCTACATACAATCTTAATTGAAGCTACGAATTTAGGGTGAACTGTTAAAATGATCTTTATGCAGCGGTTGCACCGTGAACGTCTATCAGAAAGAAAAATAAACGTGGGTATGTGACAATTTACCGCGTACGTAAGTTAGTGAGTAACAAGATACGAACAGAATGATCAAAGAAAAGGACTCGGGTGCGTATATGAGTTGTCGCGCAAAAATCACGTCTTTTCAGGGATAAACTATGATGAAGTTGTGGTTAGTTACTTTTACTGCACAATAACCACAAATTATAGCACTGAAACCATCTTTTTGAACGGCTGAGCATATCAGCCGGTATGCCAAAGCCAGAATCTGAGAGACGAGGAATAAGTAAACGTCGTGCATACGGGCATATACAGAGGTCTTTGGATGCGAGGTAAGTTTTGGCAAGAAGAAGCGAGTTAATAAGTCTTAGTGTGTCCAAAATAAGGCAACTTGATGTAGAGAAGTTTGCGAGGAATTCAGAGGATAACTAAGTAGATTTGAGCGCAGTTTGGGGTCAGGTGGGTATGCAGCTCACTATATATGAGCTACCATACTACGATGACGCAAGTTTTGCGGTGCCAGATACACGGAGTCGTGACCACTCCAAACTAAGAACTTTTGAGTTCATAAAATAATACCTAGAAGGAGATCCTACCCATATTTATTCTTAAGTTATCATCAATTTCACCACTTTGGGGACACTAGGGTCCTACAGAGCCATCTCCAAGTGCCTCTGTTGTAAGGCATCTATCTACAAACAGACTGTAAATGTCACCTGAGCCCAAAAGCAGGGTGGCAGGGTGCTTAAACCGCAACAAAGAAGTGTTGCTGCTTACGGCTACGAGGGGCCTGTTCCAAATAAAGCCGTAATATGTAGTAGAACATTTCTATCTAACCTGTTTATTTCATCTGTCTATTGCCAAAATGAGTGTATGATTTCTAAGGTCATATGGTGGCACGTGTCTCCAAGCGGATGAGGAGGGACAGTATGACAGATCATATAAACTTCCGTACAAGGGAGCGAAGTTGTCTCTCAGATGCCTATTCCATAGCGGTTCAACAGATAGTATAGTGCACCCACCTATGTAATCTGCATTAGCAGCGCTACTCACTAATCGTCTGGTGAAACACATGTGAACCTACTGAAATCAATCTAAAAAGATCGAACGTTTGTGGCACTTCTGTTCCTGCACGCACCTCACCACTGCATATTCGTCAGCCCGCTTCTCAGCAGTTGAAAATTGGCGTTATTATTCCTTTGAACCAACCGGTCTACCTTCTGTCAGTGGTTCTTGGGTGTTTCGACCGTCTTAGCTCTCGGTTCTCCTCGGAGGTCATTCCCCAGGAAATATCTTTCGCGGTTATACGTACACATCTGGGGCTTACGGTTAAACTCGTTGGTCAAGAGCAGAGGATCAAGTGACAAGTGTCTGAAGGTGAGCCAACATAAATAATCTTCCTTTCTCTTCTATCCTTTTGCTGCATTCAGTCTTCAACCCTCTTATTGTTGTTAACTACTTGTTTTCCCAAGAAGTTTATATCATAGCGACATGTCTGCCCAAAACGCTAGACACGAAGCTTTGACACGGATAACGCGGCCGTGCACAAAAACGGCCAATAACACCCTAAACAACACACTAGTCTGTACTAGAAGACAAACAGAGGTAGGGCAGAACACCGAACTTCTAAAGAAGTGGCCAACCCATGTTTCTAGAATTCCAGTAGCCATCAGACAGGTGACACAGAGTAGCACTAGCCCGTCACAAACTAGTCCTATCTTGAGCAAGGATCATACCATGCCTGAAATAGAAGACGACGTAAAAGGCTTCAGAACAAGGCAGCCACAAGCAGTTCGCCACAATCCGTAGCACCTTATTCATGGAAGGAAGGCTGTATTACGACACCCGATGGCTGCAGTGTTTGCACCAAAGTTGTTTCGGTAGTCGATGAGGCATTTGCATGCAACCTATGTCAACGATGGGCGCATTGCCACTGCGACACCAAAGTCCCCCGACAATACTATAAGCTGATGAAGAGACAACCATGCAAGTGGTTCTGGTACATCTGTCCAGAGTGCAGGAAAATGCCCGCACTCCGCACAGAAAGCCTGAAGGAGATGCTCTCCGCCACGCAAAAGCTACCAGCATCCTCGAATAAAGTAGGGTTAACACCAAAGGATAACACAGAGAGACCTGGAAACAGACCTAGAGCTCCAGCTGTGGGCACGCCACCTCGCGTGGGGACCATATTAGGTCAAGTCTCCATACCCCCTACCCGGCCCCAGGGGACGTCAAGCGCATGGCCAAAGACATCGACCGCCGAAGCCTCTACGAAACCCATTCCAAACACCCCACACACCGTGACTGAGAAACAACCAGTGGAATTACTCAAACCCATTGGGAAGTCGGGCGTGCCACCCACAACGAACCCAGGTCACAGGAGGACCAACTCGATCATTTTGTTCAACGTCGATGTATCGACAGACTCATTGTTGGTCGAGAGGGAACGGTTTGACAGCCGAATGTGGACCGACTACTGTCAGATGCTGGGACTCCCTCCCCTCCCTGCAACTTTGTCGCCTTTCTCGAGGAAGCCGTGCACCCCGAGATAAGCCACCCCCTTTACGTGTGTCCCTAAATACCGCCAAAGAGGCTGAAGACACACTCCTCCTCTCGCGACAACCGGACGTTGTTAATGCCTGTAAAATTCGGGCCAGGCCTGACAAGCCATGGTCAATAAGAGAGGAGGAGAGAAAGTCAGCGGTTGGAAATCCCAACAGAAACAACACTATAGTTGTACATGGGATTCCAGAATTGCCAAGTGACCGCTCGGTCAAAGATCGGTACTTTCACGACGTCCAACAATGGCAATGGCTCTCAACCAAAGTTGGTCTCAACAGTATACCGGCCAACAGCGTCAGTAGACTGCCAAGGCCAGCGCACCTGAAGACCATACCCAATCCCAGACTACTCGCCGTCCAGTTCGACTCATATGCCTCCCTCACAGACGTTCTACAGGCATGGTATAATGCGAAGGATCGCATGGGTGGCTCAATACGTATATGTGAAAGTAAGCCTAGACCCACAAGGCAAGAGGAGAGACGACAACCACCAAGACCTCTGGAGTCAGTGGTCGTCACACAGGCGCTGACCAGTGAGTTAGATACATCAAGTAAAGAAGCCACCACTGCCACAGCCCCCACCCAAGTTAAAACAAAACACAAAAAACGGAACAATGCCAGTCCTATGAGGACTGGCGAGGTAGACCCAACCACATAAGCGCTCATCCTGCGAAAATACACAACCAGACCTCCCCCTCACCAGGCACACTCTAATATGTATGTACAGCAACGTTAGGGGGCTAAGAGGGAAGGTAGCAGAAATGAGGACGCTGCGTGAACATCAGCACTCCGACATCATATTCATCACCGAATCCTGGCTCTCATCGGACATCTCCGACGAAGAGATGCATGTTACTGGCATGGAACTCTTCCGCAGGGACAGGGAACATAGAGCAGGAGGGGAGTGGCTATCTACGTAAACTCTGTTTAAAGGCAAGGATGGTTAGCGATACGGCCTTAACCCAGCTCCCAGAGTCCTATGGTGCTACTTCACTCTCCACAGTACCAAATACCTGCTCGGAGTCATATATCGGTCCCCCACCTGCTCCCCTACACATAAGGAAATGATCATCAAGGCTATCTTAACGACTTCCTCTGCAAATTACGATTCCGTAGTCATTGCCGGCGACTTCAACACCCCGTCCATCCTCTTCGAGACGGAAGGGAGACGCATCAGATCCTTCAATCAGAAGCTGAAGGATGCAATTAAGACTGCTGGCCTCTCAGAGAAAGTGGGTGATGCTACACGCTGGGGACCTAACGGAAACGCATCGCGCCTTGACTACGTTCTGACGAACGATGAACTTCTCATTGAGGATGTTTGCATCCAACCTCCCCTTGGCCTCAGTGACCACGCTGTAATCACCTTCTCCATGATAACTAGGGAGGCTCTGCAACTGGAGACCCAACACCTTCCCTTGCTACAGCAAGGCCAACTATGAGACCATGAGGGACTACCTCATGAATGCATCATGGCCAGTGGACTGGACTCATCTCACAATAGATGAACACTGGTTGGAGGTGAAGAAAATAATCACTGGGGCCATCAGTCACAGTGTACCAGAAGTAACACACAGACAATGAAGAACCTCATGGTTAAAGCGTGGGACAGAGAGGCTTATCCGGAGCAAGAAGCAGGCTTGGTTCAAGTGGCGTACATCACGCAGGGAGTCTGACTTCTTGAACTACAAAAGGATTCGCAATCTCTGTAACATTAGAGTGCGTAACGACAGATTTTCCTACCAAACAAACTTGGCAGCGAGGTTACAAAGCAACCCCAAAAACCTGTACCGCTTCATGTCAAGAAGAAAGTCGACCAGTAAGGGAGTGAATCTTGTCACAGGCCATGACGGGAGTGTGCTAAGCAGTCTAGAGATTGCCGAGCTTTTGAGCTCACACTTCCAAGCCCAACTCAGCACTGACACAAGATCCACACCGACTCGCCACGACACCGACCAGGTCGCAAATAACGAATACCTCTGTCACGTCTCTATTACAGAGAAAAAGGTGTTCGAGAAGCTATCTAGGCTACGTCCGGGCAAGTCCCCTGGCTGCGATAACCTGAAACCAGTGGTTCTGAAAAACTGCGCCGAGGTGCTTACCAAACCACTTCGCAACCTCTTTGAGCACTCAATAGACTCGTGCAAACTCCCTAAAGAATGGAAGAGCGCCATCTTGTCACCCATCTTCAAGGGAGGAGACAGAAAAAGCCCTGGCAGCTACAGGCCGATTGCCCTACTCCCTATTGTGTCGAAAGTGTTGGAAAGCCTGGTAGCTGACACCATCTGGGAATTCCTCAATAGGAAAACACTGTCCACTGCTCAGCACGGCTTTCGTAGTGGTCGCTCATGTGCCACCAACTTACTAACCGCCTGGGACGACTGGACACAAAGCTGGGATAATAGAAAACCTGTACATGTTGTATTTCTCGACCTAGCCAAAGCATTTGACAGTGTCCCACCCACAGTACTGCTTCACAAGATCATGTCAGCTGGTATAAGTGGACCCCTACTCTCTTGGTTCAAGGAGTACCTGGAAGGGAGGCAGTTCTGCACTAAAGTGAACAGAATAAGGTCGGAGTGGAGACCCTCGACGTCAGGAGTATCCCAAGGAGCAATCCTAGGACCGCTTCTGTTCCTCCTGTTTGTCAACGATCTGCCAGACAAAATATCCTCACCCATCCTCCTCTTCGCTGACGACATAAAAATTTGGAGGGTGGTAAACGAAGAAGCTGATTGTGCAGCGATACAAAATGACTTGCAGCAACTCGAGCTGTGGTCACCAGAAAATGGCATGAGCTTCAAACTGGAAAAGTGCGAAGTAATGCACATCAGTAAATATTAGGCAAGTATGGTCGACTTCCAGCACATGATTGGCTATCACCATAGTATCTTCGGGGAAAGATTTAGGGCTCAACCTCTTCGACACCTTGAACATCAGCTCTAACTATAAAAACATGGAAACCAGAGAGAACGCCACTTTGCACCTCCCGCGTAGACAGCTCGGTGCGCCCACCCCGAACTCTTCCTCACAGTTTAACTCCTATATACAGCCGGGCCTTGAGGTATTCAGTCCGGTGGCTCTCCCGACACTCAGGAGAGACCCTGACCCCCTTGAAAATATAAAGAGGTACATGCTGAGCAACCGTGCTATCAGCAGAGTGTCCACGGAGAAAGATTTGGGGCTCAACTTCTCCGACACCTTGGACACCAGCTCCAACTACAAAGGTATGACAACCAGAGAGAACGCCATTCTACACTTTCTGTGTAGACAGCTTGGCGCCTTCACTCCCGAACTCTTCCTCACCATTCGCAAATCCTACGTGCGGCCGCACCTTGAGGTCCTCAATACGGTGGCTCCTCCAACACCCAAGAGAGACTCTAATCTCCTTGAAAGAATCCAAAGAACTGCAACAAAATGTGTTGTGGGGCTAAGGGGAAAGACGTATCCTGAAAGACTTAAACACCTAAACCTATTTGCCTTGGGTTATCGCGGGAAAAGGGGTGACCTCATTATGGCATACAAGATCGCCCATCGGGCAGACCATGCAAACAAATCAATTTTGCCTGCAACTCAACGATCTTCACGAGGAAACCACATTAAGATAGCACACCAGAGAGCCAACACCACACTCAGGTCCAAATTTTTCTGCCTAAAGGTATGTGCTTTATGGAATGCCTTACCACGACACATCGTTATAACTCCCTCAGTCGACTCATTCAAGAGACGATTCGACAGCCATATCACTTCTCATGGACTACCACGGACGTACTCAGGTAGTCACCAACCTCACTGACCCCCAACTCCCTCCTAACTACCACCCACTACCTCCCTCCTAATACACTCACATTACCTACTAATTCTTCTGTAGGAACCAAACCCATGCGACCATTCGCGCAACTCCCAAATACTTTTCTTTCGTTCTTATTTCTCTTTTCACCCCTTCTTTTCTCCTTCCCTTTTCTCTTCCCTATATTATTTTTCTTCTCTTTTTTATTCTCTCTTCATTCTTTTATCACTACCTTACAATTCCCTTTCAGGTACCTACACAAACAGGAGTTACGGCGGCTCCCTAAACTCCCCAGAGACCCGTAGCTCCCCAATCACTCTACGAGTTACAACCTACTAACCCACAAAACATCCACCTCACCGAAGCTAAAAACAAGAAAGCAGAGGGGATTTCTTCGTTCACTGCAGGAGTGAACCGAACAACTCAAACCAAGCCCTAAGAACTGGACGCGAGAGATCAAAAACTACCCGCTTTCTACGCTAGCACTATCGACATTGGATATTGGAAATAAGTGGCGCGTATTTTGCCATTCGGGCTGCGGAACCCTGGAGATGATTGGTGTTAGCAATATTACAAACAGGACGGATCCGAACAGTTTGAAGTCACGTGTTTTCGTCGGAAACCTAAACACAGTGCATATGTCCAAAACAGAGCTCGAGTCAATATTTTCTAAATATGGAGCTGTGGTTGGAATATCAGTGCACAAAGGTTATGCCTTCATTCAGTATGCAAGTGAAACTAATGCACGCGCTGCGGTTATCGGTGAAGATTCCAAGACATATTACAATATGGCTCTAGGTAATATGACGTCAAGGTTTCTACCATGAGTGTTTTGTCGTTTGTCATTTTTGCCCGCCTCCCCCCCCCTCCCATTTCTCCACATGTCATAGCAGCATTGGCAAATTTCTAATCTTGGTGTATGTATCTTTTCCATGCCAGATGTTACAATAGCGTCCGAGCCGAAGAACCGGAAGCGAGGGAGATCGAATGCTGCCTCATCGCTACAGTCTTGGTAACTTACATTGTCATCATAATAATTTAATCATTTCCCTTCTAGGAACCCACTGACAAGGTACAACTCGCTCCCAATATGTGGTTTCACGATTCTCCTTCAAAATCTGTGTCTAGTTTTACTGAGTTGTTTTTGTTTCTTTTAACTACTCTGAGTCTAATGTATTTTCTTTTCGTTAGTTTGGTGCAAACACCACTTGCTCCGCCATGGTGCACTGAGGTATGTATGAACGTTCGCTTGTTGGTGATAAACTACTGTTTCCAAGCTCAGATGTCAGTGTATATATATATATATATATATATATATATATATATATATATATACTATGTGCATCACGTCCGCCTTTCGATATGAATCAACTTGCCTCTAGCCAGAATTTGTCTGTGCTTTTGGACCGCAGTTCATTTACACACAAAACGATGCCTGCTTACCATAATTCGCCCCAGTTTCACTAAAAATATAAATGAGCAGCTTCCGGTCCATTTTATAAGATCTACGTTACTGCGTATACAATAAATTAGTACAACCACTAATTGACCAGATAATTTGAAAAGTACAGATTAGATTTCTTGAACATGAGAAATGTGTTAGGTAGACAAGGAACCTTTCCGTTTGAATGCAACATTTAAGTACAAAAACGTCGACACTTGTTAGTTATGACGCGAAGGGAACTAACTTTTCTCTGGAGTGTCATTCAACTAGTTGAAGGGTTTTCAATACATTTGCTTGTTTAAGTTGCTGTAAGCCATCTCACTTCTGAACTATAACCCGTCTCTCAAATCATTTTACTCAAACTCCTAGAAAAATCCCTCGGTTCAAGTTGTACATTTACCTGCGGATGGGTTAACATCCAAATGAATGATTCCTTGTGTTCAGTATATTTCAAGGGAAATAATGGCTTGTACACTGACCATTCCTCAATATTCACACTTGTTCCAAGTTGGAAAATTTTTTTAGTGACTGGCTGACGTATAGTTGAACTTCGGTCTGGCGTGATTTATAAAGCCACTGTAGAATCTCAAGACATTTTCAGCACCCATATTTGGTTGGTTTACGGTCGTTCACGATCATGCCTCCCTTTTGTCAAAAATTCCATGTATGTAAATCACAACTACTTCACTCAACGGTCCCATACCATAATTCGTTTTCCATAGTGAAATGTCCGACCAAAGCTGAAAACAACTAAGTAGGTGTTTTTGTTTTCACCAGCTGTTGTTGTAGGTTAAAATTGTTTAAGATTTAGTGATGAGCACAAGAATGGCTTCACTAGACATTGAAACACTGTTTACCTTGTCTCTATAGGCAGTTGAGTCAGCAAGCTGACAAGAACTTGTTCAGAGTAAGTGACGCATTCACATTCTTACCGAAGTTTTATCAGTTGAAGTTCCTCTGGGATCAGTTTCTTGAGCGTACTAGTACAGTGGATTAGTGGCCGTCACCGTTTTAAGCATATCTGAATTATTTTTTGGTTTGCAGACAGACGTGGACTATGAAAATCAGTAATGCTGTACTCTTCAATGCATATATAGAAAATGACGGTTGGAAGTGAATTACAGACCAGTTTCAAACCTTTCCCATACAGAAAAATCATGAATTAACGGACATTACACTTAAGCCACTGAGATTTCTTGCCTTACTATAAATAAAATGTCCTCGTCATGCATTTCTCACTCTTGACTTCCACTTAGGGGAAGGGGGGCGTTCTTAGGTACGACAAGTAAGAAGATCAGGCAGGGGAACGCACTACTGAATGACTCCTTAACTTTATGAGCACCTGGACCAGGTCATGGTTATCGAGTATATCAGTCGATGTGACTTAGAACCATATTCAGAAACTTAACTGGACGTAGTGATTCTTCATCACTAATTGTTTTGCTATGGTAGTACTCATCTAGTTTACTAATCTTTTCTGTTTTTCTTGTATTGTTTAAAAGTTAAATCCTCAAGCAATGCTTTGTTCTACTAGACTGTTGAAAATAAACGTAAAACTTACCTAGTCTACTTTTAGATTCGATGTAAATTTGCTTCATGGGTTTAGTTGACTAGTACATTGAGGTCAAAAGTATTTTATTTTCTTAAAACACTACTATTCCCGGTCTGCCTAATCCGTGGTATTATTTTCCGGTAAGTTTTCGATATATACTTTTTTAGTGAGAGTTCACCATTAAATGATGAGTTTCTATCCTGATTTCATTTTAGTACGAACCTTTCAGAGCTCGCTTTACAAGCCCAGGCTCTTAGCAGTATTGCTGGGAGTTCTGTACTGTCATTGCAGCAGTTCGGTCTGGAAGGGATTATGGGCCAGCCTAATCTCGTTAACTTTGCTGCAGCAGCAAATTCTGTTTTTCACACCCCATCACTTTCTGGTCTAAGTGTTTCTACACCTCAAGCAGCTATTACAGTCGGCAATCCACGTAATAAGTTTACAAAACTATCCAATATCACAACAACGTCTTCAGCAACCCCCAATTCCCTCGCCGCCAAGCGTACTCGTTTGGATGGAGTGTTAGGCGGTATTACTGGTAATATTTCCAACTCAAATTCTTCGCTACCTGCTGGAGCTAGAGGACAAAATTTAGTCTCACTCGTCTCTGCAACAGATAGTCTGGCACCACCGGCAAGTCGGCGCCAAGTGACAAACTCGGGCCCTGTTCGTTCTGTATCTGATCAGGTAAATAATACTGCAGTTCGTAATCGCATCCTTACATCTGTGGCTTCTCATCCCAAAAACATAACCAGTACAAATCAAAACTTACAAACAATTGATAAAAAAAACTCCACTGTTCGCCAGAATCGCTCACAGAATTCAAGTGATTCCTCTGAATCCGACCGTCATCCTTTTATTCAGCAACCAAACCCCACGGGCCTGTCAACAAAAGGTTGCAGTCCTCAGTCAGGTAAACACAACCTTTATAATCTGCTTGTTATCTATTGCATGCGTAACTTTAGCTATTATGGGCTAAAAGAGTATTAGGCCAACAGATAGATAATATACTCATATGAGGAGAAACATGATAAAAGTTAAGGACAATCCAATCTAATGCAGAACATATATAGAAGTTGAATATATTCATCAGATAGTGTATATATTTAAAACTTCTTACACTCAAAGAAAGTACTATCTTGGTCAACTAAAGACAGGCAAACCGATGCTCTGAAAGTGTGTGCCTCACTGCGGTAATCCAAAAGGGCAGAATAAATTATTTTCATTGCCATCCAGATATGCATTTTCGTCCAGATCAACTCTACTAACTAGCTCATCACGAACCATCTTTAAATAAGGTTTGTTCAACAATCACGACTTCAAAACTTAGATGAGATGCTATGTCTGTTGATTATTCTACATGCGTTCTCATTTGGACTATTCTGATCCTTTTAATTTCTCTAAGTATTGGCGTTAAACTCCTGAGTTCAGCATTTCTTAGGTCTTATTTTTTAAGGTATGATAGGGAGTATTATTTCCTGATTCAGGCTGAAGACTGCTGTGTTCCATTTCAGCGATAACTAAAGATTAGTTTGTCTCTGCGTATTTTACTAGGTGTTCAGTTACGTTCAGAAGACATTCTTATATGTGGACGTTGTCGCCGTTTGTTTGAACAAGTTGACGAACTTATTTCACATAAAATGGCAGGCTGCAGCTTGGATAAGGATACTGAGAGTAGTTGTCGCTGTCGGGCTGGTAGGTGTTATATCTTTATTTTATATTTGGGCTGCGTACAAGACACTTTTGTTAAGTGCTGGTGGTTATGGTCATCTAGATATTTCATACTTTAATTAACTGCTAGTATTCGATCCAACGTTTTAGATTATTAACTGTTCGCTTTTCCATCCTGACATCATATCAAAACAAAATTTAATGTGGTCATACTGACTGCTAGAGCCAAAAATAGCTAAGTAACGGGGCTTTCTAGAATAACCTTGGTTAATACTTTTCATCTGTATGCAGGAATGAATATGCATGACAGCTATGATGAGTTACTTACCATTGTGTATTTGTCTATTATAGTTCTCGATTAATCGAAGCCACGTGAAGCTCTAGTTTGTGTTTCGTCTCTGCTTAAGCGTGCAATAGGTAACCCTTAGTTTACTAGTTTAAATCCACAACTCGAGTTTCATCTCAGACCCAAATATGATTTTTACCAGTATAAAATGCTGCATTGAAAAAGCAGGTGAGACAGGGGAAAAATTTCCTATCTGTTTCTCTTCTCGTCCTTTTTTTCGTAATTCAGTGTGTAATGACCAGCTGTTGATACGTTTTCGTCTAGCCTGTAGGTAGGTAGGCAGGTAGATACGTTGTTACAGGGGGCGCGTAGAGCAGTATGAGTTTAGTGGTGACCACGAGAATCTGGAAGGGAAAAGAGGAAGAGAAAAAGGTGAGCCGACGACTCAGCAAGTACAAGTGTCAGGAATGGGTTCACACTGACAGTCATGCATAGTACTTAATCCTCAATGCAAATAAAATCTGTTAATGATATCTGAAAACGTATTCCTGTTTATTTCTTCCGATGCAACAACAAAGCACGTGATGTGGGGTCATTTAAAGCAGTAACCGCATTTCATGCCTTTTAGAATCTGGTCACTGCAAGAAACTAGTCATCCTAACTTTAGTTACTGTTCAGTAACTGACTAAACAAGAGGAAAAAGAGACAGTCAACTCGCGTTGCTAAATATCTTCGTTACTAGATCATTGGATAGGGGCTTACAGACCTAGATTTACAGAAAGACAAATCAACTCGACAGCAGCACATAAAGAGCATGCCGAATAAACAAATATAATATGGCATTAACTGCTACCGCAGTGCTCAATTTTTACTCATATCAATTAGAAGACTTCAGATCATTCGAGATAGACATGCCCCATAAACCGACAAAGTCGGTTCAGAATATACTGCACAAACTTAAAGACCCAGTATCCAAAGAATGAAAATCAAATGTGATTTACGAGGTCAAATTTGGTCACCATTACGTTGAAAATTCCAGCTACCCCATAACGCAAGGTGTCTCAAACCATCATACGGCAGTCAGGCACCACAGTGTAAAATCTTTAATTTCACAACATTTCAACAACTGAGAAGATACTATAATTTTGGGTCATGCAAACTCCAGATTGGCAAGAGAATTTCAAGAAGCATGACACAAACAAAATGACAACAAAAATATGTATAGACTTGGACTTCATCTGTGAACCAGTAAAAAAAGAGGATTCTCGAAGAACTTTATTAGAGTGGGTTTCGACTAGAACCATAATTAAAAAAAGCAAGGAAAATACTACTTGGTCTGACGAATAACCGTGTATGATAATCTTTGTTTTCTATTCACCACCAACAAATCAAATCAAACTTAAGGAAATCGTCCAGCACATCTCAATCAATCAACAAGATTCAACATGTCAAGGTCGAACAACGTATTTGGAAATATATCTCACAACATTCCCCAAAGACAAATAGTCTGTATCAGCCAACTCAATACAACCATACTGACTGAGTAATATCAACCAGTAATAAGGCCAGATCTACTTATGTCAGTAGGATTTTGAATTATAAATTTATATGAGGAATTTAATAACATTGCATTGAAGAAAACTACTGAGCTCTATTATCAACAACCTTTGCTCAAAGCACACTTCCATCCAATCACCGATTTCTTATGCCAATATTTTGAAAACACATTTTGTCCCTTGTCTCATTTCCCCTAAATTGCAAATATCCGATAATCCTACAGTAATTGTGTGTGATTTATCAAAATTTCTCCGCTCTCCAGTTTTTTTTACTGACTATGCAGTTTTGTAATCACTAAACGTGTCGAAATCGCACAATCACGTTTACATTCCGAGGATTTAATTCATGTCATTTGTTATAGTCGAAAAACAATTAGTTCCTTGGATTAATTTGCATGATTTAATGAGAGGATGAAGTTTATCTGAAAAAGTGATGTATCTACGCAATAAATTTCGAAGTCTCATGACACTTACTTATCAAAGCAGTTTTTGCGAAAACTAAAAATGGAATGAAGTCAAAAAAGTTTATTTAGGGAACCGAAGATCTCTCAATGTGAGATGATAAAGGACGGATAACGTCTCTTCATATTACCCTCAGTATAAAACCGAGGACTACAAAGTTGAGTCTAGGATTTGAATAGTTCTTATAGCTAAGACCAGCGAACTTGAGCATACATCCCCAACAGCTCCTAGATAGTTGTTTAGTGGCTTTTTCTAAGGTCAATCTTATGACCAGTTTCTATAAGATGTTTGCCTGTATATGATCATGTCTGTCTACCACCCTTTACTTATCAGGATACTCAGTTTCAAATATCAAGGAATGTTATGCCACCCTGGATTGTACAACTCGATTAATTTTCCCAGTGTATGTTTCTACACCACCACACATCACATTTTCCGAATAAAACTATTTTGCCATCAAAGACGAATGTTCACTATATCATTAAGGCTAATCAGCTGTACATGTTCCACCTACCTCGACGTGCGATGCTATGGGAGGTTGGATTAGGTTGGGAGAGGGTTCAGAGTAACCAAATCAAGACTTGGCACCAGTCGATGAAGTCTCTTACTGTTGGTCTGAGTCAAATGGGGCGATTAGACTGCCTGTTTGGGGCCCCCAAGCCGAAAGGAATCAGTAGCTGACGACTCTTGGTGACATGGCTGAAAACTGGTTACACTGTCGCCTAGAGCTTGAATATTCGCACTAACCGTTATCTTTCTCACACAACTTTCTCTACTTTGACCACTTTTCCTATTAACCTGTTTTTTTTTTGTGTACCACTGTGGCAACCAAGTGTGGCAACTTGAGCTGATGCACTTGTGTACGGGGTTCTACGTTGATTTTGTCAGTCAGGCATATGTCCCTTTCCTGAAATATGGTAATGGTTAACGATTTGTGTTACTGACTTTTGTAATCTACTAGTCGTATCTTTAGCTCCCTTCAGAAAGGATGTTTTCACTCCCAGCTGATATTTTTACAGGGTTCTTAACTTTATTTTTCACGGTCAATCAGTTTCCTATATATGCAAAATCGAAAAGATATGTGACCAACCTGGAAACGGTCAATCATCAGCAATGGTCAGTTGGTATTTATTTGATTAATCTGTAACTACTTCGATTATTACTGGTAAATCCATAGTAGAATGGTCTACTAACTAAAGAGGCGTAAGAAATAACCAGCCAAGAGCTAACTGCCTTTTGGTAAATCAAACATTTCTCGACTATCTAATCCAGAAATCTGTGTACCCTGGGTTGGTTTATATCCGTTTGATCTAGCTTTGTATTTGCCGTCTTAATTCAATTCGACAACCATTTCAGTCGATCTTCTGGGACCAATTATCATGGGTTATTCCGCTTGAAATTATTTTTGTTATTGTGGTTAGACGTTAAGAGTCAGTTGCCAAGACGCCATAAACCTAGTTTCCTCGCTTCGTAACTCTTATTAACTAGGTGTTTCTGTCTTGAGTAGATTCATGTTTTCTCAGAAATTCGAACTTGGAGGAAATGTAACCAGGTTCATATTTCACCATTGTAGATTGACAGAAATACCCCAACCAAATAGTGCTAAAAACCGATTTGGAATAATTGTCATTAATTTTTTTGATATGTATACAATATTTAGGTAAAATTATGCACGATTTTAGTAATAGAAACCATTTGAGTATGTTTTTCCGTGCATTTTGTAGCTGGCGAACCAGAAAGTCTGGAATGTGCATATTGTGGTGCAAACTTTTCCACTGCTTGGGGACTAATGCATCATTGCCATAGTGATCATTTCCTAACTATATATGCGCTTCCATCTCCTCCTTCATCGCCTTCTGCATCATCCAACTCTATTTCTTCGGTATGCTCCACAATGTCTCGCCGATTTGGTGATAATGAGAGTGAAAAGTTATCTGAAAAGTCTGTGAGATCCAATGCCCAGTCAGATAAATCAGATGACACAGGTAAACATTCCTCATCACTTGGAAAGCAAAACGTAAAGCGTGAACAATCTTTATCTGATAATCATCATCCCTCAAATTCGCTCAAAGTTGAAGAAACAAATGAAGGTAGTGACTGGGATGCTGAGGATGAAGATGACAACCACCAACATAGTGGTGGTGAAACTCCAACTCTAGAATCAGTCCATAACGAACAGTGTAGTTCGCCCAGTATGTCAAGAGATCATTCACATGATCAATCGGGCGCACAGTCTACAACTGGCGCTTCAGATTCGGAAGGGTCTAATGAAGTTTGCAACAAGCGGGTGCTTAGGTCGCCATCTCCCCCTTGTCACCGCAGAAGTCGAGGTGCTGAATATGGTTGCCATGAAACTGTAGAAGATGATGATTATCCAGACGACGATTCAGAGTCTGGCAATGCAGTTGAATAATTTATGAGGTATGTAATGCTTTGTTCTTATCAAGTGGTTGTTTCACTGTTGATATTCTCTAACCCATCGAATACAGCTTTAATGCCGTAAGGATGGATTAGGCAAACCAAAATGATTAGTGACAGTTTCTCGCCTACTTGTTAGCTCGTACTCCAGGTTTGTTCTTGTGTTAAACTTCACATATCTCCGTATGCATTTGTTTAAGATCACCAAACCTTCACGGCATTTCAGAAGCATGAATGCGGAAATGAAGATCGGTGAAAATGCTCAAACCTTCGAAGACGTCAAACAGCGAATACATCTACACTATTGTGACCAATTTTCAGAAATACCGCCAGAGATCTGCAACTATTGATTCCTGTTACATTGAGGACCCCAGCCAGGGTAGTCTACCCCTTCCTACACAGCTCAAACCAAATGCCCAAAACTTCTTGGACTGTTGCCACATCTTGGTCTGAAAATCGGTGTCAATGGAGCAGATGTATTCACTCTTTTACATCTAAATCTTCGACATATTCACTAACCTTGATTTTCAAAGTCTTTCTCTTTCTATACACTCTTGTCGAATTTGATATCTCTCCTTTTCTATCCACTTGGCAACTTAAACCGATGCGCTTTGTGAGGTTTTGTGTTAATTTTACCTGTCTGTCTTGGTCTGATCACCCTAAGCCTGATTCTGACCCAATTCTACTTCAATTAATATTGCACGTCTTGCTTAGTAAGTAGTCGCTCGGCATGCGCAATACATGCCCATGCCACCGTAGTTGATGAAGGTTCACAATATCATCATCAACATAGGACTAGGCATTACTGCGTAACGGTCCGAGTTGCCATGGCTCATATCAGTACATCAAGTAAAAAGGCAGTGAAGTGGGAGATGGAGAAAATAAAACTCAGTCAAAAGAAATATAAAGTACGAAAAGAGAGAAAGGGAGAATAAGAAAATGGTGAGATTCGGTATGGCGTCATTAAGATGAAGATGATGTGTGTATACATCTGCACCACTGACATCGGTTCTGAGCCATGTGATCACCAACAGTCAGTCTCCAAGCACTGGTTCCTCTTGTCCCGCGGACCCCAACCACCTAATCTGCATCCCTTTGCATGGCTCAAACCAACACTCAAACACTTTATACGTTGATGCCATGTTTTAGTCTGGCCACCTCGGGCCTTTTTCCAGCCTGAACCTACTTCACCCAACATTGTGTGACGAGACAATCGGCAACTAGGCATACGTAACACGTGTCCCAACCACCTTAGTCAATGAAGGTAGGTTCACAACCGTGTCAACAGATTTACCTCTACTCTCTAAAACCCTACACCTGACATCTGCGCTACTCACTACTCACATGATGACACCACGAAATACGGCCCATACTACGAAGGCAACAATGGTCAAACACCTGAAGCCTTCTCTTGTCTTCCACCTTGAATGACCATGTTTCACTGCTTTACAGTGGAACAGAGTGGACTGCTGTGCAGTACACGCGACTCTCAATCGACAATGAGATATCACGGCGGCGCCATAGGTGGCGTAAGTTGGCAGAAGCCAACCGATACTTTTGTATTTGTGCATAAATTTCGTCGGCCACTGAGCCATCACACCAGGGCTGATTCTACTTCCCAGGTAAGTGAAGTGGTCGGCACGCTCACTCTGTATTTTTAGCTGAGGCACCATTGAAGACCAATCCTGGTATAACAATTCGCATTTGTGTGGTGAGAAACGCATCCCAAACATTTTTAAATTGTCACTCAAAGTGTTCAGAAGGCTCTGCATCGTGTCAGCGTCTTTACCTAGCAGGACTATGTCATCTGGGTATTCTAGGTCTAACGAGAATTTTCCTGTGATTAGGTCAACCTCTGTATAGTCAGGTGACCAGAGGGTGATCTCCATAAGAATATTTATGATAAAAATGGGGAGAGTAGACATCCTTGACGGACACCACTCGACGTATACAGCTCACCTGACATCTCACTATAGGCTCTGACACGCCCACAGGTGTTCAAGTGGAGAGCCTTCAATAAGGTAATGTACTTACTCTGCACGCCTTTCGGTGAGTGACATTGCCATAAGACTTCTCGATCAATGGAGTTGAACGTCTCCTTAAGGTCGAGAAATACAGCTATTGTCGGGCGTCTGTAAGCGTGTCTATGTTCCAGGACCTGGCGCAGTGTCAATATTTGGTCGATACACCCGCTGCCGGGTCTAAATCCTGCCTGGTTTTCTTGGGCTTGCTGTTCCCGAGCTCCACTCAGGCGTCGAAGAATTATAGAACCTAGGATCTTGGACACTATGTTCGTCAGGCTGATTCCTCTGTGATTATCACAAGAGGACTTCTCGCCTTTCTTGAAGGCTGGAATAATCAGTGATTTAGACCAGTCAGAGAGGATTGTATTTGATTCCCATGTACCGGTTAACACTTCCTTTAACCTGACTAAGAGCACCTTACTACCATCCTTGTATACCTCAGGAGGTTAGTCCGTCTGGTCCTGCTCCCCTTGCTCTTTTCAGGTTACCTACCACTTTCTCGACTTCTGTTAGTGTTGGGGGGCCTATCTCACTGTTCTATTCAGGGTTCAACTGGATAGCAGGCAACGTAGTGGTGGCTGGAGACCAGTTGAACTTTTCCTCAAAGTGTTCTGCCCTTCCTTCCAGTCGTCTCCTCTGCGACTGAATCGCAGATCCGTCCTTCTCCGCTATGGTCTCACTAACCGTTGTTGATCTTTTCCCCCCAGTCTCCTCAATAAGTTTAAATGATTGTCTACTGTTACCATTCGCCGCTGCCTTATCCATCTCTTTAGCTTTCATTGCCCACCACTATTCGGCGTCGTTGCGTAGACTTCTTCTCCATCTACTTCTAAGTTGTGCTCGCTCTTCATTGTATTCTAAGCCTGCATGGATGTGTTCACGTGCATTCATTAGTTCGGAAGAAGCTGCTGATATCCACTGTCTCTTTTTTGCCACTCTTTCGGAGTCGACTATGGTCTTCAGCGCTGCTTTTACGGCAGACTGGAGATGGCACCAAGCTTCTTCTGGATGAGTGATAGTGTTCTGTTCCGATAACTGCCTAGCCAATTTCTCACCTAAAGCCTTAGTGCTCTCATTGTCCAGCTGCATTCCTTATGGTCTAGTTGCGAAAGTTTTTCGACATCCATTGAGACGCAGGCATATACGTGCTCGGACCAACGCGTGATCTCTATCCAAACACATACTCTAGAAGAAGTGGCAGTCTTCCACCGATCCCCTCCAGCGATAACTGATAGCAATGTGGTCTGTCTTTCCATCGCTAAATTGAGCTCGGTGGACACCACGTCAGACAGTGTCTTTCATTGTGTCTGAAATCTGTGCTAACTAAAAATAAGCGGTTATCTGAACACAGTTGTAGTAGGCAATCACCGTTGTCTATTCGTTCAGCGGGATTCCGAAAGTGCCACCTAAGTGCCTTTCTGCCTCACTCAGTCTACCCACCTGTGCGTTGAAATCACCTGCAGCAACCACCACATCTGAGCGTTTGGCTTTCGAAAGTAGGCTAGACAGTTTCCGGTAGTACTAGTCCTTCACTGCATCCGAACTGCAGTCAGTGGGTGCACAAGAAGAGATTATAAGGAGACAGCAGCAAGTTTCATTATTCTTTTTAGTTCTAACAGCCGGACAGCTCAGAGGCGACTATCAACTGGGATCCAGTCTAGTAGTGAGCTGCCTGCCCTAGTACTTAATGCTATGCCTACACCTGCAAGACTGCGAGAGCTAGCCATCGAATCTCCAGAAACTCGAAGGGTGAATTTCGCGGATTCATCAGATTGGTCGGGAGAGGTTAGGTGAATAACTGTCCAACACCCTTCCCTTAATCTCATCACTCTTCACATGATGATTTCCCCATATGTAAGCAATGCTACAAAGACACCTGCGATTAAAAACCTGTAATATTTCCATATTTTCCACCTTTAATGGCCATATCTCGCAGTCTGATCGTGTGACAGCAGACTGCAGCGCAGTATGCTCGTCTTCTAATGGATAGTCCTATATTTCACTAATTGGCATCAAAAATAACGCAAGTTGACAAATGCCAAATGGATCTTTTGTAACCGAGCTTAAACCTCTATAGTAACCGACCAGTTTGAGTTTATGCCACTTCCGAAGCTAGTGTGAAATGGTCAACGCACTCAACTGTTTCACAACCCATCCTTAAACTCGGAGTAGCTGCAGACGTATCCTCAGTTGACGAGTACAAAACGTATAAAAAGTATACTCAAGTTTCTGGTTAAGACGTTCGGAAGACCCTGCATTATTTCATCATCCTCGTCTAATAAGAAAGTGTTGTCTGCGTACTCCAAACCAACCAGACACCTTCTAGTTCGTAGGTCAATATTGTCTTCAGGTCAACCGCTGGTATGCCTGTGTTCCGAAGCCTGTCGCCCGGTTAATAGCTGGTACCTTGACGTGGCGATCGGGTTTGTATATCACAATAACCCAACGAGCTTTACTGGTTAGAACACTTGTTCCCTCGAGATCCTACCGTGCCTAAAGGTCTGTTGGATAGTGGGAAAACGAAAAGCAGTTTCCGGTGTCAGATAAATTGCTACACTATGATGGGGGTCCAACAGCGAAGTCACGCTGCTGCCTGCCTGGAGTGTAACAGAAGTAAGGTGTTTTCCTTGAGTTACCAGCAATCCCACTCTGACACTGGCTTCCCGTGGGAAGGGGAGTTTACATAACGTTGGTCCTCAAACTAACACACACCCCTACCTCGTGGTTTTCCGGTGCTGGTGGTATGGGTTTTCTATCCGGCGTTAGAACAAACAAACCACATACCAACAATCTTCATAGGGCTGTATGTGACAGGCCTCAAGCAGATTTTCCATGGCCTCCGGTTACACGAATCTTTTTCTCTTTCAGGTACCCTAAGAAGAAATAATCTTCCGTGGTGTGGACGGCTGGGAAGTGTCAACTATCCGAACACTTCCAGTAGTAGTCAAGACCCAATCAAGCATGAACTGTCCTCAATTCTATCTTCTCCCTTCCCTTTACTTCCTAATACCATTACTAGCCCTCTTATAACCTTTCACTCTGCAACCATTACCAACGATCTGAGCCATCGAAACCTCGTTTCCAGTCTTGAAACCCTGCTACCAATTACATGTTGAGGCTTTTAATGTTCTAACTCTATGCCAACTCAGCAAGTAGACATCGCTCGCTAGAACTCTTTAATCTCGAACCATGGATGTATACCGTGTTTCTGAGACACGTGTACAGGACTCAAGTGTAGTTATTAAATTAGCACCACCTGGCAATTGCGGTGAATCTTCAAATTTCACCATACCAGTATCTAGAGATTCAGTGGCTAGTTCTCGTGGACTATTCTGTAGGCATGCCATTTAGTTGTAGAGCAGATAGCACACTCTTCAACTGGATTCCAGTCAACAAACGCCTGTGTGCTGTTCGACTGAATGGATCTGTAAGAATTAGGAATGATAATGAAACTAACCTATGCTTATTCGTAATCTCTCCGCCTGCACACCCACTGACTACAGCTCGGATGACACAAAGGGTAAATTCTATCAGAAGCTGTCAATTTCACTACAGGAAGCAAAACATTCATATATATTCATAATGGCTAGCCACTTTAACGCCCAAGTAGGAAAGGTATCTACGGAATCCCACGCCAACCAACCAACAACGGTGATCATCTGTTGCAATTTCGCCTTAGTAATCACTTGTTTCTGGTCAGCACTAACTCCAAGCATAAGGAGAGACACTGTCTTACTTGGCGTCCGCCGATATCAAACCAACGATGGATACAGATATATCATATTGCTATAAGCCACCGATGGAGGGTTGCCCCTCTATCTGGAGTGCCTGTTTCGACTCCAATCACATGTAATTACGGGCACATGTATGTTTGCGCCATACTGGCTCCAGAAAACAGACAACAACAGGACAGATAGACAAAAATATTATCAACATAAGACCTGGTATTATTGCGTAGTGGCCTAAGTTACCACACCTCAAATCAGGACATGAAGTGAAATCATGACACACTGTCAGTGCTATGAATGTAACGATGGTCGGAAACCTGCGGATTCATCATGTCCTCTACCTTCAATGAATATACTTCACGGCCGTGAAGCAGGAGAGCGAGACTGCAGTGCAGCAGTTTACCCTTTTTGGGCAATCGGACAGCACGATGGTACCACAAATGGAATAAGTTGGCAAAATCCTATTGAATTTTATTTATCCGTGCAAAGTTTTCGTCGGTCACTGACTCACCAGAACTGATCGGACTTCACAAGCAAGTGAAGTGTTCAACGCACCCAACCACCTCCACTTCTTTCATGCAGCGAATTCTTAATTTTATCAATAACCGTTCAAAATAAAGTGATTATTATTATTGAGACACCAGCGGAAACCAGTATCTTGGAGCAACGATTTGCGTTTGAGTGGTGAGTATTGCATCCTAAACATTCTTAAATTGCAACTGAAGGTGTCTTGAGGACTATGCATCTTGTCAATATCTTCACCTAATAGGACCATGTCGCCGAGCTGTGGCTCTGATTTAGGGCTCGAGCCCCACCCCACTTATCGAGCTGTGGATACCGTGGTATTATCACTAGCTCTAACACAATACTTGTGGCTTATTGCCTGCTGCACAGGTATGTGCACAAGGTGGCTGGGTGCGTTTCCACCATATCGCTTGCTAAGGACTCTACAGTGACAATAGGGGAGACCTCCGTAAGTACGCCTATGATGAAACCAAGTAAAAATGGAGAAAGTGGATACCCTTATCGGGCACCACTCGACATATACAAACTCATCTGATGACTCAACATACGCAACACCATGCTAACGGGTTTTCGATTATAGAACCTCTGATAGAGTGATTTAATTACTTAGCACCCAATTCAGGGAAGGATATTGCAATAAGGCTTCTGGATCGACGGAGTCAAATACCGCCTTCAAGTCGGGAAATACGGCTGATGTCACGTGCTGGCAAGTGTGTGTGTGTGTGTTTAAGGTCCTAGAGGAGGATAGATATCTGGTCAATACACCCACGAGTAGGGTTGAAACCTGCCTGGTTTTCTAAGATTTGCTCCTCTTGGGCTTTACTTGGGCGTCTAATGACTATGGGACCTAAAATCTTAACACTAAGCTCGTCAGGCTGATTCCCCTGTGATTATCACAGGTGGATTTCTCTGCTTTCTTGGAGACTTGGAAAATCAGTGATGGAGAACAGTCAGAGGAGATCATATTTGTTTCCCATGCGCTAGCTAACACTTTAGTTCATCTAACTAATAAGCCTTGATCACCGTCATTACACACCTATGGTACTAGTCTATCAGACCATGTTACTTTTTTTGTTTCAGGTTACTTACAACCTTCTCAACTTCGGCAACAGTTTGAGGCTGTATTTCAATATTCTATTCACGGCCCCAGCGGATAGTAGGCAACGGAAGACCAGCAGTTAAATTAGTTGTTGAAGTGTTTCGTCCATCGTTTCAATCGTCCCCCCTGATAGTGAATCGCAGACTCATCCTTCTCCACCATAGTCTCACTAACCACTGACATTTTTGAAGCAGTTTCCTTAGTCGGTATGAATAACTGTCTACCACTGCCTATCACCACTGCTCACTGTCATTGTATGGACTTCTCATCAGTATACATTTCAGTTGCTTCCCCTCCTCATTTTGGTCGGAGCCTGTAGCAGTGCGTTCGCGTGCATTCATTAGTTCAGAAAAGCTGCTGAGATTCATTGGTCCTTTCTAACATCTCTTGGAGAGTTGGTTACGGCTTATAATGCTGTTTCTACAGCAGACGTGAGATGGCGTCAGGTATTTTCTGGATGAGTGACGTCCTGTTTCGATAACTATCTGTTCAAGTCTTGGTTGAAATTTATCTTAGTGTTTCTATTGTTGAGTTAGTCTTGGAATGGTGGTGTTGCTGTGGTTGTTCTACGTTCATTTAGGTGCAGACAAGCACGCTGGAACTAGCGCATGATTGCTGTTCCTTCATGTGCTCCAGAAGGAGCGGCAACCTTCTACCAACCCTCTTGGTGATAACTGATAGCAATGTCGTCTATCTGTGCCCACTAATGAGGTCGGTGGACGGACAATGTTTCCCTTTACGTCCGAATTTCGTGCTAACCAGAAAAAGATGGTTTTCTGAGCACAGTTGTAGCACGTGGTCACCGCTATACGTTCACTCAGCTAAGATTCCGAAGGCGTCACCTAAGCCCCTGTCTGAATGAACCTACTCACCTGTGTGCTGAAATCACTTACAACAAAGGTTGAATGTTCGGCTTTCAGTAGGAGGCTGAACACTTTTTGAGTGGAGCTCATCCTTCACTTCTTTCAAACTTCAGTCATTGGGCGCGGAGGCAGAGATTACAAAGAGACAATGACACGTTTCACTATTTTTAATCTTCACTGCGCCATTCAGTCAAAGAGCCCATAGGTGACTGTCAACAGGGATGCAGTGAAGTAGAACACTTTCCGCTATTAGGCTCAATCCTTTACCTTCGCTCCTTTCCTGTACACTGCTATGTTCAGTGAAGTAGACCAGTCTGATTCCCGTGAAATAATTAATATCTTCATTATTCTACTCAGTAGTTTTTACCTCTAACCTTAAAAGCTTCAGATCACAAACCGTCAGGTCCTGCTGCTTTGCATCGTTTCAGGTTCAATACAGGCTTCTCAACTTCAAGGAGAGTTAGAAGATCGACACCTACGTCCCATTCAGATTTGGGCTGGATGCTGGACAAATGAGGCGATGCTGTGGGTCCGTTGAACGTTCCGCCTACCGTCCTAGCCACTTATCCTAGGAGGTTATCAGCGTCCCATTCTTTCCGATCATAGTTTCACTTGTTGGTATCTTTGATATGCCTAAGTAGTTGCCGGGTATTACCTAATGCTGATACCTTCACCATCTCTCGTTTTTGCTACGCTTGTGATAATCGCAGACTGTTTAGATTGCTTTCGCTCTTCTTTGTGGTCAGAACCGACTGAAATCAGTCTTCTCGCATCAATCAATTCGAACGACGTTATGGAAATCGAATAAGGTTTGCTAACCTTACCGTTGTTTCTGCAGCAGACTTAATATGATGCCAGGTCTCCTCAAGATGAGCATCTCTGTCACATACGGGTAAATGTCTATCTTCTCCCCAATTTCGGAATATAAGTTCTCATCTAATCAGGCATGCACAGGCTTAACTGCCAACTATTTTCTACGACCAGTATGGCGCAAACATACATGTGCCCGTAATTACATGTGATTGGAGTCGAAACAGGCACTCCAGATAGAGGGGCAACCCTCCATCGGTGGCTTATAGCAATATGATATATCTGTATCCATCGTTGGTTTGATATCGGCGGACGCCAAGTAAGACAGTGTCTCTCCTTATGCTTGGAGTTAGTGCTGACCAGAAACAAGTGATTACTAAGGCGAAATTGCAACAGATGATCACCGTTGTTGGTTGGTTGGCGTGGGATTCCGTAGATACCTTTCCTACTTGGGCGTTAAAGTGGCTAGCCATTATGAATATATATGAATGTTTTGCTTCCTGTAGTGAAATTGACAGCTTCTGATAGAATTTACCCTTTGTGTCATCCGAGCTGTAGTCAGTGGGTGTGCAGGCGGAGAGATTACGAATAAGCATAGGTTAGTTTCATTATCATTCCTAATTCTTACAGATCCATTCAGTCGAACAGCACACAGGCGTTTGTTGACTGGAATCCAGTTGAGGAGTGTGTTATCTGATTTGCCGAGACGGAGCGTACGAACACCATTTCACCTACCAAGGTTTGGGCATTCAGGTTGTATCGTTGTTCCTCATACAAAAAATGTGACTCATTGCCTACCCGATGAATGTACGAAGATTTTTTTAGTTTATTCCGATATTTTGCTGCCGCTTTCATTTGATTTCGTTGAGGATAAAGCTGCTCTGATTTAGCACCAATTAATTTGTTCAGTCATAAAATGGATACAAAGTGAAATATTAGTTCCGAGGACACTCCTTCTCTCTATCTCTAGCTATTGCATACAGAAAGTAAATGGAGGACTAAACTAGCGTCAAACCCATGGGTAAAAGTTATCTAATTGAGTGGTTGATGTGCTTGTTACAACTGTCCGACAATGGTTTTCGCTATTCCAAATCTATGAACTATAGGATTTTGTACATGACTTACAATGATGTTATTTTATTCAGTTGATAGTTTTTGATGTTAGCTGATTTCAGTGTAGCTGTCTTTGGAAAATGGCATCACTGGAAGGACTACTATGAATTAAGGGCTTTAGGTAACTATTTCGTCCCAGTTTTAGAGTCAGTAGTGCTCACACAACCTTTTGATGGTTAAGTCTCACAGCAGTTACAGTTGGTTAATAGATTATGCTAAGTGACCTAATTATTTGTTTCCTCTTACGGTAACCCTTGATTTAAGACATCTATTGTATGAAGAGATATTCTAGCCAAACGGTAGTATGTACTTCTCGCATGAAAATAAGAATGTGTCTAACTTAATTTTGTAAACAACATAATGAAATTCTAAAACTTTAAAGGTAAAAGATATTGTTTACTGTTTTAAAAACCTGGTAAAATAGAATGATGCACTTAACATGTTCATTCATTAAGCAATGAGCCACATATATAACATAATATGATTGCTTAAACTTCAATGTTTGAAGCAGGGTTCACAAATTCATTATTCACCTATCTAGATCAATGAAGTATAAGTTCATGAATATATAGTTTAATGCAACATCTGTGTTTTATTTTAATGAGAAGTGTGAAAGCGTTTTAACTACTAAGTTTTAATGTTTACTCTTGTCCAAGTATATATGCTTAAATTTACTCTCCACTTATTATCACTATCCGTTAGTCAGTAATAAAATAAAGATACTAATGAAATGTACTTGTCTAAAGACTTTCAGTAAAAATGTAATAATGTTTGAAGTGCATTTCTCAACAACCAAATACAAATTGATGCTTCAGGGTTGGTTTGAGGTAATACTTAGTTTAGCAGTAGGTAATATGAAGGGGTTTAGAGTATTGATCATTCTACTTACTTAGGAAGCCAGGTTCCTTCGGCATAGAGGGTTCAAATGCGTTGAACTAGAAGTTAATGAGGATCATCATATTAGTCTAATTGATGAACATGAAGTAATTTTGCTAAACAATAACTAAACCTTCTTACATATTTATGCACTAAGCAATGACCCATACCTAGTGTATGTGTGTCAGTTATTCATTATACTGGTTACCGAAACTTTCGTAGATGGGACAGCTTGTTGAAAGCTGTATCCTCCTAGGTCAATGAAATACGCAAATCTGTCAGTTTCAGCTTTGTCAACTAATAGATATGTTTGATTTGGAAGGAAATTTTCGTTCTTCTATTGAGTTGTAAGTGCAAATCGATAAGAACTGGCATTTTGTTGTTAACCAGAACAATTTAAGAAAACTATTACCGATTTTAATATCACTGATACTTTATGTGCTAATGTGATATGTAACAGCTTTGGTAGTTGCATAATAATATCATACATTTAGTTCCCTTCACGAATTTGAACAATGCAAGAACAAAGACATTTACAGCAGCATAAAATGAGATAACTTTATTTCACAGCCTTTCACCAGCTTCAAACAGCCTACAATTAAAATGAAATATTTGTAGTAATAATGGCATAACATACTTTGAATATGTAGAAATAAATTTATTTATTTCTCCCTTGGGTTCCTAATGGAACATAGGGTTTAAGTAGCCCGTCTTCAGTGAACTCTGTTCTCTGAAATCTTTTGAACCTGGCTCCATGACAGCCCACAACCTCTCATTTCTTCCTCACACTATCTCCTCCATGTCACCCTCACCTCGGACGCTCAACTCGTCGCTTCCCATCTGGGTTCCAGTGGACATCCTGGCCTGACGCGTGATATCCCCAATCGGCCTTCTCAGTCCATGTCCAATCCATCTCCACTTCCTTCCAGTACATATTCGTTGAGCGATAGGTTCTTGCTCCGTTGGTTTGTGGCCAGCCAGCCAGCTAGATTTCCTTGTTGCTTATTCTTTCTGGCCATCTGATCTTCAGTAACAAGCGTAGGTGGTAGTTGTTAATGAATGTCTGTAATTTGTTGGAAATGCTTTTCGTAACGCGCCAAGTCTCTGAGCCATACACAACTACTGATTTGACTGAATTGGTCTTGAAAATCCGGATGTTGTTGACGCTTTATGCTGAGTTGAGTGCAGAAGATCTCCACACTAGTTTCAGGCTAATGAACGCTTATCTTGCTTTTCCGATCCTAGCTGGCTTTGACGTCCTCATCTGTAGAAATAAATAGAGATTTGAAATCTAGGATTAACAATAAGGTAGTAAGTCAAAGAAAACACAGGATTATTAGTTAGTCAAAATCAATAGCACTTTATATCTAGTGAGATAGTATATACTGGAGTTGTGGAATGGAAAAAACCCCTGAAAAACTGATTAACAGTCAGTAAATAATTATTAATGAAGAGATAATTCAAATCAAAAGAAAAAAGGAATGACTGACTATATACACAACACATACAAAAAATTACATACAGTTATTAAGGCAAAGAAAGATTAATTACAGTATCTTTCTGTGTAGTAATACACAATCAAATGCTATTAAAACTCATATATTTCGACTGATTCGAAACATTTTTAAGTAGTATATATGTAAGATTGACAAATTTTAAAGATGACAATTTGAATAAGTGAGTTATACATATCTACATATTATCTTTTGAAAGTTTAAAGATCAGTAATGGTTATATGTGAAATAATTTAGCTTCAACTTGAAAAAAAAATGATTGTAAAATTGTAGCTTACGTAACATAGTCAATCAGTTGTTGAATATATTGTTCATTGTATCGATGAGTTACTGTTGTGAAATGGATTCTTTATTAATAATATATTATTATTATTGTTATTATCTCTATCCTCAGGGATGTAGATTACTTCTGCATAAGTTGTATTGTCATTGATTAATTTGTGTATATACCGTTGGTGGTATTTATTTTCTCTTTGGTGGTGATTATTCATGAAATCTTTTCTAGACCTATCTACCTTACCTCGTAGTATGTTACCTCAGATAACTTATTCAGTCTTTGGTCTATGTAAACAAGACTGATTCACTACATTTTTCTGTGTACTTTCTCATGTATAATCTTTGTGTTCAATCGTTATACTCTGTACACAGGAGGTCATTGTGTAAGTTAATCTTCATTTATCCCTTTAAGTAACTTCTATCTTTCAAGGAGGCCGTTGTTTTCGCGGTTCAGTCGTAACGCTTCATATATATGCCATGTTCTTCTAACTTTTTTTTGCTTTTATAGAGATTTTGTTTTGTCGTCCTGTATTCCACTACAAGTATTGCCATAATATTGATGACCTTTTTGTTCTGTCATGCATCATC
The DNA here is from genome assembly GCA_944470555.2 of Heterobilharzia americana. Taxonomy (NCBI): domain Eukaryota; kingdom Metazoa; phylum Platyhelminthes; class Trematoda; order Strigeidida; family Schistosomatidae; genus Heterobilharzia; species Heterobilharzia americana. The sequence continues at coordinate 10,577,477 of OX104132.1, read as the reverse complement.
GTTAGCTGACAGGTATTAATAGTTTTTTTTTACATTTGTCTTGTTCATTCATTCATAATTCTTAACTAGTTTCTCTGTTGTATGATATTTTTTCAAAGATGACATTCATATTTTGTCTGAGTTTCTTCTTCAGTCGAGTTATTGTGTAGCATTTGTGTAAATGAATACGCTACTCGTTTGTTTGTTTTTTATACATTCCACCTATTGGCTTGAAGGTGTTTTTTTTCTTTTCATACTCATAGTTTTGGTCTTGTGTGTTTATAATCTTCAAGTCAACCTCCACCCTGTATCATCACTTGTATGCACATTTCACTGAGAGATTTTTTCATTCATTCAAAGTAGTACTTAGATGTAGCAGCGAAAGACTGTATATTATAAGAGGATAGTATATTATTATTATTTGTCCAATGGGTTCCAGATGGAACATAAGGCTTCAGTAGCACGTCTCCATATCACTCTCTTCTCTGCAGTCTTTTGAACCTGGCTCCACGACAGCCCATAACGTCTCATTTCTTCCTCATGCCATCTCCTCCATGTCACCCTCACCTCGGACGTCCAACTCGTTGTTTCCCATCTGGGTTCCAGTGGACATCCTGGCCTGACGCGTGATATCCCCAATCGGCCTTCTCAGTCCATGTCCAATCCATCTCCACTTCCTTCCAGTACATATTCGTTGAGCGATAGGTTCTTGCTCCGTTGGTTTGTGGCCAGCCAGCCAGCTAGATTTCCTTGTTGCTTATTCTTTCTGGCCATCTGATCTTCAGTAACAAGCGTAGGTGGTAGTTGTTAATGAATGTCTGTAATTTGTTGGAAATGCTTTTCGTAACGCGCCAAGTCTCTGAACCATATAGAAGCACCGACTTGACATTGATGTTGGAAATCCGGATCTTGTTCTTTATGCTGAGTGGAGTGCAGTAGATCTCCATACTGATTTCAGATTAATGAAGGCCTATCTTGCTTTGACGTCCTCATCTTTGCCTGTGCCGTCGCATGTAGTTGAAACGATGCTGCCCTGCCTAGATAGGTGAAAGAGGCTGCTTCGTTTAGGTTTCTCCCGTTGATGGTGATTGGTGCTAGTTGTTGGTTGGGTATCTTCTCTACGTTCACTTGAAGGATGTCCTGTCTTCGCTGCCTCTTCTATCAACTTGTTGATTTTTGCCTGTAAATCTTTGAGTTTGTGTGATATTTAGACATAAAACCAAATCGTCTAGGCTTTTTTCATCGATCAAACAGTTTATACCCATCTTCTCACTCCTTATAGTCTAGTCGACGACAGTCGGGATAATCATCAGTGATAGCAGGCGGCAGGCTTGTTTTACTTACTCCTGTGTTAACTTCAAATGCGTCACTCTTTTTTATCTCTTGTTAGTAGTTTTTTTTGTTTTTATAACGCGATCATCGTTAACTGATAGTAATATGTACTACTTATTCTCCGATTATCTTTTGTACAGTTAACCGTTATATTGTTCTGATCCCTTTTTTTTTGGTATTCTACTGCATACCAGTTCCATATATCGTCATCATGATAATTACCATTTTTGTGAAGACAGAATTCAAGTACATTGTGTTTGTTTGTTTTTTACCATTTTTTTTTAATATTTTGCTTTTTTTTTAGACAACAAACATTTTGGACTTGGTGCTAGACTTTTATTCCCATCTTCATTCGTTTCAGTGTGTTTACTCATACAATACTATACATACTTATGCAAACAGATATGCATATACTTATCTTTGTATGCATACTCCTGCAGAATGAACTTCTCTTTTGAAATATATTAGTTATCTGTTGTGTCTATCGACTTACCGCTCTTAAACTAATCATCATCATCATTGTTCACTGGGATCGAAACGATAATAGAAGAGTTTGAATACGTTAATTACTTCAATTCTTCATTATACTACATACCAACATTAATAATGATAATGTGCATTCAACTTGTTTCATTTATTCTCTTATACTATCATTGTCTACAATCAACTATCAATGTTTATTGTTATTATCATTGTCATTATATTATTATTACTATTATTGTATTATTAGTAATGATATTGATACTTTACAATGTATGTTAATGTGTCTTCTTCATTGTCTTATTTTAAAAATTGAAAGAAAAATCAGAATGCAAAATAAATTGTTCTCTATTGTCTGCATATTCTTGTTTGTTTATTATTTTTGTTCCTAATAGTTATTCTGTACGTGTCTGTGTGTGTGTGTTTGCTTGTTTGTTTGTCTTCAATCTCTTTTCTCTGCAATCTAGTTGATTACTTTGATGATAGCCAATTATTATAGTGTTATTTATGATAAAATAAATTAGAGGCAGTTAGGTGTGTATATTTTTGCAAGTTATTTATTTCTGTTGTCTTTTCTCGTTTGTTTGTTTATTTGTTTATCTCGTTCAACTCTTGTTGACTGATCTTAGAGAATAATGAAAGAAATATCAGTCTGATGATAAGTTGGCTTGTATATATATATATATATATATATATATATATATATATATATTAAAGAGGTTCGTATTTTACCTGTCTTCATCATTCTGAGAAATTAGGCTCTCTCTCCCTCTCTCTCTCTCTCAGTGATACCTATTTTGTTTTTGTTTTTCCCTAATTATTATTTTTCCTAAACTTAGATATTTGTGTATGTTTTATGAAGTGTCCAGTACAGATGATCTCATTATTTTCGATAAGTGGATTACTCAACAACCTAATCGATTAAAAGTATTACTGATTTCATGCATATCTATCAACAGATTTTTTTTTTTGGATACCCCTTTTGAATTCGTATCAATTTTTTTTTTAATTCTCATAAGTTAAATTAGAATTAATTATCCCTTATAATAATTTTATATGTTAACACAAAATGTGATGTCATTATTTGAATCCTTTTTTTCTTTTTTCCCCTTTTTTTTGTTTGTTTTTCCTGATTTCTCTTAAAACGTTTGGTGTTTACCATAGATACTCAGTAGTGTTGTTGTTGTTGCCGATTTCCATCTACAAGAAAGATTGTGTATATATATATATATATTTTTTTAAAGGTTTTCATCAATTTGAAATAAGACTTATACTTCAATGTGTCTATTCATCATTTCAGGTTTTTCTTTTTACCGTCAAGTTTAACATTTATTCACCTGAATCCATTCATCATCTTACAAAAAGAAAAAGTAGTTATTTATCATGAGGTAATCATAAAATTTTTCCATTATCTCTACATTGTTTACAGGCATTTTTGTATTTACATTATATTAATCATTTAAGTTGAACAAGATCTTTTTATTCTGTCAACTAAATGGCATATTCATGTCTAGTCGATTCATATTGACTTGCTTAATACTTACTACTTACTAATTAATGAGTAGTTTTTCTTCATTTTTCTATTTTATGTTTATTGAACAAGTATACTTAGTAAGATATATATATATTTGTCAGCACATTTGTAATATTAGTAATACAATAGTCATAATATCATTAACTATTGATATGCTAATAGTTGATGAAGAGAACAAACGAAAGTGGTGTATATACATGTCTAGTATTTTTAGCATTTTTATTTCATCTCAAGTAAATAGTAGCATTTTTTTTTTAAAAATTATCACTTACAATAATGTTATATACATTTCAAGTATTGCAAAAAATCAGATTATCTGTAGTCTATTACCCCCGTGCCCTTCTTCACACTGAAGTATGTATCCATAGTGTTGATGAAAAGTTGGACAGTGTTCCTTTGAAAAAGGAAAATTCAGTATCTCATCACAAAATAAGTTTATTGAAATAATTTTTTTAAAAAAATAGTCATTCGAAGTTGTTATCTGTGCAGTATGCATCACTTCAAACCGACTTTGGAGTCTGGCATATGCAATCTTTGCAGTATATCTTCAAGGAGAGTTAATCGACTGAACATCAAGGTCGATGAAGTTTTAAAATTTTTCAAACAATTACTTCTAACTATTCTTTAACATCTTGATGTGTAACACGTACTTTTTTAAACAAAGACCATATCATTGTTTTCAGAACTACTTTACAACTATCTAATTAGAATTGGGAAAATTTTTTAAGTAGTCATATGATGATAGAACATAATGCTTACTGAAAGCATATCCACGAAACGTCATAATTTTCAGTAACTTTGTATTCATGATACAAGATACCTTCTTTTGCTTGTAAGTAACTTAACTATTGTTATGAGTGTTGTACAGCTGTTCTGACAACAAATCCCGTTTAACAGAGCTTAACCGAATTGCTACTAGTCCAACAGAATGTCTTCCTTTGTTTAGTGTTTTTCTTATTATTTCTATTCTGTAAGAAAGATGAACTTAACGCCTTTTGTGTTAATAGTTACGCATGTCCTCAGTGAAAATTTGCCTTGTAACAGAGCTGTGGCACGGATTTCCTGTACTTAGAACTCATATTCCCTCATTGAGGTATGGTATTTCCTGGTCTTTCATTTTTTTTTGGGGGGGGATGAATTTTGATATAAGTAAACAGTAAGAAAGGCAGACGGAAAATTTTGGAATCAAGTGTCTGTCTTGCAAAATACTATTGACTTTCACTTATCTGTTTCAGTTAATTTTAGCATTTTTAGCTTCACAAAGTAGTTCTCGTTTATAAACATAGAAAGAGCATATCTATGGCATACACTATGTTTATATGTTGAAAATCGTAGAGTATCAGTTAACCATTTCTCTTTGATATTTGTACTTCACCAGTACGCATTCAATATTTCATAGAAGATCTAGTCTAATATCATCTGGTCTCAGATTCGGTATGTTACCATTCAGGTTCAGGTTTGATGAAATCATGGACTGACATCCGTTCACATTCTCAACTTCTTTTAAACCTCAGCAGCATTTCATTTTAACTTCGAGCACTCCACTTAAGATAAGGTCTGTCTCTACATTTTATCTGGGTTCATCGCCCCAGTGTCAAAGAGACACTTGTAACTATACTATCGCCTGTTAAAAAATGAAACGGCTGTTTTCATTCAAGAATATATACTGTTGTACCATATATCTAATGTTTCACAGGTTCTCTAGGTTTTTAAAAAACTATCATGTAGCAAAAGGAATCATTCAAAGGATTTGCCAAATCATTTTGTTTAGATTGAAGCCTTTATACTATTAATTTAAGAAGTTAATACATATGGATTACTTTCATTGAAATGATAGTTCTCTTCCTCAAGGATTCCAACTGATATTCTTCCTTCTGTCTACCTTTTTTATAAAAATGTTACATTTCCTCTTAACTCTTCTATATTATCTATCTATTCAAAAATATTAGTTTATGATTATATCAAAGGTCAACAAGTGTAGGATTAAAGTCTATCGAATATTTCTGTCTACACTGATTATGAACAGTAAAAAGAACGAATAACATTTGAATAGTAAGAGGTTATTCTGAACATTGCATAAATTGAGATTAGCCAAGACATGAAAGTGTACTTTTTTTCAGTGAGTTCATGATATTACTATTGTAGTGGGCGTTGCTGATAACAATGGATATAAGTAGTATATGTTGAGAGGGTGACAGGAATCATAAGGAATTACCAGCAATGTGTAAGGTTTCTGCCAAGAGTAACGCAAGAGATAACACAGGCGTATTACAGTGTATTCTGCTGATAAGAATGTATGAAGGGCAGATCAAGAGCAAATCAAGCGAGGAACAGAAGAGGAAACGAAGACATTTGCAAATGACTGGGTTAGTGCAAGGTGTACCATATGTAACGACTACCGTTCCAATTTACGCTGTAAATATTCATTCCTTCATGTTTGTCTTTCACCTCTCCAATTGGTGTCGCTGCGTCTGGATGTAATGAAAATTCCATGGCCTGCAGAGTTCGAGGATGGTGATATAAAGGTCTTCCTCAGGGACTCCTAGTCGGTCGCGGAGCTGATGGGGATTCGAGATCCAGAGGCACGTTGCTGAGGGGCAGAGCGAAAGCAGCAAATCACGGCGTGGTGACTAGATAGAAGGAGACTTGGCGGAGGATGGTTGAACGCTTGGAGGTGGAATTCGACAGCCCAGCGGACAGGAAGCTGGCGATGCAGCAGTTCCGCAGCACGGAACTGGGAATAAACGAAGATTCGCTTGTGTTGACTGTGAAGTCGATTAAACTACTTCGACGAGCACTTCCCACATTGGATGAGGACGCCCAATAATAGTTGCTGGCTGCACAATTCACTGAAAGTGTCCCGAATGCCATTGCCCACCAGTTACGACTAGTCAATGCAGCCCAACCCTCGGGCATTACTGAAACGGCCAAGGTGACCAGACAGCTAATGGGTACCGGAGTAGCGACAGTGGAGGTAAATAACTGGCAAGAACAAATCGACAACCTTCAGGAAGAGGTAGCTGCACTGCGAATGATTCCTGCCACCCTCTCAACACATACTACTTATATCCATCGTTATCAGCAACGCCCAGTACACTATTACTGAACACTATTCAGTATATAGCCCACTATTGAATATATGGCCCTGGTAAATAAAAGCATATTCATTATTCTTGTCAAATGGAAACTATTAATCATTTTCAGTATTCTAGGCTATCCATGACCACTTGTATTCCAGTATTCATTAACAATGCTTTAAAAATTATAACTATGCATAATTGTGACTGTGCATGTTTAAGTACTACCGAGTGCATCTGATTTCTAAAACTTACACTTTCCATATTTGGATTACCAATGTTATTGTGTTGTTGTTGTAATCAAGCGTGTAGTGCACCTTTCTGGCATCGAAATGCAACTATGGTTTAAAAAAAATATGCTTAAGGTGTTTTAAGTTTTGTGTTAAAGAGCAGGTTCGATGCCATTTTGCTATCTCTTTGTGCTGGTTAACATACACGTCTTCAGAGTCCCCGATTCAGCCAAATAAGTTGGATAAACTGTTCCCCTTATAATCACATTTATTCTATTTAAATATATTGCTCATCCGAATATATTCCTAAATACCAATCCTTTTGATTTGTATTCCGCTATCAGTACTTACACATCAGGTAAGGTACTGATTAAGTAGGTACTAGAGCACATCGAGTTAAGTAGGGTTGGTCAAGTGTTACTTAATAGTAACACAAACAGTACCGCTACAAGCATACCATATACCCAAGGAATAGTAAATTGAATCTCTCCAATCTTATGTATGTACATATATAGGTGATTTCAGCAAAATACTACTGCTTCTCAGTTCTCTATTATGGAACTTAAATGTACATCAATTACCTGAATTTTCATGCAGAGTCTTCAAGATGAAACCGACACACTCTACGATTAAGTTATCAATATCGCTTCATTATCATTGGATATAATCAAAGCTAAACTGAACAATACATCTGAAGATTGTAGTGATATTTCTATTATGTTGCAAACTCTTGTTCTTAAGAAGTACTCCACATTTCTTTGGTTTGTTAATGCTAAAGATAAACTGTTGATCTGAAAGTTTATCTAAGATGGTCGAAATAGTTTAAAGACCCACAAATCTGTGGAGATATTTTCACAACGACTACAGTTCATCATTATCCAGGCCCTCTATTCCGACTTTCTTTTGACGTTCCTTCAGCAACAGTTGCATATTTAACTCACCATATTTTACAGTAATCACATAGGAGATATCTTAAATATTTTGCCTTTGTTTATTTTATGATGGGATCCCTTGGCGTCTTTTTTCTACTTCATTGGTATGGAGTGGAGGAATTCTGAAGGTTTTTATGCCAAGATTGTCATATTTCGTATGTATGGTGATACGCTAACCGGAATGTATGACTCAGTGTGAATTCAATTATTGTGTATTAAGCATTTGGCTTTTGCACAACCGAGGATGTAAACGCAAATTTATGTACACTGAGACTGTAAGTCAGTATATGAAAGTTACGACAGCTATTTCAATAAGTCAAAGTTTAGTTATAGACTTAAACGATTGACTTCCAAAAGTCTATGTTATTCTTGTGTATGTATACTGAAGATTCTAGTTGTATTATCTAGTTTTTGTCCATCATCATCAATATCAACATAGAACCAGGCATTAGTGTGTAACGGTCCGAGTTGCCATGGCTCATGTCAGTACATCAAGTAAAAAGGCAGTGAAGTGGGAGATGAAGATAAAGGAATGCAGTCAAAAGAAACATAAATTACTAGAAGGGAGAAAGGAAGAATGACAAAATGGTGAGATTTGGTATAGCGTCGTTAAGATGAAGATGATGTGTGTATACATCTGCCCCACTGACATCGGTTCTGAGCCATATGATCACCTAGAGTCAGTCTTCAACCACTGGTTCCTCTTGTCCCGTGGACCCCAGTCGGCTAGTCTGCATCCCTTTGCATGACTCAAACCAACAGTCAAAGACTTCATACATTGATGCCATGTTTTAGTCTGGCCACCTTGGGCCTTTTTCCAGCCCGGACCTACTTCGGACAACATCGTATGACAAGACAATCGGCAACTAGGCATACGTAACACGTGTCCCAACCATATTAGTCGATGAAGGTTCACAACCGTGCCAACTGATTTACCTCTTCTCCCTAAGACTCTACACCTGACGTCTCCATTACTCAGAAGACTCTGCATCTTGTCAGCGTCTTTACCTAGCAGGACTATGTCATCTGGGTATTCTAGATCTAACGAAAATTCTCCTGTGATTAGGTCAACTTCTGTGTAGTCAGGTGACCAGAGGGAGATCTCCATAAGAATATTTATGATAAAACTAAACAAGAATGGAGAGAGTGGGCACCCTTGACGGACACCACTCGATGAGCATAGCCCGGGACATCTCACCACAGGTGTTTGAGTAGAGAGCCTTCAATGCGATGTACTTGTTTTTGTCCAAACTAGGATTAACTGTACTCCTGTCTTTGTTTTTAATTAACAGTATACGGAGGTATCTAATTATTTTTCGACTTAGATGCATTCGCAGCTTTTGAAGTACTTCAATGTTTCTATGTGGTCTTTTAGAAAATGCTCTGAAGATTTATTTTACAATTTGCACATTTGCGACTTTAGGGAGTATTCTATTTGATTTTTACCCCATAATCTCAAAGAAATGTGGGAGTATATCTTTAGATAACAAAATTCAAATGTTCGGTACGCTGAAGAATATATATATATATATAATATATATATATATATATATATATATATATATATATATATATATATATATATATATATATATATAGTCCTAGGTGATTTTTATGAGGCCGTATTCTCTGAGCTAAATGGGTCCATCATGAAGTTGCAATTCGCTTGCTAGACACCATCATAAAAACAGCTTTATATTGAAGGCTTCACAGTTCAACTATCCAACTAAGACAATGCGACAACACCAAAATGCTGAAATATTGTTTTAGTGAACGCTATTTTTTTTATTCCAGTTTCTTGAATATAACTAAGAGTCTAGTCTGTATAAATCTTACTAGGTGCATCCACCCTCACTTGTAAGTCAAGCTGAATACCCACTCGGTTCTTACCTTTAATTTTCCATTTAATGGCCTAGTAGCCGAAGTAGTTGATATCACCATTACTCATGCAGTCGTTTATCACGTATAAACAAGGTTATATTTTAATTAACTGGAATATGCACGGTCCAAACACTGTTTAGGTAATTACACACACGTGTAGTAAGAAACTTTACGGAAATCATTTAAACTTAAACTCTCAGTTAAGTGAACCCTAGTCTAATTTTCATACGTTTTTTTACTAATGGATTATAGACTTCCTATTTCCAAGGATAGATTTATAAGAAAATATCCTGTCAAAATTTTTCTTCGCACTTCAATATATGGTAGGAACTATTGCTTAAGGAAGTTTTATTTCAATGAAATCATCTCCGTACATATAACACATTAGGTGTAGTTTGTTGATGAATTTCTAATTTGGTCTAAAATTCAACGTAATTAAGGATAAACTATGAAGAATGGTCTATAATCAACAAGAAAATAAAAGTTGTGGAGTGAAACATGTTTACCGTATCATAGTTTTTTTTTTCATAACAGTAAATATAAAAAAACTCCCTGCAAGTTTCAGTATAAATATTACTTATCATATATATCCTCTTTGAGAATTAATACTATGATCTGAAACTCATTCACTAACGCTTGTCTTTATATACCAAACATCATATCCGTACATTTAACAATAGTTCAGGTAGGACTTGGTATAATAATATTTTTAAGCATTTCAGAATAAGAGTCAACTATACAAATAACTTCTGGGCTGTCGTGGAACTAGGTTCAAAAAACTTCAAAGAACAGAGTGCACTGGAGATGTGCTACTGAAACCCTATGTTCCATTAGGAACGCAAGGGACAAATATATAATAATAGTAATGATAATAATAATACAAGTAACTGCTGACTTTATAGTCTGCATTTTGCACATACAAAATGAAGAGATAATTTACAAGATTTAAGATTTTGTTCAACGCTATTAAAAATTCATTTGCGATACTTATGTGGTTGTATGTTGGCTTTCTATCATATTTTGTACCTATTACTTATCTTATTAGGAAAGGGTGTATTATTTATTATATAGATTTTTTTTTGTTCTTAAGGCTGACCGATTTTTTGTTTGAAGCTGTCTCTGTTAATAACTTGTCGAACAGAATGGTCTTCACTTTTAAGGAGTTTCATGTGCAGATCATAGTTTAGGCTAATAAATAAGTGTGTATGTGTGTTATACATCTGTAAAAAAAAGTGGCGGGTATTGGCTATCACTGAAAACAATAGGCAGATTGTTCGTATATGTTTCTTAGTTATGAAGCTGACTGGTTATTATATGTCAGTTAATTTGTCGGCTGAATGATGTCGAAGGAGAGATTCCATTTCTATGCTATTTGTCTAAGATAAATCGCTCTGAGTTGATAAACCAGCATACGGTTGGCAAGACTCATTGAAGTTTAATTGGGAAAATGGCTTTTATCAGAGTATTTGTGATCATATAGAGTGCGTCATTCTATGTGCTGATATCCTTCACTGACTCATATGTCACAAAAAATATACGCTTCAGGAGCGGTTCACCTACTAGTTCTGAAATCTTCACTAGCCACTTTGTAATATGGATAAAGTTTCATAAATATCTGGCGGGATTTTGATCGTTTCATCGAACTACACTATTCAACAGCTTAACACTGTAATAATCTAAGGTTTTTTAAACGTTCAGTTGATAGACCAATGTTGTGCGTTAATATGCGTATTTGCATAGTATGACTGACAAGTTAAACAGACAATCGTCTTCTGATGAAAATATTAATCATCGGGATTGAATGAGAACCGTGACCAGAAGCTTTTGGGCATTGTCTTCAACATTAGTAACTGATCTTATGGTATCATTTCACTAAAGCGTAATAGCTAAGGTAAAAACATGAATAAATACTGCTAACTGAAAATAATTCATCAACTTGTCTGATTACTCAAGTTAACCTGATTTTGAGTCCATTCTAAACCGTTAAGTGTATGTATGATCCATAATTATTCTTCTGATACTGAATAGACGAACACATCATCTGAAGTTTTAGAAATTACAACAGTAGTTATTGCACCCACTTAAGCTTTATCAAGGTTCAGAAAGTTTTCCGATTCGCGTTACATGTAGCTATTTGCAGTATGATCCGTTTCAGTATCAAGAGAAGGCCATAATGTGACAAATTGTTAATCGCTATGCTGGCGCTTTTTTACTGATTAGATATAGGTCGTGATCTTTGCCGATGATGAGCTCCACTGATATCCACTGATCATGTGGACGACCATTATTTCAGCCTAGACACCTAACCTGCATATTTACATACTTGATTAATGTAGTGATAAAATCTATCTTTCGTTGTATCCAGGTTGCAGTCATCTAGAGTGTAAATAAAGGTTAAAAGACTTTTCTGCTACAAGTTACTTCTTACGGCATTAAAACTTCTTAACCTTTTACCAAGGCTCCAATCAAGTAATAATATAGCCTCAAATCTAGGAATTATTGCGATACCGATTTCAGTGTGGTCAGGTGCCACAGTCTCACGAAAACAGAATATTCTATTCATGCCGGTAATTCATAAATTCATTTAAAGCACTTGACCAGAATATATTGAACATAAGTTTCCAGGATAGAATGCAAATTGATAGTAATACTTTTCAGAGTCGTAGCTAAATCTGTATCAAGATGCATAAGTCGAATCCAGCTAGCTTATGTGATTTCAGAACATCTATAAGCTAATTCGTAAAATCAACTGTTTATCGACTCAAAAAGATACAGGCCCACCAGAATTCCAAACAATGAAGAGAAAATAAATATAATTAAAAACGTTGAAGGTAAGAGTTGTATCAGTGAAACATAGTTCACATGCAAATAAACATAAAAATGAATGGTCCAACACTCAGTTTGACATATTATAAGTATCATAGCGGACCGAAGAAGCATAACTAGTCATACTATTTTGCTTGAGAAAACATTTTACTTGAGACTTCTATAATAGTATTATTATATAGCTGAGCTCAAGAACCTTTGTATCGACTCCTTATTTATTTCCGTACGATTTATGAGTCTGAAATAACTTATAAGATAAGAAATTGTGTTCATAGTTTTCTGTGTAAGGTCAGTCATTTTACTTCTGTGAAATATGAAACTATATGAGCATATAATTCAATTGTATATAAGCATGACTGGGAGGATAGTGAGCATCAGTCTTCATCTTTAATTGCACGGCGGGAAGGAAAAAGACTACTAACTAATTAGTTGCCAACATCTCATCTTGTGTTCCATTTGATGCGAAATGCGTAAACAAGATCAGAGGCATTCAGATGGTGAGGCGTAGAAGTGATAATCATTTGAGTGTGTAAGAGTTGTATTTCGCAGTTATTAGTTGAAACACCTGATCCAAGCCGTATGAGTTTATTTGCCTATATAGCAATGTGTCTAGTGACGAATAAGTTAGAAATATGAAGCAGAGAGTTGTTTCAAAAGAACACTCCCTGAGATTTTAATTCGAAAAAGGGAAACAACATCAGGTTCTTTATCCCTTTAAGTGTAGGTAACCTTAATAGATTACTACACCATTCTTTCCTTTTAGATACTGGAGTATATGTAAAAAGCTGATTGAAATTTGAAAATCTTCAACTTCCCTGAACAAACCCATTGAAACTGTTTAAACATTGGTCAACCACCTTTTCTCTTAGTTTTTGTAAAAACATGGTGAGAAAATAAATAGCACTTCAATGATCAGTGCTATGAACATACTGCTATGTAGAAACACTCTGACAGAAAGAGCATATGACCGACCCATCCTAGATCATACCATGCAATTTTCTACCGTGGATGCACTAATAACTAATGTAGTACAAGTTTGTCTAGTGTGCTACGAAATTCACTTTATGTATGAAGGTTGATTGATACTGGTGCCCCTACATTCAAAACCGTGACTGACTTTGTTGACAGTTGTAGTTTAGATCAGTCAATTAGTTCTGCATAACTAGTACCGGCAATGAAAGTTTTACCCAGTGAAAGAAGTATCAAGAGGAAGGAGAAAAAGTATACACAGTTTTAGATAACCTACCTAACCGGAAATGATGCTGTTTTTGGTCTGTAAACGATGCTATCTCTCAGGGCTAGACAAGAAAATCGATTTTAATGGGAATTCTAACTACTATAAAGTTGATCATCCTATGAGCTTGAATAAATTTGAGCATATGTATAACATCCCTTTAAAAGTGACTCATTAAAATATGATCAGTTCGAATCTGTAAGATTCAAATTCTTCGGTAAGTGGATTATGAATCCTCGAGTTACTTAATTAAGCTATGCGTAATTCACCTATATTGTAAGTGGATATGCTTTAGATTAGGAAGAAACTAACGATAGTTCCATACTGAAAACCTGTTTTCACTCTGAACATAAACTTCAGTAACTGGTATCTACCATTTCGAAATAAAAATAAGAATGAAAATCATCTGAGAAAAACAGAAGTTTAATAAAGACTGAAGCTATGCGTTGCAGATCTCTTGGAAAAGTATTGGTTAACTATCAGAGAAGATTTCATAGTTAAGCATATTCATGAAATTCTATAAACCACTAATTTTCAGACTTATGTTAGATACCACTTGAGTAGCAGAATTTCGTTTAACCGGCTCACTTTCGGAATTAACATATATCTGCTATGTTAAGTTAGGCTACTTTTAATCTACAGAGTTTTCTCATCAGAACATCAAAGAAAACGAACAACCAAATCAGTGAAGAGAGTCTTCCCAGCTACTTCATTCATATAGCTAGGCAATCGCAAATATATACACTTTTTGGATAAGCATCACGTAAAAGGTGGACAGAATGAAAGAAAGTAGTAATTCAAAAGGATCTTACCTAGTATTAAGATCATGAGAGATGAAGAGGATGAATAGGTTACTTTTGTTTACATCGTCTACGATTTTCCATGTAGATAGCTAAGATCTCAACGATACAAAGATGTATGACCTCCTACTTTATAGGTAACTTTGTACCAATACAAGATGTTATTCCTAGACCCTTGAATAAAATTCATACTGAATAGCCTATGTACCTTGCTCCACAAGAGCAGATCGACTAATATATTTATCAGGGGAGATAGTTTGCCCTTCCGGCTGTTCCAAAACAATGAGAGCGACTGGTGTTCAGGTAGTTTTCCGAAGAGGAATTGATATTCTTTTCTCCAGTGTCAGCCATTGCATCACTTTAGTATTCCAGTCTCATGTACAACATCTTTCTCAGGAAGGAGGTGAATATCCTCGTTGTTAGGTATGGGCGATATGATTTCGTCAATAAAATGTAAGGGGTTCTTGTTCTGAATTAGATTGTTTGAGGATAGAAGGATGTGAGCGTATATTAATCCTTCCAGTAGATTTCTGTGCTTGTACAATCCCCTTTTGAACTAGTCAATAGATAATGCGGACACCACTTCTTGTGGGAGTCATTTCCAGACGTTGATTACTAGACGTAAGGATCAGTACTCTGCCAAGACTTTGTTCGTTCTTTGCTCTTGTGTCCTCTTACTATGTCCTCTGAGGTGTTCCGATCTAGTGGGAAGGAAAAGAGTAGACCAGGTCTGAAGTTATTTCTTAGAATCCTGTATAGCATGATAACATCTTCCCTGTGTCTGCGATGTGGGATAAAGAGAAGAGGTTCAGCTATTCAAGTCGATCTTCATGGGTCAGACCAGTCATCTCAGGGATCATACGAGTGACTGTTCTTTGAACGCTTTCCAGAAAGTCTGAGTCACCTGTCAGATAGGGATTCGCCGCCTGTATACAGGTTTCTAATTTATACCTAACTGAGGACTTGTATCAGATAGTGAACATATCACCACTTATTTTTGCAAGCGTTCTGTGTAGATCATTCGGGGTCAGTACTGAGGGTAGATGAGTCCCACCAATATTGAAGTTGTTGCCATGTGTATACCCCAAATGCATGCTTACACATTTACCTGCATTGATAGGCATTATACACTTCTCTGACCAGGTAAACAAACTGTTCACGTCTGCCTGAAGTGTACATATATCCTCGTCATTCCTAATTTCCCACCATATTTTTACATCGTCAGAGTAGAGAAACATAGTGGGGTTCGTGATATTTGGCAGCTCATTGGGTGTAGGAGAAATCGGAGGGGACCCAGGATTGTGCTTTGTGGCACTCCACTCTCTCCCAACTTCCAAGAGGAGAGTTGAAAATTGATCCTTACTCTTTGTCTCCTATCACCGAAGAGCTCTCTTATCCATGCAAACAGATTATCAGTGATTCCAAAACTTCCATTTTCTCGGGTAACCTGGAATGAGGTGCCTTGTCCAACGCTTTACCAAAGTCTATGAGAATGTCATCCACAGGTATCCCATCATCTTCAGACTTGACCCAACTTCCTGTGACTGTAAGGATGTTCGTGAATCAAGGGAAATTTTGCGAAAGCCATACAGTGTTGCTTTTTAAGTGAACTGTAATGGCTTTATTGATTACTCTTTCTATGATTTCTACTACAGTATTAGTGAAACTCACCGGTCTGTAATTTGATGTATGCTGCCTAGAACCTACCTTGTAGATAGGTGTGACTATGGCATCCTTCCAGTCATGGGAACAGTTCGCCTTCACTGACGGACAGTTTAAATATAGTAATCAGTAGGTTTGCTACATGGAATGAAAACTCTGAGTGACCTTATGTTCAGCTCATCCGATCTCGTTGATTTCTTGATATCCAGACTAATTAATGTCTTGAATACATCATTGCAGTCAATATCCACAGAGTTCATTCTGTTGGGTGTCAGCTCTACTATTGAATGGGTGTCAACAGATTTCTGTGTAAATACCTCAGCACAATATCCAGCCATAGCTTCTGCTTTTTCCTCATCGTCCTCACTCAAACAGTCAGTTTCTGTCACTTCGATTGGGTTGGGTATACTACGATACATCTTATTTCTATACTTCATGTAAGAAAATAACCTCTTTAGATGTTAGAATGGAGCTTGAGGAAGACCTGTTTCAAGGCATATTCGAGACTGGTGGGTAGCAGCGACACATTTTGTTTTCGAGCTTCTTCGTAGTGCATCAGGTCTAGCTGGGTCATCGGCCTGGTGTAAGACTGTGGCTTTCAATCTGGAGATGATCGCAGCATCATCATCATCTTTACCAAGGTATGCATGGTGCCGGACGAAGCATACATCATCCGTGTGTGAGAATACTCGGTCTAGAAGTGATGGAGCATGCTGATGATCATATCTGGTTGCAATCCTAATGTAGTGTATAAGGGCCAAGGAAGTTGATGTTTCCACTAACCTGTGATCGAGCGAGCGAGTTACGTGATGCTTGTGTTGTTAGTCTGTCCCAGTCAAGTGATGGTGTGTTGAAGTCTCCTACATTGGCAGGTATAGGTAGTTATCTGTCCAGAGGGTCAGCTTATTCAGGAGGAAGTCTGCTGTCTCACATTGAGGGCTCCGATATACTTTGACTAGATCAACATCTTGTCCTTTGCAATTTAGTCGGCAGCTCAGCATGTCCCACACATGTCCCACTTTCGGGTGAAACCATTTCTATGACTTTTCCAGTTAAGGCATTCTCAACGTAAAGGATGACACCACCACGTTGACGTACTAACCCACCACTTGTAGAAGGAACGAATCCTGGTAAGTGTGTTTCACATTCACTGATCTCAGAAGGCGACCAAGTTTGTGAGATAACAATGACGTTGGGACTTTCTATGGTTATCACATCACTATAACCAGTCGACTTGTTTGAGCAACTTCGTGCATTTATGTACAAGATGATAAAACCACTTAGATGAGTTTCCATCCTATCCATAGAGGATTTGGCATCATTTGTTGTCCAAACCTTACTGTGCGAAAATCCACCACTTCTAGATGTTGCTCTCCTGCTTTTAATCTGGTTTTTACCTTTGCTTCTGCTTCTCGTTTTCTAATTCGATGAGCAATAGACAAATCGTTACGTATGAACATTCCATATCCCTGAAGTGTATGAGCGTTCTTCAGAATAAGATCTCTCTCCTCTGTTGATTTGAATGGCCAAAACTTGTTTTCAGTAGGGGCGGTCTCTTTTTGCCTACTATTTATATCTTGGGTAGGGTGACTCGTGGTATGTTTTCCGGTTAAAGCTGGTTTATCAAACGTTTTGCTCTGCCACAGTCATGTTCAAAACGTTAACGTGGTTCTGGGGTTCTACTTTCTTCCACTGTATGGAAGATTACAGACCTTTCAGGGAGCTAAACAGATATAGTATACTTAATGTTTGCCCTGTTAGTGTATTAGATTCATTGTGACTAACCAAGTACATTTTAAGTGAATAGAAAGTTTGAAAAATTTCTTCACGAATTCCAGGATTACCGTTACGGAGTGTGACAATATCCTGTGTATTCTTCAAAGAAACCTGGAAATCCCTGATAAGCCTACAGAGCCAATCATATCCCAATCAAACCGCATTGCGGAAATAATGCGGGTGAATGCGTAAATAATGGGGTAAATGGTGTTAATATTGCTAGCGAGGCGTAAGTAATTGGGAATTGTGTCCAAAATTTGCCTGAATCGCTGAAATAATGCGGATAGTGATGAACTAATAGGGGGATTGGACGTAAATAAAGCTGCGTTTACGCTTGAACGCATAAATTATTCTGCAAGTGAGTGAATTATGCGGGTAGTCCGTAAAACTCCACTTAAGTGTCTCATTTCAGCATTCCTAATCAATACACTGACCTGCATTACTTCTGCATTCGCACACATTATTCCAGCATTTGTGTTTGACTGGGATATCATGTCTAACGTTCGAGAAAAACCAAGTAATCATACGTGTGAAACTCAACTGGATTAAACGGCTCTCTGGGAAAGTGTAGAACTTTCCAAGGCTATCAACAAATGTATATTAACAGTTAATTTTTGTACATATTCGACTGGACAATAGATCAATATCATTTTTGCCGCTTCTTTCTGTTTTCGAGGAACCGGGCGATCTAATATCTTTTTACGAGCTTGTATAAACTTATTGATTTCTTCGCGCTCACTTCTAGATCTTGGAGAACAATGACCAAAGACGATGTCTAAGGTTATTGTTCAAGATATATCAACTAGCAATGGGAATTATGGCAAGCATTTCTGTTGATCAAATCCAGTTACTGATGGAGCAACAGGATAAAAGAAGTGAAGAGACAACTTTGGGAATCATTGAGGTGTTTACTGAAAGGCTTGGTCCTATACGACCTTCATAAACGTCCGCGCAACCTGGATTATCTCACATGGATTCTCTTATATCTTCAATGCAAAACTTTAATTTTGATCTAATTGCAGGCATTATATTTGAATCATGGTTCAAGAAGTATGAAGATCTGCCTTTTGTTGATCTCAAGTTGCTTGATGATGCGGCAAATGTACGCTTTCTTTCAGGAAAATTGGGTACTGTATATCATGATCATTACGTAAATTTTATACTGACAAAGAATTACAAAGATTTAACTTTTGATTAAACGGTCAAAATTCTGTCACAGATATTTGGGGAGCAATAATCTATCTTTTGGGTTACATATCAGTGTTTGAACATTATAAAAGATTCAAGCGATGAGTGGGTCAAATAAGCCTGCGCTGTTATTAAAGTCTGTGAGCGTCTTAAACTTTCATCAATGACAGAGGACCAATTTAAATATCTTATTTTCGTCTGAAGTCTAAGATCTCCAGCAGGTGCTGACATACGTGCTCGCGTTTTATCTAAGATAGAACAATGCCCGAACCTAACACTATAGGAAATCACGAATGGGTGCTAGAGACTGGTGAACTTGAAGCATGGTTCAACAATGGTTGAAAACGCAAATCATCCAGGGAATATTGACAAAGTCAGTCAGAAAGGGTGTACAGCTACTGACCATTCAAAATCAATAACAGTAAGCCGAAGTCACCTTCAGCATGTTGGCACTTTCTGAAATTTTGTCCGTTTAAGGATCACCGATGAATTAAATGTTCCCAACGAGGTCATACAGAGGACTAGCGCAAAGTTAAGCGCTGAAATAAACTAAAGATGTACTGAAAAAGTCATCGGCGTTAAACCTTCAAATCAAATGCGGTTATAGCACTGTAAAGAAGCGGATCAGTGTCACGAAGAAAATATATATCCATAAAAAGTCAGTGAACAGCAGGTTTGTCTACAACTAGACGCAGCTTTCGACATGACACTTAACAACAGAGAAATTTAGCAGCTAATAGGTCGACTGAAAATCCAACCGACTACTCAGATCGGTTGCAGGGCATCAGGTGGCCAGCTACATATTATTGGTAAAGTTTATTGTACTTTTTTGCATGGCAGTGAGACGTCTAATAAAATACTGTACCTGACAAATCGGTCACCCTTAGATCTTTTTGTTTTAGACTGGACAGAAAAACTGAGGCTGCTCGAAAGACCACTAAACCCTATATGCAGCCAGACTTAAGTCATGCAGTAACCGAAATCCATCATGTCATCACATACCTATCTGAAACTAACAGATGCGTTTCGACTGAGACATGCCACAGTATTCTCTGATGGCCTGGGAGAATGTACGAAACTCAAAGCTGTCCTCGCACTTCTTCCCGAAGTTAGTCCTGTGTTTTGGTCAAAAATGCCAGCACCACATGTAACCGTACCTATCGTGGGGTAAGGACTCGAACGTCCTACGTCATTAAATGTAACTGAGTCGGTAAATTTCTCGTCGTAGGTATCTCCAGCTTTTATTATAAAAAGGGTAAGTGGCACTATATACCTGTGTGCAGACTACTCTATAAGACTCAATGCCGCTCTTGAAGATCATCGGTACCCGAGCATTTGCTTGTAAAACTTAATGGTGGTAAGTATCTTGCAAAGTTGGACTTGTCCGAAGCATATTTACAAATTCCAGTAGCAGAGGAATGCAAGGAACTTCTGACCATCAATACTTACAAGGGACTATTCAGATATAGTTGTCTTCCTCTCGGGGTGGAAATAGCTCCGGCAATATTTCAACAAGTGTTGGATACAATACTGCATAATGTACTTGGTTCGTAAGCGTGCTTAGATGGTATAAGCATCATGGGGAAAATCAAACAGGATTTAACGCACAAACTTGACCTAGTTTTGGAGCGCACCATGGAACATGGGTTCCTCAGATTTATTATAAATAGGAACGGAAGATGCTCGGATCCAACCAATGTACCTGCGATATGACACACAACCCTCCGTTTATTCCTGGGTCTAGTAATTCATCACTGAGCATTCTTATTCGATCATCACCGCCTTCGCAGCCGTTTTGATAAACTGTTAACGAAGAATGCAAAAGTGAACGGGTCAAAAGACTACCAGGAGGTACTCGATAAGATCAAGTCTATTTATCTCAGGGGTGCACCTTATGCTTCCAATCATGGTGTATTAGTAGGGTAATACCGAACGCTTTCCCAAATGTTTCCGAGAAGGCTGTCCCTCATGGCCCCCGCTATCCGATGTTCACAAGATGCAACAGTATTCAAATTGAAAAAGAGGCGTTATCCATAATTTTTACGGTCAAGGAGTTCCGCAATATGATATACGGACGACGGTTCGCCTTATTGACGCATCAAAAGCCTTATTAACAGTGTCTGGTCCAAAAAGGGCATCCCAGTTTAAAATGCGAATCGTCTTCAACGGTGGGCTACCTCAATGTTGAGATATTATTTTGGCATTGAGTGCCAATCCGTAGATAATTTCGGCCAGACGGATGCTGTCTCCCGACCAATCAGTTCTCAACACAACAAAAGAAGATACTGTGATTACAGCCGTAGAAGCTGAAATAGAAGTTCGACAACTCCTAAGCGACGGATTACGTGGCTTACCAATGACTTTTGAAGATATCAAAGCTGCTACTGAGCGTCGAGAGACTAAAAGTTGTTAGTAGGTTTCTCAAGACAAAATATACAACATCTCAGCACATCGACGACCTACAACTACCATCACTACCAAGACTCACTTTCGATTGTGGAGTCATATGTCATGATTGTAGTACCGAAGAATACTCGACGGCAGGTACTGAATCGATTACACAGTGGCCCTCCAGGTGTAAATAGAATGAAATCTATGGCACGTAGCTACATGTACTGGCCTAGAATGGGCCAAAAAATCAAAAAAAGTGTCAGAATAGTCTTCCACCCTTACAGCAAGAAATCCACCGAATTCCCTGTCACAACCAGGGTCGATGACCGAAACACCATAACAGAAGATTTATGTTAAATTTGCAGGGCCAACTCAAAGAAATACGTATCTTATTATTGGTGACGCATACAGCGAACGGCCTGAAGTTTTCTTCATGCTACAGTGCACTACACCAGCTACTATCACCAAATTGGCTAGTTTAAGTGCTTCGACCTTCCGGTACATGTTGTTTTTATCGACCTAGCCAAAGCATTTGACAGTGTCCCACCCACAGTCCTACTTCACAAGATCATAACAGCTGATATAGGTGAACTCCTACTCTCTTGGTTCAAGGAGTACCTGGAAGGGAGGCGGTTATACACCAAGGTAAACAGAATACAGTCAGAGTGGAGACCATCGACATCAAGAGTATCCCAAGGAGCAATCCTAGGACCACTTCTGTTCCTCCTGTTTGTCAATGATCTGCCACACAAAATATCTTCATCCATCCTCCTCTTCTCTGACGACATTAAAATTTGGAGGGTGGTAAACGCAGAAGCCGACTGTGTAGCACTACTACACAGCAACTCGAACTCTGGTGGTCGGAAAATGGTTTGAGCCTCAACCTGATAAAGTACAAAATAATGCACACCAGTAAATATGAAGCGAGTACGACCGACTTCCAGTACATGTTGAGCAACCGTGCTGTCACCAGTGTCCACGGAGAAAGATTTGGAGCTCAACTTCTCCGACACCTTGGACACCAGCTCCAACTACAAAGAAATGGCAACCGGAGCGAACGCCATTCTTCACTTTCTGCGTAGACAGCTTGGCGCCCTCACCCATGAACTCTTCCTCACCGTCTTCAAATCCTACGTGCGGCCGCACCTTGAGGTCCTCGATACGGTGGCTCCTCCAACACTCAAGAGAGACTCTAATCTCCTTGAAAGAATCCAAAGAACTGCAACAAAATGTGTTGTGTGGCTAAGGGGAAAGACGTATCCTGAAAGACTTAAACACCTAAACCTATTTTACCTTGGGCTATCACAGGAAGAGGGCTGACCTTACTATAGCCTACAAGATCGCCCATCAGACAGGCCACGCAAACAAACCAATTTTGCCTGTAACTCAGCGGTCTTCACGAGGAAACCCCATTAAGATGGCATAAAATTACGGATAACACTGGCAACTTACGGATTAAACTCAGCTCATATACATATATATATTACGAAGACGTATCAATGGAATTCTTTTGAGTGATTTGTTTAATCCAAATATTAAACTATCTGGCTTCGGTATGACCAGTCAATTTCCGGGCGTAGACTCAGGTCAACGCAATACTCCGTCTTAAGAGATATACTACTCACTACTTGTAAGTAGTCTGAACTTATAGGAGAAACTTTACATATTTCTCTGTAGGAAGTCTTCGCAGCTGCGGATAATATGACTTTAGCCCGACCTAAAGAAACCCTTATTTCATGTTCTGTTTAACAGTATTTCATTCCATCATACACTGAATGCAGATTGCCTTCCTTTGTTGGCCTGCTAAAGTCTAAGGTGCATGATAATCTAACACACACGTTCAGTGTATTCATCAGCTTCGAGCAGTCAGTGTTGCTGAATCTGAAGTTTGGATGCTCTATGTTTGAAGAAGGATATTTTTCAAGTATAAAGTTTTCGGAAGTTGTAGTTTGTCTACAGAAAGTCGAGGACAAGTTCAGTTGTAAGGGATATATACACTTCTTCCTTGATACTTTCGGCAGATTCAGCAACACTGACTACTCGAAGTTGATGAATACACTGAAAGTGTGTGTTAGATTATCACGCACCTTAAACTTTAGTAGTACACCGATACCGTAAGTTTTCCGAACCATAATACTGACGGCATAGGTGCTATGTTAGTGGAAGCAGAAGATGTAGAAGCCAAAGTAAGCAGTGTTACTTCATTGCACATATCCGTGGCTTCCACTGGGCAGTAAACGTATATGAGGGTGTAAAGTGTAAGTATCAAATCACACCTCTGACTCTCTGCACATGTATATTCTTGAAATTCCAACCATCTGAAGGTTCGATGTACTTCTGTATATCCTCTACAGTCACGTCATCTCGATAGAGGATAAAGTTTGGCTTTGAAAGCCATTTCGAGCTAACGACGACAAACCTCTCCTTCGACTTTAAGTACACTACCAGGAAATTATTGCTTTCCATCTGAAATGAGGAACGTGATTAATTTCGTATAACAACTTTTGATTAAGAAAATTGAAACCAGAATGACATGATGTGTTTAGTAAGCAAAAGTTATTTACATGAAGCTATCAAAAATTGTTTACTGTTCTTGCACTGCCATATCACATCTTTGGAACCATCCGATAGCGAAAGCCATCATTATACAACCCCATTTTATAAGTGTGAGGTGTGGGGAGTGTACCGAAGGCATTCGACATTTTGACATAGACACATTTGAAGTCAGGGCTGTCAACTGCAATTGTATCCGTATTCGGTGAGAATTGGGAAGTTTTGTAAACTCCCATGGCATATAAGTCAAGTGATGTCTTAAATAAAGGCTTTGTGTTTTGGTAATAACGTATGGCAAGCATACCGTCCTCCCGAATGTTGGTTACAGCCACCGGTTTACCTCGATAAATGATCACGTTATCGGGGAACGTGGTGGAGATGCGAATACCTCTCTTTGTGCAAACCTGTTTACCGGCGTCAACTGCATCCACTGGAAAGGGTGCGCACCTGGTGGTTCCTAGGGCCTCCAATTTGCAAAACCGTGCAGCTATACTCACCGCTGCAGGTGTAGTTCCATGAACTGTTCGTTCCAGGGGTCTTAGGTACGATTCAAACGGGAAGCTGGAAAAATTTCAAGGCAGCCGTGTTGTTTAACATCAGCAGGTAAATGGATGACCACATGCACGTTATTCACTACCTGCTCGGATCCGTAAATGCATGCATAATTGTTGACAAAGTGCCTAAACTGCTGTTCGATGATATCTGAGAACTGAAGGCAGTACTTAGGGTGGCATAAGATGTATACAGACACCGACAATTCCATGAAGTGAAGGAATAGGAAGTTCGGTAGTATATTACGTAAAACTACTGGACCCAAGTACAATAGGAATTGTCTTCCTTCGGCAGCTTTCCAGTGTTTGCTGCAGGACATGGGTCAGCACTTTCTTTGGAAATCTCTAGGTATACTTGAATTCACCCCCAGTATTTAGTCGTTTATAGCCTTCAGAATTGCCGGATGCATACCGCACTTCCGGTCAGCTGATAACTGATTCCACAAACTGGTTAGCTTCTTTACAACGTCAAGGTAGATGACATGCATGTAGTCGAGGGAGAAGCATGTCATCATGTCTTTGTTCAGTTTTCCAAAGGGTGAATGAGCCTTATGTTGAACTTTATCCTCTTGCATACGGAAAGATATGTTTGACCTAAGTTTCTGCTCCCCTACGAGAACATTCCCTGTAGCATTCAACTTCACACTTGTCGCAACCGTTCTTCGATGTATGGCCAGATATCATTTTGACTGATGAATGGGTTGGGGCGTCGCATACCACAGCTGCTAACTTCATAGTTACAAACTGGTTTGAAGTAGCTTCCGAAACACCGTTTTTCAAAATCCCTGACAACTCTGTAATGACCTCATCGAGGTAGCGTCATATTATTGGGTTTGATGAAGCCACCGTAAACACCAATTAAAAATACTTTCGTTATCACTGGATATGAGATTCGACCTAGAATAAGCCACAGTTGTTGTGCAGGATCACTGTACAGTGATATTCCATCGATACTTAGCTGCAGCTCAACACTCTCACAGATATTCAACCCTTCGTATTGCAGTATTAGCACATTGAGCTTCTTTTCTAATCCAATATGAAGGTAGAGGCCGGAACCAACGCGCTTCCTTAGGCAGTCTAAAATTGTTTGGGGGTCTGTTGGAATTTCTGGCACAATTCAGTGTACAACCTGTAGCATTCTTTCCCGAGCTTCAAGTGATATGTCTTGCATAAGACATATCTCAGCAGCTGCACTGAAAACGTCGTTCAATGTATTTTCGTTGTCACTTTGACTGGTTGTACCTACTTGAGTTTCATTAGGTTACGCTGATACGACGTATCTTCACGACTGACCTCCATCTGCATCTTTCGTTCATCAGCTTCAGTGTTATCGAGGGTATACTCAGCTGCGTCTCATTCCGTAACACCTTAAATGGAAGTTATGATAAAAAATGTAAGAGCATACTGCAATCCGTAACAGATTCTGACTGCGGTTTCTTCATATACTTGGCAAACTTGTGAGGCTCCCTCCCTCCCCCCCCCCACTTAAAGCTCATAAGACCCTGGGACTGTCGACGAAGGTAAGCTCAACTTATTGGCAGAGTTGCAATCAGTTTAAGAGTGGAGAAAACAAAGAGGGTAATTATCTTTAGATTCAGATGCACAACGTCATTGAAGGAAGCAGTTCTGAAGAAATTACGCAATGCTTGTTGTTAAAGACTTATATAATTTTGAAGTTTTGTAATGAATGTTTACTTAATCTAAAGCCTCACTTTCTACCATCAATAGTTCCTATGTATTCATGTGGGTTATTGCTTATTGATGGATATGCAATTGGTAATAATTTTTCCTAGTTTAAAGTGAGTGAATACACTAGTTGGTGTAAGCAAGTGGCTCTTCAAGAGTAATGAATTGAAGGACCAACAGTGGCTAAAAAGGCGTGAAAAGAAGCAAACATACTAGGCTAAATGAAATAAAACGAAGGGCTGATCGGAGAAAACACTTGCCATTTCGAGGGAAAACACGGGAGTCGAAAACTTGGGAAAATGTTGTACAATCTAGCGTTTTGCCCTGTGTTTCCATGGCAATCTGCAACATGACCCCGTGTTTTGCTCCGGGTAAATGTTGACTGGGGGTTTAGACTGCAAACCAGTAAGTTAATATCACAATCTCAGGAAGAAAGTGCTATAAATTGAATGGATCTGACACACGTCCTCAGTTAGGTTTAAATCAGAAGACTGTATACAGGCTACGAATCCTTATCTGACAGGTGACTCAGACTTTCTGGAAAGCGTTCAGAGGGCATTCACTCTTATTATCCCTGAGATGACTGGTCTGACCCATGAAGATCGACTTGAATAGCTGAACCTCTTCTCTTTATCCCACATCGCAGACACAGGGAAGATGTTATCATGCTATACAGGATTCTAAGAAATAACTTCAGACCTGGTCTACTCTTTTCCTTCCCACTAGATCGGAACACCTCAGAGGACATAGTAAGAGGACACAAGAGCAAAGAACGAACAAAGTCTTGGCAGAGTACTGATCCTTACGTCTAGTAATCAACGTCTGGAAATGACTCCCACAAGAAGTGGTGTCCGCATTATCTATTGACTAGTTCAAAAGGGGATTGTACAAGCACAGAAATCTACTGGAAGGATTAATATAGACTCACAGCCTCCTGTCCTCAAACAACAAACCTGAATCCGAAATCTGAGTCTGTCGAATGCTTTGTTTAACCTCCCAGTGTTTTCCAACTTTCCCCAGTTTGTTACTTGTGACAATCCATAATATTTTGCAACCGAACGGCTACATGTTTACATGCATTATATATGACACAAGAGTGTGATTTTATTTAGAACTTTGTGTGGGACAGATTGCTTACAAAGTATTTGCTTGGAATTGTCTTCCTTCGGTAGCTTTGTAGTGCTTGCCGTAGGATATGGGTCGTCACTTTCTTTGGAAATTCGTTGGAATGCTTGATTTCACTTCCAGCATTCGGTGGTCTGCAGCCTTCAGAATAGCCAGAGATATACCGAACTTCCTGTCCGCTGACAACTGCTTCCATAAACCAGTTAGCTTCTTGACAACGCTAAGACAGATAAGATGTATATAGTCGAGAGGGAAGCATTTCATCATGTCTGTACCAAGTTTCTCAAAGGGTGAATGAGATTTTTGGTGAGATTTATCCTCTTGCATACGTAGCGATGTGTTTGGTCGAAGTTTTTGCTGTCCGACAGGAAAAACCATACGGAAACATTCCCTGTAGCACTCAGTTTCACACTTATCACAACCGTTTTTCGATGTATAGTCAGATATCATTTTAACTGTCGCACACCACAGCCGCCAACTTCAAAGGAACAAGGCGCTTTAAAGCAGTTACTGAAACTCCGTTTTTCAAAATCCCTGACAACTCTGTAATAACCTCATCGAGTTATGGCGTTCGTTATATTACCTTGTTTGAAGAAGCCACCGTAAACACCAATTAAGAATACCTTTGTTATCATGGGATATGAAATTTGACCTAGAATAAGCCACAGTTGTTGTATGGAATCATTTTACAGTGACAGTTCATCAATATTTAGCTGTAGTTCAGTAGCGTCACAAGTATTCATCCCCTTGTTTTTTAGTATTAGCATACTTAGCTTCTTTTCTAAATAAATATGAAGGTAGAGGCCAGACCCAATACGTTTTCTCAGTCAGTTTTTAGGTGTTCAGTCCAAAATTGTTGGAGAGTCTGTTGACATTTACGGCGCAAGTCAGTATATAATTTGTGATATCCTTTTCCGAGCTTCAAGTGATATGTCTTGCATAAGACATATTTCAGCAGCTGCACTGAAAAAGTCGTCATGGATTGTCTTTTAGTTGTCCGTTTCACTAGTTGCATCTTTTTAATTTTAATTAGGTTATGCTAACAAAATGAACCTTTATGGTTGACCTCAATTTGTATCTGTCGTTCATCAACTGCAATGTTGTCGAGAGGGCACTCAGCTGCGTTGTCTTCGGGAATATTTTAAATGGAAGTTACAATAGGAAATGTAAAGGCACACTGCAATCAGTATTAGTTTCTGACTACGGTTTCCTAATGTATCTGGCAGACCTGTGAGGCTCGCCCTCAGTTAAGGGTCACAAGACCGCTTACGAAATTATACCCTCCGTCGGATGTAAGACATCCTTCACAATGTTAACCTCCACTTTCCTACGTCGACGAAATACTGTACTTCGGTGAGGGAGACGCTTTCTTCCATCTATAAGTACATTTGTGTAAGAATTATAACAGTGTGTAACAGACCTTTACATCCCACACTATTAGAAGATATTGCACTGGAATCCATTGTAAATCTTACCAAATTTATAAAGTTACGAGGTCCACGTCACTGGAACAAAGTTGTTTGAAAGTAATTACCCCCCCCCCCCCAATGGCCTCCATTTAGATAAACCAACAACCACTAGGCTTCCCGCCCGATGTTCTGCCAACTGAGCCACAAAGTCCGACTGCTGACATTTTTTTTTCACTTCAACCACCAAAAGTTTTGCCCGACTACCATGTGAGTTCGTGATGCGTTACCACCGCTTGATCGTACTCACATTGTCTGCCTAGTTAGGACTTCTCATCCCAATCTGAATGTAACTGAATCAGAGATGGAGAGCATCATATTGATAAGTATTCTAACTATTTGATACAGCCGTGGTTTAGCAGACTAGTGTTGCTACTGGGTGGTGATTGAAGGTGAAACGAAAATTTAGACCACAACCGGATTCGAACCAGCTGCCACCTGTGTTTCATGCGAAATTGAAACTCCGTTCTTATGTCCCTGCTTCATTTGTTCGCCTTAAGGAGCATAGCGTCTACAACAAGTCGGATCTGACAACCAAGAAATGCTTCTGTAGGTGGTATATAATTTGGCAATGAGGGGTTTGGTGTTAATCTGTATATCCACAAGAACTTCTGAAGTATTTCTCTGACGTCCCCCTCTCCTTCCAGTTATAACCAGGCTCTTTTAAATGTGTCTACAAAACGTCCAGCTTGAAAACTAGATTGAGGATGAGCTGGTGGTATACAAACACGGTTTAATCAACTGGCTTTGCAAAAATCTGCATCTTCGTGAGGTTCAAACTGAGCACAATTATCAGAAACGATTGTTTCTGGTATACCAAACTGACTAAATAATTCCGATAGCTTGCGTATATTCATCATAGAAGTATTTCTCTCCATGATGAGTATTTTTGGCCACTTCGAATAGGCACCAACGACTACGAGAAAGTCATGATCCTTTTACGATCCGGTATAGTATCTGGGGATGTGCATGAATACAATTCAGATTTTATCGGAATTTTCGCAGAATGCACACGATTGTCACAGTCTTTCATTATGTTTTCGACATCTTTGTCGATTAATGATCAATGCAAATAATCCCATGCTGACGAATTCATACATTCTATCCCCGGATGATGCATATGTAACTGACTTATTACGACCCTTTATAAAGCTTCAAGGTATCATCACTATGTCAAAATAGTATATATCCATCTACAAAGGATAGATATTCATGACGTAGAGAGAACTCATGCCGTCCTGGAATTGCACATTTCAGCCAACCTTTCTAGTAACACACCTGTAATCGCTTTGACTTCTTCCAGTCCAGGTCTGTGACCACGTTTGTCAACTATAAATTCAAGATACTCAATTTGACTAAGATAAAATTAACAGTTTGTAAAGTCCGGTGTAAATTCATAGTGGTTAATGCGACTTAATACAGAATTTATTTATGAAGTATACTCATCAAGTGACTCAGAAACGATGATAATGTCATCGAGGTGTGCAAATACAAATAAGAAATCTGACAGCATTGTGTCCATAAATTTGTTGAGATATTCCTGGAGATAATTTGACACAACGGTAGTCGGTTGAATTGGTGTAATCAACGATGTGCATTAATTCTGAATAGATAGATGTGCCTCTGAAAAACTGATTTTCAAAGATATTATTCCTCACGCTAAGTTTATCAAATAGATCAGTTAGCAATGGTAGTAGATAATGATATCAACTTAACGCAGTTTGTAGCTCAGTCGAGTAATTTAATAGATTCGTTGTCTTTGCGAACGACAGTGATAGATGCAGAATAATCGACGACGACGCTGGTGGCGGTACATGGGACAGGAATTGTGGATCAAAAGATAAGTTTACTGTTGTCCTCTGGATGCAGTATAGCTGTCCTGAAATATATTCGATAAGTGAAAACGTATTGTTTCCATATATCTCTGGAAATCTGAAGGCAGCTGGTAAGTAGGAAATGTTTCCTTTTTGGTATGTTTAGGAAAACAAAAAGTACTTATTGGTTAAGCAAATAAACTGAGAGTTTTTATCATGTCTATTCCCAACAAATTAGCCATCAGCAATTTTGTTGCTAAACTGAAAAATACAATAAATTTGTCTAGTCAGATTAACAATTCCACCAAATATGCAATGAACAATAACAATCGGAGTTTTGAATGATAGGATCATTAACATCATGATAGGTTTCATTAGAAATCACCGTATCTATCTGAGAACGCGCTGAAATGAGATTCTTAAGAACAGTGAGATAAAGTCGATTTTCAGTATAATCTAATTTGAAATTAGCGAATATATAATATTAGTTTTCATGGAATTGAGTCTGAATGGATTATATTTGCCTGATTTAGTTTGATATTGACAGACTAGACGACTGGATCTTCTGCAGATATCATTGTTACGCCCTTTTATAGCATTTTTTAAATGTGCACTGTTTATAAGACCAGTGTCATGCAGAATACAGCTCCCCACAGTTTCAACATGCGTACGGAGGTTGTGGATGGTATTTGTGTTGCACAGCTATTTGTTGAACTTTGTAAGCTGCAAATAGACGCGTCGTAGATTTTTGTGGATATTTGAACTTGTATAAATCCACACTGCTGAATTACTGTTTCAGCTGGGTGTGACCGAATAGAATTTAAAGATATTAGTAATGATGGTGCTCCGTTGCTTTCCACTATTATAGTATCGCACTTCAGACTGACAAAGCACTGGTATCCTGAAATAGCTATCTGCTAGGTTGTTCAGAGGTCTTTTTCAATCCGTGACTAAATTCTCGTTCGAATATCAGTATCAGTGGGTGTCTGGAGACCCGAAAAAACAATAAACATTTAAACTAATCATCAAATAAAGAAGGGAATTGATTCGACCTTCATAAGTGAGGTAATGTTCATCAGTTTCCCCCAACGTTTTCAGACAATCATAATAAACATGAAATAATGATAACAGTTTACCAAAAAATACTATCCAAAATTTGGTAATGACGGGTAGTGCCATCGAGCAGTCAACGAAGGATACGAACCTAACACGCAAAGAATCCACTCTAATCGTTAATCAGAACGTCCATCACTACAGTAAAATTTCAGTAGTATCGTCGAAACTCATGTCTCAAGGATGCTTTGGCAGAATAAAACTCTTGTACTCTGAATGTTCATTCAACTTCAGTTTTTGCAATAAGATGCAAAATTTTATAGCAGAATCAGTGGAGGCATATTCAACACAGAATACATCGTCTGTACGTCGAATATAACACCATTTTCTGCATCAGTATGAAACTGAGGGATAGAGTAAAGCAAAGACTAAAGATTTATTTGTTCTAGGACCAGTATGGACTGATGATAATTCTTCAGTTAGCGCTTGAGTGAGACATTCCTAGGCTGCTTTAAACTGTTTTTGTTGAAGTTGCTACGACTGTAATAAAATCTGAAGTTCCTCAAATGATAATGACATTGTTCTTAATATTCACTTTGTTCCAGTCTTCAAATGTTAGAGTTTACCCTGTCGCCAATGTTATGTCGTTGAATTCACGGGTTGAGGGAGATGACCGACAATGGTGCCAAATACTATGCACGAGTTTGTCCTACAGCCACCAACGTCACACCAGCTAACTCATAAAGATGAAGTTAGGATGTTAACTCATACAATGCACAATTATTTGTATTTAGAAAAATAAATAGGCAGTGTACAAGGCCTTAAAGCGTAGGTGGCCGAATCAGAATGTTAAAGAATGCGAAGATGGGAAAATATAGGGCCTTCTATCAACCGTGTTTCTTCACTGCTTATCTTCCTGTCCCGATGGTATAGTTTTTGTGGTGGTGGACGTCCTGACTAGCTAACAGGGTAGATTATTTGTGTGTTAAGTGAGTATCGCTCGTAGACGGTTAGGGTAAATTAGCGGTCATAGCATATAGTAAATGATACTGTATCACTCTGTATTATTATCTGTACCTTGGGTTCCTAGTGGAACATAGGTATTCGGTAGCACGTCTTCATTCCACTCTCTTCCCTGCAATCTTTTCAGCCTGGCTCCACGACTGCCCACAAGCTCTCATTTCCTCTTCACACCATCTCCTCCACGTCACACTCACCTCGGACGACCAACTCACCACTTCCCATCTGGGTTCCACTCGATATCCTGGCCTGACGCATGATGTCCATGAATGGTCTTCTCACTGCATGCCCAATCCAACTCCACTTCCTTCTGCCTATTTGTTGAGAGATAGCTTCTTGCTTCGTTGGTTCGCTGCTAGCCAGCCAGTCAGCCAGCCACAGTTCCTTCTTCCTCATTCTTATTATTCTCGCCATCTCATCTGAGATTCAGTAACCAGCCAGACTAGGCACTTCTTCATGAATATCTGCAGTTTGTTGGAAACCCCTTTCGTAACACTCCAAGTCTCTCAACCATCACATGGAAGCACTGAATTGACTGACATTACTGTTGAAAATCCGTATCCAGATGTTGTTGACGCTTTATGCTGAGTGCAGTGCAGTGCAGTGGAGTGCAGATCTCCACACTGGTTTCAAATTAATGAACGCCTGTCTTGCTGTCTTTCCGATCCTGTCTGGCTTCGACGACCTCGTGTATGCCTGTGCCTGTGCCACCTGTAGTTGAAACAGTGCTGCCTGCCTGTATAGGTGTAGGTGAAAGAGGCTACTTTCTTTAAGTTCCTCCCATCGATGGTCATTGCAGCTTGTTGTTGTTGGTGGTGGTGGTGTTGGTTCGGTATCTTCATCACCTCTACCTCTGTCTTCTCTACATCCACTTGAAGTCCTGTCCTCGCTGCCCTGCCCTGCCCTTCCCTATCTCTTCTGTCAACTTGTTAGTTTTCGCCTGTAGATCTTCGAGTTTGTGCCACAAGACATTAGACACAAGTCATCGACAAAATCCAAATCTTACAGGATCCCTTACGCGGTCCAGCGCATACCCCTCTCCTCGCTCCTCACTGTCTACCGCATGATCCAGTCCAGTCGACCACCATCAGGAATATCATGGGTGATAGTAGACAGCACTGTCTCACTCCGGTCTCCAGTCTCCACTTCAAAGGCATCACTGAGCTGAGCTTCCCATTGTGAATTACTTGGCTGGCATGTGGCGTCTTCATATAGTTGTTGAATGAGCTTGAGCTTTGCGGCACTGGAACTGTAGTGTTGAAGCAGCTGCCTGACAAACTACTTGTCGGTTGACGCTGTTAAAGGTCGGCCTTTTCAAAGTCGATGGAGTTGAGGTGTAGACTTGACTGCCATTCTATACTCTGTTCAATGTTGATGCGTTGCGTGGCGTGGCGTGGTGTGGCGTTGCAATTCGGTCCACACATGATTTGTATTTCCTGAATCCAGACAGTCAGCCAGCGAGCCAGCCAGCCAGCCTGTTCCGGTCGTAGTTTTGAATCCAGCACATCCTTTGGTCTCTCCAGGATGATGTGGCATAATATTTTGCTTGCTTTGGGTGGACAGGAGTGGAGCATCATTCCATGCCAGTTCTTGCAAACACTTAGGTCACCCTTCTTCGGCAGTTTGACAAGGCAACCCTTCTTCCAATCAATGGACAGGTACCTTTCCTTCCTTCCCTTTAAACCGTCTGCAGTAGTCGTGTCGTGTCGTGTGGTGTGGGCATGTCCGCTGTTGTCCCTGTGTCTGCTCTCAGTGCTTCTGGGGGGATTCCATCCAATCCTGCTGCTCTCCCACATTTCAGTAGCTTTATGGCTTTCACGACTTCGACTTTCGTTGTCGGACAGCTTGTGTTCACTTGTAGTTCTGTGGCTGGACTGCAGGTGATGTTTCTGGACGAAGTGCAGGTGGTGGTGGTCGATTCAAGAGCTTTCTGAAGTGGTCAGCCCATCGTTTTATTTCCTTTGCTTCTTTCCTTTGGTGATTAGATTTCCTTCATCATCCTTTATTGGATTCATCTGTGTTGATCTCTTCCCTCCCAGATAGTAATTAACCTGGTTTTTCGATACAATGTTGTCAGGTCTCTGTCTCTCCTACCTGCAGCAGCCTGTTCTGCTTCACTTGCCAATGTGTCGTAGAAGTGTCTTTTGTCTTTGCGCACACTCTTCCTCACTTCTTTGTCCAGTGTAGTGTTTTATACTTTGTACTCAGTTCCTCTTCTCGTCGTTCATTGTTGCACTGGTTCATCTTCTGCTTCACCATCCTCCTCTCCCTTCTCTATCAGCTTCCATGTGGCCGTCGAGATACATTCCATTCCATCCCTTATCTTCTTTCTTCTTCCTTCCTAATACATTTATGCAGGTTTCTTTCCACATCGCTTTCAAAGAGTTCCAGTGTTCTTCCACACTTGTCCTTCTCGCTCAATATCTCCCATTTTGTGTTGTCTTGATAACTGACGTGAAGATATTCTTTGTAGTTTTGTCATTCAGTTTTGGGTGTTGAACTTGAACTGTTGCCTATCACCAACTTCCTTGAAGGCTTTCAACTTGATTTAGAAGGTTGCTTGCACCAGATAGTGGGTGTTGTGAACCTACATCTGCTCCCCTTCCTCATCTTGTGCCAAGTAGGCTGACTGAATCTCCACTTTCTTCACATTGAGATGAAGTTGACATGATTTTAAGTGTGGTGTATCCATTCGGTGAAATCGAATCCATGTAGCTTTGTGTACACCCTTGTGTTTGTATACACTACCTCCCTCCAATCACCAAATCGTTGAATGAGCAGAAGTCTGCAAACAGTTCTCCATTCCCATTCATTTCACCCAGCGCTTCTCGATCCATGGTTAGTTCTCTTCATGTGTTGTCCGCTCCGAGTTTCGTATTCATCTCACCCCACCCATTAGAATTGATTTTGATGTCACCATCTAGGGTGGTGTCTTGTCCAGTACTGATTGCAGTTGTTCATAGAATTCATTCTTCTTCTTCTTCTTCTTCTCCTCTTCTTCATCTGCATTATTTGTAGGTGCATAGTGTTGCATTGTATGATTGTGACCTTCCTTCCTTCCTTCCTCTTGTTTTGAACCTTCCTGTCATGATCCTGATGCTGGAGGAGATTGATTTCCACTGCTGGAGAGTGAGCCTTCGATGCACGTGAAGGGATCATGATGGGCACTCCAAAACTCAGTGTGCTGCGTTCGTCGTTTTCGTCTGGATGACAATATCGGAGTAGATTATTGACTCGTCTGTAGTTGACAGTTTGGAGAGTCCACTCCCATTCCATCTGCTTTCACAGATTGCTAGCACTTCAATGTGATACCTTCTCATCTCGTTTGCAATCTGGGCAGCCTTGCCAGCCAGCTTCAAAAATGGTGCGGACATTCCATGTTCCCACGTTTACTTTCGCTTTCATCGAGGGAGAGAAGACACATCGGCCCGGCCAACTGGCTTCCCGATGTCAGGCTTTCACCAACTGGCGCCATTTCGCCTCTCCGATTCCAGTGAGAAATAAGTTCGTTTTTATTTTTTATATTTTGTCTGTGCTTTGAAGTTTGTGTAGCGGTTAGATTGGTTTTACGGGGTAGGGTTTCTATCGCTATGCCAACCTTCCCTCTTTATCCGGGCTTAGGACTGGCTAGTAACTAGTGAACTAGTTAACCAGGCGAGGTTGTATCACTCTGTGTTATATTAAATAAACAAACTGATGTGGAGTTCTAAAACTCCCTGTTCCTGGCAATTTTGCTTAGACGCAACTTTATTTTTAGTTAGTAGCATTTGGTAATCAGCAATTATTATTCTGCATATGATCAAGTCATCTGTGATTTGCATCAAGTCTGCTATTGCTTTTATTCATACTCCTCCTCTCTTTTCAATAATGAAATGAAACATGACAGGCTACTCACAACAGGAAACAGTAGTATATATATAAACAATATTTTTCAGACTTGACAGTTCATCTACTTCAAACTAGTTCATTTAACTGAATTCCATTTGTATTTTTGACTCAGTCAAAATGCGCATGACAAAACTGGTTCTCATGGTGGTGGTGGTGGTGGTGGTAGGATTGGCTCGAGTGAGAGAAACAGAAGAAGAGGCATTGAATAAGGAACAAATAGACTTCAAGTGGTGGTGAAATAAGGATCAAATTCTGTCAAAAATAAACTGTAAAATGATGATAACGGTGATCATTAAACTGAAATATACAAAATGAAACGAAACTGAAAAACTACCCAGAATAAACTGTTAAGGCCAAGGTAGAGAAAGCGGTGTCACAAAACGTTTTTCAACGCAAAGTTTCGGCATTTGTTCATTTACAGCTAATCATCATCAATATCAACATAGGACCAGGCATTACTGCGTAACCCTCCGAGTTGCCACACCTCATATCACTACATCAAGTAGAAAGGTAGTGAGGTGAAGGATGAAGATAAGAAAATTCAGTCAAAAGAAATATAAAGTACTAAAAGAGAGAAAGGAAGAATGATAAAATGGTGAGAATCGGTATAGTGTAGTTAGGATGAGGATAATGTGTGTGGGGATACATCTGCACCACTGACATCGGTTCTGAGTCATGTGATCACCTAGAGTCAATCTCCAACCACTGGTTCCTCTTGTCCCGTCGACCCCAACCACCTAGTCTACATCACCCTACATGGCTCAAACCAACAGTCAGAGACTTCATACATTAGTGGCATGTTTTAGTCTGGTCACCTCGGGCCTTTTTCCAGCCTGAACCTGCTTCACCCAACATTGTGTGACGAGGCAATCGACGACTAGGCATACGTAGCACGTGTCCCAACCATCTCAGTCGATGAAGGTTCATAACCTCGTCAACTAACTTACCTCTACTCCCTTAACTATATACCTAACGTCTGCGTTGCTCACATGGTGACACCACGGAATACGCCTATACTTCCAAGGCAGTGGTGGTCAAACACTTGAAGCCTTCTCATGTCTTCCAACTTTAATGGCCATGTTTCACTGCCATACAGTAGAACAGACCAGACTGCTGTGCAGTACAGCTAATGCTTCAGCTATGCATAAGTGGTATAAACGTAGGCGTTTGGAGTAGTTAGTTTAGCGTTACAAATTACCTAAATAGATGAATCTTCAGGAACCGAATGACCTTAATCCATTAGGTGCTCACATATAAATGAAGATGTTGTTCTTCACTCACATTTGGCTAACTAAACTGGATAGTGTTCTGTATCCCGTTTCCTGGGGACCAACTTACAACGTCCTATATAGTCAGCCGCACAGGAGTGTGTGAATTTGTAGACACACACACAGGTGTTGGTATAAGTGGCGACGTAGGAATTTTCAATACTGGTGTGAACTGATCTGTATAGGGACGCGGACCAACTTCCATAAAGAATATAAAGTAGGTGTTAGCATATCATGACTGATTTGTATATTTTACTGACAGGATCAGGATTCCTGCAACAGTGAAAACTGTTATACTAGATTATCCTTACTTTGTGCACCATGGAGCAATAGTGAAAAAAAATAGGCGCTTCTGACACGCTATAAGTCTACAAAATTATGCTGACACTACTACACAAAACAACGATACGATCAGTTTGAATAGGTTATCACATTCACATGGAATCCGATATCGGTCCTATATTTCTTTATTTATTTTTCCCTAGGGTATCCTAGTGGAAAATAGGAATTCAGTAGCACGTCGCCATTTCACTCTCTTCTCTCCAGTCTTCAATCACTCACCTCACCAATGCCCACAAGCTTTCATTTCTTCCTCACACCATCTCCTCCATGTCACCCTCACCTCGGACAACCAACTCGTCCTCTCCCATGCCGGTTCCACTCAACGGCCTACCTGGTGCGTGATGTCCCCAAATGGTTTTCTCACTGTATGCCCAATACAATCCATCTCCAATATCCTCTTCTGCATATTTGTTGGATGATGGGTTGTTGGTGGTTCGTTGCCAGCCAGCCAGCTAGCCAGCCAAAATTCCTTGTTCCTTATTCTTTCTCACCCATCTCATCTTCAGTGTCAATATCGAGTGAGTGTGGGAGACAGGTGTTGATGTGATGAATGTCTGCAGTTTGTTGGAAATGCTTTCCCTAACACGCCAAGTCTCTTAACCATCACATAGAACCACCGACTTACTTCACTGACATTAGTCTTCAAAATCCACATCTTGTTCACGCTCAATCCTGAGTGCAGTGCAGTGCAGTGCATACAGTAAATCTCCACACTGATTTCAGATTAATGAAGGAAGGCATGTGTTGCTGTTTTTCTGATCCTGGCTGACTGACCGGCTTTCACATCCTCATCTGTGCCTGTGCCACCTGTAGTTGAGACGACGGTGTCTAGGTGGGTAGGTGAAATAGACAACTTCCTTTAAATTTCTGCCGTTCACGGTGACTGGTGCTTGTTTTTGTTGTTGTTGTTGGTTGGGTATCTTCATCACCTCTACCTCTGTCTTCTCTACATTCACTTGAAGTCCCGTCTTCGCCGCCCTGCCTCTTCTGCCAACTTTTTAGTTTTTCACCTATAGATCTTCGAGTTTTTGTGACATTAGACATAAATCATCACGCGCGAAATCCAAATCTTCATCGGTCAAACAGCGTATGCCCATCTTCTCCCTCGTCACATTTGTTTGTTGCATGATCTAGGCCTGTCCAGTCCAGTCGACCACAATCAGGAAGATGATTGGTGATAGTAGGCGGCAACCTCATCTTACTCCTGTCTTCACTTCATAGGCATCACTGAGCATTCCATTGTCAATCACTTTGCATGTAGCATCATCATATAGCGTGTAGCTGTTGAATAAGGATGATAAAGGTTTGTGGCACTAAAACCGCAGTGTTGAAGCAGCTGCCAAATTACTTCTTGGTCGATGCTATCGAAGGTCTTTTCAAAGTCGATGAAGTTGAAGTCCTGTAGATTAAGATATTACATGGGTAATTACACTCGTTTTCTATTATCTTCTTTCCGGGTGAAAGAAACCAAGTCTTATGAACAATCAAAATGAAAAAGTTATGAACAGGAAAGAAAATACATTCCCTTGCCTGCCATCTCCCATAATCGAATACCGAAATAAAGTGCACTACAGTATGGTATCATATTGCAAAGTTGGTAGACATACTTCGACTAGTCCTCAGCGGTGAGGACTTGACAAGTACATAGGTGACCACCCAGAGACGAAATCGTACACTCAGTATAACTCAGTAATAATAGGGTGTCTGACTTCATCATTACATGACGCGGAGGATTAAAACTTCCAAAGTAACATGAGATTTATCATGATTGCAGACACAGATTTTTCATAAGTACCAACAAAGATGAGGCTACAAACAAGAAGCAGATCTCCTATGTAGCAACTTACATTCCAATATACTGTACATAATGTAGTCCACCTCACTCAATCTGCATGACTTTAACTACCAGCAATAAAATATTAGATTTCAAAGAATGCACAGCTTTGCATTGTACTCTCTGGAGAGGATCACTGGAAGACTGATGTTTCTTCTGGAGTAAGGACTTGGACAGCAACCACACTTCGAGTTGAGAGCACGTATATGTGCGGCTAAACGGATGTAGAACAATTGCAGCAACACCACCATCCCGAGAGCAACTCAACGACAAGAATACCAAGACCGATTTCAGTCAGGAACTGACCAAACATTTAGTGAAACAGAACAACGTCATTCATCTCGAAAATGCCTGACACCATCTTAAGTCTGCTGTAGAAACAGCATTATAAGCCGTAACCAACTCTCCAAGAGATGTTAGAAAGGACCAATGAGTTTCAGCAGCTTTCTCTGAAATGACACGTTACTACAGGCTCCGAACAAAATGAGGAGAGGAAGTAACTGAAATACAGACTGGTGAGAATTCCACACAACAACCGTGAACAGTGGTGATAGGCAGGGAAACTGAGTCAAAAAGTGTCAGTAGTTAGTGAGATTATAATTCAGAAGGATGACTGTGCGGTTCACTAGTAGGGGGGACAGTTGGAACGATGGACGGAATAATTCGAGGAGTAGTTCAAATGATAGTTTTTCGTCACCTGCCATCCAGTGGAATCCCCAATGGGACATTGAAATACAGCTCAAACTGTTGGCGAAGTTGAGAAGTGTTGCAGAAGGTGTGTAAGGACGGTGGTCAAGGCTTATTGGTCCGATGAACTAAGGTGTAAGCTAGTGTATGGAAAACAGACATAATCCTCCCTGACTAGTCTGAATCACTGATTTTCCCAGTCTTTAAAACACAGAGAAATCGACCAGTGGTAATGACAGGGAAATCAGTTTAACGATCATAGTGTCTACAATTCCTGGTTCGATAGTCATAAGACGCCTAAGTGAAGCTCACGAGGTGAAAACCGGCAAGGTTTCAAACCTGTTCGTGTGTTTATTGATCAGATATCCATCCTCCACCAGGTCCTGGAACATAGATACACTTACCCGCACTCGACACCAGCCAGAGGGAATCATATTTGACTCCCATACACTAGTTAACACTTCAGTTAACTTGACTAAAACACTCCACTACCGACCTTGTATACCTCAGGAACTAGTCTATCTGGTCCTGCTGCCCTTCCTCGCTTCAAGTTACATACCCCTTTTCTACTTCTGGAAGTGTTGGGAGGCCTATCTCAATATTCCATTCACGATTCGACTGGTTAGTAGGAAACACAATGGTAGCTGGAAGGCAGCTGAAGTGTTTCCTCGAAGTCTCCTCCTCATCCTTCCAGTTGTCCCCCCTGCAAGTGAACTGCGGACCCATCATTCTCCGCTATAGTCTTGCTAACCATTCACCTTTTCGCCCCAGTTTCCTTGGTAAATCTAAATAACTGTCTATTGTTACGTATCCCCACTGCGTTTTCCATCTCTTCAGCCTTCGCTGTCCACCACTGTTTGCAGTCATTGCGTAGACTTTATTTGCTTTCTCTCCTCATTGTACTCAGGGCCTGTAGTGATGAGTTCGCGTACTCAAAAGAAGCTACTGATATCCACTTGCTATTCTTAACCACTATTTGAGAGTCGGCTACAGTCTTCAGCGATGGAGATGGCACCAAGCTTCTTCTGGATGAGCAATAGTGTTTCGTTCCGACAACTGCCTAACCTGTGCCCTTAGTGCTCTCGTTGTCCAGCTGCATTCGTTATGATGTAGTTGCGAAAGTTTTTCTACGTCCACTGAGACACAGATATATACACCCTCGAACCAACTAGTGGTCGCTATCCAAACACGTGCTCCAGAAGGAGCGGAAGTCTCCCACCGAACCTCTCCGGCAGTGACCGGTAGCA
The DNA here is from genome assembly GCA_944470555.2 of Heterobilharzia americana. Lineage (NCBI taxonomy): Eukaryota > Metazoa > Platyhelminthes > Trematoda > Strigeidida > Schistosomatidae > Heterobilharzia > Heterobilharzia americana. The sequence goes on along the minus strand of OX104132.1, from coordinate 10,535,621 downwards.
ATGTGGGTTGTGTCCAACACTGAGTTGAATTCGGTGGACACCACGTCACACAATCTCTCTTTATGTCTGAAGTTTGTGCTGGCTAGAAATAAACGGTTATCTGAGCACAGCTGTAGCAAGTGGTCGCCGTTACGCGTTCTTACAGCTAAGATTCTAAAAGTGTCACCTAAGCACCTGTCTGACTGAGCCTACCCACTTGTGCATTGAAATCGCTTGCAACAACAACCACATCTGAAAGTTTAGCGTCCAGGAGACTTGAAAGTCTCGGTGGAACTCATCCTTCCCTTCATCCAAACTGTAGTCAATGCGTGCGTAAGCAGAGATTTCAAAGAGACAACAGCTAATTTCACTGTTCCCCCTAGTTCTCACTGTGCCGTTCAGCTGGATATCGCCTATCATCAATCATCTTCATAATGTGTTTTCAAGATATAACGGGTCAATTCCACTTTGGCATGTTTGATAAAACAGCGTCCAGAAGTCTCAGGTTCCAAACAAGTTAAACTACTATACAAGTGAGATATAATGAAAGGTTGTGACGGGTGAGGCCAACTAAATCGAAAGTGAGGACAGTTACTCAACGACGCGACTTGATCGAAGTCACTCTATATCGTGAACTGACAGAAAGAAGTAGGAAATATAGAGCACCGAATTTAAACGCAGTGGCTCAATGGTTACATGCTGGCCGCAGGACCCGAAGGTTCTGGTTTTGATTCCCCCCCCCCCGGCGCCATAGGCACACACTGCTGAGAAGTCCTGTATTAGGACGAGGCAGCTTCCCACGGCTCCAAGGTGTCCTACGTTTCGCCAACTGATGTCTGTTCATGATGTGAACATCAACCCGAAATCAACATATAAATCTCCCCAGAACTCCGAATTGAATAAGTGAGATATCAATGTAAAGGCATGAGTATAAAAACGTTTCTTTCTTCTGTAAGAGAAGTATCAACCATAATGAAACCTTTTTTATATTCCCTTCTAATTCTACAACACCACTAGCTAACAGGACTGTTTCGCTAGCAACTTACATTTTAAAATGTACTACTTAGCATTCTGCACTCGTCAGCAACAGACATAGGAAATTGAGATGGCACCCGATAACAACTGCGTAACGGTATAAGTTGCCATACTTTATATAGCAGCATAATCAAGCGAGAATTCACTAAAATGGAAGACTAAGAAAGAAGGCTATCAAAAGTGACAGAAATTCATCAAGGAGAAATAAGAGAATGTTGAAGTAATAACACGACATATGTAAAAGTTCATTACAAATATATATCCAATATACTGGAATTCAGTTTGACAACTAAAATGAGGGTACAGACACCTGTGTCGATGTCCGCACTTATCACTAATGAATAACACACATTATTACGTTGCTGTTCTTCAATGGCTTAGCTGACATACGACCACATATATTTCCAACAAACATAACTGGTCCCATCCACAGCAAACAAATCAAGCTATCTTTGATCTACCTGACCTGACCTGACCTAAAATCCAAAAGTACGATTATCCAGTCGACCAAGACAGCAAATCATTTAAACTTACAGACCACGTTCAATGAACCGCCATACTCATTCAAGCTTTCTGAGTGAACAAGAAAAAAGGTACGAACGACTCGCAAAAGTTATATATTCAGAGGCTAAACGCATATCAGTACCACGTAAGGAGACACATCTTATAATACACATACCGATATTGTCTATCTCATACCACCTATACATTTAGGTAAATTGTTGACTGTACCCTAAAATAAACCTATGACTTCTACGACAATTAACCACGAACTGTAACCCTGAAGTTTAAAGACAATATATGCAAAAACTGGAAAAACACGTCCTTGTAGTAACACGATAGTAAACTCCATGAAGGAGTACAACTAAAGCTGGTGTCCATAGTTTACTAACGGGACTCCTCAATCCGTCACCATTGATAACGCTAACCTGTGTGCACCGACCCCAATGTGCGTACAAGCCAATTCACATCTATGCAAGACCAACTGACAGAACTGCGAACGCCATACAGAACAGACCTCAACTAAGTGTCACGGAAATAAACAAAATTAGCTGAGCCCTCCATTCTACAAAATCCAGCGACACCCATGACACTCGGCAAGGCAACCAGTGAGATCCCCTTTTAAAGTCTACTGACCTGACCTGACCTGGACTCCTAGGCTGGACGTCACCACAGAAACTAATGATGAACATGGAACACCAGTAGGGTTAACAACCAAGTCCCAACCTCAACCATCATCTTAGAATGAGTTTACAATTAGAAATCAGGAGGAGAAACAGTGCAGTGAAAAACGAGGAGACTGAAACCCTCCCACTGTACTAAACATGACCTATTGATATAAAAAGACTCAAATCAAGTAGGGAACTTCGATCGTCTAACCTTGTCGTCCCATGGGTAGAATCAACATACGCATAGGCCGTAAACGCATTCCATTGTGAAACAGCGATCACAAGCTGCTGTAACCTACTTAGTTCAACAAGAAAATCCCATCGAATAGTACCACGTAACACGTCTACTCAACAAACACACATGAACGCGAGAAAACAGGTTCATGACTAGCACTAAAAACCTATACGCCTGATGCACACCAGCGCGAACAGTCTCTTAAACTGAAAGCAAACACAAGCCTCTGTTACAGAACCTAACCAAATTAAAAAGACAGTGGTAAAAAATCAAGATCTATTCAGAACAAACATGGATTAAAAGCACTTGCGATGAACAATACCAGGACCGGACTCATCATACTCTTGTTTGGAAATCCACATCTGTTGGAAAGTCGACAAGGAAGCCAAAATAGAACCACCAATCCATACTGAGTACTTACGTTCAGGAGGTGCAACAATTTTAATCTTCATGGTGCTGGGTGCAAGAGCACCTATCTCCTTCTGCATACGATCAGCAATACCGGGATACATTGTACTACCACCGGACAATACGGTATTCGCATATAAATCTTTACGGATATCCACATCACACTTCATGATAGAATTGTAAGTAGTCTCGTGAATCCCAGCTGACTCCATGCCCAGGAAGCTAGGCTGGAACAAAGCTTCAGGACAACGGAAGCGTTCATTACCAATGGTAATGACCTGACCATCAGGAAGCTCATAACTTTTCTCCAAAGAAGAGCTGGAAGCAGCTGTAGCCATTTCCTGTTCGAAGTCTAGAGCAACATAACAAAGCTTCTCTTTGATATCACGGACAATTTCACGTTCAGCAGTTGTCGTAAAACTGTAACCCCTCTCAGTCAAAATCTTCATTAGGTGGTCGGTAAGATCTCTTCCAGCAAGATCTAGACGTAGAATAGCATGAGGCAATGCATAACCCTCATATATGGGTACAGTGTGAGTAACACCATCACCAGAGTCCAACACAATACCAGTAGTACGACCAGAAGCATACAAGGACAACACTGCCTGAATAGCCACATACATCGCGGGAGCGTTAAACGTCTCAAACATAATTGGGTCATCTTCTCACGGTTGGCCTTTGGGTTCAATGGAGCCTCTGTCAGCAATACTGGGTGTTCCTCTGGAGCAACTCTCAACTCGTTGTAAAAAGTGTGGTGCCAGATCTTCTCCATATCGTCCCAGTTCGTCACAATACCATGCTCGATCGGGTACTTTAGAGTCAAGATACCACGTTTCGACTGAGCTTCGTCTCCAACATAACTGTCTTTCTGGCCCATTCCAACCATTACTCCTTGGTGTCTGGGCCTGCCGACGATGGAAGGGAACACGGCTCTAGGTGCATCATCTCCTGCGAACCCGGCTTTGCACATTCCAGATCCATTATCGATGACAAGGGCCGCAACTTCCTCATCAACCATTTCTCAGTCAACGTGAAAACTAACAAGGCTTTTAGCCTAATTAATATAACTTGCTTAATGGCCATATATGGTCATGCCTATAGATTTCAAATTGACCAATCAACAAGTAGTTTGCTCAGTCGATGTCCCTTAGGATACAGACAACTATGTCACGTCTTTTATTAACTTACCTCTATGTCATTGGTCGTCCAAGTATTGTCAATTTTTAAGCTTCGATTGAGTCATCTGACTTCATCTAGCTTTCTAGAGGGATAGAAAATTTGTGTGAGCTGCATTAACTGTCGTGTTAACTGATTTTGTCCCAATTTGATTGGCTAATCACAACAGTCACTCGATTGATATTTGAAATTGATTGAGACAGACAGTGTGTTTCGCCTTGTAGTAAATAAGCTAGACTACCAGTCTGGGAACTACGATTTTTTTAATTTTTGCAGGCTGCTTGATTAATTTATTGAGCTGGTTAGCTTTTGTGAATGTGACAGATCTATAAATTGTGTGTGTAATTCCGCCGCTGACTATTTAGACATTAAACATGCTTAATTTGAACAAACGCTTACTCAAAAGATCCTTTTAGGCAGTATGACTCCAAACAGATTAAAGGCAACAATTTGTGAACGAGAATTTTAGAAAAAAGTAGATTTCACCGAAAACTAGGACCTGAGGAATTCAATGGCACTTTATGCCTTTGAATTTTGGTTGTTATTTAGCTAGTTTCAGGCCTTTCCACATTGTTAAGTAGTGTATTTCGAAAACATCAATTTTCTTATGCACATTGCCGATAATTTTAGATCCCAGCTGACAACTTGTCAAGTTATCTCTCTTTTTGATACTTTGATTTCTAAGTCAGTATTCATCATGGACTAACATCAGTTTCTGTTAAAATGTGGTAAAGATTTATGAGAATAATGAGGAAGACAAAGAAAACTCATTTTTATCCGCTAGTGTAATTTTGCTGCTCAAAATGCTGTTGTTTTTGAATGAGTTAATACAGATAAGAAGCCATATCAGCAACAATGCAGTCACATTTGTCTATCATTTCCGCTAACAGTATCAGTGAGGCTACTAGTATTGCATAAGAGACGGATCAACTGACTCACTAGCTTAGTGGATAGCGCTCTGGTGCTTGAAGTCATAGGCACCGGGTCCGAGTCTCGGTGGGAACATCATTACTCACTAGGGTTAAGGGTAGGATGTAACCCTCATTCTTGATCCCAGTGATACCCGCCACCAATCAGTTTATAGTGCATAGGCTTGGATTTACATCTTTTAACAGAATGGTTCATTTACACTGGTGATTGGTGTCCATGCACGAACTCGACAGACGCAGAAGCCATTCACTGATTATTCGTACTTCTAATATACCTACGAATATGAGACTGAGGAAGAACACAATGGGGTAGTCAGATGAAGTAGTATGTTTGCGAGGTCATACCGAAATACGGATGCGTTCCAACTAGCTGGCTTGAGAGTCGATTACGAGGAGTACAACGTAACGCGAAGGCGTGCCAAATGGTGTGGATGCTTGGTAGTGGCCATTCAGTCTAGCGAGTCCCATAAAACTATGAAGGTCAGCATCAATGTTGAATCTCGTCGAACCCTTGGCTATCGATTCTGGAGAAATATGTTAATGGAATGAACAATTGATCATTCTGAAATAACTGTGTCAATTATAGATAAGCACTCTTAAAATGTATGTTGGTTGGTTGTGCGCCATTGCCAGAAAGCCCTAGACCTAGCTTTCGTGCTTCCTGGCACTCATCAGCAAGGCGTATCTACGACCTGAATTTCCATCCAGGATTCTAACTTGCGGCACCCAGTGTTGTAGTCAGTGACGTAACCACCGAGCTACCCGGGCCGTGACTGACCTTCTGTGGGACTGGATTACAGACAGTGATAAGTCATTGGAGAGCAAGTAATTTCATGTTGACTAGCCCTAAGTACTGACCGGAAATGCCGAAAGAACTTATTGCAGTGAATACCGAAATGGTTGCATATTGATTACACACTGAGGTAAGCGTATTCACCCCTATTCAACTTATTAAGTTTCAAGGTTTTAATCCACCTTCCTTGAGCTATGTTTTCTTTTCTTACACCTTCATTTTTTTCATCTGTTTTGACTCATCTTTCTGTTCATCTACCAACTACTCACGTTTATAGGAGTACTGAAATATTCAACTCCTTAAAACTTACTAAACAGTCCTGACTGGACAACCAGTGTGAGTACGATCAAGCTGTAGTAATGCGTCACGAATTCACATGGTTGTCGGGCAAAAAAAATCCCTAGTGATTGAAGTGAAGCAAAAGTCCAGTCATCAATTGGTTCTTGTAGGTCAGTTGGTAGAGCATCGGGCTGGAAACCCGGTGGTCAATGGCTCAAATCTGGCCACGGTTCAAATTACCATTTCACCTTCAATCTTCATACAGTACACAGTCAAAGACATTTTAAAGACGTGAGGAAAGAAAGGTATCTGTTATCTAAGAAGAATAAGTTTACGACGTACTAAACACGTTTATGTTTAATTACTTTCATGCAAATTGAATGAGATTAAAACAGAAATTACTGGATAATCATCGGATTCAAATAACCGGTATGTATATGTCAAAATACTCTAACTGATGTCCTATGAACTTCAATAGTTGTTTATCAGAAAAAGAAGTGCCTAGTGAGACATTGAAGTTTATCTGAGTAATAAAGTACAACCTCCAAGAGAAGCAGACAACTAGCTCTGGTTGCTACTCTCCAGTGTGATAGCATAATGACAATAGTAATGTAACTCATTCTGGTGCATTTCTATGTAGTTGGCTAGGAGCCACACGTGCTATGTGCAGGTTTGTGACACCAGGCTATAGTAGGTGAACTGGGCTTCGAACTTATGATCCATCGCTTGAAAGTCAAGTTCCTAAGCCAACTAGTCGCACCCTTCCCTAATGACTAACTATTTTTTCTGATACAGTAATGAGGTATCTTACCACAGCACTAGTTGATGTGAGTTCACATCTTCAAACAGGTATCGGTGACGAAAAGATAACGAATAAGGTAGCAGGAGTGGCCCTTAGTTTGCTGAAGGCCAAGGGAGAAGTAACGCTTGGACATATTCCTCCTGAATGCAGAGTTCAGACTTGATCAATCGTATTGTGACAGTCTCCACTTTTTTGAGCAGACGTTGGTGAGCTACATGTAGTGTCATTTTCGGAACACGATGAATGACATGAAAAGCATCTACGTGATACCCTGTGTCGACTAGATGAGCTAGGACTGAACTTTCCACCACTTTCACTTCACCCTTTCCGAACCAAGCTGGTGAATGCTGTCGTATCCGGAGACGCATCTGCCTAATCGTATGCCCTACTTAACTTGTTCTCCAGAAACAGTTAAATTGATGTATGTAAGATAGGTTAGACTATCTTTTAGTGTCGGACTGAGCATTAGCCGACTGCCGAACCGAATGCAACAGCAACCTGTATAAAACATCCTAATGACTGCCCTAGCTAGGGGTTGTGATAGAATGTCACTTGTAAATCACCCTTGAATCGTAAGCGCAGAAACAAAGGCTTCTTCTCCACTGTCATCAGCTCTTGTTTACGACCAATGTAGTTGATATTAGCTTTGATAAGCTTATCTGGATATCCGTTTCCACTTAGAATATCATGGATACACAGTAGTTCTTTTTCCATTCACTCCTTGGAACAAATCGATATTACTGTAAAAGCCAGGCACCTGATTATATTACGTTTGTACTTCATCGGTACAAAGCTGAGGAAGTGCGTATACTGTGTCTCAAACGTTAGTTTTCTATATATACTTCTCAGCATAGAGTTATCTTCATTTCTTGTCATCAGCACATTAAGAAAATGCATCGAATTATTGATTTCATTTTCGTACGTAAAATGTATTGATGAATGAGCGCTGTTGAAATAGTTCAGAATAGAATTCATACATATGCACCTACCAAAGACTAAAACAAAACATATATCAGGCACATATAAATCGTCAGAATAAAATTGAATATAAATAAGCGTAAATCTCAAGCTAGTGAACATCCACCAGTGTAACATATCTTCAACTTTTGAGGACTAAGTCATACTTCTGAACATTCGATTTATGTTATTCAGCTATATGTGCAATGACCCTCTTCTTTAGATATGAGAAAGCTACACATTTATCTATCTTTGACTTCAAAGCATGATAATCTGGGTTCACTATTCTAAAGTATCACTAAATGAAATCGAGATCTACAGCGTCTTGATAAAGACGTCAAACTATTCAACAATTGAACAGTATTGAAAATTAGTATTTTTAACGAGTACAGTTATCGACAATGGAGATTCTTGGTGAGATGGCTTAAAATCAGTCACAGTGATACAAATAGGCATACACTGTAATCTTCTACATTGCAAACGTTTTCATCGACTTGAATTAATTGCATAATGCTTGTATTACACCGTCGTTGATTCGACCGAATTGATCAGTCTCTGTTCGCATATGGGCTCCTGTGCGGATGCTTCAATATTGCCTCTCTTTCAATTATATATAGTAACGATGGACACTGACTAGCAGTGGAATCCAGGGTACACATTTCATCCTATACAAGCAATAACACCACCAAACAACTAACCATTCCTGTAATATCTATCTGATGTACTGTTGTCACTTCAGACGCCCACTACCATGATATTTGACTACAGTTTTCTTGTCAATTTGTCTAACAATAGGCTGAAGGCATTTAAAGAATGTGCAATGATACGTTTTACGATTTGTTGACTTTTGAATGAATAAAACCAGTTGTAAAGGAGCATTTGATGAAAAATTCCTAGTCACCCAGATTGTAAGCAGATTGTCGATATCTCCTCTGAGATTAGGATTCACATTACCCAGTGATGCAGTTCATGGTGTCACCCCTGAGTTATTTATGCTGTGAATAACCTCCTTCAAGATTGGACTAGGTAAACTGAGTAGTTGCTAGAGGGTGACCAATCTCATGCTATCGAGTTCGGAGTGCCAACCCAATTATATCGATCATCTTACCGATATGCTTCCTAACATATACCTTCATCTCTCTCTCTCTCTCTCTCTCTCAACACATTTGATGTATATATAGATGTATACGAAACTGGCTGATACCTGATGGCCGTCGAAAATCGATCATAGAATCAGTGACATTTATCACCACCAACATCTTCAGTTGGCATCCGCTTCACTTGCAACTGGTCGACTCCAAAGGTGATGGCTACTAACTTGAAAATAATAACGAAATCTCTATGAACTTCAAACTACATTTCTGTTATTTGACTGTGTGATGGATGATTGAAGGTGAGATGGAATGTTGGAGCGTGGCCGAATTCGAACCAACGACCACCAGGTTTCCGGCCCGATGATGTACCAACTGAGCTATCAGGTCCCACTGCTGACAAGATTTTTATTTCACTTCATTCATCAAGGCTTTTTGTCTGACTACCATGTGAATTCGTGACGCGTTACTATGGCTTGATCTTATTCACACTGGCTGCCTAGTCAAGACTTCTCATCCCAATACAAATCGAGTTGAACTAGAGAGGGGAAGCATCATATTGATTATCATTGTGACTTTGTGAGACAGGCGTAGTTTGTCAGACTAATATATATACTGGGTGATGGTTGAAGGTGAAATGAGAATTTGGACCGATTTCTGTCATTCTCATAGAACACAGAATAGTCTCCTTACCCTTATCATTGATAATCACTAAATTCCTCATCATCTCTGATGAACAGAGGTAGGAAAGGGGGAACCATCGGATTCCAACACAGTGACTGATTGGTGAAGGTCTTGGTCTGCATAACTCACCCGGCTATGAGTGGGTACTGCAGAAGAGTCATACACACACACACACACACACACACACACACACACACACACACACTAGTAAGTAGAGAGTCCATATGCCACAAAAACTTAGAGCTAAATATTTGGTTCTTTATAAAATCTGTTAGAAAATGTATTACTTCGATGTTGGTTACTTATAAGACATGGGCAGGAAACTGTAAACCTAACTTTCTTGCTTATTGGAACTTGTCAGCAAAACGAATCTGAAAGGTCTAGGGAACCGAGATTAGAAATGGTGTCACCCAGTATTGGAGTTAGAGATCTAACAGCTCAGCTATTCTTGTCGCCATCATCCTCTTATAGAACTGCAGTTGACCAAATCACATCCATCCACTCATTTGACTAAACCGTTGTCTTCTTTAAAGAAAGAAACCTGATCGCTTATTTCACTAGTTGATAGTGGTATACATTAGTTGTGACAAAAGAAAAGTATGTTATAAAGCTTTCTACGTCAATACTACAGTTTGAGATTTGAAAGGGTGTGGTGAACATACTTTTTCTAGTGTTATTGCTTGTATGACACCGTGGTTAATTGGATAAGAAGTGGCTATCGTGGATCGGTGGTGTAGTGGATAACGCTCTCGCGTTTGAAGTGATCGCTCCCGAGTCCGACTTCTGGTAGGAACAACATCACCCCACGCTGGGAGGCATGTGCAACCAGCTGACCAGTGAATCCGAAGTGGGACGAAATGCTCATTCTGGATTCCGCTGCTAGCCACTGCCCATCATTACGACATTTTTTCTAATTCGAAAATAGTGATGAGTCAAGGTTACTCGCATGCTCCACTTACAAACTGATGTAAACCGATTAAAAGTAAATGTATAGAACATACTTCATAAAAGAAACCCAACAATGTTAGTATATTTTGAAGAGTAGATGACCTGTGTTTGTGTGTCTAGGTAGGTGTATGTGTATGTGTATGTGTTTAGTGAGAAAAGACTTTGTGTGAAGACTAACTCCTTCATGTTTGCATACCTAAAACGTTTTCCCACCTAGATAACATATGAAAGTTGAATGAGTGAGTCATTGTAACTAAACTGGTTAGAATACACAGAATACACAGAATGACTGAATGAGTTGTATTCTCACGTTTATCTGAGTTGATTACTATGATTGCTTGATTTGCCTGATTTTGGTGTTGTGATCAAAAGATATCAATTACACTTCTCATCAGCTTCAACATTGAGACTGTAATTCAAATGAGAAAATTCATATCCATTCAAAGCAACCCTAGCAAGTAAGGAATAAACAAAGGTAATTGGTTATCTCACCAACTGTTACGATGACCTTTCAAGTCACTTCATCCAAAAACTTTCCTGGTGTTACACAATGAAACAGGAGTTAGAAACACCATCAGCTGGAGAACCACTTAAAGCACAACAGCACACTGGACGACTGTTTCACCCTAACTTTAGGCATCTAAGCAGTTAAGCAACCATGCAAAACTACTTTGAAACCATTAATATAAGTGAAAAACTTGGGCACTGTGGTAGAATGTAGTTCCAGATTAGATTTGTTCATTTGATATACAGCGCACAGTGATACAGCATTATTTAATTGATTACGTTTCGAGCATAAATTATTGCTCATAATCATATCAATGTAATCACACTTCTTTCGACATCTGATTTTATAGTCCTGTGGTTTAGATACTACCGTCTACAGAAAACCAACACATTCTAACAGATATCTAGACTTCAAGTCATCTCATCCAGTGTCAGTTAAAGCGCGTTTAGTCAAATGTCTAAATAACAGAGCTGAGAAACTCACTAGTCATTGTAAGGACTTAAATAAGGAATTGAAACACATAAAAGAAGCGTTAATAACTAATAATTATCCCCATCATTTTATTAAGAAATTCACACGGACGCATAAGAAGCAAAATAATAACACTAATACAAATACAAATAATAGTGACAACATAAGTAGAAAGGAAATCAACACCTCTGTTGTGATACCATACAAGGAAGGAACATCAGAAACCATACGTAGGATTCTCAACAAGGTTGGAATTAGAGTGGCATTTAAACCAACAAACTCACTTAGAGGTAAGCTTTGTCGGCTAAAAGATCCGATAGAACCAATTAAGCAAAATAATATAATCTACCAAATTCCATGTAATGACTGTGAAGTCAAATACATAGGTCAAACTAGCCGGTCGGGGTCAGTTAGATTAACAGAACATAGGAATTTAGCTAAACATAGAACGGCAGACCCCAATAAGATCAATAACCTAGAAAAACACTCAGCCATTGCATTACATTCATTAACACACAACCACACAATAGGATGGGACAAAACCACTGTACTTAAGTCCAATATAGCTAGGTGGAGAGAGAGATTAATTAGTGAATCTTTGTTCATCGAATCCACACCCAACACACGTAATAGGAATGACGCAACACCTATACCAGAGATATGGAAAACTTTACTACCAATTAAAAAACAAAAAAACAAAGAGAGATCAGGTGACAGGACTATAAAATCAGATATCGAAAGAAGTGTGATTACATTGATATGATTATGAGCAATAATTTATGCTCGAAACGTAATCAATTAAATAATACTGTATCACTGTGCGCTGTATATCAAATAAACAAATCTAATATGGAACTACTTTGAAACCAATCAACCTTCACAAACCACCAACTGAATCTTAAAACTGTTCAATAGGGAAGTATGTAAGCATGGTGTTAGGAATCTGTATTCCATTTATTTGATTGACGATCACAGTATATGATACAAGATGACGTTACCTTAAGGAATTACCAGCAATGTGTAAAGATTCTGCCCAGAAAAACGTAAGAAAAAATGCAGGCGCATTAAGAGTAAATAAAATAGAAGTAGGAGAGGAAATGAAGCACATTATGCAAATGACTGTCTTAGTGCAAGGTGGTGTACAATATTTGATGTGTACTGTACATTATGTCAATAATAAATATTCCTTCCTGTGTCTCAGTCTTGTTGTTTTCTACAATAGAGGCTAAAGATTATTATTAATTTACGATTGAGACATGCGAAAAAAAAAATTATTCCCAGCAGCTGTACAATTGTATTCATAGTAATAACAAACAAACAGATAAGTCTGTTTATACTAGGAGATGATTGGAAGTGAGATGAAAATTTGGACTGCGGACGAATTCGAACCACCGACCACCTGGTTTCTGACCCGATGATGTACCAACTGAGCTACGAGGTCCCACTGTTGACTAGATTTTATTTCACTTCAATCTAGTCTATATTTGGCTATCAGGAGTAAATTAGGCTATCATAACCGAAATTTTCTAGGGTGTAATAGTGGAACATAATTGCATGCCTCCATTGCACTGTGTTCTCTGCAGTCTTTTGGACCTGGCACCATGACTGCTCACAAGCTTTCATTTCTTCCTCACATGATCTCCTCCATGTCACATTCGGACGCCCAACTCGTCCTTTCCCCTTTACGTTCCATTCGAGGGTCTGGCGCGTGATGTCTCCAGTCGACCTTCTCAGTGTGTGTCCAATCCAATCCATCTCCACTTCCACTTCCTTCTGCATATTTGTTGAGCAATAGGTTCTTGGTTAGTATGTTGACATCCAGAGTTCCTTGTTGCTTATTCTTAGTATTCTGGCCATCTCATCTGATCTTCAGTAACGAGGTAGCATAGGCGGTTGTTGATGAGTGTCTGTAGTTTGTTGGAAGTATGGTGAAGAAGAAGACTGAATGAATGAAGAAATACATCCCTTTTCAATTAGGTCTTCGTCTTGACCTCTACACTAATATATAGGTTTACAATTCAATCAAAATATCAATCAATTGGTGGGGAGTTTGTGAACAATAATCATAGATTTTAGGTAAGTGATGAAGATGATAAGTTTTAGAAATCAAGATGTAAATAATCAATAGAGTAATTAAAATTGGAGATATGAAGCAGGTTGTTCTTAGGTGAATGGAGTGATATATGATGAGTGCTCAGTCATAAATGATAGATGATTACGCGATCACAGGAAAACAAGTGAATATTGGTAGAGGAATAAGGGAAGAGATGTACAAATCAATGCTAAAATGTTGCGTCATGTTGACGGCCACGGTAATGAAAGTGGTCGAATGAGCTTGTTTTAAATACGAAGGTTAGGTTTATGAAGGTGTATTACACTCGCATCTGCTATGTGAAGTGTTCGACTGGGTAATCCATGTGGTTAATTAATTCGAATGTGATGAGTAATTTTGACAGCTTTTCTAGTATCCACTTGATTTTCCGTGTGAACGAGATGTGCAAATATGGAGCCCTTTATTGTTCTAATCTGTCCCTTTATACAATGATGATGAGTGATACCTGGAAATTCAACGACGGACCTACCTGATTATTCGCCCATTGTAACTAGCTCCACAGAGGCAGTTGAATTGATAAATGCATATAAAAGTGTCAGAATCAGGGAATTTGTCTTTATTCCTTTCTTCGAGGATCGAGCAGTTGTCGAAGATGGGAATGCTTTATGCAAGACTTTTAATGCGTTGTGTGATGATCTCACTGACAATGTCACTCTTGAATTTCAGCTTCAAGAAGATTTGCTTCTTAGGAACTGTTGGCGTTCTTGTCCTAACCTCCGTAACATTCACATGCTCAGTTGTAAACTTAGCTGGAAAACCATTCCTACTCAGCAGGTCACGAATGGTGGAGAACTCTTCCTCTATAGCATCACCTGAAGAAACATCTGTGTTGCGGTATGCTAGGCATTTCATCAGGTTCCTGTTCTATTGGAGGGGTACAGCCCTAAAGAAGTGTATGTGTTGACCTGTCGATGTTGGCTTTCTACATACACTTCATTTCAAAGTTCCAACTAACCTCCTTACCAACAGAACATCAAGAAATGGGTTACTGTCATTTTTCTCTACTTCCATTATGAAGTTAATTGCCGAATGAACACTACTGAACTTATTCACAACAGCATTCTTATCAATCTCACTTTTGAGAACCATAAATGTATCATTAGTGTGATGACAGTATAACTCTAAACGGTTAATAGTATCGTTCAGTGGACCATTCTCTAGTTTTGGTAGAAAAAATCTTCTTCGAGTGGGTCTAGGGGTGACCCCATAGCTACGTCATCAGACTGCCAGTAGAGTTCATTGTTGAAAAGCAATTGTGCGTTCATCATGCACTTCAGAAGTAGTTATTTCAGTATGGAGACTGGAATACCCATTTCCATGCCGTGCTTAGTAAGTTCGTTGCAAATCAAGTCTAATGTCTCCATTAAAGGAGCGTTAGTAAAAGGAGATGAAACATCACACGATATCACTAACTTATTATCTACTTTCATGTGGTCAAATTTTTCAAAAAATTCAAAGGTATTTTCGAGACTGTATTTTACAACCTCTTTGTAGAGAGGCTCTAAGAGTTGTACTAACCATTTCGTAGATGTGTGATACAGAGAGTCTGCCATGTCGAGAAGTGGTCGGAGAGATAATCCTTTTTCATGCAGTTTTTGCAGACCATAAAATTTAGGCGTAACGGTCCCCATAGATTTGAGCATTTCAAAGGTGCTTTCTGTAATGAAACGCTGTTGGTGGTGGTTTTATTCCACCCTATTGTGTGGTTGTATGCTATGTTGTATGTTATATCAATGATTATGTCACATTTCATTGTGTTCACCAATTTACATGTGTGTGTGTGGTCACACATACATAAGGAGGAGTAATCGAGTCATGCAATTGAGGGTGGGAGAACATGTGCCCAAATGGCTTCAAAAACAAATGGAGTGTGAAACAGTGATAAACGCACGTGGGAGACAACTCTTTTCATCTATACATAGACAGATTATAGAAACAGGTCACAAAGTCAATGTTCAAACTGCTTTCAAAGTTTTATATAGAAACAGTCAGGGATGTATTCTGAGATTTGCTGAAGCTATAGCCATATACAAATTTAAACCACTTTTATGTGTACAAAAACAGTTTGTTATTACACTACACCTATCTTGGTAATCTTTGTTTTCTTACCAAGATTAGGACCAACTATGTATGTCACTTCTTGTTTGTCCTCATCTTTTTTAATTTTAATCCCCTATTATTGTGTAAATTGTTGTATTTATCCCACCTCCCAGTCCTCGGTTTAATATATATTGACTTGAGACAAGTAAATGTGTGGTCAGATTGTTCGAAATGTATTGCGCAAATACATCACATTGCTCAGATAAACTTCGTCTTCTAATTACGTTATTGAAATTTTGTTTTCTTACCAAGATTGTGATAAACTATCTCACTCTTCCTTTTTGTTCTCATCCTTACTAATTTTAATCCCCTATTATGTTAATTGTTGTATTTGTCCTCCTATTCTTCGGTTTTACATAAATTGACTTGACAAGTAAATATGCAATCAGATTGTTTGAAATTGAATTATACAAATCGATCACATTGTTGAGATAAATTTTGTCTTCTAGAAAACATTTGCCAAGCAAATGTATACTATATTATGTTCTCTACAAAGAATATATGGGTCTGTTTATGTAGTGTATTACTGTACCAGCGTGACAGTTACAACGGCTAGAAGTTGTATGCTTGGATGCTTAATGAATTCTGAATTGAACATTACTTCTAAGGTTATTTGTCGAATTCGTCGATGCATATTCTACGTTTTCTTTGCCTGC
This sequence comes from Heterobilharzia americana, assembly GCA_944470555.2. Lineage (NCBI taxonomy): Eukaryota > Metazoa > Platyhelminthes > Trematoda > Strigeidida > Schistosomatidae > Heterobilharzia > Heterobilharzia americana. The sequence continues at coordinate 10,519,288 of OX104132.1, read as the reverse complement.
CTGCCTGCCTGCCTATATAGGTGTATGTGAAAGAGACTACTTCCTTTAAGTTTCTCCCATTGATGGTGATTGCAGCTTGTTGTTGTTGGTGGTGTTGGTTCGGTATCTTCATCACCCCTACCTCTGTCTTCTCTACATCCACTTGAAGTCCTGTCCTCGCTGCCCTGCCCTGCCCTTCCCTATCTCTTCTGTCAACTTGTTAGTTTTCGCCTGTAGATCTTCGAGTTTGTGCCACAAGACATTAGACACAAGTCATCGACAAAATCCAAATCTTACAGGATCCCTTACGCGGTCCAGCGCATACCCCTCTCCTCGCTCCTCACTGTCTACCGCATGATCCAGTCCAGTCGACCACCATCAGGAATATCATGGGTGATAGTAGACAGCACTGTCTCACTCCGGTCTCCAGTCTCCACTTCAAAGGCATCACTGAGCTGAGCTTCCCATTGTGAATTACTTGGCTGGCATGTGGCGTCTTCATATAGTTGTTGAATGAGCTTGAGCTTGAGCTTGAGATTTGCGGCACTGGAACTGTAGTGTTGAAGCAGCTGCCTGACAAACTACTTGTCGGTTGACGCTGTTAAAGGTCGGCCTTTACAAAGTCGATGGAGTTGAGGTGTAGACTTGACTGCCATTCTATACTCTGTTCAATGTTGATGCGTTGCGTGGCGTGGTGTGGCGTGGCGTTGCAATTCGGTCCACACATGATTTGTATTTCCTGAATCCAGACAGTCAGCCAGCCAGCCAGCCAGCCAGGCTGTTCCGGTCGTAGTTTTGAATCCAGCACATCCTTTGGTCTCTCCAGGATGATGTGGCATAATATTTTGCTTGCTTTGGGTGGACAGGAGTGGAGCATCATTCCATGCCAGTTCTTGCAAACACTTAGGTCACCCTTCTTCGGCAGTTTGACAAGGCAACCCTTCTTCCAATCAATGGACAGGTACCTTTCCTTCCTTCCCTTTAAACCGTCTGCAGTAGTCGTGTCGTGTCGTGTGGTGTGGGCATGTCCGCTGTTGTCCCTGTGTCTGCTCTCAGTGCTTCTGGGGGGATTCCATCCAATCCTGCTGCTCTCCCACATTTCAGTAGCTTTATGGCTTTCACGACTTCGACTTTCGTTGTCGGACAGCTTGTGTTCACTTGTAGTTCTGTGGCTGGACTGCAGGTGATGTTTCTGGACGAAGTGCAGGTGGTGGTGGTCGATTCAAGAGCTTTCTGAAGTGGTCAGCCCATCGTTTTATTTCCTTTGCTTCTTTCCTTTGGTGATTAGATTTCCTTCATCATCCTTTATTGGATTCATCTGTGTTGATCTCTTCCCTCCCAGATAGTAATTAACCTGGTTTTTCGATACAATGTTGTCAGGTCTCTGTCTCTCCTACCTGCAGCAGCCTGTTCTGCTTCACTTGCCAATGTGTCGTAGAAGTGTCTTTTGTCTTTGCGCACACTCTTCCTCACTTCTTTGTCCAGTGTAGTGTTTTATACTTTGTACTCAGTTCCTCTTCTCGTCGTTCATTGTTGCACTGGTTCATCTTCTGCTTCACCATCCTCCTCTCCCTTCTCTATCAGCTTCCATGTGGCCGTCGAGATACATTCCATTCCATCCCTTATCTTCTTTCTTCTTCCTTCCTAATACATTTATGCAGGTTTCTTTCCACATCGCTTTCAAAGAGTTCCAGTGTTCTTCCACACTTGTCCTTCTCGCTCAATATCTCCCATTTTGTGTTGTCTTGATAACTGACGTGAAGATATTCTTTGTAGTTTTGTCATTCAGTTTTGGGTGTTGAACTTGAACTGTTGCCTATCACCAACTTCCTTGAAGGCTTTCAACTTGATTTAGAAGGTTGCTTGCACCAGATAGTGGGTGTTGTGAACCTACATCTGCTCCCCTTCCTCATCTTGTGCCAAGTAGGCTGACTGAATCTCCACTTTCTTCACATTGAGATGAAGTTGACATGATTTTAAGTGTGGTGTATCCATTCGGTGAAATCGAATCCATGTAGCTTTGTGTACACCCTTGTGTTTGTATACACTATCTCCCTCCAATCACCAAATCGTTGAATGAGCAGAAGTCTGCAAACAGTTCTCCATTCCCATTCATTTCACCCAGCGCTTCTCGATCCATGGTTAGTTCTCTTCATGTGTTGTCCGCTCCGAGTTTCGTATTCATCTCACCCCACCCATTAGAATTGATTTTGATGTCACCATCTAGGGTGGTGTCTTGTCCAGTACTGATTGCAGTTGTTCATAGAATTCATTCTTCTTCTTCTTCTTCTTCTCCTCTTCTTCATCTGCATTATTTGTAGGTGCATAGTGTTGCATTGTATGATTGTGACCTTCCTTCCTTCCTTCCTCTTGTTTTGAACCTTCCTGTCATGATCCTGATGCTGGAGGAGATTGATTTCCACTGCTGGAGAGTGAGCCTTCGATGCACGTGAAGGGATCATGATGGGCACTCCAAAACTCAGTGTGCTGCGTTCGTCGTTTTCGTCTGGATGACAATATCGGAGTAGATTATTGACTCGTCTGTAGTTGACAGTTTGGAGAGTCCACTCCCATTCCATCTGCTTTCACAGATTGCTAGCACTTCAATGTGATACCTTCTCATCTCGTTTGCAATCTGGGCAGCCTTGCCAGCCAGCTTCAAAAATGGTGCGGACATTCCATGTTCCCACGTTTACTTTCGCTTTCATCGAGGGAGAGAAGACACATCGGCCCGGCCAACTGGCTTCCCGATGTCAGGCTTTCACCAACTGGCGCCATTTCGCCTCTCCGATTCCAGTGAGAAATAAGTTCGTTTTTATTTTTTATATTTTGTCTGTGCTTTGAAGTTTGTGTAGCGGTTAGATTGGTTTTACGGGGTAGGGTTTCTATCGCTATGCCAACCTTCCCTCTTTATCCGGGCTTAGGACTGGCTAGTAACTAGTGAACTAGTTAACCAGGCGAGGTTGTATCACTCTGTGTTATATTAAATAAACAAACTGATGTGGAGTTCTAAAACTCCCTGTTCCTGGCAATTTTGCTTAGACGCAACTTTATTTTTAGTTAGTAGCATTTGGTAATCAGCAATTATTATTCTGCATATGATCAAGTCATCTGTGATTTGCATCAAGTCTGCTATTGCTTTTATTCATACTCCTCCTCTCTTTTCAATAATGAAATGAAACATGACAGGCTACTCACAACAGGAAACAGTAGTATATATATAAACAATATTTTTCAGACTTGACAGTTCATCTACTTCAAACTAGTTCATTTAACTGAATTCCATTTGTATTTTTGACTCAGTCAAAATGCGCATGACAAAACTGGTTCTCATGGTGGTGGTGGTGGTGGTGGTAGGATTGGCTCGAGTGAGAGAAACAGAAGAAGAGGCATTGAATAAGGAACAAATAGACTTCAAGTGGTGGTGAAATAAGGATCAAATTCTGTCAAAAATAAACTGTAAAATGATGATAACGGTGATCATTAAACTGAAATATACAAAATGAAACGAAACTGAAAAACTACCCAGAATAAACTGTTAAGGCCAAGGTAGAGAAAGCGGTGTCACAAAACGTTTTTCAACGCAAAGTTTCGGCATTTGTTCATTTACAGCTAATCATCATCAATATCAACATAGGACCAGGCATTACTGCGTAACCCTCCGAGTTGCCACACCTCATATCACTACATCAAGTAGAAAGGTAGTGAGGTGAAGGATGAAGATAAGAAAATTCAGTCAAAAGAAATATAAAGTACTAAAAGAGAGAAAGGAAGAATGATAAAATGGTGAGAATCGGTATAGTGTAGTTAGGATGAGGATAATGTGTGTGGGGATACATCTGCACCACTGACATCGGTTCTGAGTCATGTGATCACCTAGAGTCAATCTCCAACCACTGGTTCCTCTTGTCCCGTCGACCCCAACCACCTAGTCTACATCACCCTACATGGCTCAAACCAACAGTCAGAGACTTCATACATTAGTGGCATGTTTTAGTCTGGTCACCTCGGGCCTTTTTCCAGCCTGAACCTGCTTCACCCAACATTGTGTGACGAGGCAATCGACGACTAGGCATACGTAGCACGTGTCCCAACCATCTCAGTCGATGAAGGTTCATAACCTCGTCAACTAACTTACCTCTACTCCCTTAACTATATACCTAACGTCTGCGTTGCTCACATGGTGACACCACGGAATACGCCTATACTTCCAAGGCAGTGGTGGTCAAACACTTGAAGCCTTCTCATGTCTTCCAACTTTAATGGCCATGTTTCACTGCCATACAGTAGAACAGACCAGACTGCTGTGCAGTACAGCTAATGCTTCAGCTATGCATAAGTGGTATAAACGTAGGCGTTTGGAGTAGTTAGTTTAGCGTTACAAATTACCTAAATAGATGAATCTTCAGGAACCGAATGACCTTAATCCATTAGGTGCTCACATATAAATGAAGATGTTGTTCTTCACTCACATTTGGCTAACTAAACTGGATAGTGTTCTGTATCCCGTTTCCTGGGGACCAACTTACAACGTCCTATATAGTCAGCCGCACAGGAGTGTGTGAATTTGTAGACACACACACAGGTGTTGGTATAAGTGGCGACGTAGGAATTTTCAATACTGGTGTGAACTGATCTGTATAGGGACGCGGACCAACTTCCATAAAGAATATAAAGTAGGTGTTAGCATATCATGACTGATTTGTATATTTTACTGACAGGATCAGGATTCCTGCAACAGTGAAAACTGTTATACTAGATTATCCTTACTTTGTGCACCATGGAGCAATAGTGAAAAAAAATAGGCGCTTCTGACACGCTATAAGTCTACAAAATTATGCTGACACTACTACACAAAACAACGATACGATCAGTTTGAATAGGTTATCACATTCACATGGAATCCGATATCGGTCCTATATTTCTTTATTTATTTTTCCCTAGGGTATCCTAGTGGAAAATAGGAATTCAGTAGCACGTCGCCATTTCACTCTCTTCTCTCCAGTCTTCAATCACTCACCTCACCAATGCCCACAAGCTTTCATTTCTTCCTCACACCATCTCCTCCATGTCACCCTCACCTCGGACAACCAACTCGTCCTCTCCCATGCCGGTTCCACTCAACGGCCTACCTGGTGCGTGATGTCCCCAAATGGTTTTCTCACTGTATGCCCAATACAATCCATCTCCAATATCCTCTTCTGCATATTTGTTGGATGATGGGTTGTTGGTGGTTCGTTGCCAGCCAGCCAGCTAGCCAGCCAAAATTCCTTGTTCCTTATTCTTTCTCACCCATCTCATCTTCAGTGTCAATATCGAGTGAGTGTGGGAGACAGGTGTTGATGTGATGAATGTCTGCAGTTTGTTGGAAATGCTTTCCCTAACACGCCAAGTCTCTTAACCATCACATAGAACCACCGACTTACTTCACTGACATTAGTCTTCAAAATCCACATCTTGTTCACGCTCAATCCTGAGTGCAGTGCAGTGCAGTGCATACAGTAAATCTCCACACTGATTTCAGATTAATGAAGGAAGGCATGTGTTGCTGTTTTTCTGATCCTGGCTGACTGACTGGCTTTCACATCCTCATCTGTGCCTGTGCCACCTGTAGTTGAGACGACGGTGTCTAGGTGGGTAGGTGAAATAGACAACTTCCTTTAAATTTCTGCCGTTCACGGTGACTGGTGCTTGTTTTTGTTGTTGTTGTTGGTTGGGTATCTTCATCACCTCTACCTCTGTCTTCTCTACATTCACTTGAAGTCCCGTCTTCGCCGCCCTGCCTCTTCTGCCAACTTTTTAGTTTTTCACCTATAGATCTTCGAGTTTTTGTGACATTAGACATAAATCATCACGCGCGAAATCCAAATCTTCATCGGTCAAACAGCGTATGCCCATCTTCTCCCTCGTCACATTTGTTTGTTGCATGATCTAGGCCTGTCCAGTCCAGTCGACCACAATCAGGAAGATGATTGGTGATAGTAGGCGGCAACCTCATCTTACTCCTGTCTTCACTTCATAGGCATCACTGAGCATTCCATTGTCAATCACTTTGCATGTAGCATCATCATATAGCGTGTAGCTGTTGAATAAGGATGATAAAGGTTTGTGGCACTAAAACCGCAGTGTTGAAGCAGCTGCCAAATTACTTCTTGGTCGATGCTATCGAAGGTCTTTTCAAAGTCGATGAAGTTGAAGTCCTGTAGATTAAGATATTACATGGGTAATTACACTCGTTTTCTATTATCTTCTTTCCGGGTGAAAGAAACCAAGTCTTATGAACAATCAAAATGAAAAAGTTATGAACAGGAAAGAAAATACATTCCCTTGCCTGCCATCTCCCATAATCGAATACCGAAATAAAGTGCACTACAGTATGGTATCATATTGCAAAGTTGGTAGACATACTTCGACTAGTCCTCAGCGGTGAGGACTTGACAAGTACATAGGTGACCACCCAGAGACGAAATCGTACACTCAGTATAACTCAGTAATAATAGGGTGTCTGACTTCATCATTACATGACGCGGAGGATTAAAACTTCCAAAGTAACATGAGATTTATCATGATTGCAGACACAGATTTTTCATAAGTACCAACAAAGATGAGGCTACAAACAAGAAGCAGATCTCCTATGTAGCAACTTACATTCCAATATACTGTACATAATGTAGTCCACCTCACTCAATCTGCATGACTTTAACTACCAGCAATAAAATATTAGATTTCAAAGAATGCACAGCTTTGCATTGTACTCTCTGGAGAGGATCACTGGAAGACTGATGTTTCTTCTGGAGTAAGGACTTGGACAGCAACCACACTTCGAGTTGAGAGCACGTATATGTGCGGCTAAACGGATGTAGAACAATTGCAGCAACACCACCATCCCGAGAGCAACTCAACGACAAGAATACCAAGACCGATTTCAGTCAGGAACTGACCAAACATTTAGTGAAACAGAACAACGTCATTCATCTCGAAAATGCCTGACACCATCTTAAGTCTGCTGTAGAAACAGCATTATAAGCCGTAACCAACTCTCCAAGAGATGTTAGAAAGGACCAATGAGTTTCAGCAGCTTTCTCTGAAATGACACGTTACTACAGGCTCCGAACAAAATGAGGAGAGGAAGTAACTGAAATACAGACTGGTGAGAATTCCACACAACAACCGTGAACAGTGGTGATAGGCAGGGAAACTGAGTCAAAAAGTGTCAGTAGTTAGTGAGATTATAATTCAGAAGGATGACTGTGCGGTTCACTAGTAGGGGGGACAGTTGGAACGATGGACGGAATAATTCGAGGAGTAGTTCAAATGATAGTTTTTCGTCACCTGCCATCCAGTGGAATCCCCAATGGGACATTGAAATACAGCTCAAACTGTTGGCGAAGTTGAGAAGTGTTGCAGAAGGTGTGTAAGGACGGTGGTCAAGGCTTATTGGTCCGATGAACTAAGGTGTAAGCTAGTGTATGGAAAACAGACGTAATCCTCCCTGACTAGTCTGAATCACTGATTTTCCCAGTCTTTAAAACACAGAGAAATCGACCAGTGGTAATGACAGGGAAATCAGTTTAACGAACATAGTGTCTACAATTCCTGGTTCGATAGTCATAAGACGCCTAAGTGAAGCTCACGAGGTGAAAACCGGCAAGGTTTCAAACCTGTTCGTGTGTTTATTGATCAGATATCCATCCTCCACCAGGTCCTGGAACATAGATACACTTACCCGCACTCGACACCAGCCAGAGGGAATCATATTTGACTCCCATACACTAGTTAACACTTCAGTTAACTTGACTAAAACACTCCACTACCGACCTTGTATACCTCAGGAACTAGTCTATCTGGTCCTGCTGCCCTTCCTCGCTTCAAGTTACATACCCCTTTTCTACTACTAGAAGTGTTGAGAGGCCTATCTCAATATTCCATTCACGATTCGACTGGTTAGTAGGAAACACAATGGTAGCTGGAAGGCAGCTGAAGTGTTTCTTCGAAGTCTCCTCCTCATCCTTCCAGTTGTCCCCCCTGCAAGTGAACTGCGGACCCATCATTCTCCGCTATAGTCTTGCTAACCATTCACCTTTTCGCCCCAGTTTCCTTGGTAAATCTAAATAACTGTCTATTGTTACGTATCCCCACTGCGTTTTCCATCTCTTCAGCCTTCGCTGTCCACCACTGTTTGCAGTCATTGCGTAGACTTTATTTGCTTTCTCTCCTCATTGTACTCAGGGCCTGTAGTGATGAGTTCGCGTACTCAAAAGAAGCTACTGATATCCACTTGCTATTCTTAACCACTATTTGAGAGTCGGCTACAGTCTTCAGCGATGGAGATGGCACCAAGCTTCTTCTGGATGAGCAATAGTGTTTCGTTCCGACAACTGCCTAACCTGTGCCCTTAGTGCTCTCGTTGTCCAGCTGCATTCGTTATGATGTAGTTGCGAAAGTTTTTCTACGTCCACTGAGACACAGATATATACACCCTCGAACCAACTAGTGGTCGCTATCCAAACACGTGCTCCAGAAGGAGCGGAAGTCTCCCACCGAACCTCTCCGGCAGTGACCGGTAGCAATGTGGGTTGTGTCCAACACTGAGTTGAATTCGGTGGACACCACGTCACACAATCTCTCTTTATGTCTGAAGTTTGTGCTGGCTAGAAATAAACGGTTATCTGAGCACAGCTGTAGCAAGTGGTCGCCGTTACGCGTTCTTACAGCTAAGATTCTAAAAGTGTCACCTAAGCACCTGTCTGACTGAGCCTACCCACTTGTGCATTGAAATCGCTTGCAACAACAACCACATCTGAAAGTTTAGCGTCCAGGAGACTTGAAAGTCTCGGTGGAACTCATCCTTCCCTTCATCCAAACTGTAGTCAATGCGTGCGTAAGCAGAGATTTCAAAGAGACAACAGCTAATTTCACTGTTCCCCCTAGTTCTCACTGTGCCGTTCAGCTGGATATCGCCTATCATCAATCATCTTCATAATGTGTTTTCAAGATATAACGGGTCAATTCCACTTTGGCATGTTTGATAAAACAGCGTCCAGAAGTCTCAGGTTCCAAACAAGTTAAACTACTATACAAGTGAGATATAATGAAAGGTTGTGACGGGTGAGGCCAACTAAATCGAAAGTGAGGACAGTTACTCAACGACGCGACTTGATCGAAGTCACTCTATATCGTGAACTGACAGAAAGAAGTAGGAAATATAGAGCACCGAATTTAAACGCAGTGGCTCAATGGTTACATGCTGGCCGCAGGACCCGAAGGTTCTGGTTTTGATTCCCCCCCCCCCCGGCGCCATAGGCACACACTGCTGAGAAGTCCTGTATTAGGACGAGGCAGCTTCCCACGGCTCCAAGGTGTCCTACGTTTCGCCAACTGATGTCTGTTCATGATGTGAACATCAACCCGAAATCAACATATAAATCTCCCCAGAACTCCGAATTGAATAAGTGAGATATCAATGTAAAGGCATGAGTATAAAAACGTTTCTTTCTTCTGTAAGAGAAGTATCAACCATAATGAAACCTTTTTTATATTCCCTTCTAATTCTACAACACCACTAGCTAACAGGACTGTTTCGCTAGCAACTTACTTACTTTTTAAAATGTACTACTTAGCATTCTGCACTCGTCAGCAACAGACATAGGAAATTGAGATGGCACCCGATAACAACTGCGTAACGGTATAAGTTGCCATACTTTATATAGCAGCATAATCAAGCGAGAATTCACTAAAATGGAAGACTAAGAAAGAAGGCTATCAAAAGTGACAGAAATTCATCAAGGAGAAATAAGAGAATGTTGAAGTAATAACACGACATATGTAAAAGTTCATTACAAATATATATCCAATATACTGGAATTCAGTTTGACAACTAAAATGAGGGTACAGACACCTGTGTCGATGTCCGCACTTATCACTAATGAATAACACACATTATTACGTTGCTGTTCTTCAATGGCTTAGCTGACATACGACCACATATATTTCCAACAAACATAACTGGTCCCATCCACAGCAAACAAATCAAGCTATCTTTGATCTACCTGACCTGACCTGACCTAAAATCCAAAAGTACGATTATCCAGTCGACCAAGACAGCAAATCATTTAAACTTACAGACCACGTTCAATGAACCGCCATACTCATTCAAGCTTTCTGAGTGAACAAGAAAAAAGGTACGAACGACTCGCAAAAGTTATATATTCAGAGGCTAAACGCATATCAGTACCACGTAAGGAGACACATCTTATAATACACATACCGATATTGTCTATCTCATACCACCTATACATTTAGGTAAATTGTTGACTGTACCCTAAAATAAACCTATGACTTCTACGACAATTAACCACGAACTGTAACCCTGAAGTTTAAAGACAATATATGCAAAAACTGGAAAAACACGTCCTTGTAGTAACACGATAGTAAACTCCATGAAGGAGTACAACTAAAGCTGGTGTCCATAGTTTACTAACGGGACTCCTCAATCCGTCACCATTGATAACGCTAACCTGTGTGCACCGACCCCAATGTGCGTACAAGCCAATTCACATCTATGCAAGACCAACTGACAGAACTGCGAACGCCATACAGAACAGACCTCAACTAAGTGTCACGGAAATAAACAAAATTAGCTGAGCCCTCCATTCTACAAAATCCAGCGACACCCATGACACTCGGCAAGGCAACCAGTGAGATCCCCTTTTAAAGTCTACTGACCTGACCTGACCTGGACTCCTAGGCTGGACGTCACCACAGAAACTAATGATGAACATGGAACACCAGTAGGGTTAACAACCAAGTCCCAACCTCAACCATCATCTTAGAATGAGTTTACAATTAGAAATCAGGAGGAGAAACAGTGCAGTGAAAAACGAGGAGACTGAAACCCTCCCACTGTACTAAACATGACCTATTGATATAAAAAGACTCAAATCAAGTAGGGAACTTCGATCGTCTAACCTTGTCGTCCCATGGGTAGAATCAACATACGCATAGGCCGTAAACGCATTCCATTGTGAAACAGCGATCACAAGCTGCTGTAACCTACTTAGTTCAACAAGAAAATCCCATCGAATAGTACCACGTAACACGTCTACTCAACAAACACACATGAACGCGAGAAAACAGGTTCATGACTAGCACTAAAAACCTATACGCCTGATGCACACCAGCGCGAACAGTCTCTTAAACTGAAAGCAAACACAAGCCTCTGTTACAGAACCTAACCAAATTAAAAAGACAGTGGTAAAAAATCAAGATCTATTCAGAACAAACATGGATTAAAAGCACTTGCGATGAACAATACCAGGACCGGACTCATCATACTCTTGTTTGGAAATCCACATCTGTTGGAAAGTCGACAAGGAAGCCAAAATAGAACCACCAATCCATACTGAGTACTTACGTTCAGGAGGTGCAACAATTTTAATCTTCATGGTGCTGGGTGCAAGAGCACCTATCTCCTTCTGCATACGATCAGCAATACCGGGATACATTGTACTACCACCGGACAATACGGTATTCGCATATAAATCTTTACGGATATCCACATCACACTTCATGATAGAATTGTAAGTAGTCTCGTGAATCCCAGCTGACTCCATGCCCAGGAAGCTAGGCTGGAACAAAGCTTCAGGACAACGGAAGCGTTCATTACCAATGGTAATGACCTGACCATCAGGAAGCTCATAACTTTTCTCCAAAGAAGAGCTGGAAGCAGCTGTAGCCATTTCCTGTTCGAAGTCTAGAGCAACATAACAAAGCTTCTCTTTGATATCACGGACAATTTCACGTTCAGCAGTTGTCGTAAAACTGTAACCCCTCTCAGTCAAAATCTTCATTAGGTGGTCGGTAAGATCTCTTCCAGCAAGATCTAGACGTAGAATAGCATGAGGCAATGCATAACCCTCATATATGGGTACAGTGTGAGTAACACCATCACCAGAGTCCAACACAATACCAGTAGTACGACCAGAAGCATACAAGGACAACACTGCCTGAATAGCCACATACATCGCGGGAGCGTTAAACGTCTCAAACATTATCTGGGTCATCTTCTCACGGTTGGCTTTTGGGTTCAATGGAGCCTCTGTCAGCAACACTGGGTGTTCCTCTGGAGCAACTCTCAACTCGTTGTAAAAAGTGTGGTGCCAGATCTTCTCCATATCGTCCCAGTTCGTCACAATACCATGCTCGATCGGGTACTTTAGAGTCAGGATACCACGTTTCGACTGAGCTTCGTCTCCAACATAACTGTCTTTCTGGCCCATTCCAACCATTACTCCTTGGTGTCTGGGCCTGCCGACGATGGAAGGGAACACGGCTCTAGGTGCATCATCTCCTGCGAACCCGGCTTTGCACATTCCAGATCCATTATCGATGACAAGGGCCGCAACTTCCTCATCAACCATTTCTCAGTCAACGTGGAAACTAACAAGGCTTTTAGCCTAATTAATATAACTTGCTTAATGGCCATATATGGTCATGCCTATAGATTTCAAATTGACCAATCAACAAGTAGTTTGCTCAGTCGATGTCCCTTAGGATACAGACAACTATGTCACGTCTTTTATTAACTTACCTCTATGTCATTGGTCGTCCAAGTATTGTCAATTTTTAAGCTTCGATTGAGTCATCTGACTTCATCTAGCTTTCTAGAGGGATAGAAAATTTGTGTGAGCTGCATTAACTGTCGTGTTAACTGATTTTGTCCCAATTTGATTGGCTAATCACAACAGTCACTCGATTGATATTTGAAATTGATTGAGACAGACAGTGTGTTTCGCCTTGTAGTAAATAAGCTAGACTACCAGTCTGGGAACTACGATTTTTTTAATTTTTGCAGGCTGCTTGATTAATTTATTGAGCTGGTTAGCTTTTGTGAATGTGACAGATCTATAAATTGTGTGTGTAATTCCGCCGCTGACTATTTAGACATTAAACATGCTTAATTTGAACAAACGCTTACTCAAAAGATCCTTTTAGGCAGTATGACTCCAAACAGATTAAAGGCAACAATTTGTGAACGAGAATTTTAGAAAAAAGTAGATTTCACCGAAAACTAGGACCTGAGGAATTCAATGGCACTTTATGCCTTTGAATTTTGGTTGTTATTTAGCTAGTTTCAGGCCTTTCCACATTGTTAAGTAGTGTATTTCGAAAACATCAATTTTCTTATGCACATTGCCGATAATTTTAGATCCCAGCTGACAACTTGTCAAGTTATCTCTCTTTTTGATACTTTGATTTCTAAGTCAGTATTCATCATGGACTAACATCAGTTTCTGTTAAAATGTGGTAAAGATTTATGAGAATAATGAGGAAGACAAAGAAACCCGGGTTCGAGTCTCAGTGGGAACATCATTACCCACTAGGGTCAAGGGTAGGATGTAACCCTCATTCTTGATCCCAGTGATACCCGCCACCAATCAGTTTATAGTGCATAGGCTTGGATTTACATCTTTTAACAGAATGGTTCATTTACACTGGTGATTGGTGTCCATGCACGAACTCGACAGACGCAGAAGCCATTCACTGATTATTCGTACTTCTAATATACCTACGAATATGAGACTGAGGAAGAACACAATGGGGTAGTCAGATGAAGTAGTATGTTTGCGAGGTCATACCGAAATACGGATGCGTTCCAACTAGCTGGCTTGAGAGTCGATTACGAGGAGTACAACGTAACGCGAAGGCGTGCCAAATGGTGTGGATGCTTGGTAGTGGCCATTCAGTCTAGCGAGTCCCATAAAACTATGAAGGTCAGCATCAATGTTGAATCTCGTCGAACCCTTGGCTATCGATTCTGGAGAAATATGTTAATGGAATGAACAATTGATCATTCTGAAATAACTGTGTCAATTATAGATAAGCACTCTTAAAATGTATGTTGGTTGGTTGTGCGCCATTGCCAGAAAGCCCTAGACCTAGCTTTCGTGCTTCCTGGCACTCATCAGCAAGGCGTATCTACGACCTGAATTTCCATCCAGGATTCTAACTTGCGGCACCCAGTGTTGTAGTCAGTGACGTAACCACCGAGCTACCCGGGCCGTGACTGACCTTCTGTGGGACTGGATTACAGACAGTGATAAGTCATTGGAGAGCAAGTAATTTCATGTTGACTAGCCCTAAGTACTGACCGGAAATGCCGAAAGAACTTATTGCAGTGAATACCGAAATGGTTGCATATTGATTACACACTGAGGTAAGCGTATTCACCCCTATTCAACTTATTAAGTTTCAAGGTTTTAATCCACCTTCCTTGAGCTATGTTTTCTTTTCTTACACCTTCATTTTTTTCATCTGTTTTGACTCATCTTTCTGTTCATCTACCAACTACTCACGTTTATAGGAGTACTGAAATATTCAACTCCTTAAAACTTACTAAACAGTCCTGACTGGACAACCAGTGTGAGTACGATCAAGCTGTAGTAATGCGTCACGAATTCACATGGTTGTCGGGCAAAAAAAATCCCTAGTGATTGAAGTGAAGCAAAAGTCCAGTCATCAATTGGTTCTTGTAGGTCAGTTGGTAGAGCATCGGGCTGGAAACCCGGTGGTCAATGGCTCAAATCTGGCCACGGTTCAAATTACCATTTCACCTTCAATCTTCATACAGTACACAGTCAAAGACATTTTAAAGACGTGAGGAAAGAAAGGTATCTGTTATCTAAGAAGAATAAGTTTACGACGTACTAAACACGTTTATGTTTAATTACTTTCATGCAAATTGAATGAGATTAAAACAGAAATTACTGGATAATCATCGGATTCAAATAACCGGTATGTATATGTCAAAATACTCTAACTGATGTCCTATGAACTTCAATAGTTGTTTATCAGAAAAAGAAGTGCCTAGTGAGACATTGAAGTTTATCTGAGTAATAAAGTACAACCTCCAAGAGAAGCAGACAACTAGCTCTGGTTGCTACTCTCCAGTGTGATAGCATAATGACAATAGTAATGTAACTCATTCTGGTGCATTTCTATGTAGTTGGCTAGGAGCCACACGTGCTATGTGCAGGTTTGTGACACCAGGCTATAGTAGGTGAACTGGGCTTCGAACTTATGATCCATCGCTTGAAAGTCAAGTTCCTAAGCCAACTAGTCGCACCCTTCCCTAATGACTAACTATTTTTTCTGATACAGTAATGAGGTATCTTACCACAGCACTAGTTGATGTGAGTTCACATCTTCAAACAGGTATCGGTGACGAAAAGATAACGAATAAGGTAGCAGGAGTGGCCCTTAGTTTGCTGAAGGCCAAGGGAGAAGTAACGCTTGGACATATTCCTCCTGAATGCGGAGTTCAGACTTGACCAATCGTATTGCAACAGTCTCCACTTTTTTGAGCAGACGTTGGTGAGCTACATGTAGTGTCATTTTCGGAACACGATAAACGACATGAAAGGCATCTATGTGATACCCTGTGTCGACTAGATGAGCTAGGACTGAACTTTCCACCACTTTCACTTCACCCTTTCCGAACCAAGCTGGTGAATGCTGTCGTATCCAGAGACGCATCTGCCTAATCGTATGCCCTACTTAACTTGTTCTCCAGAAACAGTTAAATTGATGTTTGATGATATTTGACTACAGTTTTCTTGTCAATTTGTCTAACAATAGGCTGAAGGCATTTAAAGAATGTGCAATGATACGTTTTACGATTTGTTGACTTTTGAATGAATAAAACCAGTTGTAAAGGAGCATTTGATGAAAAATTCCTAGTCACCCAGATTGTAAGCAGATTGTCGATATCTCCTCTGAGATTAGGATTCACATTACCCAGTGATGCAGTTCATGGTGTCACCCCTGAGTTATTTATGCTGTGAATAACCTCCTTCAAGATTGGACTAGGTAAACTGAGTAGTTGCTAGAGGGTGACCAATCTCATGCTATCGAGTTCGGAGTGCCAACCCAATTATATCGATCATCTTACCGATATGCTTCCTAACATATACCTTCATCTCTCTCTCTCTCTCTCTCTCTCTCAACACATTTGATGTATATATAGATGTATACGAAACTGGCTGATACCTGATGGCCGTCGAAAATCGATCATAGAATCAGTGACATTTATCACCACCAACATCTTCAGTTGGCATCCGCTTCACTTGCAACTGGTCGACTCCAAAGGTGATGGCTACTAACTTGAAAATAATAACGAAATCTCTATGAACTTCAAACTACATTTCTGTTATTTGACTGTGTGATGGATGATTGAAGGTGAGATGGAATGTTGGAGCGTGGCCGAATTCGAACCAACGACCACCAGGTTTCCGGCCCGATGATGTACCAACTGAGCTATCAGGTCCCACTGCTGACAAGATTTTTATTTCACTTCATTCATCAAGGCTTTTTGTCTGACTACCATGTGAATTCGTGACGCGTTACTATGGCTTGATCTTATTCACACTGGCTGCCTAGTCAAGACTTCTCATCCCAATACAAATCAAGTTGAACTAGAGAGGGGAAGCATCATATTGATTATCATTGTGACTTTGTGAGACAGGCGTAGTTTGTCAGACTAATATATATACTGGGTGATGGTTGAAGGTGAAATGAGAATTTGGACCGATTTCTGTCATTCTCATAGAACACAGAATAGTCTCCTTACCCTTATCATTGATAATCACTAAATTCCTCATCATCTCTGATGAACAGAGGTAGGAAAGGGGGAACCATCGGATTCCAACACAGTGACTGATTGGTGAAGGTCTTGGTCTGCATAACTCACCCGGCTATGAGTGGGTACTGCAGAAGAGTCATACACACACACACACACACACACACACACACACACACACACTAGTAAGTAGAGAGTCCATATGCCACAAAAACTTAGAGCTAAATATTTGGTTCTTTATAAAATCTGTTAGAAAATGTATTACTTCGATGTTGGTTACTTATAAGACATGGGCAGGAAACTGTAAACCTAACTTTCTTGCTTATTGGAACTTGTCAGCAAAACGAATCTGAAAGGTCTAGGGAACCGAGATTAGAAATGGTGTCACCCAGTATTGGAGTTAGAGATCTAACAGCTCAGCTATTCTTGTCGCCATCATCCTCTTATAGAACTGCAGTTGACCAAATCACATCCATCCACTCATTTGACTAAACCGTTGTCTTCTTTAAAGAAAGAAACCTGATCGCTTATTTCACTAGTTGATAGTGGTATACATTAGTTGTGACAAAAGAAAAGTATGTTATAAAGCTTTCTACGTCAATACTACAGTTTGAGATTTGAAAGGGTGTGGTGAACATACTTTTTCTAGTGTTATTGCTTGTATGACACCGTGGTTAATTGGATAAGAAGTGGCTATCGTGGATCGGTGGTGTAGTGGATAACGCTCTCGCGTTTGAAGTGATCGCTCCCGAGTCCGACTTCTGGTAGGAACAACATCACCCCACGCTGGGAGGCATGTGCAACCAGCTGACCAGTGAATCCGAAGTGGGACGAAATGCTCATTCTGGATTCCGCTGCTAGCCACTGCCCATCATTACGACATTTTTTCTAATTCGAAAATAGTGATGAGTCAAGGTTACTCGCATGCTCCACTTACAAACTGATGTAAACCGATTAAAAGTAAATGTATAGAACATACTTCATAAAAGAAACCCAACAATGTTAGTATATTTTGAAGAGTAGATGACCTGTGTTTGTGTGTCTAGGTAGGTGTATGTGTATGTGTATGTGTTTAGTGAGAAAAGACTTTGTGTGAAGACTAACTCCTTCATGTTTGCATACCTAAAACGTTTTCCCACCTAGATAACATATGAAAGTTGAATGAGTGAGTCATTGTAACTAAACTGGTTAGAATACACAGAATACACAGAATGACTGAATGAGTTGTATTCTCACGTTTATCTGAGTTGATTACTATGATTGCTTGATTTGCCTGATTTTGGTGTTGTGATCAAAAGATATCAATTACACTTCTCATCAGCTTCAACATTGAGACTGTAATTCAAATGAGAAAATTCATATCCATTCAAAGCAACCCTAGCAAGTAAGGAATAAACAAAGGTAATTGGTTATCTCACCAACTGTTACGATGACCTTTCAAGTCACTTCATCCAAAAACTTTCCTGGTGTTACACAATGAAACAGGAGTTAGAAACACCATCAGCTGGAGAACCACTTAAAGCACAACAGCACACTGGACGACTGTTTCACCCTAACTTTAGGCATCTAAGCAGTTAAGCAACCATGCAAAACTACTTTGAAACCCAATCAACCTTCACAAACCACCAACTGAATCTTAAAACTGTTCAATAGGGAAGTATGTAAGCATGGTGTTAGGAATCTGTATTCCATTTATTTGATTGACGATCACAGTATATGATACAAGATGACGTTACCTTAAGGAATTACCAGCAATGTGTAAAGATTCTGCCCAGAAAAACGTAAGAAAAAATGCAGGCGCATTAAGAGTAAATAAAATAGAAGTAGGAGAGGAAATGAAGCACATTATGCAAATGACTGTCTTAGTGCAAGGTGGTGTACAATATTTGATGTGTACTGTACATTATGTCAATAATAAATATTCCTTCCTGTGTCTCAGTCTTGTTGTTTTCTACAATAGAGGCTAAAGATTATTATTAATTTACGATTGAGACATGCGAAAAAAAAAATTATTCCCAGCAGCTGTACAATTGTATTCATAGTAATAACAAACAAACAGATAAGTCTGTTTATACTAGGAGATGATTGGAAGTGAGATGAAAATTTGGACTGCGGACGAATTCGAACCACCGACCACCTGGTTTCTGACCCGATGATGTACCAACTGAGCTACGAGGTCCCACTGTTGACTAGATTTTATTTCACTTCAATCTAGTCTATATTTGGCTATCAGGAGTAAATTAGGCTATCATAACCGAAATTTTCTAGGGTGTAATAGTGGAACATAATTGCATGCCTCCATTGCACTGTGTTCTCTGCAGTCTTTTGGACCTGGCACCATGACTGCTCACAAGCTTTCATTTCTTCCTCACATGATCTCCTCCATGTCACATTCGGACGCCCAACTCGTCCTTTCCCCTTTACGTTCCATTCGAGGGTCTGGCGCGTGATGTCTCCAGTCGACCTTCTCAGTGTGTGTCCAATCCAATCCATCTCCACTTCCACTTCCTTCTGCATATTTGTTGAGCAATAGGTTCTTGGTTAGTATGTTGACATCCAGAGTTCCTTGTTGCTTATTCTTAGTATTCTGGCCATCTCATCTGATCTTCAGTAACGAGGTAGCATAGGCGGTTGTTGATGAGTGTCTGTAGTTTGTTGGAAGTATGGTGAAGAAGAAGACTGAATGAATGAAGAAATACATCCCTTTTCAATTAGGTCTTCGTCTTGACCTCTACACTAATATATAGGTTTACAATTCAATCAAAATATCAATCAATTGGTGGGGAGTTTGTGAACAATAATCATAGATTTTAGGTAAGTGATGAAGATGATAAGTTTTAGAAATCAAGATGTAAATAATCAATAGAGTAATTAAAATTGGAGATATGAAGCAGGTTGTTCTTAGGTGAATGGAGTGATATATGATGAGTGCTCAGTCATAAATGATAGATGATTACGCGATCACAGGAAAACAAGTGAATATTGGTAGAGGAATAAGGGAAGAGATGTACAAATCAATGCTAAAATGTTGCGTCATGTTGACGGCCACGGTAATGAAAGTGGTCGAATGAGCTTGTTTTAAATACGAAGGTTAGGTTTATGAAGGTGTATTACACTCGCATCTGCTATGTGAAGTGTTCGACTGGGTAATCCATGTGGTTAATTAATTCGAATGTGATGAGTAATTTTGACAGCTTTTCTAGTATCCACTTGATTTTCGGTGTGAAAGTGTCAGAATCAGGGAATTTGTCTTTATTCCTTTCTTCGAGGATCGAGCAGTTGTCGAAGATGGGAATGCTTTATGCAAGACTTTTAATGCGTTGTGTGATGATCTCACTGACAATGTCACTCTTGAATTTCAGCTTCAAGAAGATTTGCTTCTTAGGAACTGTTGGCGTTCTTGTCCTAACCTCCGTAACATTCACATGCTCAGTTGTAAACTTAGCTGGAAAACCATTCCTACTCAGCAGGTCACGAATGGTGGAGAACTCTTCCTCTATAGCATCACCTGAAGAAACATCTGTGTTGCGGTATGCTAGGCATTTCATCAGGTTCCTGTTCTATTGGAGGGGTACAGCCCTAAAGAAGTGTATGTGTTGACCTGTCGATGTTGGCTTTCTACATACACTTCATTTCAAAGTTCCAACTAACCTCCTTACCAACAGAACATCAAGAAATGGGTTACTGTCATTTTTCTCTACTTCCATTATGAAGTTAATTGCCGAATGAACACTACTGAACTTATTCACAACAGCATTCTTATCAATCTCACTTTTGAGAACCATAAATGTATCATTAGTGTGATGACAGTATAACTCTAAACGGTTAATAGTATCGTTCAGTGGACCATTCTCTAGTTTTGGTAGAAAAAATCTTCTTCGAGTGGGTCTAGGGGTGACCCCATAGCTACGTCATCAGACTGCCAGTAGAGTTCATTGTTGAAAAGCAATTGTGCGTTCATCATGCACTTCAGAAGTAGTTATTTCAGTATGGAGACTGGAATACCCATTTCCATGCCGTGCTTAGTAAGTTCGTTGCAAATCAAGTCTAATGTCTCCATTAAAGGAGCGTTAGTAAAAGGAGATGAAACATCACACGATATCACTAACTTATTATCTACTTTCATGTGGTCAAATTTTTCAAAAAATTCAAAGGTATTTTCGAGACTGTATTTTACAACCTCTTTGTAGAGAGGCTCTAAGAGTTGTACTAACCATTTCGTAGATGTGTGATACAGAGAGTCTGCCATGTCGAGAAGTGGTCGGAGAGATAATCCTTTTTCATGCAGTTTTTGCAGACCATAAAATTTAGGCGTAACGGTCCCCATAGATTTGAGCATTTCAAAGGTGCTTTCTGTAATGAAACGCTGTTGGTGGTGGTTTTATTCCACCCTATTGTGTGGTTGTATGCTATGTTGTATGTTATATCAATGATTATGTCACATTTCATTGTGTTCACCAATTTACATGTGTGTGTGTGGTCACACATACATAAGGAGGAGTAATCGAGTCATGCAATTGAGGGTGGGAGAACATGTGCCCAAATGGCTTCAAAAACAAATGGAGTGTGAAACAGTGATAAACGCACGTGGGAGACAACTCTTTTCATCTATACATAGACAGATTATAGAAACAGGTCACAAAGTCAATGTTCAAACTGCTTTCAAAGTTTTATATAGAAACAGTCAGGGATGTATTCTGAGATTTGCTGAAGCTATAGCCATATACAAATTTAAACCACTTTTATGTGTACAAAAACAGTTTGTTATTACACTACACCTATCTTGGTAATCTTTGTTTTCTTACCAAGATTAGGACCAACTATGTATGTCACTTCTTGTTTGTCCTCATCTTTTTTAATTTTAATCCCCTATTATTGTGTAAATTGTTGTATTTATCCCACCTCCCAGTCCTCGGTTTAATATATATTGACTTGAGACAAGTAAATGTGTGGTCAGATTGTTCGAAATGTATTGCGCAAATACATCACATTGCTCAGATAAACTTCGTCTTCTAATTACGTTATTGAAATTTTGTTTTCTTACCAAGATTGTGATAAACTATCTCACTCTTCCTTTTTGTTCTCATCCTTACTAATTTTAATCCCCTATTATGTTAATTGTTGTATTTGTCCTCCTATTCTTCGGTTTTACATAAATTGACTTGACAAGTAAATATGCAATCAGATTGTTTGAAATTGAATTATACAAATCGATCACATTGTTGAGATAAATTTTGTCTTCTAGAAAACATTTGCCAAGCAAATGTATACTATATTATGTTCTCTACAAAGAATATATGGGTCTGTTTATGTAGTGTATTACTGTACCAGCGTGACAGTTACAACGGCTAGAAGTTGTATGCTTGGATGCTTAATGAATTCTGAATTGAACATTACTTCTAAGGTTATTTGTCGAATTCGTCGATGCATATTCGACGTTTTCTTTGTTTACAACTTTTAGAAATAGCTGCGGCCTTGGCTATTCATGAACTGAAGTCTGATCATTGTGTGCAAAAGTAGTAAGTGTACGGTCTTTGTTTTTACCTTGACCTGAACGGGACTGTTTCTCATTTTTTGATTAATCTTTCACATTTCAATATCTGGTCTTTCTTCAACTAGTCCTTCCAATATATGCAACTTTGTACAAAAATATAGTTCATTCTAGGTTGAGATTTATAGGGATTTTATTTGAAGGTAGTATTCATTGCTGAGTGATGCCACTTGGAGAACCTTAGAAAATCTAGAAGATAGCTGGAGAGCTTTATCGCCCCAGTATGAGACTCCATAGCAGAAAGCATTCAAAAACTCAAACTACATTAGTAGATGGTGTTCATTAGTGATATGCTTCAAAATGGATATCCCGAAGATCTAATGAGAAGTCATAACCCCTTGAGGTCAACCTGTCAAAAGTGAAGCGGATGTCAACTGACGACCTTGGTAAAATAGTCGTGCCATATCACGAATTGATAGAAACAGGGAAATGTGGACCATTGATCGTTGACCTAGATGCTGATTGATTAACGCATTCGCCTTAAAGCCTTAGGGTTGTAGTTCAATCCTTGGAGGGGTGATATATATGCACTGCTGAGAAGTCTCACACTAAGAAGAGACAGCTGTTCAGTGCTTCCAGGCTGTTTGTGGTTTTTTGAGAGGTGTCAGTCGGTGATGTGTCCAACTGTGATATTACATCTGTCGTAATGAATTGTCTCAAGCATAATACTAAATCCTTTGTTTCTTGATTAGCTCTACTGAACAATCAGCAAAAGTTATGCAACCTACTTTGTTATCTAATATCCAACATTTACATCTTCACTTGGCAACATTATTATATCTATAACTATCATCATTGTTACTCCTTTCACCCTGTAGCGATATATAAACTTCTTCACGGATTTCAGTCTCCAAATATCAAATATCAAGTGTATGGCTTGATGGAGAATCCGTTACAAATAGTCATATTGACTGAACAATTGCATCAATGAGATTTACGAATCAATCATTTAAACAGGATTTTCTTTATCAAAAACTCGGTAAACGGGTCATTTCATTCTTGATGAGAACTAGTGGATGAACGTGTTCAGTAGATTACTTTTTATTGTACTTTGTTACACTCTACAGTGTTTTGAACTGATGCCTATGATTATGGTACTTATATTGCAAGTGTATCAAGAATCTAACGACTGTATTTTCAGTGGTACGTTTCTCAAGTAAGTTTAGAAATGAATATTCTTTCACACTAAACATTGGAAGTCAGTCAGTCAGAAGTTGTGTTTGTTCTGCATTTCGAGCCCATTGGCCCTAATCAGCAAGACATGTTCGCAATGTCATAGAAATTGATGTTCCTTTGACGATTCAAGCCTCCAGCATTCAGTGAATTCTTATTAAGAAGAAGTCTATCTGAATCTGATTGGTAGGTTTGTTTTCTTGATTCTTCGTACAGACAGTTGACATTCCTTGCATTATACACTGACAAAATCTTTCATGCTACAAATTCGAATCGCTCGACCTCTGTTGGCAGATGGGCTCCTGTATATATGTCTCGATACTGCTGGGTATTCATGGTGTTATGTTGATCTTGGTGACTATCAGAGGAATCCAAGACGCGCGTCGTCCGGATGTACCTGCACCCCAATGAGTTATGTTGTCCCCGTTGAGGCTCAAACGCAGAACCTTTCATTTCAAACGCCAGAGCGTTATCCACTAAGCCAATGGGGCAAGATAGTCACCTCTTGTCCAACGGATATTAGTTGGTTTGAGAATACTTGTAATTTCCCGCTGCTACACAGGACCGAACTGCTCGACCTCTGTGCAGGTACATCCAGCGGACGAGTCCCAAATAGTACGGAACGTTTTCAGCATATCGTTTGCTTTCCTCACTTTCGTTAAGCGATCTTGCTACTTGTAGAATTATTTTTTTTAAAGACGGTATCGAGGATCTTTCCCAATAACTTTTTCGCTGAGTACCACAGCGTACATCAATTTCGGGGCGGAGGAGAAGGAGGCGAATTGACACGCAGTCATCCATTTATCTTCCTCTGCCTATTTCATGATATCGTTTGGAC
The DNA here is from genome assembly GCA_944470555.2 of Heterobilharzia americana. NCBI lineage: Eukaryota > Metazoa > Platyhelminthes > Trematoda > Strigeidida > Schistosomatidae > Heterobilharzia > Heterobilharzia americana. The sequence goes on along the minus strand of OX104132.1, from coordinate 10,495,111 downwards.
AATCATCCTTAGAAATCTCTTTAAAAAACTATGGGAAAGACTAACCATAAAAAGAGTATCCACAGAGATACTATGGAATTCGGAAGAGACAACCAGACGAATCAACAAATAACACTACACAGAAGTCCATCGTTTGCGATTACCACACTTCACAGCAGTACACAAAAAAACAAAGCGAAAAGCCTCAGAATATCACTGAAAGCTAGTAGGAGTGCTCAAATTCTCGATGATAAAAGGAAAATACATTTCTGCTACTGTGACCAATTTTGAGCCATATCATTGACAACTTGAATCTCCTAATAAGGCAGACAATGCTTTCTTAAAAGACTCAAACAGAAAGTTAGAAACTGCATAGATTAGTGTCATTCCTGGATTCGACCACTCTTAGCTTTCTTCTAACATAATCCTACTCATTGTAGGCAAAATATGTCCCAGACGATTTACTGTGATTTAGTAAGGTTCAACAGTAAATACTTATTATAACTTTTAACTCGAAATCTTACTGACCAACTTATCTACGTCGTCATAAGCCGATATGATTTGACTATCTGAGATAGACGTAGTTTGACAGACTATTATTTGTACTGGTTAGTGATTGAAGGTGAGATGAAAATCTGGACCGCAGCCGGATTCGAACCATCGACCATGGGTGGTACAAATAAGCAGATATTACTCAGAGAACCAATGAAATCGCTTTTTCATGTTTGTTAAAAGCTATACTTCTGGATGTATTACTGAAGTTTGGTAAGTAGTATAATCAAACAAGATCAAAAGTAAGACTAAAATCTTGTTAGGTGAAAGGTTTGATATAAAAACTCATGAAGATAAGGGGTGAGAAAATAAAAAGGGGGTCAGGTAGGAAGGCTGACTTAAAGGCCGAATAACAATGAAAATCAATAGGGCGAAAAAATAATAGTACATCAAACTTGGTTTTTCAATAGTTGAATTTACCAAGGAAGGTTTAATGTGACAACAAATTGTTTATGAATACATAAAGGTGGTTTAAACTTCCTGATAGCTAAGGCTTCAACAAATTTCAGGATCCCTCCCCAACATGTTTTGTAGATAGGTGTAAAGGAAGTAGGTCCCCTCCTAGCCGACATATTCATGTCACACGTTGAGAACTTAGCCGACAACTTAATAGACCAAGCCCATCTGTATCGAAGATATGTTGACGATATCCTGATCATTTGTGAAAACTCAAATCAGGCTACTTCAATTCTAAACCGACTGAACGAAGTACAGAACAGCATATCTTTGACATGTGTAAGAGAGGAAAATGACTGCTTGCCGTTCCTAGATATATTAATTAGTCGAAGGCAGGATGGATCCATAAAACGATCTATCTACAGAAAACCCACATGGACAGGGCAATATCTGAATTACCATAGCTTTTGCCCAGTTCAGTACAAGCGAACGTTAGTAAGGTGCCTATTCAGCAGAATTCAACGAATATGCACCGAGGATACTTTAGAAGATGAAAGAAGAACACTGACCGATATTTTGTTGGAAAATAACTATCCATCAACATTTATCAGGCAGAACAAAATCAGTAGAGCGTCAAAACTAGAACTGCAGTCAGTCCCAAAGAAGGATGTCTTCATCAGCCTTCCGTACAAAGGTGACTCTCAGAGTGCAATCCTTAAGCAGAGACTCAACGCTGCTGTTAGAAGGACTTATTATGCAGCCAGGGTTCGAGTAATCGAAACCACGAAGCCCTTATATTCCCCCAAACCCCCACAGCATGTGAACGATAATGTCACATCCCATTGTATCTACCAATTCAAATGTACGTGTGGTGACACATACATAGGGAGGACTAATAGATCCATGCAAGTAAGGGCCTCGGAACATATTCCAAAGTGGCTTCAGAAGCAAATCAAATCACCTGAACCTATAAATGTTGGTAGCAAACGTCCAAGCTCTTCGATCGCTAAACATATCGTTGAGACAGGTCACAAGATTGATGTGGCTACTTCCTTTACACCTATCTACAAAACATGTTGGGGAGGGATCCTGAAATTTGTTGAAGCCTTAGCTATTAGGAAGTTTAAACCACCTTTATGTATTCATAAACAATTTGTTGTCACATTAAACCTTCCTTGGTAAATTCAACTATTGAAAAACCAAGTTTGATGTACTATTATTTTTTCGCCCTATTGATTTTCATTGTTATTCGGCCTTTAAGTCAGCCTTCCTACCTGACCCCTTTTTATTTTCTCACCCCTTATCTTCATGAGTTTTTATATAAATACCTATGACAAGTACGTGTGTGATCAGAAAGGTTTTATCATTGGAAAATCCAGTTAACACACTGTCATGCAATAACTGAACAATATCATAGACTTCCAACTGGTTACTAAGACTATAAAAACTGCTATGGAATTCAATACTGTTTTCTCCCAAATGAAGACGTAAGCAAGGAAATTAGTGAATTCTATGAGGCGAATAGGTGACAAATTATCAACAATAGATTAATCTGCAGTTACTTCGCAACAATCTTTATTAACTGGTTTGAGAACAGTGATCTAGTAGGAGTGGTTGTATCAAGAAGGGATTTAGGGGTTACAAGAGATCTGTATTCTTATCATTCTTATTGGAATTCACCATAAATATTGAGATAATGCTTTTACTTACTAAAAAACTGATTCTCTTATTACATAAACACTGTGGTCTTATTCTATGAAGGTAATGGAAAAAAATCCAGTCTTTTAAGCACTCTCAAAGTTAATCTGACAAGTTTCTCCCTCTTCTTGAACATGTAATATTCCCTCACAAACAGTACTCATCAGTAATTTACTTGATGGAGGCCAGCAGTGAAATTCGATGCTTGGATTGTGGTATTTGAGATTTATCAGCCAGATGTACGTGTATTTCAATGAGTGATAGCTTATCTACCGGGCTCGAACCCTGCACCAAATAGCCAACTCCACTGAATCACTGAAGCACGGCACCCACCGCTTGTAAAATGGATATCAGTTATTATTATTCCTCAGTGCCTAAAGTGGTAACAGGGAGCTAAATCATCAAACCTCCAGGAAACCGTATCATCCCAGATGGATTGATGACTAAGGAAATTTAGTAATGTATACAAAATACACATTTAGCTTTCATAAACAGTACTGATGAGATAACCGAATATTGATTCAGAAAAAAGAAAACGGTTAGTTGAAGGAAAATTTTGAAGCTTTGCGTTCCTACACGTAGCACAAAGGCGCCCGGGTTAGGGATTTAAATACAGTGGGCAATAAAAAAGGAATTTAGGATGTATAAATAGGAATCGGTAACAGAATAATGAACGGGGCGTTTGAAAATGAAATATAATTACACAATTTATGAGTTATCTAAAATGACTGACATTTTATATGATCCGTAGGAAAGACAGAGGTTCCATACACCGCTTTTGAACGAATAGACTCCAATAGTTTGAAGTTATGAATCGGTAAAAACTCAAATATTTTGAGTACCAAGTTTAGACTCATCACGGATTGATATCACTTGTAAGATCACTAGGATCCTGGGAGCACTGTTCCTCCCTAGTGTGGAAATATTCAACAGTGTGCACTCACGATCTCACCAGCTATCGAACTTAAGACATTCGTGCTTCACTACGTGCACTTTTCCATTGAGCCACTGACTCGGAATCCTATAGTCCATATTTCCCTACTTCTATCAGTTCATCCAATGACGTCGTTGAGTACAAGTCTTCATGTCAGACTTCATTTTTCCCCACGTGTAGCGACTATTCATCAGAACTTCAAGAAGTCTCATCTCGAAGCAAGTCACTAATAACCACTAGACAATAATTTAATTTGGATATATGTGAGAATTTTATTGAATTCAAGTTAATATTCATTGCGAACTGACGTCAGTGCTCTTAGATCTTCAATGGTTCTCCAAATGATGTCAATTCGCGTTGAATACCATCTTGGAATCAATAAAATCCTCACAAACCTTGAAATTTAATTATTCTGGAATAAGATTGTAATTACGCAATGCAGGTTCCATTTGATACAAAATGAATCTATGGCCGACAGGACTTTATGATGGCCATGGCAAAGATAAAGGTCAGACGTATCTTTTTTGCACGCATAACGCTGATTTGAACTTCTGGATGGCCATTGCTTCAGCTATAGACAAATGCCTTGATTTGACTCCCTTCGAATGGTTTGATTGAACCCTGTAGAGAATTTTGAATAAGCTTTCGAAAGGAGCTAAGTGGTCTGAGTTCATGAGGTGTTCTGTTATCGAACTGAAAATGTATTTCCGTTCCCCCTTTGCAAGCCAGGCTGGGTAGTGTTCGCTAACACGTTTTACAAGCGGACACATGGTACGACCGATGTACTCAGCTCCACAAGAGCAAGTAAATTGGTATGTACACATTACAATCTGATTTTCATAATACCCTGTTTATTTTCCTATTCTAGAATATCTTAAAACTACTTCCTGTAAATGGGTTGAATAAAGTGTGTACAGAATTTTTCAAGTGTTTTCAAAACATGATACACAAACAGTCAAATTGCTTAATGCATATTACTAAGGGTCAAATATACCAGTTTATCCTTCTCATATTGAAGAATGTTTTCTTCAAGAAGGTGTAATTCAAAGATTGGCAATAGGACAGTTCTGAATAGAGATTTTCATAATCATTAATTACCATATAACATTTGTGACTGTCTCACTCTTGAACTCATTCCGAAAATTCACGTGCATTTATACGACTATGCATATCAGTATAAGTCTACCGGGGAATTTTAGCCTCCAAAGAATTAATCTTATGAATTAATCGAAAAATGTGTGCCTTTACCACGGCCATTGTAATCCACTTAGATGATTACTTTAATTTATAACAGTAAACTACTGATACATACTACTGAATAATAATAGATTTCATCGACTGAAACTAAAAGGTAATTGACTGAATAGTAAAATGATTTATATGCTCTCTCTCTCTCTCACACACACACACACACAAACAAACAAACATACATCGATAAATCACGCTGCTTGACTCTTCTCACAACAATGAACCTAGTTTAACAATAAACAACTTTGCTTCGTTTTTACCTGATTGAAAAGGAAAATATAGACCATCTTTAATAAACTTTTCAATCATATAAACTTATTGGTTTTTATTGGAAAAGAACTTAGAAGATCTGGATTTCGCCACCGATGACTTGTGTCTGATGTCACACAAACTTGAAGATCTACAGCCGAAAACTAACAAGTTGGCAGAAGAGGCAGGGCAGGGCAGCGAAGACGGGACTTTAGGTGAACGTAGAGAAGACAGAAGTGATGAAGATACCGCACCACCACCATCAACAACAACAAACTCCAGTCACCATGAACGGGAGAAACTTAAAGGAAGTAACCTCCTTCACCTATCTAGGAAGCACTGTTTCAACTACAGGCGGCACAGGCACAGATGAGGATGTCAAAGTCAGAATCGGAAAAGCAAGACAAGCGTTCATTGACCTGAAACCAGAGTGGAGATCGACTGCACTCCACTGCACTGCACTCAACATGTGGAACAAGATCCGGATTTTCAACAGTAATGTCAGTGAAGTCAGTGCTTCCATGTGATGGTTGAGAGACTTGGCGCGTAATGAAAGGGATTCCCTTCAAACAACACACATTCATCAACAACTGCCACCTACGCTGGCTCGATACTGAAGATCAGATGGCCAGGATAACAAGAATAAGCAACAAGGAGCTCTTGAAACAAACCAACGAAGCAAGAACCTATCACCCAACAAATATGCAGTGGAAGGAAGTGGAAGTGGAGATGGATTGGGCATAGAGTGAGAAGGCCGACTGGTGACATCATGCGTCAGGCCAGGCACTCGAGTGGAATGCAAAGCGTAAGTGACGAGTTGAGTGTCGCAGCTGAGGGTGACATGGAGGATATCGTGCGAGGAGGAAATGAGAGGTTGTGGGCTGTCGTGGAACCAGGTTCAAAAGATTTCAGAGAAGAGAGTGAAATGGAGACGTACTACTGAAGGTGCATGTTCCATTAGGAACCCAAGGGACTAATAATAATAATAATTGATAACTAATATGATTCTATGTGAATAATTTAAATTATAATCAAACACCAAGTCATTTTAGAAGTTAATCTTACTAACTAACTAACATAGTAATACTTAAACAGCATTTAAACAAAATCTACCTACAACAAATTGTTAAATTTTAGTCTATACACAAGTTGCTCATTGGTAAGTAGTAATACTGAGTAATGCACAAAATAGATGAATCATAGTACAGACTTTTCATCTGTGTGTGTATGCATGTAAAACTTGAAATTTGAAACTTGCGCCTCTCATGTTTTTCTGTTTTACACAGTTCAATATGGTGTTTGTCCAATGATATCAGTGTATTCATAATTTGTGTATTGTTTAAGAGACAATTGATTATCAAACCGATTAGAATGAATGTTTCAGTATACAAATAACTATTATTCATTTTTGTAATCTGTGAGACTGTAATCAGGTTGTAATTTATTTGGTGGTGTCTAACAGTGGAGCCCAGGAGATAAATTTGGTCTTAATTAAAACTTGTCTGCTGGATGTATCTGTACCCCAGTGAGTGATTTTATTCTCACTGAAACTTCAACCCATCTATCCAGCTGACTAGTCTCAAATAGGATGAGATATGCGTCTTGGATACCACTGTAAGCCACCACCAAGCAATTTACAACATAATGAATAATCATGCAATATAGAAGTATCCTTATAGAAGACTATATGTCAGCGGTTATCAAATTGTCTACAAAATTGTCAAAATGAATATTATCAGATTGGTGGTGATATTTTTACCTATCACGGAGTAAATAGGATTTCTTTTCTTTGAAACGATGCTGCATAGATAGGTGTATGTGAAAGAGACTACTTCCTTTAAGTTTCTCCCATTGATGGTGATTGCAGCTTGTTGTTGTTGGTGGTGTTGGTTCGGTATCTTCATCACCCCTACCTCTGTCTTCTCTACATCCACTTGAAGTCCTGTCCTCGCTGCCCTGCCCTGCCCTTCCCTATCTCTTCTGTCAACTTGTTAGTTTTCGCCTGTAGATCTTCGAGTTTGTGCCACAAGACATTAGACACAAGTCATCGACAAAATCCAAATCTTACAGGATCCCTTACGCGGTCCAGCGCATACCCCTCTCCTCGCTCCTCACTGTCTACCGCATGATCCAGTCCAGTCGACCACCATCAGGAATATCATGGGTGATAGTAGACAGCACTGTCTCACTCCGGTCTCCAGTCTCCACTTCAAAGGCATCACTGAGCTGAGCTTCCCATTGTGAATTACTTGGCTGGCATGTGGCGTCTTCATATAGTTGTTGAATGAGCTTGAGCTTGAGCTTGAGATTTGCGGCACTGGAACTGTAGTGTTGAAGCAGCTGCCTGACAAACTACTTGTCGGTTGACGCTGTTAAAGGTCGGCCTTTACAAAGTCGATGGAGTTGAGGTGTAGACTTGACTGCCATTCTATACTCTGTTCAATGTTGATGCGTTGCGTGGCGTGGTGTGGCGTGGCGTTGCAATTCGGTCCACACATGATTTGTATTTCCTGAATCCAGACAGTCAGCCAGCCAGCCAGCCAGCCAGGCTGTTCCGGTCGTAGTTTTGAATCCAGCACATCCTTTGGTCTCTCCAGGATGATGTGGCATAATATTTTGCTTGCTTTGGGTGGACAGGAGTGGAGCATCATTCCATGCCAGTTCTTGCAAACACTTAGGTCACCCTTCTTCGGCAGTTTGACAAGGCAACCCTTCTTCCAATCAATGGACAGGTACCTTTCCTTCCTTCCCTTTAAACCGTCTGCAGTAGTCGTGTCGTGTCGTGTGGTGTGGGCATGTCCGCTGTTGTCCCTGTGTCTGCTCTCAGTGCTTCTGGGGGGATTCCATCCAATCCTGCTGCTCTCCCACATTTCAGTAGCTTTATGGCTTTCACGACTTCGACTTTCGTTGTCGGACAGCTTGTGTTCACTTGTAGTTCTGTGGCTGGACTGCAGGTGATGTTTCTGGACGAAGTGCAGGTGGTGGTGGTCGATTCAAGAGCTTTCTGAAGTGGTCAGCCCATCGTTTTATTTCCTTTGCTTCTTTCCTTTGGTGATTAGATTTCCTTCATCATCCTTTATTGGATTCATCTGTGTTGATCTCTTCCCTCCCAGATAGTAATTAACCTGGTTTTTCGATACAATGTTGTCAGGTCTCTGTCTCTCCTACCTGCAGCAGCCTGTTCTGCTTCACTTGCCAATGTGTCGTAGAAGTGTCTTTTGTCTTTGCGCACACTCTTCCTCACTTCTTTGTCCAGTGTAGTGTTTTATACTTTGTACTCAGTTCCTCTTCTCGTCGTTCATTGTTGCACTGGTTCATCTTCTGCTTCACCATCCTCCTCTCCCTTCTCTATCAGCTTCCATGTGGCCGTCGAGATACATTCCATTCCATCCCTTATCTTCTTTCTTCTTCCTTCCTAATACATTTATGCAGGTTTCTTTCCACATCGCTTTCAAAGAGTTCCAGTGTTCTTCCACACTTGTCCTTCTCGCTCAATATCTCCCATTTTGTGTTGTCTTGATAACTGACGTGAAGATATTCTTTGTAGTTTTGTCATTCAGTTTTGGGTGTTGAACTTGAACTGTTGCCTATCACCAACTTCCTTGAAGGCTTTCAACTTGATTTAGAAGGTTGCTTGCACCAGATAGTGGGTGTTGTGAACCTACATCTGCTCCCCTTCCTCATCTTGTGCCAAGTAGGCTGACTGAATCTCCACTTTCTTCACATTGAGATGAAGTTGACATGATTTTAAGTGTGGTGTATCCATTCGGTGAAATCGAATCCATGTAGCTTTGTGTACACCCTTGTGTTGTATACACTACCTCCCTCCAATCACCAAATCGTTGAATGAGCAGAAGTCTGCAAACAGTTCTCCATTCCCATTCATTTCACCCAGCGCTTCTCGATCCATGGTTAGTTTTCTTCATGTGTTGTCCGCTCCGAGTTTCGTATTCATCTCACCCCACCCATTAGAATTGATTTTGATGTCACCATCTAGGGTGGTGTCTTGTCCAGTACTGATTGCAGTTGTTCATAGAATTCATTCTTCTTCTTCTTCTTCTTCTCCTCTTCTTCATCTGCATTATTTGTAGGTGCATAGTGTTGCATTGTATGATTGTGACCTTCCTTCCTTCCTTCCTCTTGTTTTGAACCTTCCTGTCATGATCCTGATGCTGGAGGAGATTGATTTCCACTGCTGGAGAGTGAGCCTTCGATGCACGTGAAGGGATCATGATGGGCACTCCAAAACTCAGTGTGCTGCGTTCGTCGTTTTCGTCTGGATGACAATATCGGAGTAGATTATTGACTCGTCTGTAGTTGACAGTTTGGAGAGTCCACTCCCATTCCATCTGCTTTCACAGATTGCTAGCACTTCAATGTGATACCTTCTCATCTCGTTTGCAATCTGGGCAGCCTTGCCAGCCAGCTTCAAAAATGGTGCGGACATTCCATGTTCCCACGTTTACTTTCGCTTTCATCGAGGGAAGGAAGACACATCGGCCCGGCAATGGCTTCCCGATGTCAGGCTTTCACCAGTCTGCGCCATTTCGCCTCTCCGATTCCAGTGAGAAATAAGTTCGTTTTTATTTTTTATATTTTGTCTGTGCTTTGAAGTTTGTGTAGCGGTTGGATTGGTTTTATGGGGTAGGGTTTCTATCGCTATGCGCAACCTTTCCTCTTTATCCGGGCTTAGGACCAGCTAGTAACTAGTGAACTAGTTAACCTGGCGAGGTTCAACAAGTATATAAAACGCGTTAACTTTTGTTCACACAAAGTAAAGTAGCTCCAATCATATGCTTAGATTCGTTTTGGTATATCTCTAATTGAAGAAACTATAGTCTAACGTTATTCACTAAACTGAAACAGCTACCAAAGTCTTTTGGTGACGCCTGTTTTTAGAATTTCGTTTAAAAGGAAGTTATTCCACATTGAATAAGTAAGTTAATAAAATAGTTGTCAAAATTTGTGGCTTAGGTTTATGAGTGTAGTAAGTAACTAAATAAATAGTTATATTATTGTCACATTATGAATTTAATACAAGAGAAGGAAGTTTATAGTCATCATCACAATGATATTTGTCGAAGAATCTACAAGATATTTGGTGTCTTGAATAGTACAGAAGGGAGGTTATCAAACCCTATCATAACATTAAAAGATTCTGCAAGTTATGAAACGAACGAAGAAACATAACTAATCTGTATATCTACAATGCTTGAGTTTATATCATTTTCAGTCATATTTTATTCACTATAAGTGGGTGGAATGAAGGTTGTGCAATATTCCAAGTTTACATTACAACAAGCAGTCGACATGTTTGACTTATCCTCATACATCATCATCATCAATATCAACATAGGACCAGGCATTACTGCGTAACCCTCCGAGTTGCCACACCTCATATCACTACATCAAGTAGAAAGGTAGTGAGGTGAAGGATGAAGATAAGAAAATTCAGTCAAAAGAAATATAAAGTACTAAAAGAGAGAAAGGAAGAATGATAAAATGGTGAGAATCGGTATAGTGTAGTTAGGATGAGGATAATGTGTGTGGGGATACATCTGCACCACTGACATCGGTTCTGAGTCATGTGATCACCTAGAGTCAATCTCCAACCACTGGTTCCTCTTGTCCCACGGACCCAAACCACCAAGTCTGCATCGCCCCACATGGCTCAAACCAACAGTCAAACACTTCATACATTAGTGGCATGTTTCAGTCTGGTCACCTCGGGCCTTTTTCCAGCCTGGACCTACTTCACTCAACATTGTGTGAGGAGGCAATCGACGACTGGGCCTACGTAGCACGTGTCCCAACCATCTCAGTCGATGAAGGTTCATAACCTCGTCAACTAACTTACCTCTACTCCCTAAACTCTATACCTGACACTTGGAGCCTTCTCATGTCTTCCACCTTTAATGGTCATGTTTGACAGCCATATAGTGGAACAGACCAGACTGCTGTGCAAGTGCACTACACGCGACCCTTAATAGACAAACGGATATCACGGCAACGCCATAGGTGGCGTAAATTGGCGAAAGCTAATCGAGCCTTTTGTATTCGTGCAGAGATTTCGTCGGCAACTAACCCATCAGGGCTGATCCTACTTCCCAGGTAAGTGAAGTGGTTGACACACTCAACCACTTCACTCTCTATTGTTAGCCGTGACACCGTTGAAGACCAATCATGGAGCAAAAATTTGCATTTTGGTGGTGAGAACATCATCCCAACCAGATCGATAGCTGCTAGCTTGACAGGGTGATCAGGCTTGCATATCACAATGACCCAATGAGCTATGCTAGTGGAACGGTTGTTCCCTCAAGGTCGTACCATATCAGAAAGGTCTGTTGGATAGTGGTAAGATGAAAAGCAGTTAACATCGTGGTGTAAATAACCACACTATGATGGGGGTCTGAGGGCAAAGTCGTACTGCTGCTAGCTGGATGGGGTATGACAGAAGTAAGGTGTTCCCCTTGGATGACCAACAGTGCGATGCTGATGCTGCCTTCTCAGTGGAAGGAGGGTGTGTGCGTGAAAAGCTCGGCCCCAAAAATAACACACTCCACCATGCCCCTCGGTCTAACCAGGTAGGTGGTGTTGGTTCATTTATCGTTTCCTTTCTACCATCCGGTCCCAAAAATACAAAAGTTCAAAATAACTATACTCAAAAGGCTTCGTGTGACAGGCCTCAAGCAGATGTCCAATGGGCTCTGTGGTCACACAAATCTCTTCCAGGTACCTTAAGAAGAAATAGCCTTCCACGATGTGGTCATGTAATCCAAGTGAATATCTATGTTCTAGCATTTTCCACTCTTCAAGTGGTACCTTGCACTCTTTTAGAATTACATGTTTTAATCCAAAAGAATAAATACTTGAACAACTGTAGACCAATAGCGATGGATTTTACATATTATTGACGTTAAAGTATGAAGTATTATCAAGGAGATATATTCACTATTAGATGAAGTACTAGAGAAATTTGTTGCATAATACTGCTGTGAATATGTTACCTTTATATATTCAATAGAGGAGTCAATCGTTTAGATTTAATTGTTTGTCCATATTTTTGCTGGCATTGTGATCATTCAAAAATTTGATTAGTTCCAGGATAGATTAATGTTCATAATAGTGATAGAGTGAAATGAATGAATAGGACCGGTAATTCATGCTTATTAGTTAGTAAATTTTAAGGCCTTTGACAGCGTCGACCGAGAGGTAATTTGGAAACTGCTTCAACACTACGGAGTACCGCGAACCTTTATCAGCCTCATCCAACAACTATATGAAGATGCCAAATGCCAGCCAAGTAATTCACAATGGGAAGCTCAGCTCAGTGATGCTTTTGAAGTGAAGACAGGAGTGAAACAAGGTTGCCTACTATCCCCCATGATATTCCTTATTGTGGTCGACTGGACTTCATCATGCAGCAAACAGTGGGGAGCTGTGAGAAGAGGGGGATACACTGGCTGGACTGCGGAAAAGAACCTAGAAGACTTGGATTTCGCCACCGATGACTTGTGCCTAATGTCACATAAACTTGAAGATCTACAGGCAAAAACTAACAAGTTGATAGAAGAGGCAGGGCAGCGAAGACGGGACTTCAGGTGAATATAGAGAAGACAGAGGTAGAGGTGATGAAGATACCGCACCACCACCACCAACAACAACAACAAACTCCAGTCACCGTCAACGGGAGAAACTTAAAGGAAGTAACCTCCTTCACCTATCTAGGAAGCACTGTTTCAACTACAGGCGGCACAGGCACAGACGAGGACGTCAAAGTCAGAATCGAAAAAGCAAGACAGGCATTCATTAGCCTGAAACCAGTGTGGAGATCTTCTGCACTCAGCATGCGGAACAAGATACGGATTTTCAACACCAACCTAGTCAAGTCAGTGCTCCTGTATGGCTCAGAGACTTGGCGCGTCACGAAAGGCATTTCCAATAAACTAGACATTCATCAACAACTGCTTACGCTCGCTACTGAAGATCAGATGGCCAGGATAACAAGAATAAGCAACAAGGAACTCTGGGAACGAACCAATGAAGCAAGAACCTATCACCCAACAAATATGCAGGAGGAAGTGGAGATGGATTGGCCATGCACTGAGAAGGCCGACTGAGGACATCACACGCCAGGCCCTCGAGTGGAATCCCCATGGGAAGCGACGAGTTGGGTGTCCGAGGCGAGGGTGTCATGGAGGAGGTCGTGCGAGGAGGAAATGAGAGCTTGTGGGCTGTCGTGGGACCAGGTTCAAAAGATCTCAGAGAACAGAGGTCACTGGAGGCGTGCAACTGAAGCCCTATGTTCCACTAGGAACCCAAGGGACTAATAATAATAATAATAATAATAATAATAATAATAATAATAGTAATAATAATAATAAGTTAGTAAATTTCTTGACAGCACACTTTCATCCTTTTGAGAATTGGTAATGTGTAATCCTCATTCGACTCCTGTTGTCATCATTGAAGGTTATCTAGATGATGTGGGTTTTCGAAGTTTTTTTTTAGTTAAATTCTTTACTTGTTTAATGCTCAGATTTCTGGTAAGTTTTCTTCATAGTCCCGTTTCTTCATAAATTACTGATATCTTCATATTTTGGTAGGAAAAAACAACAAAAACAGGTGTATCTTCTGTACCTTTGTGGTTGGAAATTGTTGATATAGTAAGAGGTCCTATTGTCTTTAGTTTTAGTAGCAGTATTTATGGTACTTTCTATAACACAGTCGTGTAATATGGAATTAAGCTGTCTGATAAACTTAGACAAAGTGTTTGATTCACGTGCTTCTCTAGGTCAACTGTTCTATAACTGGGGATTCTTTCAAGTCATAACAGATTTCGAATTCAGTGTCCCTTCCATTTTTTTCATGACGATACCCAGTAACAATCAACTTGTTAATAGTTTTTCACTCTTGATTTTCCACCTAGCCTGTATGCATTTACTTGTTGTATAACAACAATTGTGAACTATGACTCTCAATTTGTTACTAAGTGACAGCATACTTGTACATTCAATGAATTGTAATTATTGACTCAAGGTCATGGTTTAGTGCTGGTAACAACTAACCAATCAGAAAGTCAGAAGATAGTATCCTATAAACTGATTAACACTGTTCAAATTTTTTAAATGAGAATTTTCGCTTCATGGAAAATGTCGATTAGTAATAAAACCATACACAATAAGTTAACGTATCATCGACCTATACTGTATTGAATGTAAATTAGAACAAGACACAAGCGAACAACAGTGTTTTTAATTAGATCCTCTTCAGGTTTTACTCTAATATAAATAGCTTAATATATATAAGAATCAAACCATTGCTATGTGTATATACAAGTTTAGCTGCCGCTGTGCAGAAAGCTATAAAGAGTGTATAATGCTAAGCAACTTAACAGAAGCGTTGCCTAACATCTATCTTGATCGTTAAGAAGGGGACAGATAAAAACGATGATATGTTCCGTTTCATCACATCTCGCTGATGGTCATCAGTTGGTAGATAATAATAATGCTTTCAAGACTATTCACCGCATACCACCTCATCTTTTGAAAGGCATTTGAACTAGTCTTTTATATATAACAGAAGCTGTGGGAATTCAAGTTACGAATCCTAGTCTTTGTATCCGGAAGAAGTTTTTGCATAGCTTATCTCTCCCTTGGCCAGTGAGTACTTCATGAACATTTTCGATAACGCTATTAGAAGATGAAGATTATCTGAGCAATGTGATGTATTTGCGCAATACATTTCGAACAATCTGATCTCCCACACATTTACTTGTCTCAAGTCAATTTATATATGAAAATTAAAGGTCAAATATAGTGAATATGAGAAGGTTGTGACACTAGTCTTGGTGACATAATCAGATTATCAAGGATTACCAAGGTAAATTAAGTGAAACAACAAATTGTTTTTGTACACACAGCGGGGGATTAAGTTTACGAATGGCTAACGCTTCGGCAAACTTCTGTATGCGCCCCTGATTATTCCTGTATAATATCTTAAACACTGTTTTCGTATTAACCCTGTGATTCATTTTTCAATAATATGTTTTGCTATAGATGACGATGGATGTCTGTCAACCTGCACTTATCAAAGTTTGTGTATTAAACTGTTTTTCTAGCCATTTGGGGATGTGTTCACCCACCCTAGTCTGCATTGAACGATTACTCCTCCCTACATATGTGTGCCCACTAGTTCAAATGCCTTTCAAAAGATGAGGTGGTATGCGGTGAATGGAAAAATACTTTTCAACCTGTTGATAGTCTTAGCAATATGAATATCAAAAACAAGACCATATGCAATTTTGAATTAAATTTTTTATTCACTAACATGCCAATGTTCAAGAATATTAATATTCTGTGTGACTACATATCTTCTAGAAAGGTTCCTTTCCTCATTGCTCCAACCTTTCTAAAGGATCTATTATTTCTGTGTACCGACAAACTATATTTCCTACTTGAAGGTGAAAGTTTTTGACAAGTTGATGGTGTAGTTATAGGTAGTCCCTTATGACTATTACTAGCTGATATTTATATGTCATATTATCGAAAATCTCGCTGGTAATCTCATCTCATTTTAGGCATACCTGTTTATGAAAGTCAGCTAATTAGAATCAGGTAATCTAAACAATTCGACTGCTGTGAGTTGATGATGAGTTCGGCCACAAACGAGCAAAACGGTTGTCTAGTGCTTAGATTATTCTAATCTTGTCGGCAGAATCTATAGTTCAGCTTACTGGTTTCTAACTACTCAGGTTGTTTAAAAGTAGTATCTATTTTGTTTATTGTCTTGTTTACCGGGAAGCAATAGAATTTAGAAGGCATATTTCACTTCATTGTTTACTGAGACTGTTTTACTTCAAGGTGCTGTTCTCCTTCATTTGGTATTATTTAACTTATTCTTTTGAAACTAATTTTAATAGGAATACTAATGAATTGACGGTGTCTATTCCAGTTAACTCTCACTTCGATTACTCGAAATTAAACAGATTCTTCTCTGTCATTGACAGGTGATCTATCTCAAATGGTCTCAAGTTAAACCCTTCTAAATGTCAGACTATTTTTTTTTCTAGCCTTAGGCATAAACAAGACTTGTGTGAGCTACTTAAGTCTCATGATGCCTGTTGCATTGATTATATTGCTGTAGAACATAAGTTGAGTGTTAACTATCTTGGATTGAGTTTTACTTCTGATTTTCGTTGGTCATCTCATATCTTGTTGAATTTTAAAAAAATCTTTTGTTAGACTTATGACATAAAGAAACCGAGGCTCTCTGGTATAACTTAACATCTACTTTTACAACTTAATAATCCCTGCATTTTATCTATTCTTCTCAATTTTTCCCCATTGATTTTTCTTGTTCTACTAAAAAAGGACTATGTTATACTGCGTAGAGCTTTGAAAGCCTCCAGTAGGGTGAGTGCTGTGCCTCTGGCTCAAATGATTAACAATATAGTTGAAGGACATTAAAATCCTAGTAAGCAAGTAGTTACAGTCATTCATTCACTCAAAGCTCTCTCCTTGGATCTTCTGAGGGAAGACAGGAAGAAACTACAAAAGACTGTACACTTGAACAGCGAAATATAAGAACTCGACAGAGGTAGTCTCCGCCGCAACTATTAAAAGCTAGATAGTCACACAGAGACCCACTGTCTACTTACATATAGCTGGAACACGAACTAAACAGAAGAAATCAACTGATGTCAAGCCACACCAACTATTTTAACTCTACAACCAGTTTTCTTTCTATTGTAACCATTTAAGCCCTTTTCATTCCTTCAACTTGCCATGAATTAGCTTCACTGACCTAAGTTTTTCATACCTTTGCACCCCTCCTCACCTTACTTGGGTGTAAGTAGATTACTCCACTTAGTTCACTTTTCTTTACCCTTTTTACTCACATAAACTCAACTTTCTAGGTTTTCTCTTCACCATCCCTAACCCTCTCTGGCGACCAGTCCGAAAAACTGTCTGGCAACTTGATATCTGAAGAAGCCAACTGCACCACAATCCAAGGCAAACAAACCAACACTTAACTTCCTGCTCTGTAAATTAGAGCTGTAGCAGACCAGTGGATGGATCTACTGCATCGGAATCCGCCAAAGACCTGGAACTGTTCCGCATGACCAAGAAGCGAGCAAAAAGAAATCAAGTGGTTTACACAGGCTCATTAAAAGGATATTGGACATTGGACTGTATCTTACCTACCATCCATACTATGTGAGGAAAAAAGGGTGTAAGAACAGAACTCATATGTCAACTTTGTAACAGTTAACAATCTTATTTCAATAATTTAATTAACAATGTAAAATGTTCTCGTTTCTAATATTCTTTACATTACTTAAATTTTAATGATAACGCAATTCGAAATGTTGTAAAGGAGTATATATATACATATTGTTACAATATAGTATGCTGAGAAGTCCAAATTGTACCAAAAATTGTTTGGAATAAAGTGATTATTATTCTTATTATCACCACTATTATTATTATTATCATTATTATTATTATTATTATTATTATGTCCACCACCATTATCTTAAATTTTGTTGAACCCCGTGCGATAAATTATTTGTTGCTCAACTTACATACTCAAAAATAAAATATTATTAGTATTTTAGTTTAACTTCTCAATTTTGATGATGACACCAATTGGCTAAACTGGATCTTTTCCTCTAGGAATCATAGTAACTTCCAGTTTTGAGTATCTGAGTTCAACTCCATTGATTATTGGTCTTGTCCAATTGCATAATATCCTGTTCAAAGTTATATAATAGTTTCAAATTTATCCTGATCAAACTCAACACACAATGTTCCGTTGCTCAGCAAACATACGTTATTAATATTATTTGTCCCCTAGGTTTCTAGTGGAACAGATGGATACAGTAGCACGTCACCATTTCACTCTCTTCTCTCCAGTCTTCAATACCTCACCTCACCAATGCCCACAAGCTTTCATTTCTTCCTCACACCATCTCTTTCATGTCACCCTCACCTCGGACAACCAACTCGTCCTCTCCCATCCGAGTTCAACTCGACGGTTTGACCTAGTGCGTGACGTCCCTAATGGTTTTCTCAGTCTATGTCGAATCCATTCCATCTCCACTTTCCTCTTATGCCTATTTGTTGGGTGATGGGTTGTTGGTTAGTCCGTTGCCAGCCAGTCAGCCAGCCAGAGTTCCTTGTTGCTCATTCGCATTATTCTGGCCATCTGATCTGATCTGATCTTCAGTATCGAGCATAGGATAAAACACGCTTAGTCTCTCAACCATCACATAGAATCACTGAAGTACTTGACTGACATTAGTCTTCAAAATCCACATCTTTTATACACTCAATCCTGAATGCAGTGCAGTGCAGTAAATCTCCACAGTGATTTCATGTTAATGAAGGAAGGCATGTGTTGCTGTTTTTCTGATTCTGGCTGGCTGGCTGGTTTTGACATCTTCATCTGTGCCTGCGCCGCCTGTAGTTGAGGCGATGATGCCTAGGTGTGTAGGTGAAATAGACAACTTTCTTCATGGTGATTGGTGCTTGTTATTGTTCGTTGGGTATCTTCATCACCTCTACCTCTGTTTTCTCCACATTCACTTGAAGGAAATCCATTCTTCCTTCGCTACCCTGTCCTGCTTCTTCTGTCATCTTATTGGTTTTCGCCAGTATATTTTCGAGTTTGTGCGACATTAGACATTAGACATGAATCATCATGGGTGAAATTCAAATCTTCTAGGTTCTTTATCTTTTCATCGGTCAAATAATGTATGCCCATCTTCTCACTGGTCACAGTTTCTTGCATGATCCAGTCCAGTCCAGTTCAGTTCAGTTCAGTCTAGTCCATTCGATCACAATCAGGAAGATGATTGGTGACAGTAGGCTTCAACCTCATCTTACTCCTGTCTTCACTTCATAGGTATCACTGAGCATTCCATTGTCAATCACTTTGTATGTAGCACCATCATATAGCATGTAGCTGTTGAATGAGATTGAAAGAGGTTTGTGGTACTTAAACCATAGTGTTGAAGCAGTTGCTGAATTACTTCTTGGTCGATGCTATCGAAGGTCTTTTCAAAGTCGATGAAGTTGAGGTTGAGTTTACTGTTATTCTATGCTGTGTTCTATGATGATGCGTAGCGTAGCGTTGCAGTTTGATGGGTACATGATTTGTTTTTTATGAATCCAACCAGCCTGTTCCGGTCGTAATTTTTAATTGAGAGCATTTTGTAGTCTCACCAGGTTTATGCGGCATAATATTTTACTTGCTTTGGGTGGACAAGGACGGAGGATGATTCGGAGCCAATTGTTGCAAAGACTTAGGTCGCCCTTGTTTGGGGGTTTGACAAGGTAGCCCTTCTTCCAATCGGCGGGTACCTTTCCTTCCTTCCTTTTAAACTGTCTGCAACAGTGGTGTGAGCGCGTCCGCTATCGTCTCTGCATCTGTTTTCAGTGCTTCAGGAAGTATTCCATCTGGTCCTGCTGCTTTTTCGGCTTTCAGAAACGTACGTCTGTCAGCAAACAGACGTAACTACTCCTAATTCATCAGAAACTAATGACTTCACTGAACTGATTTGTTATAAAGTAATCGAAACTGGAACTGTATATTAAAAAACAACCCTATCATTTTTTATCCTAATTCACCTCCCAATGGAAGTGGTGCGCTATTAGAGCCAACTGAGGAACTACGAAGGCTGCAGGTCCCACCCAAACCAGTGGCCCTATTAATAACCATGAGTGCACATCAAGGGATGATAATCCGTTCTGAGGCTGTCACTGTCTAGGTCACTGAGTTAGATCTTAATCAGTTTTCCATGCCGGACTTTGCGAAGTAGCAAGTAGCCAAAACTAAGCAGCATACCAAAACGTTAGTCCGCTGTTATCACACCACAAAGCAAAGATAAAGTGGAACTCTTGGAAGGGTCTATAATCTTCTACGGAGTGGAAACAAGTAGGGACTCAGAAAAACATAACCGTTTCGAATGTGGCTTTGGTAAGATAGAAATTTTGGTAAACAAGCTGTTACCAGAAAACATTTCAGGGATCACACAACTCAACATATAGAAAGTAGGCAAAACAGAGACCGGCCCTACTGAAAACAAGTTTTGGCCACTCAAAGTAGTCTTCAAATCAACAAAGGAGAGAGATCTTATTCTGAAGAACCCTCATACACTTCAGGGATATGGAGTGTTCATACGTAACGATTTGTCTATTGCTCATCGAATTAGAAAACGAGAAGCAGAAGCAAAGGTAAAAACCAGATTAACAGCAGGAGAGCAACATCTAAAAGTAGTAGGTTTTCGCGTAGTAAGGTTTGGGCAACAAATGATGCCAAATCCTCTATGGATAGGATGGAAACTCATCTAAGTGGTTTTATCATCTTGTACATAAATGCACGAAGTTGCTCAAACAAGTCGACTGGTTATAGTGATGTGATAACCATAGAAAGTCCCAACGTCATTGTTATCTCACAAACTTGGTCGTCTTCTGAGATCAGTGAATGTGAAACACATTTACCAGGATTCGTTCCTTCTACAAGTGGTGGGTTAGTACGTCAACGTGGTGGTGTCATCCTTTACGTTGAGAATACCTTAACTGGAAAAGTCATAGAAATGGTTTCACCCGAAAGTGGGACAT
Source organism: Heterobilharzia americana (assembly GCA_944470555.2). Taxonomy (NCBI): domain Eukaryota; kingdom Metazoa; phylum Platyhelminthes; class Trematoda; order Strigeidida; family Schistosomatidae; genus Heterobilharzia; species Heterobilharzia americana. The sequence continues at coordinate 10,474,429 of OX104132.1, read as the reverse complement.
GTGTGGGACATGCTGAGCTGCCGACTAAATTGCAAAGGACAAGATGTTGATCTAGTCAAAGTATATCGGAGCCCTCAATGTGAGACAGCAGACTTCCTCCTGAATAAGCTGACCCTCTGGACAGATAACTACCTATGCCTGCCAATGTAGGAGACTTCAACACACCATCACTTGACTGGGACAGACTAACAACGCAAGCATCACGTAACTCGCTCGCTCGATCACAGGTTAGTGGAAACATCAACTTCCTTGACCCTTATACAGCACATTAGGATTGCAACCAGCTATGATCATCAGCATGCTCCATCACTTCTAGGCCGAGTAATCTCACACACGGATGATATATGCTTCATCCGGCACCATGCATACCTTGGTAAAGATGATGATGATGCTGTGATCATCTCCAGATTGAAAGCCACAGTCTTACACCAGGCCGATGACCCAGCTAGACCTGATGCATAGAAAGTGAATATGGAAGCTATCACCTTGGCAGCCTCTTCAGAGGACTGAAAAGCCAATCTAGAAGCCTCGATTGAAGCTGCATGGTACTTGTTCAAACAGTTATATGCACGAGTGACTCAACCGTTCATTCCACTGGCTGTCCCCAAGTGACGGAGACATTGTCCTTCGTGGATAAACCACGAAAGCCGAATCTTGCTATGATGTAAGAAAAAGTGTTGAAGTCTTGCCACTTACCACGGTACTCCAGAGGCGACGAAGCATTACGAAGAAGCTCGAAAACAAAATGTGTCGCTGCTACCCACCAGTCTCGAATATGCCTTGAAACAGGTCTTCCTCAAGCTCCATTCTAACATCTAAAGAGGTTATTTTCTTACATGAAATATAGATATAAGATGTATCCTGGTATACCCAACCCAATCGAAGTGACAGAAACTGACTGTTTGATTGAAGACGATAAGGAAAAAGCAGAAGCTATGGCTGGATATTGTGCTGAGGTATTTACACAGAAATCTGTTGACACCCAACAGAATAAACTCTGTGGATATTGACTGCAATGATGTATTCAAGACATTAATTAGTCTGGATGTCAAGAAATCAACGAGATCGGATGAGCTGAACATAAGGTCACTCAGAGTTTTCATTCCATGTAGCAAACCTACTGATTACTATATTTAAACTGTCCGTCAGTGAAGGCGAACTGTTCCCATGACTGGAAGGATGCCATAGTCACACCTATCTACAAGGTAGGTTCTAGGCAGCATACATCAAATTACAGACCGGTGAGTTTCACTAATACTGTAGTAGAAATCATAGAAAGAGTAATCAATAAAGCCATTACAGTTCACTTAAAAAGCAACACTGTATGGCTTTCGCAAAATTTCCCTTGATTCACGAACATCCTTACAGTGACAGGAAGTTGGGTCAAGTCTGAAGATGATGGGATACCTGTGGATGACATTCTCATAGACTTTAGTAAAGTGTTCGACAAGGCACCTCATTCCAGGTTGCCCGAGAAAATGGAAGTTTTGGAATCACTGATAATCTGTTTGCATGGATAAGAGAGCTCTTCGGTGATAGGAGACAAAGAGTAAGGATCAATTTTCAACTCTCCTCTTGGAAGTTGGGAGAGAGTAGAGTGCCATAAAGCACAATCCTGGGTCCCCTCCAATTTCTCCTACACCCAAATGAGCTGCCAAATATCACGAACCCCACTATGTTTCTCTACTCTGACAATGTAAAAATATGGTGGGAAATTAGGAATGACGAGGATATATGTACACTTCAGGCAGACGTGAACAGTTTGTTTACCTGGTCAGAGAAGTGTATAATGCCTATCAATGCAGGTAAATGTGTAAGCATGCATTTGGGGCACACATATGGCAACAACTTCAACATTGATGGGACTCATCTACCCTCAGTACTGACCCCGAATGATCTACACAGAACGCTTGCAAAAATAAGTGGTGATATGTTCACTATCTGATACAAGTCCTCAGTTAGGTATAAATTAGAAACCTGTATACAGGCGGCGAATCCCTATCTGACAGGTGACTCAGACTTTCTGGAAAGCGTTCAAAGAACAGTCACTCGTATGATCCCTGAGATGACTGGTCTGACCCATGAAGATCGACTTGAATAGCTGAACCTCTTCTCTTTATCCCACATCGCAGACACAGGGAAGATGTTATCATGCTATACAGGATTCTAAGAAATAACTTCAGACCTGGTCTACTCTTTTCCTTCCCACTAGATCGGAACACCTCAGAGGACATAGTAAGAGGACACAAGAGCAAAGAACGAACAAAGTCTCTGCAGAGTACTGATGCTTACGTCTAGTAATCAACGTCTGGAAATGACTCCCACAAGAAGTGGTGTCCGCATTATCTATTGACTAGTTCAAAAGGGGATTGTACAAGCACAGAAATCTACTGGAAGGATTAATATAGACTCACATCCTTCTATCCTCAAACAATCTAATTCAGAATAAGAACCCCTCACATTTTATTGACGAAATCATATCGCCCATACCTAACAAAGAGGATATTCACCTCCTTCCTGAGAAAGATGTTGTACATGAGACTGGAATACTAAAGTGATGCAATGGCTGACACTGGAGAAAAGGATATCAATTCCTCTTCGGAAAACTACATGAACACCAGTTTCAAGACGACTTTGGAGGAAAATATAAAGGGAATAGACGAACGGAGTGTCGATCAAGTACTGATCCTTGCGTCAAGTAATCAACTCTTGAAACCGACTTCTTTGCTACTTTGCACTTAATCCTAGATTTCGAGTATTCATTTAATCTTTAAATATATTGAAAATATGTTATATCATTATTACTACTGATAATTCATTCCACTTGTAAGCTGCTTCCAACTTATGAAAGACCGACCGTGAAATAAAATGAGCTCATTTTATGCTGCAAATGTCTTTGTTTTTGCTTTATTCAAATCTGTCAAGGGAACTAAATGTATGACACTTCTGAAAAGAAAGTGATTGATATGAAAGTAGACAAAGTACCCGCATGAAGACAGACTAAATAAATGAAGGCTAGTCAAATTAGTCAGAATTTTGATGATTACGAATGGATACAACTATTCTAAGAGTGTTCAACCATTAATTTTTATCATCACGAAGACTTTACTTAGCCAAGTAACCTGCACGACTCAGGTCAACAATCAGAGACTACACAAGGATGAATCACTGGACCTCTGTTGACAGATGGGTTCCTATGAGAATGCTTCGATATTGCTGAATGTTCATGATGTTATAATGATCTTGGTGACTAGCAGAGGAATCTAAGACGTGTGTTTTGTCCTATCGTGCCCCAGTGGCCTAGTGGACAACGCTCTAGCGTTTTAAGTGAACGGTACTGGGTTCTAGCCTCTGTGGGAATAACATCACTGATTAGGGCGCAGGTATATCTAACTGACGAGTCCCAAATAGGATGAAATGCACACCCTGGTTTCCTCTGCCAGTCACCAAGATTAATATCACGTCTGAGACTACTATTACTTTTATCACATCTTCTTATCACACAAATTCGGCTAACATCATGTAAAGTAGGCAGTGACACAAAATTCACAACACATGCTAGCCATTTCACTTAGTGAAGACTTACAGCCTCTTCAACTAACCTGCCTTCTTTGCCTAGTAAAGTATGCTTATTCTCAACATTGCTCAGTCTATGATTCGCGTACATATCAGTAGTGTTACTGTGACATCCATGACCAAAATCCCTTAACCTCATCACGCCTTTTGCTTTCTAAGACTGTGTCTCCTAGATACAGAGTATGACAGAGAAGATGGTGACGGTGTATATTTTTTCCTTTACGGATAGTTGGTGCTGGAAATGGTGCAATTTTTTTAGATATGGAACAGGATTCCTAAGATTCGATTTAAGGTTTGTGGGGGTTTATTGGTTGATTTCAAGTTGGTATTCATCATAGACTGACATCAGTTGGAGGAACATTGGAAATCTGGGAGCACTGGATAGCCATTTTGCCCTACTGTGGAACTTTTCAGAAATGTGCATCCATGACCCCGCTAGGGATCGAACACAGGACCATTAGGTTCTGAGGCCAGCACGTTACCATTGAGCCACTAGAATGAAAACCATGGGGTTCTTTTAACCAATGCTCGATTTTTTCAGCAACAATCCTGTTACAGCGGATACGAATTCCCAAGTAACTGCACTGTTTAACGTATTTCATCAATTCACTCCTTATTGTTAATCTAGGAGTCGGGGTAGACTAGTAATGAAGCACCACCTCATATTTCACAGACGCACTACTGTGCTAAACGCAAGACGTTCAGGAAACTCACAATTTTATCAGTATGCTCTAAATCAGTCAGACGTCCTCCAGGAGCTGGAAGTATTTTAAACTCTCTTAACTTGACTAACAAACACTACCGAAGATTTTCATGTAATAGTTTGTCAATCTTCTTCGTTGATTGGACCACATTGGTCGGCCACTATTGACATATGAGCTCCCGTAAAGAGGCCTGGATACTGCCAGTATTTCCAACCTTGTTATTGATGATAGATAGTGGCTGGTAGTCATCTAGTGATTAGGGCTCTGGCGCCTGAAGTGACTGGTCTAGGGTTCGGGTCTAAGCTAGAACATCACCCACTGGAATGGAAGTATCTCTGTCTGATGAGTCCCAAATAAGACGAAACATGCTCCTAGATTCCACTGCTAGACACTATCCAACATCTCCACCACTGATGATTGTTAGCGGTCTGTCAGTAGTTTATACTATGCGGTATTTGAACGTTTTCCTCAGACAATCAGTTAAGTATCAGTGATTGCTAACTCAAGTCTGTGTGCATCAAACTTATTGTGGTTTACAGAGAGCTTATACAAACACGAATGTCAATCTAACCATTCAGCAGACGGTGATAGACAGATAGCCAAATGTGAAGTGTTTGGGCTGCAGTTTATACATTCAATAGATGTTTCTGTACACCAGGCAGTAACTGATTCAGTACCGTTCTAAATTTCTGTAATCATTTTGTTCTAACTACTTTTTATGTTGATCTTTTCAGCTGATTACTGTCAATACGTATTATTATTTACATATATGTATAATTTAACCCAGGTATTCACCTGAACTTCAAAATTATCTGTAATTTGATTGGTGGAGGTTAACAGGGGAATCGAGGATGCAAGTTTCTTTTCCACTGCTGGTCATTACCAGTCAATTTACATCATTATTATTCTTTAAGCATTATTGAGGCATCCACTTAGGAACCTATATGCTAATAGAGACCAACTGATTCAGTTCAAGATAACAGTCAATAACAAAGTAAGTGTATCAATGAATTGAAATTTACTACGTTATATAAACATTGTGGAGTATTTTTGAATGCATAAAGATGGCTTACACCTTTTTACGGCTAACGCTTCAAAAACCTTTAAAATATATCACCATCAGGTTTTATAGATAGGCTTAAATGACCTTAATACGTCCATTTAATTAATATGTTTAACGATTGAGAAGCTAGGTGGTTGGTATGCACCATCAATTGGGTAGGATGACTTTATTTGTTTCTGAAACCACTCTGGTGTTTTTTTTTTTTTTACCATTTTCTGTGATAATGTATTGAGAAATCTGATTGATCAACATAATATAGTATGCAAATTAGTTTCTGTATGATAAATGATAAATTTCAATAAGCTTATAACACCACAACTATGAAAAATGAAGTAATCCCTCATTTGCATATTGCTCTAAGCAACTGAGCATTAGTGTAAATGATAATTACCCACTGTGTGTCTGTGTGTAAATCGCGTATTGATTTCGTTTTTCACCGGAGGAATGTATTTAAATCGTAGATGAATAATCAATACTTTCTCACAATCCCAAGGAGTGTGTGAAAAACGGATATCGTGAAAACTGCATGGAAGCTAACATTATTTACAGTAGTCTCAAATGGAAATGATAACAGTGGAAGAGAAGCCTACGTAAAATTAGCTTATCGTGCTGCATATATCCATTTAACTATCCTTGTGGAATAAGTTACATAGGAAGTACCATCAATCAAGTGGGTCTCCTGAAATGAGAACATTTACCGCCTTAGTTTGGAAAGGATGCAGTGGAAGTGGTGAAAACTTCTGTCCAGGCACCTATGAAACATGGTGTCATATAGATGTTGATAAACGTGCCAGAAACAATGCTATGTGTAACTCTCCGGCATCTGCTCGATATTCGTGAGGCTGTTGCAATCAGATTGATCAAACCTCACACTTTACATTCAGAAAGAATAAGCTGAAACTTTATTCCTTCCATGGTTTTCAGTAAAACAAATGGTATTCCTGTCACATTTCATTCATTGTCACATTCTTCATCTGAGTTCATTTCATGTTAATATTGAACAAACTTCGAAAGAAAATGTGTTCACTTCGAATTTGACTTGTTTTACGCTGTACAACAGCATTTTATAATTGTAGATACTTGATGAGAATGTATTGAAAATAATGTTCTTCATTTAGATTATTTTGTTTTTATTAATATTGTAGGCATTTTTCAGTGTTTGAAATACTACAGTACTAAAAAAACCAATAAGATTTCTCTATTTCAGCTGAAAAACGTCAGTTATCCATAAGATATTGAAGCCTATTGAATGCATTAAAAGTCAGTCATTCATGTATTTTATGATATCTTCTGAGTGGAGAGATTCAGGCATATGGTGTATGAACGACTGAGGCTTTAAGAATTCAGATTATTTGTAACAGCGGTTTACCGAAGCCATACCCATCCAGCCCATTAGATCTAACTTGTGTACTCGAAGAGAAATTGTAGTCAATGTCTCATTACTTTGGTAGTAATTGGCTTTGATATTGGGGGTGATGGTGGTTAGCAGTGGAGTTCAAGACGCAAGTTTCATCCTAGGGGGGACTCGTCATCTGGATATACTTGCCTTCTAGTGAGTGTGTTCCCGCTCAAACTATAACCCGTAACCGGAGCATCATTTACTAGGCTACTACTTTAAGGTCAGTTAAGTTAGCAATGAGGGCATTTGTCTGTCGATACAACTAGGTGACGGTTTCAATGAAAGAAAATAAGAAATACTGGTCATTGGATCATACTTCAGTGAATGAAAGCTGACTTGGATATAACGAGATGAAAGCTTAGGTGTGCGTTCGACCCTCTATGGTAATAAGTTAATGCACTCAACAGAAGAATCTTAACAATTTAAAGGAACAGCTGCCCATCGTTTCCCATTGTCAGTGGCCGTCAAACTGATATCCATCCCTGCAATCAGTTAGAAATGTGCATAATGCATGAACTTTAATCTGAGCAATTCATCATCACATCATCCTATTCCCCTCAAATGTATCTTATTGTATCAGAGAACCTAACTTTTAACGAGACTTACTCATTTATATGTTAAAAATCCATAAAAACATAAGCATTGTAACAGGTAAAATGCCTTTATCCTCTTGTTTCATTAGTTCTCTTCAGTTGCTTACAGCCCATTATATTTAAAACAGCAAATTACAACAGAATGATAACATACATTAGTTTAATGAGATCAATCATAACTGGAGAACTAAGTAGCAATGAAAGGAAACTGTACGGATTGAAATGAAGTTCAAATGTCATACAATGATGTCTATATAACTGATTATAACAAAACGTCTCATACAACTTAGATGTGGGTATCAAAAAGCAACAGCTGCGCAGTTTAATGAGTAGTTCACTTGAACAATAAAATGTAACGAAATACAGTGAGCAGAATTCATTGGATTAAGATCGAATTTTTGGAGTGGATTAGAAATCAGGTGAAAATGTATATGGATGTAATCAAATAAGTTGAAGGTTGAGAAATTAGTCTATCAGGGTTGTTGAAGATTGACAATAGTCTGCCTTTTAACGCATTATTGAAGAAGATTTGAACTATTCTTTTTACTGATTACTTTGAAGGACTCCAAAACGTCTATCTGAAGTTTCATATTCGTTAATTAGTCATGAGAAGGCAACTAGTTTGACGTTGTTTAGTCCTGAGTGCAATCGAACCCTATCGATCATATTTGCAATATGGCCACCAAGCTAGGGGTTTCAGTATCGCAGTGTACATTAGTAGGTGTTAATTAATTTCAGGCAATCAGTAGGAGCCCCTGGACCTAAGTTTTATGCTTGTTGGCTCTCGTTAGCAAAGCGAGTCTGCAACCTTGACAGAACCGATGTCCAGCCTGAGATTCGAATCTGCGTCACCCAGTGTTGCAGCCAACGTCTTTACCACTTAGCTATTCGGACTGCATTTTACCTTTTGTAGGACTGGGCTACATGTATTGATTGGTCATAGGAGAGCGACCAGTTTGATGTTGTTTCATATTAGATTGTATATTCTATACGGTACACAATGATGGAGTGTTGTTTACTGGAAGGCGATTCGAGAAAAACGTATTGCTCATATTCATATCAAAGTAATTAAACGATTTTCAAACTTCCACTATATGGTTCTTCATTTGTTTGCTTTAATGGTAGTAAAATTTTCCAGATATCTGCAATATGTGATCAGTCATTCCTATGATCAATCTCTCCATCCATTTAACTATATTTGATTTTAGGATTGTCACCCTATCCCCCCCCCCCCCCCCCACCAAATACTCTGATTATGGATTAGTGTACACAGAGCGATGTTCGAGTTTTTCTCGAATTTACCTATCTTATTGTGTGTTTCACTAAACTTTTGTGTCCTGCTATTCTGACTGATATCGATTGGTTACTTTGAACTGTATACCTGACCTCATAACCACTACTTGGTGTCTGATAGTATATTCATCTTGGTAACTGGCACTGGAATCCAGCTTGACGCATATTTCGTCCCTTTTGGGACTCGTCAGTTGGATGTACCTGCACTCCAGTGAGTGATGTTGTTCCCCTGGGGGCTGAACTCTGTATCCATCTCTTCGAACGCCAAAGCCCCGGAGAAGGTGAGTTTCCTATTTGACATGTTGCAATCACCATTAACATTACCACTCTTTCTCTGATCAGTCCTGATAAACTTTTTAATAACTTGCGGAGGGTTGTTATTGAGAAGTAGTGTCCCATTGCTGTGTTTCAGTTCCTCACTCAGATTTTATCCCACTACGGTTTAAGTGCCACAAACCTCTATCAACCTCATCCAACAGCTATATGCTTGCTACATGATGCTACATGCCAAGTGATTGACAATGGAATGCTCAGACAGGAGTAAGATGAGGTTGCCGCCTACTATCACCAATCATCTTCCTGAATGTGGTCGACTGGACTGGAGTGGATTGGACTCGAATCGACTCGACTGGATCTTGCAAGAAACTGTGACGAGCAAGAAGATGGGCATACGCTGTTTGATCGATGAAAAGACCCTAGAAGAAGATTTGGATTTCGTCCGTGATGACTGATGTCTAATGTCTAATGTCGCACAAACTCGAAGATCTATAGGTGAAAACCAACAAGTCGACAGAGGAGGCAGGACAGGGCATCGAAGGAAGACGGGATTTCCTTCAAGTGAATGTTGCGAAGACAGAGGTAGAGGTGAAGATACCCAACCACCACCACCACCACCACCACCACCACCACCACCACCACCACCAACAACAACAACAACAACAACAACAACAAAAACAAGAACCAATCACCATGAACGGGAGGAATCTGAAGGAAGTTGTCTATTTCGCCTACCCACCCACCTACACACCTACCCACCTAGATACCATCGTCTCAACTACAGGTGGCACAGGCACAGATGAAGATGTCAAAACCAGCCAGCCAGCCAGGGTCAGGAAGACAGCAACGCAGGCCTTCATTCATTAATGTGAAATCAGTGTGGAGATTTACTGCATGCACTGCACTGCACTCAGGATTGAGCGTGAACAAGATGTGGATTTTGAAGACTAATGTCAGTCAAGTACTTCAGTGATTCTATGTGATGGTTGAGAGACTTGACGTGTTAGGGAAAGCATTTCCAACAAACTACAGACATTCATCATATCAACAACTGCCTCCTACGCTCACTCGATACTGACACTGAAGATGAGATGGGTGAGAAAGAATAAGGAACAAGGAATTTTGGCTGGCTAGCTGGCTGGCTGGCAACGAACCACCAACAACCCATCATCCAACAAATACGCAGAAGAGCATATTGGAGATGGATTGTATTGGGCGTACAGTGAGAAAACCATTTGGGGACATCACGCACTAGGTCAAACCGTCGAGTTGAAGTCGGATGGGAGAGGACGAGTTGGTTGTCCGAGGTGAGGGTGACCTGAAAGATAATGTGAGGAAGAAATGAAAGCTTGTGGGCATTGGTGAGGTGAGGTATTGAAGACTGGAGAGAAGAGAGTGAAATGGTGACGTGCTACTGTATCCATATGTTCCACTAGAAACTCAAGGGACAAATAATGATAATGATAAAATTAAAGTAAATGAGTGAAGAACTGTTGGACCATATAGCGGACGTTTGAAAATTATCTAATCACTTCGATATGAATGTCAGCAGTACTTTGTGATCAAAACGCCGTCGAGTAAACAAAACTGTATCATTGTGTGCCATATCAAGTATGCAGTGCTCTACCACGGTGTCTACCTGAAGTCCTTTGTCTACTGAGTGTTATTGAAAATGCCTTCTCACCTGAAACTTAGACAGTCCAGGACATTTTCAAAAGAGCTGAGGCAGCCGTCTATCTCTATTCTTCCAAGCTAACTCCTGCTGCAGCTAAAAATCAATTAGTTTAAACAATTGCATGTAACATATAAAGCATAAGTGTGGGTTTTCGATCGTACTAGCCAATGAGAGACCTGGAAGATGAGGACCCAATTTGCTACTGAATTCTGCTTACTCAGTATTGTACTGAGGCCGTTGTTTATCATCATTATAGGATTATAACCTCCGAAGGTGAGTTGAATAACAACCGACTTCTTTTTCACCTTTATTTGAATGACTATGTTTGCATTCCCTTCTAAGGAAATACCACATCAGGCTTTTACGATGTCCGTTTTCTTTCAGAGACTTCTGGAGCAGCGGTAGTTCCCCTGGAATTTTGAAGATGATATTATAATATCCCAACTTTATTTCAATTCTCATGATTTCTTAACTTCTCTACTTTGTTGTTCTGTTTCCATTAGTCTCACTGAATTAATGTATGTTAATATTCGATAACAATTTATAGTTTTTTAATATTAACTGTATGTAGTTGAAGAGAACAGATGAAACAATAGAATGAATGCATATTATTCTGCTTTGGTGTTTGTTCTTCCACTTTACAAGGGGATAAATGAAGCACAGGGAAGAAACATACCCCCCGCTCGCATCATCATTATCCATAGTTCTTTTATATCTGGTAGAATCATCAAATCATAGATGTTCACAAGTATGGGTACTGTTTGTGCACAAGTGTGTCTAAATCTGTTGTGATGCCCCAGTTTTGTATAACATATTGTTCTTGATCTGAACATTTTAATGCGTCATTCCCACACCATTTTCTTTACAGCATGACTATAGTCTATTTTATGCCCACATTGCTTTTAGTGTAAATCGCTGATTGGTTAATCTTTACTCTCATAATGCAAATGCCTCAAATTGAGGACAAGGTCATCTTTCACATGTGTACATATTCACGTGTTTTGGGATTGATTATTATTATATTCTCGGAGTAATAAACTCTCCCATCATTCAGCTTCGGTTTTCTCTCTATTCGTCTCGGCGTTGCAGTCAGTGGCTCCTGCGTACCAAGTTAGCTGTCAGCTGAGCCCACGTATTATATTCGTTTCGGAATATATATACCATTAGCGTTTCGAAACCATAACAAATCAACTACGCTGATATGTGAAGCCTTAGAGACAAAGGTTGGATATACAATCTTGACAAAAGTGTTGTTTCACCTGAAATTTCAAACCCGCAGCATACAATGCTGCAGTTAAAAACGTTACTGTTGACCTTCTGTAAAACGAGATGAAATACATCAACTGTTTACTGGAGAGCAATCAACGGTATGCTGTCTAGTTCTGAGTCCTGACCGAATCTTATTGATCATTTTGAGATTAGAATGTGCGTCATGCAATGCTGAAGTCAGTGACGATACCACTGAGGTCTTTGGGTCGCATATGTACAGTTCAATAGTTAAATATCTCTTGTTTCGCCAACTTTCATCAGTAGTATTAAGGATACGTTTTCTAAAACATTACTGTTATTTAATGCTCAGTCTCTCAGATCAATCACTCCTTCGATAGTATCTGATTTCGACAAAAGATGATTTGAGTTTTTAATTATTAGACGGTCTTACTTGATAGGTGGTTTTCTGACTACGGAGAAGACTGTTTTATATATTGGAAATCGACTTAGATCACTTGCTTCAAATCATTTCAATACCAACGTTTATTTTCAACTACAGTAGTCATCTGTGTTTATAGCAATCAGCTAAACTAAACCTCTCTTCTGTTTGATACATCTTGTATAACAATAACCTGGATGATTAATTTGGCTTTACGAAGTACATACTCTCCTGCTTAAATGATACTTGGATACAGTAATTAGCAGTCAATCAGCAGTGTTGATGAAATTTTTGCCTCTTCAATAGTAAATGAATTCAAGTATCATTTCAAATGAGCATTGAAATTGTCTATCAATTTGGTTTTAGGAACTAAACAATGACTTAACTCGTCCGTTATATACTACTTATTTGATATGAGTAGTCATAGATTACTCACACTGATTAGCAGTATTTACTAGCCGAATCAAGATTATCCAAGCCCACCACTTCATAGTCTTATTCCCTAATAGCAACAAACATCCTTCTGATATACTGCTAACATTTAACACTGAAGTATCATGTACTGTAATATCGCATCACTTAGTTTGACAATAATATTGATTGAATTTTGAGGGAGTTGTGGAGATTTGGGAATATTTCAAGTTGTTATTCATCGTAGACTGACATCAGTTGGAGGAACAAAGGAAACCTGGTAGCACTGGATAGCTGTTTCGTCCTAGTATGAGACTCCTCAGCAGTGCGCACCCACGACCTTCAGGTTGGAAATATGGAGCATTGGATTCTGACGCAGTGGCTAGCTCAATGGTAACGCGCTAGCCACGGAACCTGAAGGCCACGGGTTCGATCCCTGGCGGGGTCGTGGGCGCGCATTGCTGAGGAGTCCTATACTAGGACGAAACAGCCGTCCAGTGCTCCCAGGTTTCCTTAGTTCCTCCAACTGATGTCAGTCTACGATGAATAACAACTTGAAATAATAATGATTGATAGAATGTGATCAGTACTGATGACTTTACAGTTCCATCAGCTATCATCTGGTGTATGATTGAAAGAATGACTGAATTCATACTTTAATGGTTTTTCTTAATTAATTTTTTTGAATGAATCTCTGAAATGGACTCGTGGTGTTGTTTTTAAGGCATAAAATAATATTTATGTTGACTGATTGACATGTAATGGAAATGAATTAACTGCAAAGTTTTTCAAAAAACTTAATGTCCAAGTTGTACATCAGATGACCCATTATTTGTTAACATTTTCATTGAACAAATAAAAGGCTTTATAACTGTTTCAATTCAATCTCATCATTGTGTTTTAAATGTCATCATAAACGAATTGAACTTGTACTTCATTTGTTTTGATTTCTTTTCGCGGGTTAATCAATTTTAGAATGTACTTCAATGTATGAAAAGAGGAAAAACCAGTCGATTTGTTGGATGTTACTTGGCATATGAAATACCATTGAATATTTTCAAGGTTATTAGTCGTACTTGATCAATTTTCACAAGAATCCAAAAAGGAAGTTTAGTTTTACTTGATGTTCTTCAGCGAAATTCGTTTCAATATTCACTTATCTTCCACCTCAGAGTGAAACTCAAATAACATCCAAATCCTCAATTATCATTGGCTTAGTCACTGAGCTTTTGTTTTGAGATAATCTATTTATTCATGGTCAACAGAATAAACTAAGAAAAAGGTTTCGTCCTATTAAGGACTCATTAGTAAACTAGTAACCACTCGGCTGCTTAACAATGAAAATCGTCTACTCTTAAATAAATGACAATGGTCAATAGAATGATAATTAAATTATTGAAGGGTTTTAATCATTCTGTCACGAGTCTCAGTTGCTGATCGCTGGCCAACAAATTCACTTTGAAACCAAGTAAGTATACGGTGATGAGGGCGGATATGTACTGATGAAATTATTATAAAAGCAACTTGATATGATGAGCCAACTGAAGCTGAATCAACAGCTGAGTGTTTAGATATACCCAAAGAGGTTTGAGAGATGGATCCCACGCGTAGTCAACAGTTTGCAGAAGTCTAACAGTGAAATGAAAAAGCTGTCCAGTGCTCGATTACTTTTATTGGTTTTAATCATTTGAAAAACTTAAGCAGAATTCTTTAATACTAGCGTTGGTAATATGCTATCGACTATTCATAAATGGGACTACTATATACACTAATGACGCCACATGCCAAGTAATTCACAATGAGAAGCTCAGTGATGCTTTTGAAGTGAAGACAGGAGTAAAGCAACGCTGTCTACTATCACCCATGATATTCCTGATTGTAGTTGACTGGATCATGCAACAAAAAGTGAGGAGCAAGGAGAAGGGGATACGCTGGACCGGGGGAAAGATCCTAGAAGATTTGGATTTCGCCACGGATGACTTGTGTCTAATGTCTTGTGGCACAAACTCGAGTGAACGTAGAGAAGACAGAGGTGATGAAGTTACCCAACCAACACCACCACCAACAACAACACGCTCCAATCACCATCAACGGGAAAAACTTCAAGGAAGTAGTCTCTTTCACCTACACCTATATAGGCAGGCAGCACTGCTTCGACTACAGGCGCTGGCACAGGCACAAGCATAGACAAGGACGTCGAAGCCAGAAAGGATTGGAAACACAACAAGACAGGCGTTCATTAACTTGAAACTAGTGTGGAGATCTTCTGCACTCCACTGCACTACACTGCACTGCACTCAGCATAAAGCGTGAACAACATCCGCATCCGGATTTTCAACAGTAATGTCAGTCAAGTCGGTGCTTGTATGTGATGGTTGAGAGACTTGGAGTGTTACGAACGGGATTTCCAACAAACTACAGACATTCATGAAGAAGTGCTTAGTCTGGCTCGATACTGAAGATCAGATGGCCAGAAAGAATAAGCAACAAGGAACTCTGGCTGGCTAGCAGCGAACCAATGAAGCAAGAAGCTATTGCTGAACAAATATGCACTGGAAGTAAGTGGAGATGGATTGGACATGGACTGAGAAGACCAGTGATGGACATCACGCGTCAGGCCAGGATATCGAGTGGAACCCAGATGGGAAGCGACGAGTTGGTCGTCCGAGGTGAGAGTGACATGGAGGAGATGGTGTGAGGAAGAAATGAGAGCTTGTGGGCTGTCGTGGAGCCAGGCTGAAAAGATTGCAGGGAAGAGAGTGTAATGGAGACGTGCTACTGAAACCTTATGTTCCACTAGGAACTCAAGAGACAAATAATAATAATAACATACACTAGAAAGGTTAACTGATTTTTTTAATTACGTTTTTCAGATATTTAAAAATGATGACTCTGGCAGGAATCTCTGCTTTATCTAGGTATCATATTTGCTTTTTTATTCACTCATAAGGAATATCTACATCATTGGGTAATCTTTTAACTCCGTCTGAATTTCAATCTTACACGGCACAAGGATACAGTCAGTCACAGACGCCACTACTGAGCTGTTAAGGTTGTTGATGACCTTACAAGGAGAAGTACATTTACACACATAGGTGGATATCATTTGTTACTTTAGCGCACACAAACTTATCTATTCAGATGATACTTTCGATGAAGAACTTCAAATTATTCATGATCTACTCAATGATAGTGGATATCCAGAAAAGTTTCTGGCTAAAAATATGAACACACCTAAGATAAAAACCAGATTACCGAATGGCTTTCAAGAAATCACTGCTCCTAGGACTACAGTTTCAGGGTGGAATCATCAACGAAATTGTGACACAACGCCTCAGGATATCATTTAATGCAGAAGTTATGCTGGTCGTTGAAAACTTTACGAATCAAAGACAGACTACCTGACTTCATCTCCTTTATGTACAATTATCAGTGCAACTACTCGTGCAAGTTCATTGTTGAGTTGCTGATCATCATCCATAATGGTTAAGTAAACGACAAGCAAGGTTGATACGAAGCTCAATACTCTGTCATCTGATGGACATTGGTCACCGGATTAGTAAGTTTTCATATTGACCTTAAAGTTATTTAACACAATTCTTTTAAGTTTACCCATACTCTACGAGCTCATCTTTTGTATAGAGCAGGAGCCATTGGAATCCACCTGACTAAGTTGAGTCTATAATGATGTTCAGAAGAAATTCGTACAGCCTCTTTCTTTGCCTTGGCCGTCTATAAAGCTTATCTGTATAAACATAACTCTTCGCCTTGTTCATCAAACAAATAATTACCATTATTACTGTTAGTATTGTCACTATTATTATTAGTTTCAGCCATATTGTTCTTCTTATTGTCTCTAATTATCGTCAACAACTGACCACTTGATATGATCATTCATTTTTTCATGGTAGTTACTAATATACAAACTATCCATTTTGTAACCTGCCTAAAATGTCACAAGTTTTACCATGCGATTAGTTTAAACCTTAGCTACTGTTCTAATTACCTTGATTAATTATCATCCCGTTGAAGATGAAATGAAAATTTAAACCGAGGTCGGATTCGAACCAGCGACCATTGGATTCCCGGTCAGATGCTCTATCGACTGAGGTACGAGGTCCCACTGCTAACCAGATTTTTATTTCACTTCAATCGCCAAGGGTTTTCCTCGACTATCATGTGAATTCGTGACATGTTATTGCTACCGCTTGATCGTATCCACACTGTCTGCCTAGACAGGACTTCACCACTGATCTGCTGTTATTTCAAATTTTCGAAGTGATAATATATTACTGTGAAGTCATCGATGAGGAAGTAATTCAATAAAAACGTTTTTCTCTCACATTGTTTAATTTCTGAATATCCAAATGGGAATTTTCACATAACAGTGATATGAGCATGAAACAATTATATGTATATAGAACGGATAAAAGCCCGATATCACATAACACTTGATGTCCAAGGTCCACTCGTCTTTTGCTTCTAAAAAATCTTTCCTGTACCAATTTATGCAACTTTAAATCAGCCAAAACTTTAGTATACAGATGCCTGTTTACCAATGAACATATTCATCCTTATTACTATTTAAGAGCAATGGGTTTTATTATAAAATATTGCCAGCCTCTTGTTACCGTCAGCGTATCCAGCATTAAAGATCAACTATTGAATTCGAAATAAATCTAACGAAATTACGGGCTGTATCTTCTTGACCATCTGGTCATATATTATCCAACATACGCGACACGAACGGAAATCCTCATTATGTGAACAATGCAATAGTCAACAGGACATAAAAGCTAACTCATTATATGTATACACACTCACGTACCAGACTAATATGCATAAGTCTTTTATTATGTCTGGGTAACTAGACATAAGCAAGTGGGAGTGGAATCCGAATCCGCGAATGCCTGAGCAAATCAGCTGTAGTATCACAACAAATGCGATACACAACAATAACTCAGATTCCCCTACAAATAGACTAAAGACGAAGAAATACTATCCACTAGCTTTCATATTTGAAGGAATTTCATGAAAAGTTCTAGTAATCGCTCGTCCAGTATGAAGGAAGAGATGTCAGCTATATCATCCTTGAAACTACGGTTAACTTTGCGTGTATGCAACATATTTAATAAAAGTAAACGTTTAAGAAGCCGTAATAGCATGTATGTAATGCTTATGTCTTCAACGGAAGCAATAACTAATTTCCTCCACAACCAGTAGGTACTATAAAGGGTCACATTTGGATAACTTTTTGTCGTACAATCTGATAAGAGCCGGTAGAAATCAAGAAAACTAGTGCAAAATTGAGTGAGCGATTGTTTTTTTCTCTGCTTTGCTCCAAAGTGGGATTGAGTTGGGCCCACTTATGTTTCTCATGACTAGTGACGGTGCGCACCTGGCAAACTTCCAAGATAATTGATCTGATGTTTGAGTCACATAGTCGACGCCGACCACCAAGATTCTCTATCTTCAGCTTCTCGTAGTACAGATGCCGTGCAGGAGAATTCAGCTGACAGATGACCTCAGCCCTATATAAAACAAACCCCTATTTCAGTTATACCAACCAGCTCTAGATACAGAGAAAAGAGATGTGACTTTAGTTCGCTGATCCCCCCCCCCAAGTTCGCCTATTCGCTCCGCTAGCACGTGTCACATCTACATCATGGAAAATTTTAAGGGTAGAAGTCGTCCAACCCACATACACAGGAGTCTTTGGAATATCAACACCATTCTAAGAAAAATGAAAACCATGTGACTACGTACTAAACTGAATATACTCCAAGTTCTTCAGATTGACTGAGTGGATTACAATCTCATGAGCCTTGCGAATGCCTTAAACCGACGTAATTACCATCTGCACCTTAAAAATACGAATGATTAGGTTCAACCACGAGCGTCTTACGAATCTAAACTTCCTGACCGACGACTAGCCAGCTATTAAAAAACGTGCAATGGACTGTCTCCAAGGCCGTCTGTCCATTAAAGTACTATCTCTATCCTCCGATACCTGAGTCATGGCTTATCAACCTAGATTTGTATAACAGGTATTACTTACCAACGCCTAAACCTACAAGGTTCCGGAACTTTCCGATTCTGAAACAGTACGGTTGAGTCACCGTCAGATCTTCACCAGCCAGCTAACGTCCAACCCAGTTAAACCCGTAAGACTCAAAGACAGAGAAAGTCAAAATCACGAAATCATTATAATTCACTCAATATTAGTAATTTGTACAAAATAGATAAGCCAAATCAGAAGCATTTGCGGTGAACTATGCTCGGACCGGATTCATCATACTCTTGTTTGGAAATCCACATCTGTTGGAAGGTGGACAAGGAAGCCAAAATAGAACCACCAATCCATACTGAGTACTTACGTTCAGGAGGTGCAACAATTTTAATCTTCATGGTGCTGGGTGCAAGAGAGCCAATCTCCTTCTGCATACGATCTGAAATACCAGGATACATTGTACTTCCACCGGACAATACAGTGTTGGAGTACAGATCTTTACGAATATCCACATCACACTTCATGATAGAATTGTATGTGGTTTCATGTATCCCTGAAGCTTCCATACCCAAAAAGCTAGGCTGGAACAAAGCTTCAGGACAACGGAAGCGTTCATTACCAATGGTAATGACCTGACCATCAGGAAGCTCATAACTTTTCTCCAAAGAAGAGCTGGAAGCAGCTGTAGCCATTTCCTGTTCGAAGTCTAGAGCAACATAACAAAGCTTCTCTTTGATATCACGGACAATTTCACGTTCAGCAGTTGTCGTAAAACTGTAACCCCTCTCAGTCAAGATCTTCATCAAATAATCTGTAAGGTCTCTTCCAGCAAGATCTAGACGTAGAATAGCATGAGGTAATGCATAACCCTCATATATGGGTACAGTGTGAGTAACACCATCACCAGAGTCCAACACAATACCAGTAGTACGACCAGAAGCATACAAGGACAACACTGCCTGAATAGCCACATACATCGCGGGAGCGTTAAACGTCTCAAACATTATCTGGGTCATCTTCTCACGGTTGGCTTTTGGGTTCAATGGAGCCTCTGTCAGCAACACTGGGTGTTCCTCTGGAGCAACTCTCAACTCGTTGTAAAAAGTGTGGTGCCAGATCTTCTCCATATCGTCCCAGTTCGTCACAATACCATGCTCAATCGGATACTTTAGAGTCAAGATACCACGTTTCGACTGAGCTTCGTCTCCAACATAACTGTCTTTCTGGCCCATTCCAACCATTACTCCTTGGTGTCTGGGTCTGCCGACGATTGAAGGGAACACAGCTCTAGGTGCATCATCTCCTGCGAACCCGGCTTTGCACATTCCAGATCCATTATCGATGACAAGGGCGGCAACATCCTCATCACTCATGATTTCTGAATGTGTAGATTTAAAAAGCTAAGTCAAGATACACAACTTACACTTATATAAATCTTATTACTGCCTAATATGGTCATCAGTATGCATAAAGTTGGCAAACCAATCGTTTCTCAATGGTTTATCACCAATAGATTTATTTGATTTCTCATATCCATATATGGCCATATTAAAAATTAATTTTGACTCTTTTTAACCAATTATATTTATGTGCCTGTCTTACTCACTTTATGTTATGCCGATTCTCGTCCACTCATAATTTTTCTATCCTGTCTGAGGTCATATGACTCAGGTATCAAACTAGTTTTCAATATATTTTCTATCCTTCTGAGTCCTTCTGAAATCAGGATATTCTTAAGACGAGGTTATTGATTATCTGAAGCAATGGGATATGAGATATGGAATGCATACTATTGACTGATGATATAAGTAGTTTTAAACTGTTCTTTCTAGTCTCCATAATTTTTTTTTACTGTATTGCTTAGAAGTCTCTTGGTTGTATTGTGTTCTTTGAGCTGGGTTGTTTAATCATGAAGCCTTCATCGCCTTACTAGACATCATCAGTACTAACTTCAGTATGAAGTTTTATTCTTAAAGTTAGAATGGAAATTGAAATCTTGTTAGTTTTCAGGTCAATGAGATGACATCCGGTGAACTACTGAACCGGTAATTTGGATGCCTGTGGTTCAGATTCTCTCCAAAGTTTGAAAGTCAAGGCCTCTCATCTTATTTCAAGATGAAGAACATATTGTTATTATTATATTATTATTAGTCCCTTGGGTTCCTAGTGGAACATACGGATTCAGTAGCACGTCTCCAGTGACCTCTGTTCTCTGAGATCTTTTCAACCTGGTTCCACGACAGCCCACAACCTCTCATTTCCTCCTCACACGATCTCCTCTATGTCACCCTCGGACACTCAACTCGTCGCTTACGCTTTGCATTCCACTCGAGTTCCTGGCCTGACGCGTGATGTCCGCAGTAGACCTTCTCAGTGCATGTCCAATCCATCTCCACTTCCTCCTGCATATTTGTTGGGTGATAGGTTCTTGGTTGGTTCGTTCCCAGAGTTCCTTGTTGCTTATTATTTCTGGCCATCTGATCTTCAGTAGCGAGCCAGCGTAGGCAGTTGTTGATGAATGTCTGTAGTTTATTGGAAATCCCTTTCGTAACGCGCCAAGTCTCTGAAGCATACAGAAGCACTGACTTGACTGACATTGGTGTTGAAAATCTGGATCTTGTTCCGCATGCTGAGTGCAGTCGATCTCCACACTGGTTTCAGGCTAATGAATGCCTGTCTTGCTTTTCTGATTCTGACTTTGATATCCTCGTCTGTGCCGCCTGTAGTTGAAACAGTGCTTCCTAGATAAGTGAAGGAGGTTACTTCCTTTAAGTTTCTTCCGTTGATGGTGACTGGAGTTTGTTGTTGTTGATGGTGGTGGTGCGGTATCTTCATCACCTCTGTCTTCTCTATATTCACCTGAAGTCCCGTCTTCGCCTGCCCTGCCTCTTCTGCCAACTTGTTAGTTTTTGCCTGCAGATCTTCAAGTTTATGTGACATCAGGCACAAGTCATCAGTGGCGAAATCCAAGTCTTCTAGGTTCTTTTCTACAGTCCAGCCAGCGTATCCCTCTCTTCTCACAGCTCCCCACTGTTTTTTGCATGATCCAGTCGACCACAATCAGGAATATCATGGGGTATAGTAGGCAACCTTGTTTCACTCCTGTCTTCACTTCAAAAGTATCACTGAGCTTCCCATTGTGAATTACTTGGCTGGCATGTGGCATCTTCATATAGTTGTTGGATGAGGCGGATAAAGGTTTGCGGTACTCCGTAGTAGTGAAGCAGTTTCCAAATTACCTCTCGGTCGACGCTGTCAAAGGCCTTCTCAAAGTCGATAAAGTTGAGGTAGAGAGCTGATTGCCATTCTATGCTCTGTTCTATGATGATGCGTAGCGTCACGTTGCAATTTGGTCTGCACATGATTTGTACTTCCTGAAGCCTGCCTGTTCCGAAGAACATATTGAGTATGTGCAAATATCATTCGATTGCAATTAACAACAATATACGGTTAGTGACTAGTAATACTACAAAATTCTATCGTCTCTTAAGCGAACAATCAGGGGGGCTTTTTAACGAAAATCTGAGAAAGTTTCCGTTCTTCTCAATATCGGTAAAACGATGAGCGATTCGTCCGGATTTAGACGTTCACTGCCCTAGGGAGTTACGGTTACAGATATTTATCATGATTTGTAGACTGAAGGCGTTGAGTATGTAACGACAGTGTTTATGTTATGAGGTATGCGGCTTCACACTTAAATTGTAAGGAAGAAAATAATCTGTAAATCTCTTTTATCAGCTGCGGTATTGAATTAAGTTGTAGTAGTTTGGAAGTTTGGGTTTCATTACCAAGATGTGCCTAATAATCACTACTAAACTGTACCCTAATTTTAACTGGTTCCTGATTTTATTTAAACTGTCAAGATCCAGGAACATGGGAATAAAAAGTTTTTTTTTTCCAGTTTCCTAAAACAATCGGATTTTATATTCCCTTGAAAGTTCAATCAAATAGTTTAGGGTTATTCAGCGAATTTCTCAAAGACATTAGAATTCTACAGGCCTTTGGCATAATGTATGCATTCTGCAAACATTTATTTATCAGAAATACAGTATAAAACTGATACCGAACCGAGGACGACGGAAATAAAGTTAGTTCTATGACTGACTGATTTTTGAACTAAGCATTATCATTCAATAAATAACGGGTTAAGACAGAAAAGATCTACACTACTAATCAGAATTATTCATTGTGTCTGAACTCAAGGAAAAATTATCTTTCTTAACTTACCAAATAGTTTCTCAATAGGCGATTGTATCATAGGAAAAATTTTCTATTCGATGAAATGATTATTTTAGTTATACATTTGTCAATATATTGTAAAAAGGATAGGACGTTCAAGAGTAATTTCTGAACAAAGGTAAATATAAATTGCATCACATAGAAAAGTTTCGTATTAGGATGAAATAAACAAAATGGTTACAAAATAAAAATAGTTACGTCATGTGTGGATTATCTAGGGTAGAGTGTTGATCACAGAATGACATCCTTTGAAGAATTGTTGGAAACCGGAGTGGATTCCGACCGAGTGGCTCATTGGTAACGTACTTGCCATGGGACCTGAAGGTCATGGGTTCGGTCTGTGGTAGAGTCATGGGCTTGGACTCCTAGAACGTCCCATATAAAGACGAGACAACTGGCCAGTGCTTGAAGGTCTTCAACACTTCTCCGAGTTAATTCACCCTCTGATGGGGATGTTTAGCTAGTCCAGCAGTATTGCTCTGATTCAACACTGAATTCTGTGAATTCCAATGTAAACCCTATCAACTTCACTGTTATATCATGAGAAGGAAGAACATTTGTCTACGAGCATTTATCACAGAAATTGTATAATATGTGAATGAATTTTTAAGAAAAATTATCCTATTGTTATCTTTAAAAATTCTCAATTAAATTTGGAGGTTTTTGGGAATTGATTGATTGATTTCAGGTTGATATTCATCACGCAGTGACATCATTTGGAGGACCACTGGAAGCACTATACATCTGTTTCGTCTTAGTACGGGACTCGTCAGCAGTGCGCACCTATGACCCTACCAGCAGTCGAACCCAGGACGTCCAAGTACCATTGCCACCACGTTATCATTTAGTCACTGGGTGGGCTTTCAGTAATTCACAGTTTCCAAGTTATGTCAGTTCACGATATAGCACGGCCTTCAATTCACTGTTTTAGGACACTTCTACTAGTTGATTAAGTAATGGGTTGACCTTACTTCATAAACACGCTATTCCATTTTTCTTCAGCAATATAAAATTTAGTAAATATGTTCAATAACATTTTAAGTGTGCGTGTACTCAGCATGAAATTGTTTTTGCTCAACCGTGTCGATGACTTTTCGCATTACTCTTGAAGTTAATGATATTAAATGTCGAACCTCGTAGCTCAGTTGATAGAGCATCGGGTAGGTAACCCAGTGGTCGCTGGTTAGAATCCGGCAGCGGTTCAGACTTTCATCTCACCTTCAACCATCACCCAGTATAAATACTAGTCTGTCAAACTACGGCTATCTCAGGAAGCCACAATGATAATCAATATGATGCTTCCCTTCTCTAATTCAACTCGGTTTGTATTGGGATGAGAAGCCCTGACTAGGCAGCCAGTGTGAATAAGGTCAAGCCGTAGTAACGCATCACGAATTCACATGGTAGTCTGACAAAACCCTTGGTGATTGAAGTGAAATAAAAATCTAGTTAGCAGTCGGACCTTGTAGGCCAGTCGGTAGAGCATCGGGCTGGGAACCTGATGGTCACTGGTTCGAATCCGACCGCTGTCCAGATTTTCATTTCACCTTCAATCATCACACAGTATAGATATTAAATATGACAATTAGAATAGTTTGTTCTGCTTTTGTGCATGGAATCTTTTTAAAAAGTCAAACATCAGCTAGTACACACAACTTTGCCATTATCATCAATGAAGTAAATTGACTTGAAAATTATATTCCACTCATTAAAATACTTGAGAAATGCAGGAATGGATTGTATCAACCCATCTTTGTATACCTATAAGAAGGCACAATCATATAGGTTGAGGATACAGGCTCAATATTAACAGTAAACACTGAAACAAACCCTTACTAGCCTAATGGATACCGCTTTGGTGTTAGAAGTGATTAGGTGTAGAGTTCGAGTCTCAGTGGGAATACTATCACTGACTGGGGTGCAGATACATCCACCTGATGAGTACCGATGGGGACAAAATGCGTATCCTGGCACTTGCAACCAGCCATCCTCAAGTAAGTAATCAAATCCGACTCAAGTTTTAACTGTTTTCAGTGGTTAGAAATGTCTGTAGGATTTTGTGACAAAAATCAAAATTAGATGAGGAACAACCCAAAACAATGACAGTCCATTTTAAAGCTGCTTCAAAGCATTTCATCACACCATCCTGTTGAATAATTCTTGGGTCAAATCTCTAGATTTCAAGATTGATAACGTTGTCATGTTGATTTGTAACTATAATTCAGTAACCAGTATGATTCAGTTAGAGTTCATTCATAGCACAGCACCACTGACTTATACTACATGGAATTCACTTTACATTTACACATTTTATTCACTATTAATACCATAACCTAAATGAAACTGTGCTCAAAATCCTGATGACTTTGGTTAAACATGATCTTTGGGTACATCTAAAATTTTAAAAAATAATCTTAGAGGAGTTTGTACTATGGATTGACATTAGCTGAACAACCATAAATTCCTGAACTTCTTGTCTATCCTAACTTTGGACTACTCTGCAATATGTATTCACAGTATTGTGAGGAAGTGGGTCAAAAACTGTCAGTTGAGATACATAGTTTCATATCTTTCTATAACTGAGAGTTTTGTGTGTGGTGAATCCATTACACTGTACCATTGACCGGAAATTATTGCCTTGGATGACCCACCACAGTGCACCTTAGTCTTCATTGGTTCTCTAGCTGGTGTATCATGAGCGATGTAAATCACTCGATTGCTCAGAGGCTTTCCAGTATTCGTAAAGCATCGATACCGAGCAGTAAGGGTCAGTTGTGTCAAATGTATCGTTTGTGCATCATATTTATGATGAAGCTAGAGAATAGTGTGCTGCATTCAACAACTGATAGTTTATGCCTATATAAAAGATATATGGATGACACTTTCATCATAATCAATCAAAATGCAGATATTGAGACTGTAGTTAAAATGTTCAATGATTGTCACCCATCGATCAGCTTCACATCAAAATTTGAAGAGCATTCGGAATTCCATTTTTCTCGAAGCCCTATTGAGACGAAAACCAGATGGTTCTCTTCAGAGATCAATTTATAGGAAGCCTACTTGGAACGGACAATATTTGAATTTCCACAGCTGGATGTCTCTCAGCAGAAAGAGGAATCTAATCCATTCTTTATCTTCAAGAATCAAAAGAATCTGCACGAGTGATCCTATCGATGAAGAATTAGATAAACTACGGAAGATCCTCATGCAAAATGGATATCCATCCAGATTTGTGGATAATAACTTCAAAGTGAATCAGAATACGGAGCGAGTACTCACAGTTCCTAAGAAGACCTTGTTTATGCACGTTGTTTTCAAAGGCGATACAGCAGCAGAGATCCTGAAGAATCGACTATCCAGATCACGGAAGAAGACATTCTTCTCTGCAAAACCGCAGATCAGCTCTTTCTAGTCAACATCTCATTCCAGAGTGCGCTAAGGACAAGTTGCCACTTTGGGCCACCTCGATGTGTGTCTACAAATTTACTTGCTCCTGTGGAGCTAGTTATATAGGCCACACAAAGCGCACGTTTTCCAAACGTATCTCGAAGCACTATCCTGCATAGTTGTCGAGGGGAGAATGTAAATCAATTAACAGTTCAATTCTTGAACATTTGGTCAACTCTGGACATAAAGCTAGACCAGAATACTCCTTCAATGTCATTTATCGTGTCAGATTGAATAGTTCAAAAGGAGTACACCTTCGACAGTTGTACACAGCGGAGGCACTGGAAATTCATCAACTCAAGCTTGATCTCTGCGTGCAAACGAAGTATGTTCAATCTCTCATCTTACCATGGTCTTAACACTCATTTTTTTTTCGATTTCATTATAATTAATTAGTTTATTATTATCACCTTCATTATGACCCTTGTCTCATTCTTCACCTTCTTTGCATCTATCTATCTATCAAGTGGACACTCAATATTTGCGTTTCTTATCTACCAACAATTTTCACCTTGTCAAACTCGTTGCCTTCCTCGATATTTCTATTGTCTTAGTTTATTACGCAACTACTTGGCATTCTTGATCCCGGTTGTTTTTATCACTAGGTTAATGATGTAATTATACCCTATTGTTTTATAATAGACTACTGTTATATGTTTATGATATATACATGAATATGATTGTACAGTTTTAGAAAATGATATCGTCGAAAAAGAAAATTTTCTTCTCTGAATTATCTCTTCTCTATGACTCAATGGGCATGTTTCGTAGTGAATCATATTTACATAAATAGTAAGTGAATAACACGGAAGCCTAAGCTGATGAGTGTTTGAAGCGAAAGGAAGGAATCGTTTGATGAAAAAAATTATCCAATCAGTAGATACTACTTACAGAACACACTCCACTGAGATTCCTGAAGCTGCTAGGAAGTGACAATCCAGCATACATAGATTTAAAGGATCTTTTCTCAACTCATTCTGATTATAACAAAAAAATGATATGAAGTTTGTTTAACAATTGATTTAACGATAGAAGATTGTTAACTATCTTATAGTCTGGGTTATATCACCGATAATAATTAGATAGTCATCTAGTCTCCTTCATATACTTTAAAGTTAGCGGTATGGTGTGATAATATGAACTCTAAAAATTGTTGAATAGTTGATGAATTTTGATTAGATTAAAATAGCGTGGTACAACTCAACACCACACTGACCTGCATTCCTTTCTACAAGTACATCACAATAGTTGTGTGGCAACAACGGCAACAACAACAACAACAACAACAACAGTAAAAGAAATATGTCCTAGTAACATGCATTTCGTTTTATTAATTGGATAAAAAAAATACTAAGAAAAAGGATATGTACTCTTCATTTTGTGAATTGTAAACTAAGTGATGTTTTATTGTTTTGTTAAACATTACACAGCCAAAATATGACTTGTTAAAACTCAGTAATTTAGACATTTATTAGATGGTTCTCAGTTGAAGTACATATTCGTACAATCCTAGTGGAATAAGACAATCATCCATGACCATAACAAAATGTGCTTAGTTATCTTGACAATGACTTATACTTTGTTGTCACTGGAATTCGTCCTAGAGTAACTTTGACGATCACCCTAACAAATGCCGAGATAACCATTTGCGTTTCTTTGTTTTAAGAATTACTACCTTTGTGATCGAACTACCGAAAGCTGATTGACTATTTCAGTAGTTGCTAGCCTGACGTTTAAAGTCATTCAACCTTAAAGGTCACCCTAGTGACATAAAAAACCGATCAGGTAGCAGTATTTTAGCTGAGAAGACAGTTTTTCATAGAATAAATAAACGTGATTGGTTATTCCAGTCGTTGTTATGGTGAACTTTAGAGTCACTCCTTATCTATGCACGCCGGGTCATAGTATTTTTTTTATCGTCTATAAACAAAACACTGTACAATTCGATGGAATTCTCTTAATGAGCATCGACAACAGTTTCGTCCTCTTGAATTGTTCTCAGTTATTTTATCAGTACAAATCAGCGTCGATGTACCTGTTCATAAAGCTGGCAATAAGCCAGTTATCAGTTGACCGCTGAGGATACCGCTTTTACTTTTCTAATATCGGCAGTTGAGGGTGGGGGTGGATGGGTGATGAGGGATCTGGAGTAGTGCTCAGGAGTGAAATGCCTAGACCTGCAGAATACAGCTTCACCCTTTCATCCCTTAAATTATTAGGCAGTCACCTCTAAGTGTTGGTCAAACACTGATTAGTAACATTCTGAAATGGAGATAAGTGGTGTTGAGTAAGAGATATCGGCATGCTGAAGGAAATCTTTTCCAATACGGAAAGAAAATACTTCTTATATTAGCAGAGGCCGTCGCTTCAAAACTCCGATTCCTCCATCCTTTAACATTGTTTCTCACCTGAATCGTTTTGCCATATCGGAAATAGGATGACAGAAGGAAAATAAACGTTATTTAAAGATAGTCATTAATAAATTTCTAACACCCTTATGGCCCATAATTTCATCTTCTATGCAGTCGCTGAAGGATATTACTGGTGAATGGCGAAGCAGAACGAACTGTTGCCCCTCTACTCCCTAGTTTCCAGAGGTTCTGTAGCTGGTGCTGATCAGTGATAACTGTTTGGAAACAATGGAATAACTTGTTTGCTGTAACCATAATTATAATTGATACTGTATGGTGATTCAAGGTGAAATGAAAATCTGGGATGCGGGGGGACTCGAACCTGTGACCACGGAGCTCTTCTAGCTGAGATCTGACTGCTGGTCAGATCTTTATTTCACTCCAATCAGCAAGAGTTTTAACCGACTACCATGTGAATTTGTGATGCTTTACTACCGTTGTTACCCAATGGTCACTGGTTCGAATCCTCCAGCTGCCCAGATTTTCATTTCACCTTCAATCATCATCCAGCATCAATATGAGTTTGTCAAACCATGCCTATCTCAGACAGTTAAAATGATAATTAGAATTGTATAAGCTATATCATTGGAAATAAAATTTCTCTCCCTGAACTGTTCATTTTCTTTTCAGTTTAGTGACACAATAGGTTTCTTTCATTCTTAAGTATGATTGTTTATATCAAAATATTGGAACTATGCATGGACAGTCTAGATATTCTTAGGATCCAGTCAAAGAAGTCAGTTCATCCTTAGATAAGTGATATCGATTTTTAGATGTTGCAGCATTTTCTATTCCATGACTTTTCCAAGACTTCTCTGATGGAATAAAGATTCATTCTTTAAGTTTGAAGGCCATCTCATAAAAGTAAAACCTTTAATGTTTTTTTTTTATGTTCAAGGCTTCATTTAATGGTTCAATTCGTTCACTGAGAACCTTGTGTTCTATTCAGTCTTTAAGTTTTATCACCTCTCTGAGAATAAATTATCTGTACCAGCTGTTCTTAGAACTAGGCAGATTTCGCCTCTGTTGTCTAGTTCAGTGTGTTCACCTACTCTATCAATCACTGGTATAATGATGTATTACAACTGAAGAATCCCAAGTGGAAAGGAACTTAGCTCCTGAATTCCACCGTCAACCATTACCAAACAAATTGCATCTAAATGATAACGATGATAACACTGAGTTCACTATACAGTGAAGCTTTTTGGTCTATAGAAGCCGAACAATTCACTCCAATAAGTCAAACGCTGGAATTTTAACAAAACTATAACTTGTATTCCTCCTAGGTTAAAAACAATAGTTGATTAAATCTTACAGAAATAATTTTATGGCACAGTTTAACTGTAAAACAATCCAATCTATAGTAGGTATATGCTAATATAAACTATTCATTTACAAATTATACTAATTCTCAATATTTTGTACACATCGATAATTTCTTTTTTTTTTTTTTTCTTAAATTTTCATTCTTATTAACTAATTAGTTAAAATTTTGTTGTATTTGGACACAATTCAAAACAGTAACAATACCATATAATCACTCTTATACTAATAAATATTTAATAATCAATGTTCAATGGTCGTTGTAACGCATTTATACATTATCATAGAGTTTAGATAAATATGAAATCAGAATATTTTGTATAGAAAATAAGACAGAATAAAATTTTAAGGTCATTTATGTTGTGTTCCGTTAAATATTTAGCTGATAAATAAATTTAATTACGTTTCATTGTAATATACCTTAACTTTTATAGCTTGTGTAGTGTAAATTAGTCAATAAACCCAATATGTGTGTGTGTGTGTGTATATGTACAGCATTGGCGTATGTGTATGTATAGATAACTGAAGTCAAAGTGATTCAGTCATCGTTAACAAGTGAAGGAGGATTGAACTAACAATTGAATTAGATTACTTATGAAGATAATAGTGCACTTTTGATAGTAGTATACATTCTAAGCATTGATTTTTAATAATTTGTTTGGTTATGTCTAGCAGAAGAATTTAGGATGAACCTTTCGTCCTATTTCGGACTTGTCAGCTGGATATACCTGTACCTCAGTGAGTGATGTTATTCCCATTGAGACTCAAACCATAGTTACATTACCATAATTAACATTCAGGTAGCATCGAGGCATCCATTGTACTTGTACAGAGTGGATAACGCTCTGGCATTTGAAGTGATCGCTCCCGAGTTCGAATCCTGGTGGGAACAACGTCATCACTGGGGTACAGGTGCATCCAGCGGACAAATCGCAAATAGGACAAAACCTGCACCCTGGATTCCACTGCTTGCTACAACCAAGCAAATGATCATGATTAACATACAGGCAATATCGAGGCATCTGTACGGGAGCCCATATGTCAACAGACGTCGAACAATTCAATCCAATAGAACAACGGAGATTTACGAGTATATCAATAAATTGGCTTTTAATTTTAAAAATAGGAAAGTATTAAATGTTGCATATTCGACATGAAAACATCTATATTGCGTATAATTAACAATAGGTAAGTAGTGAACTTAGAAACTAGACTTTCAGACTTCAAAAATGTCCAATTGAGAAATTCATGGGTAGAGGTGATCTAGTTCATAGTAGTTTTTTCACGATTGTGGATCAACATCACAACTATCCTGATTGAATAATATTCTAGTGCTCATGGCTGACATTTTTTTTTAGATGGATTCCCTTAAGTCTCAATTGAAGCCGTTGAACTAAGCAAGTTAATTGAGAGGGGAGATACGCGTTAGTGATATTGTATATGATGGTCTCATCACACATAGAATTAAAATAACCAGTGGATTCAGATATAATGTCCTAGAGGTGATATACTGTTCACCACACCTGATGGCTGTTGACTAGATCCTCACAACGGTCATCGCTAGTCATTGACAAGGAGTAGTGAAGAATATTTGCAGCCCAGGCGAATAGTCTTGGTTGTAATGTATTCCCTGAGCTGTGTTTAATCGTGAAGCTTTCATCGTCTTTCGAGACGACATCATCAGCACTGAATTCACTATGAAGTGAGCTGTCAATATCTCTCCGTAAGTGATTTACTAGCTTGCTCTAACGATGCGGTCTGTGATTGGTTATTTCCTTCGATTGTTGTGTTATTCATTGTATAGACTTTCCTGTTGGCTGTCCCTCTGCTTCACCTCTGACCTTTCTGTCGTTTAGCATTTTTCTCACTGGTTGATAGGTTGGGTCTATGTTTAAACATCTGTTGATTGCTGACTGACCTGAATGTCAAGCTTCTAGGAATTCTCTGACATTCTTTGTGTTCCCTCTGTCCAAAATTTCTACATTGTCCAAACCGAATTCATGTCCACAGTTGCTATCCACCTGCATTGAAATGAGTGATGAAATATCATGTGTGATGTTTAATAGCCAATTGGTGCTCATGTAGATGAAGGCGAAGAGGGTGACCACTTTGTCCAATGTAGTGTTGACCACAGTTATTGAAGTTGATTTTGTGAATGATATTCGATTTGCCTTCTTTGGTTGTCGCATCCTTTTGTCTACATAATAGTGTTTGTAGCGAATTTGTTGGTTTATGAGTGGCCACACCAATTCCAAGTGGTTTGTCTCAGTAATCTTGTCGTGATTTCTGATGTATTTTTTATGTACTGTAGGATGATGCATTTATTGGTTTCTGTCGATGACTTTGTAGTTAATGATGGGCGGGAAAGGCACCTTCTGATAAAGTTTCGTGGATAGCCGTTCTTCTTTAGGGTGGAAATCAAGTAATTTTCTTCCTTTCTCCGTGAGGTTGTTGTGCTGCAGTGTTCTCACTCTTTTGAAAAGACTCTGCACGCAACTCATTTTGTGTGTTGTTTGGTTGTTAGCACTGTAGTTGAGGATTTGGTCAGTGTGTGTTGGCTTCCTGTAAACTTGGGTTTCCAGTTTTCCGGCATTTTTTCTACTGACTAAAACATCCATGAATGGTAGTTGGTTGTTTGACTCTTTCTCCATTGTGAATTTGATGTCACTGAAAACGTTGTTGAACAAACTGAGGGTGTTCCCTATATCATCTTTTTTGATGATGACAAAAGTGTCGTCCACATAGCAAATCCAAATTTTTGGTTTGACCACCGGTAGAATGGTGGCTTCCAGTCTCCGCATCACTGCCTCTGCAATTAGTCCGGATATCAGTGATCCCGTTGGAGTTCCTTTCATCTGTTTGTATATCTTGCCGTTGAATTGGAAGCATGTTGTCATACAAAGGTCAATGAGTTTCATCAGATTTAGACATTTGAGTTTTGTGCGTTCTGAAAGGTTTATGTCTTCTTTGAGCAGTAGGGACATCGTTTCCTTGGCCAATTGATGCCTATCCGGTCTATCATCAACTACAAAGTCATCGACAGAAACCAATAAATGCATCATCCTACAGTACATAAAAAATACATCAGAAATCACGACAAGATTACTGAGACAAACCACTTGGAATTGGTGTGGCCACTCATAAACCAACAAATTCGCTACAAACACTATTATGTAGACAAAAGGATGCGACAACCAAAGAAGGCAAATCGAATATCATTCACAAAATCAACTTCAATAACTGTGGTCAACACTACATTGGACAAAGTGGTCACCCTCTTCGCCTTCATCTACATGAGCACCAATTGGCTATTAAACATCACACATGACATTTCATCACTCATTTCAATGCAGGTGGATAGCAACTGTGGACATGAATTCGGTTTGGACAATGTAGAAATTTTGGACAGAGGGAACACAAAGAATGTCAGAGAATTCCTAGAAGCTTGACATTCAGGTCAGTCAGCAATCAACAGATGTTTAAACATAGACCCAACCTATCAACCAGTGAGAAAAATGCTAAACGACAGAAAGGTCAGAGGTGAAGCAGAGGGACAGCCAACAGGAAAGTCTATACAATGAATAACACAACAATCGAAGGAAATAACCAATCACAGACCACATCGTTAGAGCAAGCTAGTAAATCACTTACGGAGAGATATTGACAGCTCACTTCATACTGAAATTGATAGGGAGTCTCGAAGTAAGTTGAAACAACTTTACTGAAAAAAATCGATTATTTAAAAGCATGATTACCCTGTTAATGGAGAATATTATCAATAGGATCTGGATAGGCAATGTTTCCATGATCTAATAAACAGCATATAATTGTTCAGTTTGTTTAACTTACTCGAAAGATTATAGAGTTGAGGAAGACAGCTGAAAAGGTAATATTCTTTTTGAACATACAGAAATTCGCTATCATTCCTAATTGGTTACTACTCTTCACACTGGTACACATTAGTCTTAGTAAACAGTTAGGGTCCAAGTAAACATCTCAGCAACTCAGTCGATTGCCAATTTGATAGTACTAGAGCTTTATCGATTGATGATCTGGTACTGTGCTATTGGATTTTGAAGTAGCAGTTTGCTAAGGGTGTTCAATGCTCATCTCTACTTTATATTTATTGGTCATTGGAGACTCGCTTACCGATTGGCTTCAACCAACCAGCAGCCATCAAAGGGAACTGTGATGATGAGCCTCTTAGCTTGGTGGCCACATTGCAAAATGGTCAAAAGAATTCTGTCATCAATCAGGACTAGACAACGCGAAATTGGTTGCTCTTCAGTAACCAATTCGTGTATGTAATCCATTTCCGCAGGATGCCAGTCATGGCATAAATAGTTCAGTGGTAACGTTTCTGACTGCAACACTGGATGGCACGGATTCCAATCTCAGGTGAAACATCAACAACCTAGCGATGCTTGCTCCTAAGTCTCTTGATCTTCTATCATGTTAAACAAAAAGACTCCTAGCTAATCAATTAGAAAAAACGTTCAATCGAACCTTAAGGGTAATGCGGTTAAGGTGTTAGTTGCTTATAAATAATCCAAGGGCTAGACTCATAAATGAATATTCCAATGTATATCCAAGTATTATTTATTCTTTAAGGACCAGATATATCAATAATGGACTGGAAATTACTTTTATATCGGGTTAAAGTCACTGTTCTGATCGACAGAAAATACGAAAATGCGACATTCAAACAAATCCATTGTTCAGTGTTACCAATGAGGTGAAAATATTTTACTACATAGTCTTCATTTACTTCTTGTTAGACACCTCTGAGGCTGTTATACTATTCAAACAGGATAGAAAAACGGGATCCTTCTGTTTCTTTTCATGATTTTCAGTTTGAAAAATTACTATTGTCCACTGTTTTGTTATTTAAAACTTGAAATAATGATTGGGTTTCATTTTTTGAAATATTCTACCATAATGTGTAACTCATTCCTTGTTTAAAGATGTAAATAACATCACATTTCAAGTTGTTACTCATCGCAGACTGACATCAGTTGGAGGAACAAAGGAAACCTGGGAGCACTGAACAGCTGTTTCGTCCTAGTATGGGACTGACTCCTCAGCACTGCGCACCCACGATCTTCAGGTTCCGCGACCAACGCGTTACCATTGAGCTAGCCACTGGGTCAGAATCCAATGCTCCATATTTCCAACTTCTGTTAGCTCACGATATAGCGCAACTGCCACCCAATCTCATCATTGAGTAACTGTCCTCACGATCATCAGGCTTTGACTCCACCGGTCATTCCGTGGTCACGCGCTGGCCGTGGAATCTGAGGGTCGCGGGTTCGATCCCCGGCGGCGTCGTGGGTGCGAAACAGCTGTCCAGTGCTCCCAGGTTTCCTTTGTCCCTCCAACTTATCTCAGTTTACAATGAATAACAACTTGAAATAATTCCAAATCTCCACAAACCCCTCAAAAATTCAATTCAACTAGTGCTCATTGGTGACTAGCTTCGAGAAGTATTCCCGAAGTTCCAATGACAAGTCGTGACCGGTGGAGTCAAAGCCTGATGGCCATGAGGATAAATACTCAACGATGACATTGGGTGGCGGTTTGCGCTATATCGTGAGCCAACAGAAGTTGGAAATATCGATGACTGGATTCTGACCCAGTGGCTAGCTCAATGTTAACGCGCTGGTGGCGGAACCTGAAGGTCGCGGGTTCGACCCCTGGTGGGGTCGTGGGTGTGCAATGCTGAGGAGTCAGTCCCATACTAGGATGAAGCAGCTGTTCAGTGCTCCTAGATTTCCTTTGTTCCATCAACTGATGACAGTCTGCGATGAATAATAACTTAAAATATTTCCAAATCTCCACAACTCCCTCAAAATTCAACATCATATTTTCAGGACACTTGATTGTTGTTCTTGTGTGTGTTTTTAAATATTCTAATAATCATTACACTTGTTCAGCCTTATCTTAGTTACTTTGTGTGGTAAATAGCTGAAATTGTTACAAAATATTTATCGACTTGTACAACTGAGAAAGTGCATTCATTAGTACTATTGATTTCCTTTTTTTGTAGTGGATGGCTATTCAAGATACTCTACGATGATCACACAATATCGTGAACTACCAGAATTAGGAGATAATAAATAATTGGATTGTAATCTAGAGGGTGAATGTTAACGCATTCACTATGACACCTTCTTGTGCTGGATTTTATTCATCATGGCATAGTGGGTATTTACCGCGTTAAGAAGTCCCAAACTAGGAAAATTATCTGCATAGTGCACCAAGGTTCACAACAAGTTTTCGGATAATATCAGTCTATGAAGAGAACTTGCTTCAAATGAAAGGAAATGTATCTTTGAAGTTGCATGAAACATGACGGTTAGGATATCACTGAAGGGCTTGCCTGTAGTAATTTCAACTTTATTTATGCAGGATATAAGTTTGGTACAATATGCGCACTGTAGAATGCACCATATAGAATAATAAAACAACATTATGATAACACAGGAAACAGAAGTGACAATGGAAATGAGAACACTACTTTCGTTTTGCTTTCCAACACTAATAGAGACAAGAAAACTGCAATATCATCACCAATGGTTTCGATTTTGAGCTATGTATGTTGTCGTTTCAAGCCGATAAGTTGCACGATCTCTCAGATCCTTTCTAGAGAGTTATAAAGCACCACCAGGTACTAATCGTCCAACTATTCATTAGGTAAGCGAACAGTGGACAGTGTTAGTCAATTACCAGTCTCTGAATATACACTGATCACAAGATGTCTTCCTGAAAATGAGCTAAGTGGTTGTTCAATGTTCAGTTGACTCATATGTCTCCAGTATAGTCGGTTGATCAGTATAAGAGGCTATTTTTTTACTATTCATTTTCTCAAACAGTTTAAAGTGAAGTCTTTTCACGAATCTAACCAAGTAAATTGTCTAGTAGAACATTGGTATCGTAATCTGGATGCTGGTGACCTTATTACTCCTAATAATATTGTAGTGAATATTGTCAGATGGCGTTGTGGATACTCCAGGAGTCTTGTTTATCTTCGAGTAGACGTCCACCTTGACCAAAATTTACGCATCACATTAAAAAGTCTTAATTAGTGTTAGTAGTCAATCACCAGCAGCTGCCGCCTACACTTACTCGATACCAAAGATCAGATCAGATGTCTAGAATAAAAAGAATAAGCAACAAGGAACTCTGGCTGGCTGGCTGGCAAAGAAGCAACCAACCATTAACCCATCGACCACCAACTAGGTAGAAGAGGAAAGTGGAGATAGATTAAATTAAACATACACTGAGAAAACCATTTGAAGAAATCATGAATCAGGCCAGGCCCTCGAGTGGGACCCTCCTGGGGAACGATGAGTTGGGTGACATGGAGGAGATGGT
Source organism: Heterobilharzia americana (assembly GCA_944470555.2). NCBI lineage: Eukaryota > Metazoa > Platyhelminthes > Trematoda > Strigeidida > Schistosomatidae > Heterobilharzia > Heterobilharzia americana. The sequence goes on along the minus strand of OX104132.1, from coordinate 10,436,984 downwards.
GTGAGGAAGAAATGAAAGCTTCTGGGCAGTGGTGAAGCCAGGTGTTGAAGATAGGAGAGAAGAGAGTGAAATGGAGACGTGCTAATGAATCCCTGTGTTCCATTAAGAACCCAAGGGATAAATAATAATTATTATTATTATTAGTCCCTTGGGTTCCTAGTGGAACATAGGGCTTCAGTAGCACGCCTCCAGTGACCTCTGTTCTCTGAGATCTTTTGAACCTGGTTCCACGACAGCCCAGAAGCTCTCATTTCCTCCTCGCACGACCTCCTCCATGTCACCCTCGCCTCGGACACCCAACTCGTCGCTTCCCATGGGGATTCCACTCGAGGGCCTGACGCGTGATGTCCTCAGTCGGCCTTCTCAGTGTATGCCCAATCCATCTCCACTTCTTCCTGCATATTTGTTGCGTGATAGGTTCTTGGTTGGTTCGTTCCCAGAGTTCCTTGTTGCTTATTTTTTTTTCTGGCCATCTGATCTTCAGCAGCGAGCGTAAGCAGTTGTTGATGAATGTCTGTAGTTTATTGGAAATGCCTTTCGTGACGCGCCAAGTCTCTGAGCCATACAAGAGCACTGACTTGACGTTGGTGTTGAAAATCCGTATCTTGTTCCGCATGCTGAGTGCAGAAGATCTCCACACTGGTTTCAGGCTAATGAACACCTGTCTTGCTTTTCCGATTCTGACTTTGACGTCCTCGTCGTCCGTCCCGCCTGTAGTTGAAACAGTGCTTCCTAGATAAGTGAAGGAGGTTACTTCCTTCAAGTTTCTCCCGTTGACGGTGATTGGAGTTTGTTGTTGTTGTTGATGGTGGTGGTGCGGTATCTTCATCACTTCTGTCTTCTCTATATTCACCTGAAGTCCCGTCTTAGCTGCCTCCTCTGTCAACTTGTTAGTTTTTGCCTGCAGATCTTCAAGTTTATGTGACATTAGGCATAAGTCATCGGCGAAATCCAAGTCTTCTAGGTTCTTTTCCGTCGTCCAGTGTATCCCCCTCTTCTCGCTGCCTACTGTTTGCTGCATGATCCAGTCCACCACAATTAGGAATATCATGGGGGATAGTAGGCAACCTTGTTTCACTCCTGTCTTCACTTCAAAGGCATCACTGAGCTTCCCATTGTGGATTACTTGGCATGTGGCATCTTCATATAGTTGTTGAATGAGGCGGATAAAGGTTTGCGGTACTCCGTAGTATTGAAGCAGTTTCCAAATTACTTCTCGGTCGACGCTGTCAAAGGCCTTCTCAAAGTCGATGAAGTTGAGGTATAGAGCTGATTGCCATTCTACGCTCTGTTCTATGATGATACGAAGCGTTGCAATTTGGTCAGCACATGATTTGTACTTCCTGAAGCCTGCCTGTTCCGGTCGCAGTTTTGAATCCAGTGCGTCTTTAAGCCTCTCCAGGATGATGCGGCTTAATATTTTACTTGGGGTGGATAGGAGAGTGATTCCGCGCCAGTTCTTGCAAGCACTGAGGTCTCCCTTCTTCGGCAGTTTGACAAGGTAACCCTTCTTCCAATCGTCAGGTACCTTCTCTTCCTTCCACACCTTCTGCAATAGTGGTGTGAGCATGTCCGCTGTTGTCTCTGCATCTGTTCTCAGTGCTTCTGGGGGTATTCCATCTGGTCCTGCTGCTTTCCCGCATTTCAGTAGCTTTATGGCGTTCAGGACTTCCATTTTCGTTGGGGGATTTATGTTCACTTGTAATTCAGCGGCTGCAGGTGGTATTTCTGGACGAAGTGCAGGTGGTGGTCGATTCAAGAGCTTCTTGAAGTGGTCGGCCCATCGTTTCCTCTGTTTCTCTTCTTTTGTAATTAAATTTCCTTCTTCATCTTTTATTGGTTTCATCTGTGTTGGTCTCTTCCCTGATAGCAACCTGGTTATTTGATACAATGTCGTCAGGTCTCTCTTACCTGCAGCCTGTTCTGCTTCACTTGCCAGTGTGTCGTAGAAGTGTCGTTTGTCTTTGCGTGCACTCTTCTTCACTTCTTTATCCAGTGTTTTATACATTGTGCTCAGTTCCTCTTGTCGTTGAGCATCCTTGCACTGGTTTATCTTCTGCTTCACCATCCTCCTCTCCCTCTATCAGCTTCCAGGTATCCGTCGAGATCCATTCCTTGTCTTCTTTCTTCTTCCTTCCTAATACTGTTGTGCAGGTTTCTTTCCACATAGCTTTCAAAGACTTCCAGTGTTCTTCTACACAGGTTTCTTCAGGGATGTCCCTCGACGTCTCCCATTTTGTCTTGATGGCTGCCTTGAAGATCTCCTTTGTAGTTTCATCCTTCAGTTTCCGAGTGTTGTACTTGAATTGAGGTCTATCACCAGCTTCCTTGAAGGCTTTTAACTTGATTTCGAAGGTTCCTTGCACTAGATAGTGGTCTGAACCTACATCTGCTCCTCTTCTTGACCTTGTGTTAAGTAGACTGCGTCTCCATTTTCTTGAGATTGAGATAAAGTCGATTTGGTTTTTAGTGTGTCCATCTGGTGAAATCCATGTCGCTTTGTGGATATCCTTGTGCCTGAACACACTGCCTCCAATCACCAAATCGTTGAATGCACAGAATTCTGCAAACAATTCTCCATTCTCATTCATTTCACCTAGCGCCTCTCGACCCATGGTTAGTTCTCTTCCCGTGTTGTCCCCTCCCAGTTTGGCATTCATGTCGCCCATTAGAATTTTGATATCGCCAACTGACGTCTTGTCCAGTGTTGATTGAAGTTGTCTGTAGAATTCCTCCTTTTTCTCTTGCTCTGCATTATTTGTAGGTGCATAACATTGTATGATTGTGACCTTTCTTCCTTTTGAGTTGAATCTTGCTGTCATGATCCTGCAGGAGGAGATTGGTTCCCACTGCATGAGAGCCTTCGATGCTCTTGAGGACATCATGATAGCCACTCCCTCAGTGTGCTCGTGGTTGGCGTCTGGGTGACCGGAGTAGATTATTGATTCTCCAGTTGACAGTTTGGAGAGTCCACTCCCATTCCATCTGCTTTCGCAAATCCCAAGCACTTCGATGTTATACCTTCTCATCTCCTTTGCAATCTGGGCTGCCTTACTGGGTTCAAACATCGTGCGGACATTCCATGTCCCCACGTTTACTTTCGCTTTCATCGAGAGAAGAAGACACATCGGCCAATTGGCTTCCCGAAGGCTTTCACCAACTGGCGTCATTTCGCCTCTCCGATTCCAGCGGGGAATAAGTTTGTTTTCATTTTTTATATTTTGTTTGTGCTTTGAAGTTTCTTTAGCGGTTAGATTTGTTTTACGGGGTAGGGTTGCTAGCCGTATGCCCAACCTTCCCTCTTTACCCGGGCTTAGGACCGTCTAGTAACTAGTAAACTAGTTAACCAGGCGAGGTAAGGGATAAATAATAAACAACGATAAGTAACAGTAGTCTGGAGAATATACTCGACAGTCAAGGCTATCCCATTGGGAAACATAAGGTCTACATTTAGATGACCCTTAGGGTCGCTCTAACAACCGTCGAAATGACCAATCACATCTCTCAATTTCGGGTAGAAAGGCGGTTTCTTCATGAAATGAATAGTTTCACACAAAACGTTTCAGCGTGTATATGATGATATCGCATTGGATATTGTATATTATTTGCCATGAATATAGAGAAGACAGAGGTGATGAAGATACCCAACCAACAACAACAACAACACGCTCTAATCACCATGAACGGGAAAAACTTGAGGAAGTAGCCTCTTTCACCTACACCTATATAGGCAGCATTGTTTCAACTACAGGTGGCACAGGCACAGGCATAGACGAGGACGTCAAAACCAGACAGGATCGGAAAGACAACAACACAGGCCTTCACTAACTTGAAACTAGTGTGGAGATCTTTTGCACTGCACTGCACTACACTCAGCATAAAGCGTCAACAACATCCAGATCCGGATTTCCAACAGTAATGTCAGTCAAGTCAGTGCTTCCATGTGATGGTTGAGAGACCAAGAGTGTTACGAAAGGGATTTCCAACAAACTACAGATGTTCATCAACAACTGCCACCTATGCTGGCTCCTTACTGAAGCTCAGATCAGATGGCCAGAAAGAATAAACAACAAGAATCTCTGGCAACGGACCAACCCAGCAAGAAGCTATCGCTGAACAAATATGCAGTGGAAGGAAGTGGAAGTGTAGATGGATTGGGCATACACTGAGAAGGCCGACTGAGGACATCACTCATCAGGCCAGGATATCGAGTGGAACCCAGATGGGAAGCGACGAGTTTGGTGTGGGAGGTGAGGGTGACATGGAGATGGTACGAGGAGGAAACGAGAGTTTGTGGGCAGTCGTGGAGCCAGGTTGAAAAGATTGCAGAGAAGAGAGTGTAATGGAGACGTGCTACTGAATCCCTATATTCCATTAGGAACCGAAGGGACATATAATAATATATAATAATTTGTTATATCTACGTTGTCTGACATAGACAGGGAGTATATGGCTAAGACTAAGTAAACAATCGTGTGAGTTTAATAAGCATATGACCTCTATCACAAAACGCCTAAGTAACAAATGAACAATATCAATATATTGTGTAGATTTAGCTTAGGTTGATCAGATGCTTAACCATTCGTGAATTCAAACCACATACACACACACACTTTGTATATTCGAAGGAATTTCGCTCTCTTATTTATTAAGTGTCACTAGTTTATGACTGAGATAATAATATAGGAATGGAAATTACGTAAGAGATATTCAATAGCGTGAGTAAATGTGAATTGAAATCACGAAGTAAAGAATTTGTAATAAAGTAAGTAGACAGTTGTGAGTAAGAACAACAAAAAGAAATTTGTAACTGAGCTAAATGAAAATCGTTTAGGTGGTAAGAATTTGGAAAGTAAAAGAAATAAATTAAGCTTAAGAATTTTGAGGGGGTTGTGGAGATTTGGAAATATTTCAAGTTGTTATTCATCGAAGACTGACATCAGTTGGAGGAACAAAGGAAGCCTGGGAGCACTGGACAGCTGTTTCCAAATCTCAACAACCCCCTCAAAATTTAATTGAACTAGTGCTCGTTGGTGACTAGTTTCGAGAAGTATTCCCGAAGTTCCAATGACAAGTCGTGACCGGTGGAGTCAAAGCCTGATGGCCGTGAGGACAAATACTCAACGATGACATTGGGTGGCGGTTTGCCCTATATCGTGAGCTAACAGAAGTTGGAAATATGGAGCATTGGATTCTGACCCAGTGGCTAGCTCAATGTTAACGCGCTGGTGGCGGAACCTGAAGGTCGCGGGTTCGATCCCTGCTGGTGGGGTCGTGGGTGCGCAGTGCTGAGGAGTCAGTCCCATACTAGGACGAAACAGCTGTCCAGTGCTCCCAGGCTTCCTTTGTTCCTCCAACTGATGTCAGTCTTCGATGAATAACAACTTGAAATAAGCTTAAGAATATTACAAATTTGAAAAATGAGGAAGTGAATAAGAACAATGAATCAAAAAGATGCATCTAAACGGATAGTTCTGGACCTGACTGTTGTATTGCCAGAGCTTCAGTACTTAAAAGTAAGCGTTTCTTCATACCCTTTAGAAAGATACATTGTATTCTGTAGACTAGTGCAAATGAAACTTCTCGAACTATGTCCACTGTCAACCAAATGTTGTAATCAAAAGCTATTCCTTAATCTACCCTGACCCTTACTGATTTATGTTGGAAGGTGTTAGTATCGACGATGGACAATTTGGCTTATGTAGCTCCACAGGAGCAGGTGAACTGTCATATGCATACTGAAGAGGCTAGGAGTAAACAGTTTATCCTTCACACTCATCTTCAGCATTCAGACAATAATATAGGGGGTTTGAAGAGTGATCGGATATAATATTCTTTTGACGGTTTTCATCGGTCTGCTTTTTATTACTTCATTTACTGATTCTTCAATGAATTCTACATTAAAAATTAGTTTTATCTTCTAAAGGAGACTAACGAGTAGCATTCTGATGCAGATATTTATCCATGAATCTCTCTGGATATACATTTACGATGAACGTCTGTCTTGGAAGATGAATTTCAACTCCGAAAATGTTTATTCAGTTATTATTATTTGTCCCCTGGGTTCCTAGTGGAACTGAGGGATACAGTAGCACGTCACCATTTCACTCTGTTCTCTCCAGTCTTCAATACCTCGCCTCACCAATGCCCACAACCTTTCATTTCTTCCTCATATAATCTCCACCATGTCACCCTCACCTCCCACGCCCAACTCGTCGCTTCCCATCTAGCTTCCACTCGATATCCTGGCATGGTGCCTGATATTCTCAGTCAGCATTCTCACTGTATGCCCAATCCATCTCCACTTCCACTTCCTTCTGCATATTTGTTCAGCGATAGATTCTTGCTTCGTTGGTTCGTTGCCAGCCAGCCAGCCAGCCAGCCAGCCAGCCAGCCAGCCAGCCAGCCAGCCAGCCAGCCAGCCAGCCAGCCAGCCAGCCAGCCAGCCAGCCAGCCAGCCAGCCAGCCAGCCAGCCAGCCAGCCAGCCAGCCAGCCAGCCAGCCAGCCAGCCAGCCAGCCAGCCAGCCAGCCAGCCAGCCAGCCAGCCAGCCAGCCAGCCAGCCAGCCAGCCAGCCAGCCAGCCAGCCAGCCAGCCAGCCAGCCAGCCAGCCAGCCAGCCAGCCAGCCAGCCAGCCAGCCAGCCAGCCAGCCAGCCAGCCAGCCAGCCAGCCAGCCAGCCAGCCAGCCAGCCAGCCAGCCAGCCAGCCAGCCAGCCAGCCAGCCAGCCAGCCAGCCAGCCAGCCAGCCAGCCAGCCAGCCAGCCAGCCAGCCAGCCAGCCAGCCAGCCAGCCAGCCAGCCAGCCAGCCAGCCAGCCAGCCAGCCAGCCAGCCAGCCAGCCAGCCAGCCAGCCAGCCAGCCAGCCAGCCAGCCAGCCAGCCAGCCAGCCAGCCAGCCAGCCAGCCAGCCAGCCAGCCAGCCAGCCACAGTTCCTTCTTCCTCATTCTTAGTATTCTGGCCATCTCATCTGAGATTCAGTAACCAGCCAGACTAGGCACTTCTTCATGAATATCTGCAGTTTGTTGGGAATCCCTTTCGTAACAAGCCAAGTCTCTCAACCATCACATGGAAGTACTGAATTGACTGAAATTACTGTTGAAAATCTGTGTCCGGATGTTGTTGATGCTTTATGCTGAGTGTAGTGTAGTGTAGTGTAGTGTAGTGTAGTGTAGTGTAGTGTAGTGTAGTGTAGTGTAGTGTAGTGTAGTGTAGTGTAGTGTAGTGTAGTGTAGTGTAGTGTAGTGTAGTGTAGTGTAGTGTAGTGTAGTGTAGTGTAGTGTAGTGTAGTGTAGTGCAGTGCAGTGGAGTGGAGTGCAGAAGGTCTCCACACTGGTTTCAAGTTAATGAACGCCTGTCTTGCTTTTCTGTTCCTGTCTGGCTTCGACGTCCTCGTCTATGCCTGTGCCTGTGCCACCTGTAGTTGAAACGGTGCTGCCCATATAGGTGTAGGTGAAAGAGGCTACTTCCTCAAGTTTTTCCCGTTCATGGTGATTAGAGCGTGTTGTTGTTGGTGGTGGGGGTGTTGGTTGGGTAACTTCATCACCTTTGTTTTCTGTACGTTCACTTGAAGTCCCGTCTTCGCTGCCCCCTCTGTCAACTTGTTAGTTTTCGCCTGTAGATCTTCAATTTCGTGCGACATCAGACACAAGTCATTGGCGAAAGGATGAGTTTGAAAAAACTGATACACTATGATGTGACAATTACGAAGAAGAAATTGAGTAGACTCATGTACTCCACTGATGTCAATTGTGAATCATCAAATCTAGACTCTCCAACCACCAATTTTTGCTAAAAATATATGGTCTGTGATCAGGAAGCCCTAGGTCACATCAGATCAACCGACAAAAATCAAACAAACTTATGCCTTATCTTAGTCTGAAGATATACTTCGATTTAAAATGTCCATCGGGATAGACAGTGGTTAGGAATGTGCAACATATATTTTAAGCATAAACTTTATGCACCAACCTAATAGACAACTTCATAAGTAATCTTATTGATATTCCAATGTTCAGATTGTTATCATGTATATAAAAGAAATAGTTTCCGTCAGTCGAACTCTGATGAAAAATGATTCAACATTGAATGATATTATGTGATTATGCAAAACATTGGGTCAATGAATTCAAAAGGTGTTCTGAAGGGAGTTGACAGAAATTTGTCATCTTATAGATTCTAGAATATCATGTAACCATTTCATGATTGAATGTGTTAGGAGAGATCTAGATATGCCTAGAATTGGATAAAGTAGAAGTTCGGTTTTGTGTAGTTTTGGCAGACCATAGAACTGTAGTATAATTGAACATGGTGAACTACAGCTTTCATTCCGTTCTTCGTTAATTGAATGATTATTTTTCAATCTTCTTAACACATGAATTAGGTACTTTTTAATTAATTCTGTTCTATTTTGTTAGTTAGTAAGTTAACCAGATCTCTTGTTGTCTGAGAGTAGATTTCATATTTTCTCGGTTCATGAGAACTCCACCTGTACTTTTGTCATGGTTTACTCATTAATGTACAATTCTGAAGATTCATTTTGTATGTTTTTATTCTTTTTCAAAGCTTTTAAAGGTAGTTTACCTGAAAGAAACTTTGAAAGCTTTAATTCCTCCATTATTTTTATTGGTTTAATGTTGTGTTGAGTCAGTAACCTCTGAAAAACGTGATGCCTAGATAGCTGGTATTTTCCAAAAGCAATACTTGTTCAACTTACTTTTTAGTAGACAAGAAAAAGAGAGCATGAGAAGTTGAAAACCCTAACAGAAAGCAGACATTCTAAACAAATTTATATCTCTTATAGACCTTCAAACACATAAAAATATAATAATTGCCATTGAGCTGTGTTTAATGCAGAGAAACAAGGTGATTCCCAAAAATGAGTCACCAGATGATAATCAGTGTATATCTGAACTCCTAAGCTCCAACTAGAGTCATATAGTGAGGTGTGCAGTGTGACTAAAACGTTAAAAGACAGTGTCAGAGAATTGAGATATAGTCTGGGAAAACCATTAGGTCCAGTAGGAAGTGAGTCATTTCTCGGATTTCTGCGTGGTAAGATTTCAAACTCGACTGCTGAGTACTCCAGACTCTAATCTCCCAGAGAACAAGAATCATGGGCATCAAAATTATAGATGTGCCATTTGGATGAGGAAAAACACCAAAATACCTCAGTTAGGCAGGAGTTTGTGCTGAACAACATTTGACATCTAATAAATAGACCAGTCAATGTACAACCTCGTCAGAATTGCAGTAAGAGTGAAGAGCTATTCTGGATATACATATATCTCAAGAGAAGATTTTATTGTCAACATCATTTTCCCACTTCTGACTACTGAACACCACTCCAACAGTAGTAATACAGCACTCTTATCTATTAACTACTTCATAAACAGTAGACATCAATCAAATCACATCTATACTCTCTCAGTCAACTCCATACACACACACACACACACACACACACACACACACTTGAACAAACATGAACAACCGTCTTAAACACTCTTCATTACAATCGAGATAAATAACTAGTTCAGTTGGTTTCACATTAAAGGCATCTGTGGCACAAGCATGTTTCATATCGTCTACCTAATGACACTGTGATTAGGCCATTCACTGGAGTTGTTCAAGTTAGACGATTTGCAGATGCATGTTAACATAATGAGGTGTTTCAAATTACTTTCGCACTGGATGAAAGTGATGCCAACATCTTACTTTGATGTTTTCCGTATGGACAATATGTGCTCTGTAGATGGTCAGACTCACCTCGCCTGGTTAACTAGTTCACTAGTTACTAGCCGGTCCTAAGCCCGGGTAAAGGGGGAAGGTTGGGCATAGGGCTAGCAACCCTACCCCGGAAAACAAATCCAACCAACGGCTAAAGAAACTTCAAAGCACAAACGAAATATAAAAATAGTAACAAAATTATTCCTCGCAGGAATCGGAGAGGCGAAATGACGCCACTTGGTGAAAGCCTGATTTCGGGAAGCCGGACCGGGCCGGGCCGATGTGTCTTCTCTCCCTCGATGAAAGCGAAAGTAAACGTGGGAACATGGAATGTCCGCACTATGTTTGAACCCAGCAAGGCAGCCCAGATTGCAAACGAGATGAGAAGGTATCAGATTGGAGTGCTTGGAATTTGCGAAAGCAGATGGAATGGAAGTGGACTCTCCAAACTCTCAACTAGAGAATCAATAATCTACTCCGATATTGTCAACCAGACGACAACCATGAGCACACTGAGTTTTGGAGTGACTATCTTGATGTCCCCTTCACATGCATCGAAAGCTGTCTCTCAAGCAGTTGGAACCAATCTCCTCCAGCATCAGGATCATGACAGCAAGGTTCAACTCAAAAGAAAGGAAGGTCACAATCATACAATGCAACACTATCCACCCACAAATAATGCAGATGAGGAGAAAAAGGAGGACTTCTACAGACAACTTCAATCAACACTCGACAAGACACCACCTCAGTTGGCGATATCAAAACTCTAAAGGGCGACATGAATGCCAAACAGGAGGGGCACAACACATGAAGAGAACTAACCATGGGTCGAGAAGTGCTCAGTGAGGTGATGAACGAGAATGGAGAATTGTTTGCAGAATTCTGCGCATTCAACGATTTGGTGATAGGAGTCAGCCAGTGTGTTCAAGCACAAGGATATCCACAAAGCGACACGGACTTGATTTCACCAGATGGACACAGTGCACTAAAAATCAGATCGACTTCATCTCAATGTGAAGAAAATCGAGACGCAGTCAGACTACTCGACACAAGGTCAAGAAGAGGAGCAGATATAGGTTCAGACCACTCACTATCTAGTGCAAGGAACCTTCCAAATCAAGTTAAAAGCCTTTAAAGAAGCTGGTGATAGACCACAGTTCAAGTACAACACTCGGAACAGAAACTGAAGGATGAAACTACAAAGGAAATCTTCACGACAGTCAGCCATCAAGACAAAATGGGAGATATCGAGGAACATCTCTGAAGAAACCTGTGTGCAAGAACACTGGAACTCTTTGAAAGAGATGTGGAAAGAAACCTGCACAACCGTATTAGGAAGGAAGAAGAAGGAAGATAAGGAATGCAATGCAATGGAATGGAATGGATCTCGACGTATACATGGAAGCTGATAGAGGATGGAGAGGAGGATGGTGAAGCAGAATCTGAACCAGTGCAGTGCAAGGATGCTCAAAGAGAGGAGGAACTGAGCACAATGTATAAAATACGACACTGGACAAGGAAGTGAAGAAGAGTGCACGCAAAGACAAAAGACACTTCCATGACACACTGGCAAGTGAAGCAGAACAGGCTGCCGACTGGTAGGAGAGATAGAGACCTGACAACATTGTATCAAATAACCAGGTTGCTATCTGGGAAGAGATCAACTCAGACGAAACCAATAAAAGATGATGACGGAAATTTCATTACGAAAGAAGAGAAACAAAGGAGAGGATGGGCCGACCACTTCAAGAAGCTCATGAATCGACCACCACCACCACCACCACCTGCACTTCATCCAGAAATACCACCTACAGCCCAGTCGCAGAACTACAAGTGAACATAAATCCTCCAACGAAAATGGAGGTCCTGAACACCATAAAGCTACTGAAATGTGGGAAAGCAGCAGGACCAGATGGGATCCCCCCAGAAGCACTGAGAACAGACGCAGAGACAACAACAGCGGACATACTCACACCACACCACACCACTACTGCAGAAAGTGTGGAAGGAAGAGAAGGTACCTGCCCATTGATTGGAAGAAGGGTTACCTCGTCAAACTGGCGAAGAAGGGAGACCTGAGTGTTTGCAAGAACTGGCGTGGAATCACTCTCCTGTCCACCCAGAGCAAGCAAAATATTGAGCCACATCATCCTGGAGAGGCAGAAGGATGCACTGGATTCAAAACTACGACCGTAACAGGCAGGCTGGCTGGCTGGATTCAGGAAGTACAAATCATGTGAGGACCAAATTGCAACGTGACGCTACGCATCATCATAGAACAGAGTATGGAATGGCAGTCAACTCAACTCGACCTCAACTTTATCGACTTTGAGAAGGCCTTTGACAGCGTCGACCGAGAGGTAATTTGGAAACTGCTTCAACACTACGGAATACCGCAAACCTTTATCAGCCTCATTCAACAACTATATGAAGACGCCACATGCCAGCCAAGTAATTCACAGTGGGAAGCTCAGCTCAGCGACGCCGTTGAAGTGGAGACTGGAGACAGGAGTAAGACAAGGCTGCCACCTACTATCACTCAACATGTTCCTGATTGTGGTCGACTGAATCATGCAACAAACAGTGGGGAGCTGTGAGAAGAGGGGGATACGCTGGCTGGACTGCGGAAAAGAACCTAGAAGATTTGGATTTCACCACCGATGACTTGTGCCTGATGTCACACAAACTTGAAGATGTACAGGCAAAAACTAACAAGTTGACAGAAGAGACAGGGCAAGGCAGGACAGGGCAGGGCAGCGAAGACGGAACTTCAAGTGAATACAGAGAAGACAGAGGTAGAGGTGATGAAGATACCCAACCAACAACTCCAACAACAACAACAAACTCCAGTCACCATCAACGGAAGAAACTTGAAGGAAGTAGCATCTTTCAACTACAACTATATAGGCAGGCAGCACTGTTTCAACTACAGGTGGCACAGGCACAGACACAGACGAGGATGTCAAAGTCAGAATCGGAAAAGCAAGACAAGCGTTCATTAACCTGAAACCAGTGTGGAGATCGACTGCACTCGACTGCACTCCACTCAGCATGTGGAACAAGATCCGGATTTTCAACAGTAATGTCAGTGAAGTCAGTGCTTCCATGTGATGGTTGAGAGACTTGGCGCGTAATGAAAGGGATTCCCTTCAAACTACAGACATTCATCAACAACTGCCACCTACACTGGCTCGATACTGAAGATCAGATGGCCAGGATAAAAAGAATAAGCAACAAGGAGCTCTGGAAACGAACCAACGAAGCAAGAACCCATCACCCAACAAATATGCAGTGGAAGGAAGTGGAAGTGGAAGTGGAGATGGATTGGGCATAGAGTGAGAAGGCCGACTGGTGACATCACGCGTCAGGCCAGGCACTCGAGTGGAATCCAGATGGGAAGCGACGAGTTGAGTGTCCCAGCTGAGGGTGACATGGAGGATATCGTGCGAGGAGGAAATGAGAGGTTGTGGGCTGTCGTGGAACCAGGTTCAAAAGATTTCAGAGAACAGAGTGAAATGGAGACGTGCTACTGAAGGTGCATGTTCTATTAGGAACCCAAGGGACTGATAATAAAATAAAAAGATGGTCAGAAACGTTGGAAGTAGCTCACTCAGTACACTAGGAGTCAATCATGTTGACGAAAGGATTGTAGAGAATCCTAATCCTATAACTAGGTATGCAGATATCAGAGTAGATGGTGCCACAAAAAATGATCTGCAAAAATGTAATGTCACATGTTGGTGCATAAACAAAGCGGTATTTTGTACACAATTTCATAAGCAATCTGTCTAGGGACAAACGTGAATGCTGACATTCTGCTTTGGTATCGCACAGATGATGGATAGGTTCTACTGTTCCCAACAAAATATCTCGGATCACTAAACTATCTACCACATCACTCTAGTTGACCAGTTTATCGATAAACCTTTTCGCTATACATCCTATTTACTACACTAACTTTGTAGCATTTTAGAAGACTCGTACACTTTACAGAAATTTGTAACGACCAACTATTGATAGGTTTCGTCTAGTCTCTAGGTTGGTGGGCAGGCAGGTAAGTATGTTATTGCAGGTGGTGGGCGTGTTAGCCCGTGTGAGTTTAGTGGTGACCATGAGAATCTGGAAGGGAAAACAAGAGGAAGAGAAAACCGTGAGCCGACAACTCACCAAGTACAAATTCAAAGCATCTACGAAATGCTCAAAACCAACAATGAATAACTTTCCTCCCAGTCTTCCTGTCACCTAGTCATCCTTCACGAAGCACAAATGAAGGAAGACAATAAATAATCTTGAAGCTTAATACACATATTTCCCTTCATCATTTTCTAGAGCGCAAGAATAGAGAACGGGAAGGAATCATATGGATCCATTTCATTATTTCCACAGTTCTCATTATCTGTATGGAACCTAGAATATTTACAATTAGGTGTTAGCATAATTCGGTTGGGTGAGATTAGTTAGAACAAGACAGAGAAATAACGGAGTAAGGGGACTGTACCAATTGAAATAAAGTCGAGATGTCAAGTGATGATACGATAAATGTGTACCGTTTCATAACGAAAATCTTTGTAAAACTTAGATGGGAGCAGAAAAGACGGATATTATGGAATTTAGCAGAAAAGATAATGTAAGTCAATGAGTAGATTATATATATATATATATATATATATATATATATATATATATATATATATATATATATCGCATTAAAAATTTACGTATATTATCATTCAGTGATATCCTGGATTCTGTTGCTAGTCAGTGTCCATCAATAATATCGATGGTGACATACAAGCTGTTACTTCATGAAAATCATGCTATGCCCGTCACGCAACGAGTAGCTATCCTGCCTCAGTAACCAAGTGGATGAAGCTTTGGAGTTTGAGGCGATGGGTACTGGCCTCGAGTCTCAATGAGAGCATCATCATTCACTAGGGTGTAGGTACATTCATCTGACGATTCCCAAACACTACGAAACACACGTCGTGGGTTTCACTGCTAGCCAATAACCATTAATAATATCAAGTGATTTGATAATAATCCGATTACTAAAGTAATCATTCATTTGCAGCATACTAGTCAATTCATGGCAATGTCAAATCTGTGTTTCGGTTTACTTTTTAGGGTACATCACAACGGTGTCATAGTGTAGCGCTGGTAATTCTTAGGTTCTATTCAGTTAAATTTGACAGTACAACTCAAAGAATATTTTCTACTTTTGATTGAAAATCACATTTGTCCAACGAGAATGGAGTACTTAACTGATATTGAAAGTTAGGCATGTTACCATCATTGATTGGTGATTAGAATATACGTGTCACATTTAGTCCTCATCTATGACCTCTAATTTCATTGGTTTTCAAGACATTTATCGATTTCTATGTCTGATTTACATGAATTGTCTAGTAGTGGTGTTACAACTTTGACTGAAACAATCGATAATTTACGCCTATTGATATGAGCTAACTTACAAATAATATCAATGAATGATAATATACGTAAATTATCTACTCATTGACTTACATTATCTTTTCTGCTAAATTCCATAATATCCGTCTTTTCTGCTCCCATCTAAGTTTTACAAAGATTTTCGTTATGAAACGGTACACATTTATCGTATCATCACTTGACATCTCGACTTTATTTCAATTGGTACAGTCCCCTTACTCCGTTATTTCTCTGTCTTGTTCTAACTAATCTCACCCAACCGAATTATGCTAACACCTAATTGTAAATATTCTAGGTTCCATACAGATAATGAGAACTGTGGAAATAATGAAATGGATCCATATGATTCCTTCCCGTTCTCTATTCTTGCGCTCTAGAAAATGATGAAGGGAAATATGTGTATTAAGCTTCAAGATTATTTATTGTCTTCCTTCATTTGTGCTTCGTGAAGGATGACTAGGTGACAGGAAGACTGGAGGAAAGTTATTCATTGTTGGTTTTGAGCATTTCGTAGATGCTTTGAATTTGTACTTGGTGAGTTGTCGGCTCACGGTTTTCTCTTCCTCTTGTTTTCCCTTCCAGATTCTCATGGTCACCACTAAACTCACACGGGCTAACACGCCCACCACCTGCAATAACATACTTACCTGCCTGCCCACCAACCTAGAGACTAGACGAAACCTATCAATAGTTGGTCGTTACAAATTTCTGTAAAGTGTACGAGTCTTCTAAAATGCTACAAAGTTAGTGTAGTAAATAGGATGTATAGCGAAAAGGTTTATCGATAAACTGGTCAACTAGAGTGATGTGGTAGATAGTTTAGTGATCCGAGATATTTTGTTGGGAACAGTAGAACCTATCCATCATCTGTGCGATACCAAAGCAGAATGTCAGCATTCACGTTTGTCCCTAGACAGATTGCTTATGAAATTGTGTACAAAATACCGCTTTGTTTATGCACCAACATGTGACATTACATTTTTGCAGATCATTTTTTGTGGCACCATCTACTCTGATATCTGCATACCTAGTTATAGGATTAGGATTCTCTACAATCCTTTCGTCAACATGATTGACTCCTAGTGTACTGAGTGAGCTACTTCCAACGTTTCTGACCATCTTTTTATTTTATTATCAGTCCCTTGGGTTCCTAATGGAACATGCACCTTCAGTAGCACGTCTCCATTTCACTCTGTTCTCTGAAATCTTTTGAACCTGGTTCCACGACAGCCCACAACCTCTCATTTCCTCCTCGCACGATATCCTCCATGTCACCCTCAGCTGGGACACTCAACTCGTCGCTTCCCATCTGGATTCCACTCGAGTGCCTGGCCTGACGCGTGATGTCACCAGTCGGCCTTCTCACTCTATGCCCAATCCATCTCCACTTCCACTTCCACTTCCTTCCACTGCATATTTGTTGGGTGATGGGTTCTTGCTTCGTTGGTTCGTTTCCAGAGCTCCTTGTTGCTTATTCTTTTTATCCTGGCCATCTGATCTTCAGTATCGAGCCAGTGTAGGTGGCAGTTGTTGATGAATGTCTGTAGTTTGAAGGGAATCCCTTTCATTACGCGCCAAGTCTCTCAACCATCACATGGAAGCACTGACTTCACTGACATTACTGTTGAAAATCCGGATCTTGTTCCACATGCTGAGTGGAGTGCAGTCGAGTGCAGTCGATCTCCACACTGGTTTCAGGTTAATGAACGCTTGTCTTGCTTTTCCGATTCTGACTTTGACATCCTCGTCTGTGTCTGTGCCTGTGCCACCTGTAGTTGAAACAGTGCTGCCTGCCTATATAGTTGTAGTTGAAAGATGCTACTTCCTTCAAGTTTCTTCCGTTGATGGTGACTGGAGTTTGTTGTTGTTGTTGGAGTTGTTGGTTGGGTATCTTCATCACCTCTACCTCTGTCTTCTCTGTATTCACTTGAAGTTCCGTCTTCGCTGCCCTGCCCTGTCCTGCCTTGCCCTGTCTCTTCTGTCAACTTGTTAGTTTTTGCCTGTACATCTTCAAGTTTGTGTGACATCAGGCACAAGTCATCGGTGGTGAAATCCAAATCTTCTAGGTTCTTTTCCGCAGTCCAGCCAGCGTATCCCCCTCTTCTCACAGCTCCCCACTGTTTGTTGCATGATTCAGTCGACCACAATCAGGAACATGTTGAGTGATAGTAGGTGGCAGCCTTGTCTTACTCCTGTCTCCAGTCTCCACTTCAACGGCGTCGCTGAGCTGAGCTTCCCACTGTGAATTACTTGGCTGGCATGTGGCGTCTTCATATAGTTGTTGAATGAGGCTGATAAAGGTTTGCGGTATTCCGTAGTGTTGAAGCAGTTTCCAAATTACCTCTCGGTCGACGCTGTCAAAGGCCTTCTCAAAGTCGATAAAGTTGAGGTCGAGTTGAGTTGACTGCCATTCCATACTCTGTTCTATGATGATGCGTAGCGTCACGTTGCAATTTGGTCCTCACATGATTTGTACTTCCTGAATCCAGCCAGCCAGCCTGCCTGTTACGGTCGTAGTTTTGAATCCAGTGCATCCTTCTGCCTCTCCAGGATGATGTGGCTCAATATTTTGCTTGCTCTGGGTGGACAGGAGAGTGATTCCACGCCAGTTCTTGCAAACACTCAGGTCTCCCTTCTTCGCCAGTTTGACGAGGTAACCCTTCTTCCAATCAATGGGCAGGTACCTTCTCTTCCTTCCACACTTTCTGCAGTAGTGGTGTGGTGTGGTGTGAGTATGTCCGCTGTTGTTGTCTCTGCGTCTGTTCTCAGTGCTTCTGGGGGGATCCCATCTGGTCCTGCTGCTTTCCCACATTTCAGTAGCTTTATGGTGTTCAGGACCTCCATTTTCGTTGGAGGATTTATGTTCACTTGTAGTTCTGCGACTGGGCTGTAGGTGGTATTTCTGGATGAAGTGCAGGTGGTGGTGGTGGTGGTGGTCGATTCATGAGCTTCTTGAAGTGGTCGGCCCATCCTCTCCTTTGTTTCTCTTCTTTCGTAATGAAATTTCCGTCATCATCTTTTATTGGTTTCGTCTGAGTTGATCTCTTCCCAGATAGCAACCTGGTTATTTGATACAATGTTGTCAGGTCTCTATCTCTCCTACCAGTCGGCAGCCTGTTCTGCTTCACTTGCCAGTGTGTCATGGAAGTGTCTTTTGTCTTTGCGTGCACTCTTCTTCACTTCCTTGTCCAGTGTCGTATTTTATACATTGTGCTCAGTTCCTCCTCTCTTTGAGCATCCTTGCACTGCACTGGTTCAGATTCTGCTTCACCATCCTCCTCTCCATCCTCTATCAGCTTCCATGTATACGTCGAGATCCATTCCATTCCATTGCATTGCATTCCTTATCTTCCTTCTTCTTCCTTCCTAATACGGTTGTGCAGGTTTCTTTCCACATCTCTTTCAAAGAGTTCCAGTGTTCTTGCACACAGGTTTCTTCAGAGATGTTCCTCGATATCTCCCATTTTGTCTTGATGGCTGACTGTCGTGAAGATTTCCTTTGTAGTTTCATCCTTCAGTTTCTGTTCCGAGTGTTGTACTTGAACTGTGGTCTATCACCAGCTTCTTTAAAGGCTTTTAACTTGATTTGGAAGGTTCCTTGCACTAGATAGTGAGTGGTCTGAACCTATATCTGCTCCTCTTCTTGACCTTGTGTCGAGTAGTCTGACTGCGTCTCGATTTTCTTCACATTGAGATGAAGTCGATCTGATTTTTAGTGCACTGTGTCCATCTGGTGAAATCAAGTCCGTGTCGCTTTGTGGATATCCTTGTGCTTGAACACACTGGCTGACTCCTATCACCAAATCGTTGAATGCGCAGAATTCTGCAAACAATTCTCCATTCTCGTTCATCACCTCACTGAGCACTTCTCGACCCATGGTTAGTTCTCTTCATGTGTTGTGCCCCTCCTGTTTGGCATTCATGTCGCCCTTTAGAGTTTTGATATCGCCAACTGAGGTGGTGTCTTGTCGAGTGTTGATTGAAGTTGTCTGTAGAAGTCCTCCTTTTTCTCCTCATCTGCATTATTTGTGGGTGGATAGTGTTGCATTGTATGATTGTGACCTTCCTTTCTTTTGAGTTGAACCTTGCTGTCATGATCCTGATGCTGGAGGAGATTGGTTCCAACTGCTTGAGAGACAGCTTTCGATGCATGTGAAGGGGACATCAAGATAGTCACTCCAAAACTCAGTGTGCTCATGGTTGTCGTCTGGTTGACAATATCGGAGTAGATTATTGATTCTCTAGTTGAGAGTTTGGAGAGTCCACTTCCATTCCATCTGCTTTCGCAAATTCCAAGCACTCCAATCTGATACCTTCTCATCTCGTTTGCAATCTGGGCTGCCTTGCTGGGTTCAAACATAGTGCGGACATTCCATGTTCCCACGTTTACTTTCGCTTTCATCGAGGGAGAGAAGACACATCGGCCCGGCCCGGTCCGGCTTCCCGAAATCAGGCTTTCACCAAGTGGCGTCATTTCGCCTCTCCGATTCCTGCGAGGAATAATTTTGTTACTATTTTTATATTTCGTTTGTGCTTTGAAGTTTCTTTAGCCGTTGGTTGGATTTGTTTTCCGGGGTAGGGTTGCTAGCCCTATGCCCAACCTTCCCCCTTTACCCGGGCTTAGGACCGGCTAGTAACTAGTGAACTAGTTAACCAGGCGAGGTGAGTCTGACCATCTACAGAGCACATATTGTCCATACGGAAAACATCAAAGTAAGATGTTGGCATCACTTTCATCCAGTGCGAAAGTAATTTGAAACACCTCATTATGTTAACATGCATCTGCAAATCGTCTAACTTGAACAACTCCAGTGAATGGCCTAATCACAGTGTCATTAGGTAGACGATATGAAACATGCTTGTGCCACAGATGCCTTTAATGTGAAACCAACTGAACTAGTTATTTATCTCGATTGTAATGAAGAGTGTTTAAGACGGTTGTTCATGTTTGTTCAAGTGTGTGTGTGTGTGTGTGTGTGTGTGTGTGTGTATGGAGTTGACTGAGAGAGTATAGATGTGATTTGATTGATGTCTACTGTTTATGAAGTAGTTAATAGATAAGAGTGCTGTATTACTACTGTTGGAGTGGTGTTCAGTAGTCAGAAGTGGGAAAATGATATTGGCAATACAATCTACCTCAGGAATGTATAAATGTATATAGTGTTTACTCCGTGTTCGTTTGTCTGTTTGCTTAATACTATGTTGCATATATTACGGGTGACATGTGTAAATTAGGCTCTGCTAATTAACTTTTCTTTCCATTCGGTTTGTTATAATCAATGCTAACGATAGATCGTGGCTAGCAGTGGAATTCGGGATGCGTATTTCGTCCTATTTGGAATTTGTTAGCTGGATGTACCTGATTCTCAATGATTGATGTTGTTCCTACTCGGATTCTGATGCGGAAGCGATTGCTTCAATTGCCAGCGAGTCATTCACTACACCACCCAGGCACGTTAGCCACTACTTGTGAGATGTTTATAGTTTTTAGTATAATTATTTTTATATGATATCGTCGTTGATTGTTATGTTTTTCATTTGAGGGAACAGCTGCTATCGATGAACTTTTTTATTGCTGTCTCCATAGTGGCTGACTTTTGCTTAATCTTTGATGTTCATTCAATCTAGTTTTAAACGGCTTTGATGTCCAACGCATATGACTTTTTGTTCGGTCTGCACACGATATTTTATGCACCGCGTTCGTATGGTAATACCACTGACTTCTTGTAGGTATCTTTCTTGAGAACTCCTATTATTGCCTTTTGCCTTTCCTTCTTGATGTCATCTTTTCTGATTTGTTCTTGGGTATTAATTCTGTAGTAACATCTTGAATAAGATATTCATTTCTCCTATTTATTCATCATGACATGTTGTTAGTTTACCTATTCTGTCTGCCAGACCCTGTATCAACCCTCGTTCTATTGTGATTGGGTGGACTGAGTGGTAATTCAGAAATGTCTTTTGTTTCTGCAGTGCAACATTGACAGTCCCCCTTTTATTGATTTTGATTGAGTCTACCTGACTGTTTATATGCGAATGGTATCCCTGTATATCAAGTCAAATCATATTAAAAATGTTCACAGCATAGATGTATATATTCTAAGCCCTTCATAATTAATATTATTACGTGAAGAAGTTTGCCATTTTGATAGTTATAACGGGACGTGGATTTTAGTATGCACGTTTCGTCCTATTCGGGACTCATCAGTCGTTGTATATTTGGCTAGCTTTGAGTAATGATCTCCCCTCTGGTTCTTGAACTTAGTACCCTCTGTTTTCAAATAACCAAGTCTTATTTACTAGGCTACTATGTCACAATAGCCTCAGGCTACGACTTCGTATTTACAAGTTCTTTTTAGTGCTGAAGATGTCGTCTAGAAGGACGATGAAAGCTTCATGGTTAAACAACCCACCTCAGAGAACATAACGAAGACCATCTACCTGAGCTACAAATATTCTCCACTATTTCGAAGTCAATTCAGTAGATTAATTGTTGAACAAGAGCAGTGTTTGCTAATATTTATACAACGCAAGTTATGTTAAGATAACTACACAACTTTGAAACATCCTTTATATGATCCTAATTTCTTCGCTTCGTTTGTGATATGAGTAGTAGGATTTTCCACATACCTGGAACAGGTACTAGGTCATTCATGTTGCATGTATTAGGTGCTGATTCGATAAACAAAGACTCAGTTATCTTTTTGACTATCTGAGATAACTGTGGTTCGGCAGACTGGTATTGGTACTAAGTGATGATTGATTGTCACCAACCGGACGTCGTAGCTAAGTCGGTAGAGCACTGCACAGGAAACTTGAGGGTTGCTGGTTTAATTCCGGTCGCAGTTCGAATTTTCATTTCACCTTCAATCATCATCCAGCATCAGAGATTCAGTTATCAATCTCTCCCTCCGCCCTGCTATGTTAGTTTTAAAGAATTTCACCCTGTTTCATCCTACTATGTGGTTGTGTGTGATTGTACGCATAGCTATGGCTAGGTTTTCTTCTAAATTTTTGATCTTACTTGGATCTAGCAATTTTAACCCAGTTAAGTGTTTGTGTTCCGATAGCCTAATCGACCTCAGTCGGCTACTTTGACCTGTGTATTTGATCTTTCAATCGTTGCAAAGGATTTGGCAAACTAAATTATTCTGCTTAGTTGGATTAATAGTATCTCTTAACCTGTAAAGGTTATTTCGAAGTGAGTTTGTAGGTTTAACTGCCACTCTAATGCCAGCCAGCCTTATTGAGAATTGGGGT
Source organism: Heterobilharzia americana (assembly GCA_944470555.2). NCBI lineage: Eukaryota > Metazoa > Platyhelminthes > Trematoda > Strigeidida > Schistosomatidae > Heterobilharzia > Heterobilharzia americana. Next base: position 10,414,551 of record OX104132.1, on the reverse strand, counting down.
GACTATCCTCCATTCCCAAACGTAGGCATCCATCCCGGTATCTGACTTAATCAGATTCATAACGTGACCACTAATACATCTGGAGTTCTGCAAGCTGTCAGTCATGGTGTGAATTTTTTACTGGTGAAGTATCTGACTTGAGGACTGAAGGAATCTGGTTAAAATTGCTCAAGTTTTCAGACACACCTTACTGATGAGCTGTAGCAAGTATGAAGCCTTGTTTGTGAGGAGATTCCTGTTCATAAACTTCAAGTGAAGGGAACGAAAAGACGGAGACGAAGGGAGGAATGCTGATTATTAACACATGGTACACCTTGGACTAAAACAGTTATTTCCATAATCTGCTTCATTTCTTATTCTGCTTCTCTCTTGATTTGCTCTTAATACGCCCACGTTGTCTCTTAGGTTTCTCTGGACAGAATCTTTACCCACTGCTGGTAATTCCCTTTGATTTCTGCCGCCTTCTTCACATGTACTACTGATATCCATTCTTATCAGCAGTGCCCACCACACAAGCACTTGTCACCAAAATACAGTGAACTGAATTTCGGTATTGCTTGACTCATTGCATATAGTGTAAACTTAGTCGATAGGCTTCAATTAGAGTTGGGTACTGAGGATTTGACAGCTATATTGGTTGCAATGCAGCAACAGACTGAGGTACACCATTTTAACTCTTTGTTGTAGAGGTATACTAACTTTAGTTATTTGAAACTTGTAATCTCCTGTTCGTATACTGGATCCTATGTTCCAGTAGCCTAATGAGGAACGCTTTGACATTTGAAGTGATGAGTGCTTAGGTCTAGTCTTAATTGGGACAATATCCTTCACTTGAAGACACGTATTTCCAGCTGACAATTCCCAAGCAAGACGAGGCACGCATCCTATATTCCACTGCTACCACTAAGCAGCAGATTACACTAACTTCTTCGAAATATCCGGAGCGAAAGCTGAGTCTTTCTTGTTGCATATGGTTGCTACTGACTCGTCGAACAAAGTTCCAGGTATCAGTGCCTTCCTCTATACAACTTGGTTACTTTTTAACCTCATCACAATATTCCATCCTGTCTTGTGACTGACTGTACACCAACATTCAGAGTTTCGGTTTAACATTCTAAATCAAACGAAATATACTACTGAAAAATGTGAGTAGCCAGATGTTATTCACAACAAGTGCTGATTTAGGACACAGAGCCGAATTTTTCATATCTAGTCTCGGTGATTTTTAAATGTTCATGTTCTTCAATAGTTTTTGGTATTTGCATGTCAGAGTCACTGATTTACATATGTTGCATTTCTCATAAACTCCTCCCTTCTTGTTTGTAATTAGCTAACACCATGAGTCAGGTAATTTACTTCCATTTTAGTTTCAGTGGTGGCTGGTTTGAGTCCGGCCGAGATCCAAATTTTCCTTTCACCAGTATAAATACTAGCCTACCAAACTAAGGCTACCGCTGATAGTCAAAATGATATTATAAATGTCATATGGTGAAAAAGAATCCTTAACTGGGTAACTTTTCGGACATAATTTTCTCATCCATATTCATATCAGGTAACTCCACAACTTTAAGACACAGTTTATATAATCCTAATTTTCTCTCCTTCTTCCAGTTAGTAACAGAATGGCGACCTGCTAGAATCTTGAGCTACCAAAATTTTCAGTATAACTATGCATCAAATTCACCCCTTCGAATTGATTTTAAACATTTAACTACAGTGCGTGGAAATGCATCATGTTTCTATATCTCGGATACTTAGCTTGAGTTGTAGATTCTTGTACTGGCTGAATGAAACACCACCATCAAACTTACATTCATTTTTCTGTTTACTCTGCACTCTAGACCGGATGCTAATCTAACACCAGCTACCTGTTCCATGCTATTACCTTTAATACAATTATTATTGTCATCATTCAGATGCACTGACCATTTCGTTTGAAAATATTGTTCTAGGAGTGACTTTGTTGAAATATTACGTGCAGGGAATTCCATATTATAGCATATATATAATTTAGAACAAAGTGACCGTTATTATTATTGCTTTAACTATCTGAAATATCTGTGACCTGGGAAACTTGTACGGATACTAGCTGAATGTGAAAGGAAAATCTGTCACTCCTATCCTTAGCACAAGCCTAATTTAGAAAGCGGGGAATATTGAGTTTTTGACCGTCAGTTCTGTGGACATAAAAGATATTGTGAAGAATGTTTCCCCTACTAACGTCTGACCAATTTATTGTTTGAGTAACAAAGTTTATTGACAAGACTAAGATATCTGTGGTTAAACAGAATGGTATTTATACCACAGGATGATAACTGAAGATGAAATGAAAACTTGTGTTGCTTTGCGGAATGATGTACCCATTTTTTTTGGTTTTCAGGAGAACTGAGTAAGCTTTTTCAAACCTGAAAGTACATGTTCTCATCCTGTAATGCAACTACACGAAACCCTGTATAAGTCATCCAACCTCAAGGATAGTCCATTATGTTATCAGACATAATTGATAACGGAGCAGATCTGTAACTGACTATTCAAACGATTGAATGATGTAAAGATACATTTATGGTGTGTATAAATTATTTGTTACATTTAAGTCATGCACATCTTTCACATACCATAGTGATGTAAGTAAATAAGCAGAATGTCAACGACAACAGAAAGACAAACGACGGCGACTTCAGAGAGAACAAGGGACGTCATAGACATCAAAAAGACGGGATTCTGTATTATTTACGAGCAGAATTTTAAGTCGACTGAAAAAGCACCTGTAAAAATACTATCTACATCAAAGGAAAAGCCAATATACACATGAAGCTAAATAAACCATCTGATGACAAGGATCACATAAAGTTATTTCTTGTCCATTCAGAAAAATAGGCGATTAATTTATCATGCCATTATCCACTTACCAGTAAGAAGCTGTATCACTTGAGTCAAAATTTTGTGTCCTCTAGGTCGAGTATTTCAAGTAAAAATTGCTAATCTATGTGATTAAGTTAAATCTCTTGTTCCCATGTCCGTTGATGATTGAGGCTGGCAGAAAACTAAGTAAGCGTATATAGCTGATCCCTTCAGTAGAGGTGATCTTCTACTAACTTCACTTTTTCAACAGTGGAATTAATGTTAGTCTGTGATGACGCATAGAGCATAACCACTTTAAATCTAATAGCAGAAACTCACTGGTTGTCCAAAGACTTTCTTATCATTGTTTAGATATTTACCATTTCATATGTAGTCTATAGTTATGTGACATTTTATTCAAAACTTGGTTTACTGAGTGCTGGTTCACAAACACACACACACACACACACACACACACACACACACACACACACAATCAGCTAACTAACAGTTTGGACCTTTGATGTTCATTCAGTAGGGTTGGCAGTGTCGAAATCATAGGTCAAAGTTATAAGTTTGACCATGCATTCCAGTATATAGTGAACATTATCATTTCAGTATTTCCATTCACTGAAGCCTTGATTACAGAAGTTTCATATATATGGAATATTTGATAATTGACGAATTCTTCTGATGTTCATTTTCATTTATGAAGCTAAATAAGCAATATATTTCACATGAAGACTAAAATACACAAGAACAGAATGAAACATACACGGGGGGAGGGGGGATTGGAAGAACTGGTGAATATCTTTTTTCATTTGCTATTGTATCTCTCTTCATTTGTCTAGAAGTTGATAATATCCGTATTCCGACAAACTAGTTGAGAAACCTTCTAAATCTATGCACCAAGAACATCCAGTTCCAGCCCAAAGGACAGTTATTCCACCAAACTAATGGAGTCGCAATGGGAAGCCCTCTGGGTCCCCGTTTTGCTGACTTATTTTTAACAAGTCTGGAAAATAGTAGGTTGAAGCGCCTCATTGGTTAGACGGAACTATACCAGCGTTATATAAACGGCATATTTATCATATACAGAATAAAAATAGAAGCACAAGCACTAATTGGGTACGAGGAAAATAATATGAATAGTTTCTTAAATGTCTCATTAGTGAAAAGAATCGAAGGATTTGTTGAAAGGTCCATTTATAGGAAACTTTCATGGATAGGACGGTACCTTTATTTTAAGGGCTTTGTCCTGATACAATACGATCCAATGAATGTAGTCAGAACCCTGTTCAACAGTGACAAGCAAATTTGTCCCGAATTCGAAAAATGTTCTGATGAAGATTGGTCACCCAGAAAGTGGTAAGAAGCAGAATAACATCCCCAACAGTACAGAAAAAGTCAGTCTTTATGACCTTGCTATTCAAAGGTGACGACGTGCTAGAAGTGGTTAGACGAAGACTGGATGTCCATCAGAAGGGGGTTATTTCTCTGCTAAACTCATCCTCTTCAGTACCACCTATAGGGTACTGCCACAATCAGGGAAAGACAAGGGTCCGATCTTCGACACACCTAAACGCATATATCAATTGGAGTGTACCTGCTGAAGCAAATACATTGGTTGTATGGAGAGGTGTCTGTCTACCGGAATTGTTGAGCAACTACGCAAATGGTTGAAACATGTCGAGAAGATCTATAACGAAACACGCAGCGGACTATGGGAATAATACTGATACCTCTAAGTCTTTTATGGTTATCAGTAGACAACAAAATAAGGAACTGCGTGTAATCGTAGAAACTTGCGCCATTCGGGTTGTCAAGCTAAACGTTTGCATTCAGAACGAAATGGTAATCAGCTTGGTAGGAATTACGTCGTCTAGTCATATTCAGTCTTTCTTATTTGTGCTTCGTTATTTATTACCACCCACCTTATGTGTTTATTTATATTCCTGATTTGTTTCGCTTAGTTAACCTCATTCCTATTACCAACGTTATCATGACTAGTCTTCTCAATACACATCAGGCTTTCTTATTGTCTGTATAAGTAGTGTTAACCATCTTGTTTTGAATTAATCGATTCAGTTCTCATCGCTGTGTCAACACTAGTATTATTTGTACTGGTTGATGATTGAAGGTGAGATGAAAATCTGGACCGTGGCCGGACTCGAACCAGTGACCACCGGATTACCGGCCCGGTGCTCTACCAACTGAGTCACCAGGTCCGACCACTGACCAGAATTTTTATTTCACTTCAATCACCAAGAGTTTAGTGACGCGTTACCAGCGCTTGACCGCTTGTAGCTCAGTTGGTAGAGCATCGGGCAGGTAACCCGGTGATCACTAGTTCGAATCCGGCCGCGGTTCAGATTTTCATGTCACCTTCAATCACCACCCAGTATAAATACTAGTCTGCCAAACTACGGCTATCTTAGATAATTAAATCTTAATTATTATTATTATTATTTCCTACCTGAAATCCATATGACCCTCAGACTGAGCTATTATCCAAACCAAATTAACCTACGCATTCAAGAAGACTTCTGGATTACTACTCAGTCTAAAAAGAGGATTAATGCACAGTCTAGCAAATAGAATACATTTGCTTGTAGGTTTGACTGTCACCGTAAATTCTAGCTTTGCTGAGACTTCAACGCTAAGTTCCTGATCTTCATACCTTATATAGTCACACAACATAAGCCTTGAATTCCTTTCTATAGACAATACTATTACTACTTATATTCAAAGTAAATTAATACAAAGCCTAAAACTAATAATCATAGTAAAAATTACAGTACTAGTAAGGTTTGTAAATCGGGTTATCGCATTAGACCACTAGTTGTCATCAGAGATATTGTAAAATATGAACTACCAAAGCACTTAAAATCAATGTGTATGTCCTATGAAAAATCATCCACATTGTAGGCTAATCAATTCTTACGAATTGAAATTGAGACTCGATGACCTAGTCAGTTTTGATATAAGTCTTTGTATGAAGATATTGATCAGTATGCACTGAAGGCCGTCGAAGATAGGCTAATAGGCTAATAGAATTAAGGTATCAGTTAAAACGATAATGTTACATGCACAATTTCGTTTGACTTTCATAGTTTTTAAGTTTCAGGTCGAAATATATAGACAATGAGGTCTCCAATCGTAACAACCACATTTATGATACCAATCACTTGATTCTAGACAATATTATTATTATTTGTCCTAATGGAACATAGGGATTCGTAGCACGTCTCCATTACACTCCCTTCTCTGAAATTTTTTGAACCTGGTTCCACGACAGACCACAAGCTTTCATTTCCTCCTCACACCATCTCCTCCATGTCACACTCACCTCGGACGACCAACTCGTCGCTTCCCATCTGGCTTCCACTCGATATCCTGGCATGGCGCATGATGTCCCCAGTCGCCCTTCTCACTGTATGCCCAATCCATCTACACTTCCACTTCCTTCTGCATATTTGTTCAGCGATAGATTCTTGCTTCGTTGGTTCGTTGCCAGCCAACCAGCCAGAGCTCCCCTTCCTCATTCTTATTATTCTGGCCATCTCATCTGAGATTCAGTAACCAGCCAGACTAGGCACTTCTTCATGAATATCTGCAGTTTGTTGGGAATCCCTTTCGTAACAAGCCAAGTCTCTCAACCATCACATGGAAGCACTGACTTCACTGACATTACTGTTGAAAATCTGTGTCCGGATGTTGTTGACGCTTTATGCTGAGTGTAGTGCAATGCAGTGCAGTGGAGTGGAGTGCAGAAGATCTCCACACTGGTTTCAGGTTAATGAACACCTGTCTTGCTTTTCCGATTCTGACTTTGACATCCTCGTCTATGCCTGTGCCTGTGCCACCTGTAGTTGAAACAGTGCTGCCTGCCTATATAGTTGTAGTTGAAAGATGCTACTTCCTTCAAGTTTCTTCCGTTGATGGTGACTGGAGTTTGTTGTTGTTGTTGGAGTTGTTGGTTGGGTATCTTCATCACCTCTACCTCTGTCTTCTCTGTATTCACTTGAAGTTCCGTCTTCGCTGCCCTGCCCTGTCCTGCCTTGCCCTGTCTCTTCTGTCAACTTGTTAGTTTTTGCCTGTACATCTTCAAGTTTGTGTGACATCAGGCACAAGTCATCGGTGGTGAAATCCAAATCTGCTAGGATCTTTCCCCCGGTCCAGCCAGCGTATCCCCCCTGCTCACAGCTCCTCACTGTTTGCTGCATGATCCAGTCCACTACAATCAGGAATATCATGGGTGATATTAGGTGGCAGCCTTGTTTTACTCCTGTCTTCACTTCCAAAGCATCACTGAGCTGAGCTTCCCATTATGAATTACTTGGCATGTATCATCAGATAGCATATAGCTGCTGTTGAATAAGATTGATAAAGGTTTGCAGCACTGGAACCGTAGTGTTGAAGCAGCTGCCTGCCAAATTACCTCTCGTTCGCCGCTGTCAAAAGCGTTTTCAAAGTCGATGAAGTTGAGGTATAGAGGGTTGCTAGCCCTACGCCCAACTTTCCCTCTTTACCCGGGCTTAGGACCGGCTAGTAACTAGTGAACTAGTTAACCAGGTGAGGTTATTCTAGACAACATGTCTGATACAATTTGGTATTTTCAGTATGTAATATTTCAGCGAATTTACTCCTTTTATAATATTTTTAAATGAAATAATTATAACATCTCAGTAATGCTGGTAGTTACAGAGATATAAAATGTAACGATAAGTTATGGTTATTTTATTGTCTAAGTTGAAGGTAAGATAAGTAGGAAAGTATGCCGTAAGTGTGCTGATGGTGGCCGTTCAGATTTAGTTAGCTCAAAAATTTGCATTTCATGTTAACTGTTTTGTCACCATATAAGGAATGAACATAAAACTCAACAAGGCTAGAGTTATGGTGATATTTAAACCTACACAATCACACAGACATACATTTTACCAAATTCAAAATCTTTCTTATTCAATTAGACTACAGGACTTAATCTGCCAATATCATATAATGACTGTGAGGTCAAATACATAAGTCAAATCAACTGATCATCATCAGTTAGGTTGTCGAAACATATATGCATAACTAAATTTAAAATGATAGATACCACCCCAAGCAAAATAATAAGCCACATCATCCTAGAGAGACTAAAGTACGCGCTGGATTCAAAACTACGACCGGAACAGACTAGCCGGATGGCTTCAGGAAGTATAAATCATATGCGGACCAAATTGCAACGCTTCGCATCATCATAGAACAGAGTATAAAACGGCAGTCAACTTTATCGACTTTGAGAAGGCCTTTGACAGCGTCAACCGAGAGGTAATTTGGGAACTGCTTCATTACTACGGAGTACCGCAAACCTTTATCCGCCTCATTCAACAACTATATGAAGACGAGACATGCCAATTGATTCACAATTGACAGCTCAGTGATGTCTTTGAAGTGAAGACAGGAGTAAGACAAGGCTGCCACCTACTGTCACCAATCATCTTCCTGATTGTGGTCGACTGGATCATGCAACAAACTGTGAGGAGCGAAAAGACGGGCATACGCTGCTTGACCGATGAAAAGATCCTAGAAGATTTGGATTTCGCCAGTGATGATGATTTACGTCTAACGTCGCCCAAACTCGAAGATCTACAGCAGAAAAGGCAGGGCACCGAAGACGGGACTTCAGGTGAACGTAGAAAAGATAGGGGTAGAGGTGATGAAGATCTCCAACCAACAACAACAAGCACCGATCACCATCAACGGGAAAAAATCTGAAGGAACTTGTCTCTTCCACTTACCTAGGCAGCATCGTTTCAACTACACGCGGTAGGACAGATAAGGATGTTAAATCGAGGATCGGAAAAGCAACATAGGCCTTCAATAAACTGAAATCAGTGTGGAGATCAACTGCACTCAACTCAGCATAAAGAACAAGATCAGGATTTTCAACATCAACGTCAAGTTGGTGCTTCTGTATGGCTCAGAAACTTTTCGCGTTACGAAAGGGATTTCCAACAAACTACAGATATTCATCAACAGCTTCCTACGCTCGTTGCTGAAGGTTAGATGGCCACAAAGAATAAGAATAAGCAACAAAACTCTGGGGACAAACCAACCAAGAACCTATTGCCTAAAAAATATGTAGAAGGAAGTGGAGATGGATTGGGCATACACTGAGATGGCCAACTGGGGATATCATGCGCCAGGTCGTCGAGTGGGATCCAAAGGGGAAATGATGATTTGCATGTCCGAGACGAGGGTTACATGGAAGAGATCATGTGAGGAAGAAATAAAAGCTTGGGGAGAGTCATAGCGCCAGGTTCAAAAGACTACAGGGAACAGAGTGCAATGAAGGAGTATTACTGAAGCCCTATATTCCACTAGGAACCCAAGGGACAGATAATAATAACAATAAATACCACCCAAGAAGACTAGTAATCTAGATAAATGTCCAGCTATTGCAATACATGCGCTGATATGCGATTATATAATATGATGGGACAAATCAACAGCACTACAATCTAGTGTAGAAAAATGTTTGAGTTATGATGTGAACCAAACAGAGAATTAGTGTCTTCAAGTGTCGCTGGAAAAGAATTTCTTCTTGTATATGTCTTCGGTTTTGAAGTTCATCAATGTAATTGTCTCATTTGATGATGTAAGCTTCATTACTGGACAATATATCAAAAACTTGACACAAAAAGCTGTGAAGATTTTAAATCCAATCACATTTTTGCCTTTTCTGGTTAATTGGGAATGCTTAGAACAGTATTTAACTAATTACTTTCGTTAGTCGAGAATATTGGAATGATAGTATAGTTACTTAACCCAATGATTTGATCGTGTTTCTGGTACGTGAAAAACGTCACTGCAAGATGAATCACGCAAAAACAAATAATAATACTATTTTACTTTTGAGGTTAATGGGGACTTCTTTATTAATTTCAGGCTGGAATTCATCATGGACTGATATCATTTAGGAGAATAATGTAAGTCTAAGGTTACTGAACAAATGCCTTGTTCTAGTATAGGATTCCTTAGTAATGCTCATATAAGACTCCGCCTCGCCAGGGCTCGAACCCAGAAACCTCAGGTTCTGTGGCCAGCATGTTACCATTGAGCCACTGGGTTGGAATTCAATTGTTCATATTTTTTAATTCTGTCAGTTCATGAAATAGAACGACCTCTATCCAATGTCATCGTTGACTGACTGTTTTCACATCCGATTTGGTTGGCTCTACTGGTCATGAGTTCTCATTTTAACTTCAGGAATCAACTCTCGAAACTAGTCACCAAAAAGTGCTAGGTCAACTCTATCTAGAGGTTTGTTGACATTTATTAATTGATTTCAGGCTGATATTCATCATAGATTGACACCAATTGGAGGAACACTGGGAATCTGTGAACAACAGGACAACTTTTTCGTCTTAGTATATGACCCCTTAGCAGTATGCACCTACTCAGTGGTGACTAGCTTCAAGAGGTGATTCCCAAAGTTCTGATGAAGAATCGTGACCGGTAGGACCGGTGGATCAACTGAGGCATTAGATGGAGATCACGATATTTACATACATATACAATTTAACTAGTGAGAATATTATCAGTAGTTAATATATACATGCATATATTTTTAACAAAAATATTTTGCTCCCTTTCAATTACTGATCAATGATTATACAATAATCGAAATCAGATAGATTTAGACAAAAAGTTCTTTGGTGAAGTACTTAGTACTGTAGATTGTAAGAAGGAACTTAAGTAATATAAATTTTACAGAGGTAGTATTTCTTTATACAGGAAATTGGGGAGACTAAAATGAATATTCAGAACAGTAATAATAATAATAATAATAATAATAATAATAATAATAATAATAATAATAATATGAGTTACAGCCATGTAGATCAGTTCCATCAGATGAAACAGCTTATTGTTACGAATATGGGCATATACTGCAAATCATAAAATATGTTCCCAATAGGGTGAAAAATCTTTACTCAATCAACAATCTTTAGATATCTGTTAAACGAATAACAAGGTAGTTCATTTCATATATATATATACATATATATATATATATATATATATATATATATATATATATATATATATAGATTGTACAAAGTGTATGCAGCATGTATACTTAACAACAAGAAAAACATAATTCACAAACAATTGAAAACATCATGTATATTTAGTCTAAGGGTAAAGAGAATAAAAGTGAAGGGATAAAAAAGAAAATAAACTGAATGCATATAGAATACATTTAGATAAAAATAATCAAGAAAATTATCTTATATGTTTATTCTCAACAATACTGTGAATAAGTACAATTTCTATGGTAGTTTTATGTACAGAACTGATTGAAGAATGTTAAAAGCAATTAGACCGATGAATTAAAACAAACAAAACAACAACTTGATCTTGATGCAAAGATGTTAATGAGAGTCGTTTCTCCTTCTCCCTCCTCCTCTTTCTCCACTTGCTATCGTTGTTGTCGTCATCATCGGTAATGATGATGATGATGATGATGGTGGTGGCGGTGGTTGTGGTTGTGGTTGTGGTTGTGGTGGTTCTTCTTCCTCTTCAAATATAGGGCTCGGATATGATAGATGAACAATTGTTGAGTTGTTGGTAATTGTTTCATCATCAGTTAATTGACTCATTGATGGTGATAATGGTATATCAATACTACTACTTATATCATTCGATGATAATAAACCTTCATTGATCAATTCTATTTTCTCATCTAAATTTATACCTGTTAATGATTCCATTGGTATAGGTGATTCAAGACTTGATCGTATACTAGATGATTCATGAACAATTGAATCAAAATCTAAATCTAGGTCAGGATCAACTGCTTCTTCTTCTATAGCAACATGTGATAAAAAGTCACCCATATCTTCACTGCTAATTAATCCAACTTTTATTTTATGATTACTAACAGATGGATCAATAATTGACTTATCAATGGGATCAGATAAGAGATTACCTTCAGACTAAAAAGAGTAGGGAAAAAAAAATTAGATGAATAGAGATGATTAAAATTTAGTCATTGTTTATAGTATACAACTGTCTATTATAATTGTCAAAGTACATTGTACTATACTTCAAAGATGTAAACTTCTATTCACCAATAAACAAACTACAACATATTTCATAATCTCATAAAACTGTGAATCGTAGCTTGAGGTATACACTTTCAGTGAACTCGTTTAGTGGTGACCATCAGTGGAATCCAAGAGATGCGTTTCTTGCTAGTTGGGATTCATCAGTTAGATGTATCTGGACCTCAGTGAGTGAAGTTATTCTCACAGAGACTCAAAACTAGTATCATAGATTTCACTATTAGCCACCTCCAAGCAAATTACAACATAATGAGTAAAATTAAAGCATCTGTATAAGTGCTCATAAATACCAACAGAAGTCGATCACAATTCGATCTAGAATAACAGCGAGAAATTGCCAGTATCTATAAATAATAATACTTTCAAATAGTTGATTATTGATTCGATTCCTCAATCCACTAACTCCTAAGACTTAGATAACCGCATAGTATTACCAGCCTTCAAAAGAATATGCTTCTCTAATATATCAATACACTGGTTATGACTTGAATCTGCGTTTGAAGAACAATATAATATATATATATATATATATATATATATATATATATATATATATATATATATATATATATATATTACTGACTGATATAGTAATGGTTGTAAACCAGTTGCAGTGATCACTAATACTCTAGCAGGCTTGAAGTGATCTGAAAATTGGATAACTACTCCCCTCTCTTGGTAGTTGGGTTTATCGGAAATGACTGCAATATACTACCTAATTTTGAATATCTTTGGCTGCTGTTTTGCTCATAACTTTAAAATAACCTGTATGGCTGTTTTTCACACCATTAGTTTTTCTTCGCTCTGCTCTCAAGGCTGAACTCTCATTGGTTGTTAACTGTTTTTACCTAAATGTGGATTCAGTGTTGTCAAGGTCATTTAGGAATATGTATATATATTCAGCATCAATGTCAACTGTATTGATTGTTGTTGAGACAGTATGAAGGTGTCTGTCAACGGTCTGTCTTCGCGCTTCGGTGGTATAGTTGTGATGGTTATTTACGTTCCAGTTTGCGTTAGGTGTTAGGTTCGTATTATTCATAGTCTGCTAGGCTGGTATCACTCGTAGACTGTTAGGTCATACTACCGGTCATAGCAATGATCTTAGACTGACTGATATTCCAGGCTTCTGTCTATTTGGTATCACAGACAGAACATGATTCTCTGTTTTGAAACTTATCATCTATTGTACATAAGAGTCTAGTGTACGGCACAGTAGTTCACTGTTCTACAAAGTTAGGAAAGTAGACGTTTAGTGTAGAGTTTTAAGTGAAAAAGGTACGTTAAATGATGAGGTGGAAAACCGTCATCCACACTGTGTTACATGTACCTACCTAGTTGTTAGTATACTCCAATGTGTAATGTAAGCCAAAGTGAGTTTCGGTTAGAAAAAGATTAAATACCACCAGAAGGAAAGTTGAATGAAGTTTCTGACTATTGTACTTAGTCGTGTAGGAAAATGTTGACTTCTCAGTTACGATTCAAAAGAAAACACAAACTGGTGGTTACAAATTCTGGTTGATATGGTTTATAGTAAGTCTCATTAGTATAGATGTATCCATACAACATTATCTTCAAACTAATGGTTATATCACATTCTCCTTTTATTGTTTTACCCTGTTTTCCTCTTTACTTATGATTTTCTATTATTCCCAGTAATTTTCTTGCCTATATCTCTGTCTTTCATCTTAGCGTCTTGTATTTCGATGTGTCAGTCTGAAATGTGACAAAGAATACGCAATAATGTAGCAAGCATATACAGGCAACAGAGTACAGTTGACAATTTAGAGAGAGCTGCCAACATGCATAAAGACACTGTACTCTTATAACGAACTTTGAAAATAGTTGAATTCCTCATGTAACGTGGAGCATGACGAGAGATATTCACACCAAATATAAACTCTTTGTTGATATTTGTCATTTGATCACCCATATTGCATTAGATATCGTAAGACAGTTTGGAGCTATCTTTGATGGTATCGCATATATATCTCACTCTTCGATTGGATCTAATTGATCGGTTAATATTGGCAGCTTAGCTCTAGTGTGGATGCCTCAATATTCCCAGTATTTTTCAAATTTGATGGATAGTGGCTAGCAGTGAAATCTAGAACGCAACGTTTTGTCTTATTTGAGACTCATCAGCTGAATGTACTCATCGTCCAAGGAATCGCTGTCATGACTCAGTGGCCTGGTGGATAACGCTCTGCAGTTTGAAGTGATTATTCCTGAGTTTCAGTCCTAGTTGAGACAACATCACCCGCTGGAGGGTGAGGGGGGGAGACAGGCACATCCAGAGCGTCCTGGATTCCACTGTTAACCACTGACTATCATTAGTATCAATTTAGAATTTACTAGAATTCTAAGTTGTATTGTTTATCAGGTACTAGTCCTGGAATAATTTTATCATCTCTCTCTTTTTATTATAAAGTAGTTTTCGTCTGTAAATATTACTAGACCCTTTTAAGAAATGCAAAAAAGTGTTTTTTTCTTTTCTGAATGATATTCAAGATAAATCAAACTAATTCAGGGTAAGCGATGAAAAAGGGAAATGATGCGGTTTACCATTTAATCTTAGAAAGGAAATCAATGACTAGACTTCATCAAATAATGAAAGTTACATTCATTCGATATGTTATCCCCCTTTTCATTGAAATATACGACACAAAATCTAGAAGATAATTTTACAAGTTATTACCTTCATACAACGAAATCAGTGACAATTTTAAAGTAACACTCATACTGAAAGTATATTTCACTTCACTTCATATATGTGACTCATACATGTGACTCAAAGCTTAGTATATATACCTTTATATTGATGAAAGTAATCAACCAAGTAGAAGAGAGAAGAGAAGTGATGATGAAGAATTGGAATGAACTAACCAACCCATTGGATGAAGATTCATTCAGCATCAGTAGGCAGTGAAGGCTAATGTTACTACTATCTGATAGTTCAAACCTTTATAGATGGTACAGTGTTCAAACTTATAATCCACTCGTTGAAAGTCAACTCCTTAAACCAATGAATCACTGTTTCATAAGTTATAATCCTATTGAAAATAGCTTATAAAGTGAGAATATTTTTGAGGAATAAAGATGTTCTTATCTAATGGTTGATAAAAGAAAAAAAGAAAGAAGAAATTACTTATGTAAACACACTTCTATATAATTTTATCATATTTCCTATATTAGTTATTTGGATTGTGTAATCGTGGAATTATAGATCCTATTGTACAAAGGTATACTTGTATGCATAGATACCATTTAAGAATTCTACACTGTTTTAAATGAAAACAAATAGATAGAAAAAAAAGACAAGAAAAGAATAAGTTAATGGCGTTTAAAAACACAAATAAATTTCTATTGTTAACTTACATCCCAATATCCAACCTTTTGTGAAATACCTTGATTTGAATTACGTTTAACACATTTCGAATTAGTATGTTGGATATGGTGAAAGCTTGTACTACTATTATCACCATTATTATTATTATTATTACTACTACTATTATTATTATTACCAGCAAAATTGAGACTAGCTGATAAATGATGTGATTTATTCGTTATAGTAGATTTTGACAATTTATGCAATCGTCTTAGCATAGCGCCTTGAAGTTCTATACGTTCAGCATTTTCAGCTTCTTCAAGTCCTAGTTGAATATTTTCTTCATCTTCTTCTTCATCTCTTGTTTCTTGTTCTTCTTCTTCTTCTTCTTCTTCTTCTTCTTCTATCGCTTCATTATCTCGTTCTTTCTCAATAATAGCATCTCTTTCATTGTCATCATCTTCATCTTCATGATCAATATGTTTTGAATAATTCTGTAAATCATTTAATATTTTGCGTAAATTTGAATCATTTATTTCATCAGTATTTAATAGATGACCATATGAATAAAGATCAGGATCAATAGTGAAGTGTGGATTTGACTCATGAAGATGATCATGTTGTTGTTGTTGTTGGTGATGGTGCTGGCGATGGTGTTTATGATGATGATGATGTTTACTTGAAATGCCTGTAACTACTTCGATTACAACATAATTGACGATAGCATTGAAAGTAATAACAACAATGAAGATGATAATAATTTTTAATATAGAAAATTAAAATTAAATTACATAAAAAATTATATGGAATTTAAATAAGACAAGAAGAAGAGAGATATACGCATTTATTTGATAGATTCTCATCAGCTGTTCTACTATCGATAAATTATACAGTATGGAACTATTACATTTGAGAAGATACACTCATTAGTTTTATATGGGCCTTGGTAACTTTAGTTTTTAGAAAATGTAGCTATATAACTTCAACGTTTTACTCTTCTATGTTTAAAAAAAAATTCTCCCCTTCTTAAACCTACGATTAGTATTTGCGTTTTACTACTTACTTTCTTTTCATACATAACACAATTAAAAACGAAATCTGATTTTCAGGTTTCTGGGGATTTCATTGCTCGAATACTTGTGGGCATTGTTAGAGCCTATGGCGAGTTGTCCAGGGAGCTATACTCATCGAGTGGTGTCTGTCAAGCATGCCCAATGCCTCCATTATTGTTCAATTTCATCATGGATATACTTATGGAGGTCTCCCTCTCGTCACCTAATTACACAGACGTTAACCTAATCACAGGAGAATTTTCGTCAGACCTAGAATATGCAGATGACATAGTCAGTCCTGTTAGGTGAAGACGCTGACTGATGAGATTCAGAGTCTTCTGAACACTTTCAGTGGGAATTTGAGAATGTTTGGGATGCAGTTCTCACCACCTAAATGCAAATTTTTGCTCCAGGACTAGTCTCCAACGGTGCCACGGCTAACAATAGAGAGTGTAGTAGTTGAGTGTGTCGACCACTTCACTTACCTGATAAGTAGGATCAACCCTGGTGGGTCAGTTGCCCATCAAATCTCTTCACGGATATAAAAGGCTCAATTGGCCTTTGCCAATTTATGCCACCAATGGCGCCGCCCTGATTTCCGTTTGTCTATTAAGGGTCGCGTGTACTTCACAGCAGTCCACTCTGTTCTAATCTATGGCTATGAAACATGGCCATTGAAAGTGGAAGATATGAGAAGGATTCAAGTGTTTGACCACCATTGCCTTCGTAGTATAGGCCATATTCCGTGGTGTCACCATGTGAGTAATGCAGAAGTTAGGTGTAGAGTTTTAGGGAGTAGAAGTAAATCGGTAGACGAGGTTATGAACCTTCATCGATTGAGATGGTTGTGACACGTACTACGTATGCCCATTCACCGATTGCCTCATCACACAATCCTGGGTGAAGTAGGTCCAGACTGGAAAAAGATCCGAGGTGGCCAGACTAAAACATGCCATCAATGTATGAAGTCTCTGACTGTTGGTTTAAGCCATGTAGGACGATGCAGACTGGGTTGTTAGGGTTGGCGGGACAAGAGGAACCTGTGGTTCGAGACTGACTCTAGGGGATATGGCTCAGAACCAATGTCAGTGGCGCAGATGTATCCCCACACACATTATCCTCATCTTAACGACCCTATACAGAATCTCACCACTTTTTCACTCCTCTTTCCTTTCTTCTCGTACTTTACATTTCTTTTGACTGCATTCTCTTATCTTCATCCTTCACCTCACTACCTTTCTACTTGATATGCTGAAATGAGGTGTGGCAACTCGGACCGTTACGCAGTAATGCCTGGTCCTATGTTGTTACTGATTGATTTTAATTGGGGATTTTATTGACTTCAGGCTGGTATTCATCATGAACTGACATCAGTTGGAGAAATAATGAAAATCTGCTGGCACTGGACGGCTGTTTCCTCCTAGTATGGGGACTCAGCAGTGAGCACCCGTGACCCGACCCATCCCTCCAGGGGTCGAACCCAGGACCTTCAGGTTCTGTGACCAGCACGTTATCATTAAGCTATTGCGTCGGAATCCAATGGTCCATATTTCCTACTTCTGTCAGTTCACGATGTAGCATGACTTCTGTCCGATGTCATCGTTGAGTAACTGTACCCAGTGGCTCAATGATAAGGAGCTGGCCACGGGACTTGAAGGTCAAGAGTCCGATCCTTGGCAGGGTCATGGGTGCGCACTACTGAGGAATCCCATACAGCTGTCCAGCGCTCCCAAATTTTCAATGTTTCTCCAACTGATGTCAATCCATGATGAATACCAATCTGAAAAAGGGAATTTGTTAATTATTTGTTACATTTATGCAAAAGATGACGTAAGATTTTGTTAATTACCAATTCTGTCTAGAATATTATTGTTCTCAAGCTTATCGAAACTTCAGCTACCTTGTCTTGAAATGTAATGCAACAGCTGAACAACGTTTGTTCAACTCTATATGTATTCTCTTCAATATTATTCTTGTCAACTTCAGTAACGTACATTGTATTCTTCTAGTTGTAAACTGTAAAACAGCTGAAGAGAATCTCTGAAGTAAATGCATACATAGTCTGCTACAATCATTTATTTCTTATGCCTTAATTCAATTCGTTAATAAAAGAAACTGTATCCATAGATGTATGATTTACTGGAATAAATTTCATTCATATGCTTTCAATGAAGCTGTACTTAAGAATATTTCTATACTTTGCTTACTTAACATGTAACATACTATAGCATATTTAGGTATAACAACTTATCGTAAATACCAAGTAGTCAGTGAGATTCAATCTAGACTATTACTCCTATAATTCTATACTTAGTTGTATGATGAAATGTCCAAGGGTATACTACTTACACAGGACTGTATACAGGAGACAGTATCTCGTTGTAGTACTCATATATTAAGTATGGTCCATAGTTAAGGATATTTGTGTTCTTGTAACATATTCAATTTTTAACCCAAGTAATCTTCAACAATTTACACAGAAACTGGGGATGATATTTCTCGAATTGTATATGATGCTAACAATATAATCTAGATTGGTGTTAGATGACAGAAGCCAATCTACGAAAAGCATTACTTTAAGTAGATTTCACGCTTGATACTCAAGTGATCAAGCCTCTGGCTTGATTACTCTAGTGAGATTGGTTCAAATCTCCAATAGAATATATGATTCTTCTTACGATTATAGAGCGTATCGTGCTGATTTAACTCAAATTGAGCAGAGTATCACAATGACTGATTACTATCGTTTAACAATAAAACATAATGCGTCAGAATGTTGTGTTATGCACCTTCGTGGCTATATTGCAAGATTGATCGGTAAAATTCGACCAGCACTGAACAATCTGGTGAATAAATCGTTATTTGATTACATTATTCATTGTCTAATTTCAATGTTCATTCCTGCTGCCTTGTTTACTTGCATCAAGTTTTGTTCGTATGGAATGTTTTCAATTAATCCTAACTCATAATATTTCATATGTTCTATTTATCATTTTGACTATCTGAGATAGTCATAGTTTTACAGACTAGTATTGATACTAAGTAGTGATTGAAAGTGAGATGAAAATTTAGACCATGGCGGGATTCGAACCAGCGACCACAGGGTTTCCTTACCCGTTACTCAACCAACTGAACTATGAGGCCCAACTATTGACCAGATTTTTATTTTACTTCAATCAGTAAGGGTATTACCCGACTATCATGTAAATTTGTGATGCGTTACTATCTGTTTAGCAAATTATTTATCGTATAACTAACACAGGAAGTCATGTAATGCTAAGTCGCTCTATTGCTGTCATTATTTTTTATTCGAGAAACTTTCATATACATAATTACAGAAATTTGTTACCATCTTTTAACTTTCCTTGAATTCACCGCTATGCTTGACCTTTACTCTATAACTGTTTCCATCCGTTCTAACAGCTGACCAATATGCTGTTTACTTTGAGTACATTAAAGTATGTTACATTTTCAGTTAAACTACATATTTCTGTATTCGCTGCAGACAATTTACCACCGAAATAATATGGATCTGCTTTATCATGCCCCCGTAGTTCCTCTTGCCCTTTTCAAACACTACATAATAGTTTCGTCTTATTTGGGACTCGTCAGTTGGATGTACCCGCTTCCCAGTGAGTGATGTTATTCCCACCGGGATTCCGACTCGGGAGTGATCGCTTCAAACACCACCGAGCCACGATAGCCACTTGTTGTGAGATGGGTACAGTTTTTAGTATAATTGTTTTTACATCATACCGTCGTTGATTGGACCGAAATGACCGGTCTCTATTGGCATATGGACTCCTGGGCGGATGCCTCGATATTGCCAGTGTTCTAATTATGTTAATGATGGATCGTGGCTAGCAGTGGAATCCAGGATGCGGTGGGAACAACATCACTTACTAGGAAGCAGGTACATCCAGCTGACGAGTCCGAAATAAGATGAAATGGGCATCCTGGATTCCACTGCTAGCCGCGATCTATCAATACATAACCATACCATCTTAAGAGCTTAGAAAAGACTGTGGCCCTAAAGAGATGTGAATTTAAAATCTTAATGTTAATGACAGCTGGCTATTCAACAGTATTTACAGTATTTCTTACACAGTAATCAGTAACGTAAAAGGAAAATGTGGTTTCCAAATAGTATGTTAAAAAATCAAATGATGAACAAGTTTCATTCTAGATAGCAATTGGATGACAGAGATTCCACAAAAATGCAAAATCAACGCTTCAATTGGGGGTGTTTTACCAGGTTACACTGTATCTGAAGTATAGGAGAATCAGCCTAGCAACAAGATATGGTGATAAATTCTTGTCCTGATCAAAATTAACCGATCGCTCTTGTAGTGTGATCACAAGATTAATTAACATGACATTGTGATGCACTACATATTTAACGATAAACATTAAGAGTCATTCAGTGAGATGCCGTGATTGACTAATGTTTCCTTCTTTTTGGCACTCATTATCAAGATGCATCTTTACCCGTTAGGAAACTCATTTCCCTTTGAAGTTTCAAATCGGCATCTCGTTTAAGTCAGATACATATTCAGACCATAGTTGATTCGATTTGTATGACTTAATATAACTCATTGACTGCATTGTTCAATAGACCTTGATCAGTATTGAGCATTTAACACTTGATATCTCGTGGCCAAATCATGTGCTCACTTCAGTCTTCTAGGTGGTTAGTATTAACCTAAATACTTCAATGGTGGAACTGCAAACTTCTTTACCAACTGACAAAGATTTAAATCTCATTGACTACTTAAGTTTATTCAAGACTATAGATATACGCTTTTGATGAATGTCACCAATCTAAGTGTCAAGTGATATGAGGAGACAATCATTGAATATAAATGTTACATTTTCAATATTTCTACTTTCTTTTACGCTTACTCCTCTTTCACCTATCTAGGCAGCAGTGTTTCAACTACAGGCAGCACAGACGAAGACGTCAAAGCCAGAGAGGATCGGAAACACAGCAAGACAGGCGTTCATTAGCCTGAAATCAGTGTGGAGATCTTCTGCACTGCATTGCACTGCACTCAGCATAAAGCGTGAATCACATCCGGATCCGGATTTTCAACACCAACGTCAGTCAACTCAGTGCTTGTATCTGATGGTTGAGAGACTTGGTGCCTTACGAAAGGCATTTTCAACAAACTACACACATTCATCAACAACTGCCACCTACACTCACTCGTTACTGAAGCTCAGATGAGATGGCCAGAATAATAAGAATAAAGAAAGAAAAACTCTGTTTGGTTGGCTGGCTGGCAACGAACCAACGAAGCGAGAAGCTATCTCTGAACAAATATGCACTGTAAGGAAGTGGAAGTGGAGCTGGATTGGGCATACACTGAGAAGGCCGACTGGGGACATCACGCACCAGGCCAGATCGTCGAGTGGAACCCAGATGGGAAGCAACGAGTGAGGTAAGGGCGACATAGAGGAGATGGTGCGAGGAGGAAATGAAAGCTTGTGGGCAGTCGTAGAGGCAGGTTGAAAAGATTCCAGAGAAGACAGTGTAATGAAGACGTGCTACTGAAGCTGTATGTTCCATTAGGAACCCAAGGGACAAATAATAATAATTTACGCTTACTAGATGGTGTTCTACCTACTAATCAACAAACACATTCATTCTGTTCAACGATAGTAATGATGATGACGACGGTCAGTGTTGAAACGAAATCTCAACTATGTTAGGTATCAATATATGTCTATACATACTTTTACAATACAATATTCTCAGTTAAACAGGTAAGTTGATCTTTCTTCTTTCAGTTTGTTAGTCAGATCATATCATCCTTCATTTATCGGAGATATAAAAAGCTTGATTAAAACAATTTCAGTGAGACAATATATGCAGATTGAAATAACATTTAGTTATGCTTACTAATTAGGATACTAAGGTCAATTAGTGGATATACAGTAGGCGGACGATTATTTGCATATAGATTGATAAATAAAACTAATTTGAAAAGGTACAATCATATGAATTTTACTTACATTCATCAGTAGATTTTATATCACTATGTAAAGTTGTAATTGAATGACTTCGTAGTGTATTATTATTATTATTATTATTCTCCATTGTTGAGTGTTGGAGTATAGCACGTGTTTCACCTGGTGTCACTGGAGCAGATTTTGTTGTCATTGATAATATCTCATTTGTAGAAGTGATATATTTAACTCTTTTATCAATAATATTCTCACATGAAGTCAATGGAATACTTGAACGTTTCACTACAGCTATATTTTCATTAGGTTTACTTGTTACAACATTATCTGTTGATACATTTGTATTTTTCATATGTCCAATACATGTTAAGTCTATACGAGATCCATTTGGGCTCATAATTGGACTGTTAGGCTAGTAGGTGAGTTTTTAAAAAAAATGTAATAGTTAATAGAGTACGTAAACAGATTATAAAAATGCATTTTCAATAAAATCCACAATTACTTATCATAAAAAGTCTATGCTAGTCAAAAATAACATGTCCAGTTATCTCTTTCACAGGAATCGAACCTAGAACCATTAGGTGATTGAATATAAACATTTATCATTCAAACTATATACTTCAAGTGTTGTATTGATAAGAGATTGTGAAGGAAGATATCCTTAGAAATCGTTATCCTACTGATCTGAAATCAATTTTCAGTTCTTATAACATCTGCTTATTTGACGAAGTAGCTTCTGAGATGAATAAACATTCTTTAATGACAGTTAGGTGCACAGAACATCAGAAGATAACTTGTGTTAACATAAGGTGGTATTCAAATAGGTAAAACCAGTCAGCTAAACTGCTGGTTAAAAGGTTAATTCAGATGTTTCGCTCTGTTCAAGATCGTGGATGAATGTTATGGAAGAGATGAGAGAAGAAATGAAGAGAAGCTAGGATACCTGAAGCAACTAATATTAAAATCTGGAAAATAGTTAAGTATTTTCGTTTATGAAGCAGAAGAAGAAGTTACAACATCATTTGTTTCAGGAGTGTAACATAACAGTAGAGTATTTAAGCATGCATATCTCTTCGTTATTAGACGAAATATAGTACAATGCTCTTTCAGATGAAGTTGTAACAAGCCTTTTTCTTAACATTTGAACGAAACTTTAGACGATCAAACATTTTTTTGGCAAGTGAACAGTAGTATTTCCATATTAGATTATTTATTTGATATAGCATATAGTGAGTGATACAGCATAATTAACTGGATAATATTTCAAACAGAATATATATTACTCACAATCATATCAAAGTAGTAGTATTTTCTCTGAAAGTGAAAGTGATTTGTTTTAAACGATGACAACAAGCACAATGAATAGTTTTGAGGGATATGACTCAGTGGTTTAACGAGGTGATTATCAACCGCTGGGTTACGGGTTCGAGCCCTGTTCCACCGAGTAGTAAGTATCACTAACCCCCTCCCCCCCCACACACACATACAATAGGTGTGGCTCATTGTCTACTGCAACGAAGTGGACACCGTGTCTTTATTTTATTTTATGAGTAGTTTTTAAAATGATAGTGTTTCGATGAGATAATAATCAGAAGAGTAGTTACCAGTACTATGAATCTGATGAAGGTAAGCGAAACTAAGTCAGTGTATTTGGATACCGAAATTTTGTTGCGTTTACTTCTAGAGCTTTTTTTCAACGCTAAATAGTATGTTGGACAAACAACATAATCCTTAAATAGATATTTAGAAAAAGACTGATTGAGCAAATAAATATATTCCTTTTCAATTAGGTTCATCTTCATCTTGGGCTCTACACTAATATATAGGGGGTTTACAATCTAATCAAATTACCAATCATCTGGTGATGTTTCGGAAATAATGATGTAAATAATCAATAGAGTTACTAAAATTGGAAATATGAATATTGATAGAAACAAGGGGAAGGGGAAGAGGTGTACAAAGTAAACCTAGAAGTTACATCATGCTGATGGCCACGGTAATGAAAGTGGTGGAACAAACTTCTTTTGGATACAAGGGTTAAGTTTGTAAAGATGGATTGCAATCACCTCTGCTATGTGAAGTAATGGAGTACGTAATCCATGAGGTAAATTAATTGGAATCTGATGGATGATTTTGAAGGCTTTTCTAGTAACCACTTGATGTCCTGTGTCAACTGAGTGTGCAAGTATGTAGCTCTTTATTGTTCTAATTTGTCCCTTGTTCAACCATGGGGGTAGAGCTCAGAAATTCGACAATGGAACTGCTCCTCATTGTACACCTAATGTAACTAACTCCACACGAGCAGTTGAATTGGTAAATGCACATAGAAGTGGCGGAATCAGGCAGTTTGTCTTTATTTCTTACACGTAGAATCGTCGAATTTCTGAGCACTACCCGTCTTTGCAAGAACTGGTGCGGAATCGTGCTGCTATCCACCTCCAGTAAAATATTAAGCCGCATCATCCTGAAGAGACTAAAAAATGCTCTGCATTCAAATGACGACTGAAGCAGGCTGGCTTCAGGAAGAACAAATCATGTGCCTATCAAGCTGCAATGCTATACTACGCATCATATGAATTATCATAGCGTCATAGAACACAGCATAGGATGACAGTCAACTGAATATTTACCTCAACTTCATCGACTTTGAAAAAGCCTTCGACAGCGTTGACCGAGAAGTAATTTGGAAACTGCTTCAACACTACGGAGTACCACAAACATTTTTCAACCTCATTCAACAACTATATGAAGACGCCACATGCCAAT
Organism: Heterobilharzia americana; assembly: GCA_944470555.2. Classification (NCBI taxonomy): domain Eukaryota; kingdom Metazoa; phylum Platyhelminthes; class Trematoda; order Strigeidida; family Schistosomatidae; genus Heterobilharzia; species Heterobilharzia americana. Next base: position 10,389,481 of record OX104132.1, on the reverse strand, counting down.
GGAAAGCTCAGTGACGTCTTTAAAGTCAAGGCAGGAGTAAGACAAAGCTGCCTACTATCACTGATGTTCTTCCTGACTGTGATAGACTGGACCATGCAAAAGACTATGAGTAGCTGTGAGAAGATGGGCATACGCTGCTTGACCGATGAAAAGAGCCTAGAAGATTTGGATTTCGCCAGTGATGATGATTTATGTCTAGTGTCTAATGTTGCACAAACTCGAAGATCTACAGGTGAAAACTAACAAGTTGGCAGGAGAGGTAGGGCAGTGAAGGAAGATGGGACTTCCTTCAGGTGAACGTAGAGAAGGCAGAGGTAGAGGTGATTAAGACACCCAACCAGCAACGGGAGAGACGTAAAGGAAGTTGTCTCTTTTCCATGCTTACGTAGGCGGCATCGTCTCAACTACAGGCGGCACAGATGAGGATGTCAAATCCAGGATCGGAAAGACAACAATATAGGCTTTCATTAATCTGAAATCAGTCTGGAGATCTTCTGCACTCAGCACAAACAACAAGATCCGGATTTTCAATGCTAAGTCAGTCAAGTCAGTGCTTCTATATGGTTCAGAAACTTGGTGGGTCATGAAAAGCATTTCCAGCAAACTACACACATTTATCAACAGCTGCCGCTTACGCTCACTCCATACTGAAGATCAGATGGCCAGAAGGAATATGCAACAAGGAACTCTGGCTGGCTGGCTGACAACGAACCAACCAACAACCCATCGACCATCAAATAGGTAGAAGAGGAAAGTGGAGATGGATTGGATTGGGCATACACTGAGAAGACCATTTGGGGACATCACGCGCCAAGATCTCGAGTGGAACCCCGATGGGAAACGATGAGTTAGGCGTCCGAGGATGATGTGGAGTGGATTGTGTGAGGAAGAAATGAAAGTTTCTGGGCAGTCGTGGAGCCAGGTTCAAAAGACTGCAGAGAACAGAGTGCAATGCAGACGTGCTACTGAAGCCCTTTGTTCCACTAGGAACCCAAGGGATAAATAATAATAATAATAATCAAAAACTACGGAGAGTTGATACCAATTAACCAGTAAAACCTAAACAAATGGCATTAATGTTAATCTTTATTATTCAATGATCAATTCCTGCATGTACATGTATTTGTAAGTCGAAAGAAACTCATATTAAGAACGAGTATAGATTCACTATCCATAAAATCTCGAAAATAAATAAAAAGCAGCAATTAGGAAAAAAAACTTACATAACTTAGACAAGACAAATCAATATCATCACAGATAGTTGTATACTCTCGATAAGCAAAATCTGGTGCTCGATACGATCCATGAGGGAAACGGTTAGTAGGAAGACGATTACGACCACGTCTATCAGAAAGAAAAAAATTGAGAAAACATGCTTCATTCATTGGTTGTTGTTTCTCACTTCCTTCTACATCAAACGTCTTTAAAATCTATGTATCTGAATTCAAAAGTAACCTACTTGACACAGTACATGAAGCTTATAAATTCAGTCTGAAAGGGAAGTTAAGGATTAGTAGTATTTTGAAGTCTCATATTGGGGATCAACAGTTGCTCAATGGTAATTTAGATTGATCTCTAAAACGAACGTTTTGTGAGTAAACAAAATATACTACTGACCATTATAAATATTTACAAACCACACATTTTGTGTTTGTAGAAAGGAATGATTAGACTAACTTGGTCTTCGACACATCGGGTTAACATTTCTCCCTGACTACAGAGTAACCAATTTCATATTTTTCACTCTTAACAGCTGGTCAAATCTCATCAATTATTTTGTAATGTGATCACCAATCTAGAAGATTTACTATTGTGATGTACTTTGGTTGATAGCAGTTGGGTGGAAGCATTCAACAGGAAGTTTTATATTACCTGATTTTCGCGCTTATTGGAACTCCTAATTAAGGACTATTTGCGACCGCCTTATAAATCCGCGCCCACGGTACGCACTGCTGTGATGATAAACCCTACCATTAGGGTATGTGGGCTACTATCTACTGTACGATTGACTGTGTATGCACTGATTTCGGTGGTACATATACGAGCATTGCAACGATACAGAGAAGATTACTATGGTCTGTCAGCAAGGATGATGCACAAAACTATGACCGAGAAATATTGACTGGTCTCTTACTGAAGTATTGTACAGCATGGGTTTCAACCTCTGAGGAGAAAATGGTTTCTAGAAAGTTTCGGACAAACTTTCCCGATGAGTGTCAACAGACATGAAGCATAGGTTGTACAGGACTTCATTAGCAATTGAAGGTCATCCAGCAAGTCGTTGGTTTGCCATGGCTAATCTTGATCTAGGTTGAATTTATTTTTTGGTGAGTACACAAATAACCAGTTTATAACAAGCAAATATGTGCGATCGCAACATATTAGTGATTAGTATACTATTGGAAATATGCATGGATTATTATTGACTGACCACTATCGAACATGCTTTTTCTGCTACAGCTATGTTACTACTGATAATAATAACAGTAGTAAAATTCTGATTGCATAAATTCCTGGTCATTTCAATTCTCAAAAGCGTAGAATAGACAAATTTGCTATGGAGTTATTAAACTGTATAAATACAGACAGCGTTTAAAATACCATAAAAGTAAATCGAATTCAGTAGATAATTTCTGTATCATGAAGTTAACAATAAACCTATATTGTTTTCTCTTTTTATTAGAGGAGCGATTTCAGTGAAATTGTAAAATGGTGAAATCATTTATTGTTATACTACTGGGCCTCATAATCAGTTTGTTTACCCAAGATTAAATTCGTCTATTGTTATCTCATATTATTATTACGATTAATCACACTTATGAATAGTGTACATCTTAGATAAAAGTTGTTCAGCCTTTCAATGATGAATACACATTCCTGTAAGATACCTTAGAAACATGCAAACGTTATCTAGTTAGTTCAATGTTACATTGAAAAGTTTAAGCATCGAACACAAAGAACAATGTTTCGTCTTTAACTGTTTTCCTAATTAAACGCTTGTTGACTGAATCTAGGATAAAACTGTAATCTCATATAAGAATTTAAGCATTATACCTTTTATATTACTTACTCAGACGCTCATCTGATTCAGGCACAGTATTAACTGATAGCCACGTTTAAATTTAACTTCACATACGTGATGAAGACGAATATTTATGTGAAAGATTTAAGGTCGAAATGAAGCTTATCTTGATTTTCCCGACACTTCAGTTAACACGATTAAAGCAAACAGTTATCATTAAGCAGTTCAAGAGATCACAACCATCTCATTAAATAACTGTATCCTAATGGATTTACTTCCAAGTTTTGTGTGAGAAATCCTTAGTCTTCATGATAAAACTAAAGCTTTCTATGACACACCACTAGATTTTACTGGTTTAGAAATTTACGATGTGAACAGTACCTGGGATTTACATACGTACACATACATGATTAATCCGCCTACTGGCCTACTCACCGCTTCTTTTGTCCACTGGTATCTTACATTAACTTAGTTTATGAAAGCTTTGAATGCTTATCAGTGGAAATTTTGTTGACTCCAAAGTTGGGCAGGTGAAAAAACTACTCAACTATAAGAAATTTTGATATGAATTGTACAGTTTGTAAATGATTAGAAAAAATTGTCATCTAACTAGGTAAGAGGTTAAATAGGATGCCTTTCATCCCCTCCTTAAGAAAGATAACAATAAGAATCTGACACCAAATTATAAAATCATTGAAGGGATGTCAGCTTTCTAGCTTTCACTGATATAATGTTGAAAACATATCAGCTGTTAAAAGTGATCAAAAAAAATGTTGAACCAATGCACTTTTGTTTACATTTCTCAGCTTTGATAACTGCATATTTGTCACAAGTTATATTGAGTATTTTGAACAATTAAGGCCGTTTATGACCATTGAATACAGTTATGAATGAATAAAGTTATTCTTTCTAATGAATTCCTTATTCGGTTCTTAAATTATCAAGTTAGATAAGTTATCATAATAAGTTAGTAGATGAGTTTCAAGGTAAATTGTATCGATCGATACTTATGATCGCTCGCTTGCTATCCTGGGTCGAATCATTCGACTTCGATTGGTAGATGAGCTCCTATGCGAATACTTCAATGCTTCCCGATTATTCATTCTATTGTTATCTGCTTAATCGCCAGCAGTGAAATCCAAAACACTCGTTTCGTCCTATTTGAGACTCGTCAGCTGGATGCATCTGCAACTCATTGAGGCCGGAACCCAGTAGTACCTACTGGCTCCAAATGCCGAAGTGTTACTCACTAAGCCATTGGGACACTACAACCACCTCTTGTGTAATGGGTATCAGTTGTTGTTATGATACTTGTCATTTCCCGTTGCTGTTATTATTTGTTCCTTGGGTTCCTAATGGAACATATGGCTTCAGTAGCACGTCTCCAATGCGATCTGTTCTCTGAAATCTTTTGAACCTGGCTCCACGACAGCCCACAACTTCTCATTTCTTCTTCACAGCATCTCCTTCATGTCACCTTTGCCTCGGACACCCAACTCGTCGTTTCCCATCTGGGTTCCACTCGAGGGCCTGACGCGTGATGTCCCCAGTCGTGTATGCCCAATCTATCTACACTTCCTTCCGATGCATATTTGTTAGGTGATAGGTTGTTGGTTGGTTCGTTTCCAGAGTTCCTTGTTGCTTATTGTTTCTGGCCATCTGATCTTCAGTAACGAGCCAGAGTAGGCAGTTGTTGATGAATGTGTGTAGTTTGTTGGAAATCCCGTTTCTATACAGAGCTGAATTACTGAACTTCTGACTAAGAAAACTTTGATCAATCCGTCTACAATTCTGAACTTATATATTCTATTCAAGACATTTATTTGCAGTAAATTTAATTTTTACTCTATAAGTTGTAGGAATCTGATGAGAATTTGTTGAGAAGTAATTTTTTTTCTGATAAACTTTAACCAGCATTGAGAAACTGATTATGTTTTGAGGGGGTTGTGGAGATTTGGAAATATTTCAAGTTGTTATTCATCGAAGACTGACATCAGTTGGAGGAACAAAGGAAACCTGGGAGCACTGGACAGCTGTTTCGTCCTAGTATGGGACTCCTCAGCAGTGCGCACCCACGACCCCACCAGCAGGGATCGAACCCGCGACCTTCAGCTTCCGCGACCAGCGCGTTACCATTGAGCCACTGGGTCAGAATCCAATGCTCCATATTTCCAACTTCTGTTAGCTCACGTTCCTCCTACTGATGTCAGTCTTCGATGAATAACAACTTGAAATATTTCCAAATCTCCACAACCCCCTCAAAATTTAATTGAACTAGTGCTCGTTGGTGACTAGTTTCGAGAAGTATTCCCGAAGTTCCAATGACAAGTCGTGACCGGTGGAGTCAAAGCCTGATGGCCGTGAGGACAAATACTCAGCGATGACATTGGGTGGCGGTTTGCGCTATATCGTGAGCTAACAGAAGTTGGAAATATGGAGCATTGGATTCTGACCCAGTGGCTCAATGGTAACGCGCTGGTCGCGGAAGCTGAAGGTCGCGGGTTCGATCCCTGCTGGTGGGGTCGTGGGTGCGCACTGCTGAGAAGTCCCGTACTAGGACGAAACAGCTGTCCAGTGCTCCCAGGTTTCCTTTGTTCCTCCAACTGATGTCAGTCTTCGATGAATAACAACTTGAAACTGATTATGATAAAATTTACCCTCTATTGGTGAAAATAATGAGATTTCTTCTCTTGGACACATATATATGCATTTTGATTTTACGAGAAACAAACAAATGAAAAGTTTAGATACATGTGAATTAAGAAGTTGGATTATTTTTTCTGTCTAACAGTCATTAGAACAGTTTCATAAACAATAATTTTTCTCTCGGATAGACTAAGAGAAAAACTGTTGGGGTAGAACAATACAACATCACTCCATTCCAGGGGTGAATGTCAGGGGTTTGAAGGCAACTGGCAAGAAGCCATCTACCACGTTGATTTACTACCTAATGGCATTCACCAACAAGACATGTTTAAATATAATGGGGAACTGGCACCCGTCAGAGACTAGTTAGTTTCTCTCATCCAGTTCCACAGGAGTTCAAATGAGGCTAGTTGACATGGATCCAATACTCTGATAGGACAAAAATCTTATCGGGGTTTCAGATGCGTCTAAGCTCATTCAACAATTATATGCCAAGTGATTCAAAATGGTAAGCTCAGTGACGTCTTTGAAGTGAAGACAGGAGTAAGACAAGGTTCCCGCCTACTATCACCGAACATCTTCTTGATTAAGGTCCACTGGACTGGCCTGGATCACGCGACAGTCAAGTGTGAGGAGCGAGAAGAGTGGCATACACTGTTCGACCGACGAAAAGACCCAAGGAGGTTGGGATTTCGCCGATGGTGGTTTATGTCTAACGTCGCACAAACTGGAAGATCTACAGGTGAAAACTAACAAGTTGGCAGGAGAGGCAGGGTAGTTAAGGAAGACGGGACTTCCTTCAGGTGAACGTAGAGAAGACAGAGTTAGAGGCGATCAAGACACCCAACCAACAACAGCATCAACAAGCACCAATCACCATTAACAGGAGAAACCTAAAAGAAGTAGTCTCTTTCCCCTACCTAGGTTGGGGCATCCTCGTCTCAACTACAGGCGGCGGCACATTTCAGGATGTCAAAGTCATCGCCCAACAAATATGTAGAAGAAAGCGGAGATGGATTGGATTGGACATACACTGGGAAGACCATTTGGGGACATCCCGCGCCATGCTAGGCCGTCGAGTGGAACGCAACTGGGAACGACGAGTTGGGTGTCCAAGGCAAATTTGACATGGAGGAAATCGCCTGAGGAAGAAATGAAAGTTTTTGGGCAGTCGTGGAGCCAGATTAGAAAGACTGTAGAGAATAGAGTGAAATGGCAACGTGCTACTGAAGCCCTATGTTCCATTAGAAACCCAAGGGAGAAGTAAATAATAATAATAATAATAATAATAATAATAATAATAATAATAATAATAATTCAGATGCATCTTACTGATGAGTGCGGGGAAGTGTGATAGCTAGTCACACGGTTTCCTATTGATAGCCTCAAGATGCTTAATACCAAACATAGTGTATCTCAGTGATGACCACATTCAAAGGTGATGGATAGTATCCTGTCAGAACCTAAGACTAGGAAGTTTGAAACTAATTACTCGTCACTAACCAATCAATATACAATTTTAACATCAGCTTGAAGGAAATTTTATACGCTTCCCTTGATTTGCATAAAGGAATTTTAATGAGCATTGAAAGTAAGTTGATATAACGAAATCAGTGATTTTACTATCGAAGATATATACACTTTTTTAGCTTCGAATTCTTAGGAATATATACTATAAAATACGAATGACTGGACAGGTAGAACACTACTTGGTTATACTTCAGATCATATCTAGACGAACTTGATACTCTAAGGTGCAGAAAATTCTTCAGCGGTACTATTGTTTATCAAATAAATGAAATGAAGCTTGTGGATTCAGAAAAAGATACATGCCATTTCATCATCATCATCACCATCATCAAGACCAGGCATTACTGAGTAACCCTCCGACTTGCCACACCTCATATCAGTACATCAAGTAGAAAGGTAGTGACGTGAAGGATGAAGATAAGAGAATGCTGTCAAAAGAAATGTAAATACGAGAAGAAAGGAAAGAGGAATGACAAAATGGTGAGATTCGGTATAGCGTCGTTAAGATGATGATCATGTGTGTGGAGATACATCTGCGCCACTGACATTGGTTCTGAGCCATATCCCCTAGAGTCAGTCTCCAGCCACTGGTATACCTGCCATTTACTACCATGGCCCTCGAGTGGAACCCAGATAGGAAACGACAAGTTGGGTGTCCGAGGCAAAGGTGACATGAGGGAGATGGTGTGAAGAAGAAATGAGAAGTTGTGGGCTGTCGTGGAGCCAGGTTCAAAAGATTTCAGAGAACAGATCGCATTGGAGACGTGCTACTGAAGCCATATGTTCCATTAGGAACCCAAGGGACAAATAATAATCATAATAAAATAATTTATTTACGTCAATTTATACCGTATTAGATAGTATAGTTTATTAATATAGCACACAATGAAACAGTATTATTTACTGCATAATGTTTCGAACATAATATATTGTTCATATACCCCTATTAAAGAGTAATGAAGAATTATACTTTAGCTCAACACCAAAGTATTACAATATACATCAATTTATGTTCAGTTTTCATCGAAATTCTCCTGTTAAATCAAGTAAATTGTGTACAGTTTCGTCTATGCATTGAATGAGTTTTTATATTGTGAGCAGTAGTGACAGGGGAGGAAGTGGTAGTAGTAAGAGGAATCCTATAAATGAAACGTCATATTATACTACTTATTCTAGTCAAAACTATAAAGGTAAAGGAATTGTATGAAATAACTTGTATATACCATAAATTGTTGAAAAAAAACGGGATAAATTTTAATTTTTATCCCTAAAATTTCTCATCTATCCATTTATATACTTACTCATACATTCGATCATATTGTGAACCAAAAAAGTGTCCTTCTGAATGAGGTAGAGTAAGATAATCAAAAGGTGTAGTAGAAAGTCGATTATCTATACGATTACCACGATACTTCATTCGTACTGAACAACTTGGAGATCTTTCATGATTAGAATCTAAACAATTTAGATGTTGACGTGAACTAAAGGATCCAGTAGGAACACGTGAACGTCGTCCAAGTTGTGATATAAGCAATCGAATTAAATGTCCTGTAGAATCAGTATTATCTAGATCGAAGGTATGAGGAGATAGATTTGTCACTTTATATATATATTGATAAAAGAAAAACAAGTAAGAAAAAATAATCATAAACTTAGCTAGAAGTTAAATCATATATGCTTTAGGTTTCTGTAATAAAACCTACTTAAGTGATAAAATGTATAAAGATGTTTGATAGGATAGCCCATTTCTCATAGCTTTCGTAGTCATTCATCTAGCTTTTTGAGATGGGGTATATATTTGTTTATGGAGGATAGATATACGTCGGTGAGTAGTTGATTTCTTCTCTTAGTGTCCTGATCATGAGTATCACTTAGCTTAGTTTTAATTTCCATAAGGTGATTAAATCTGGACAGATCAGTTGGATCATTGAGTATGCAGTAAACAGTGAAATCTGTAACAATCCCAGTCAAATTAATTCGCCTACATTCCTCTAGTATCTATAATCCTTGTGATAAGAAGAGAGAATAATTCAAGCCTCAGAGTTTTACACTTAACAGAGTGACTTTAAAGTTAACCCTACCAATTTACTGAGAAGTTATAGGTTGACAAAAACCATTTAGTATCAAATAGGATTAGAAGAGCCTTTATCTGATTTGAGTGGTTTCTTTTGACATCAATCAACAGAATATATCATCTAGTTTCAAATAACAGTTATTTGAAGGAGAGATTTAGTCAGTAAATGAAGTAAACTGAATAACAATAATCATAACAACAATAGAAATATAATAATAAGTATAACGATAACGAAGGGAAGGTACCTGGCGATTGGAAGAAGGGCTACCTCGTCAAACTAACAAACAAGGGCAATCTAAGTCTTTGCAAGAACTGGTGCGGAATCATGTTGCTGTCCACCCCAAACAAAATATTATGCCGCTGGATTAAAAACTACGGCCGGAAAAGACTGGCTGACTGGATTCACGAAGTACAAATCATATGCCAACCAAATTGCAACGTGACGCTACGCATCGTCATAGAACAGGGTATAAAACGGCAGTCAACTCAACTTTACCTCAACTTCATCGACTCTGAAAAAGCCTTTGACAGCGTCAACCGACAAGTCATTTGCCAGGCAGCTGCTTCAACACTACGGTTCCAGTGCCGCAAACCTTTATCAATCTCATTCAACAACTATATGAACACGCCACATGCCAAGTAATTCACAATGGGAGGCTCAGTGATGCTTTTCAAGTGAGGACAGGAGACAGGAGTAAAACAAGGCTGCCACCTAATATCACCCATCATATTCCTGATTGTGGTCGACTGCATTGGACTGGATCATGCAACAAATAGTGAGGAGCTGTGAGAAGAGGGTGATACGCTGGACTGTGGAAAATAACCTAGAAGATTTGGATTTCGCCACCGATGACTAGTGTCTAGTGTCTGGTGGCACAAACTTGAAGATGTACAGGCGAAAAGTAAGAAGTTGACAGAAGAGGCTGGGCTTGGTAGGGCATGGCAGTGAAGACAGGACTTCAAGTTAACGTAGTGAAGATAGAGATGATGATGATGATGATACCCAACCAACAACAACAACAACAAGCTGCAATCACCATCAAAGGGAGAAACTTAAAGGAAGTAGCCTCGTTCACCTACACCTATATAGGCAGCACCGTTTCAACCACGGCGGCGGCACAGGCACAGATGAGGATGTCAAAACCAGACAGGACCGGAAAGACCGCAAGACAGTTGTTCATTAACCCTGAAACCAGCGTAGAGATCGACTGCACTGCACTGCACTCAGCATAAAACGTCAACAACATCCGGATCCAGATTTTCAACACCATGTCAGTCAAGTCAGTGCTTCTGTATGGTTCAGAAGCTTGGCGCATTACCAAAGGCATTTCCAACAAACTACACACATTCATCAACAACTGTCACCTACACTGACTCGTTACTGAAGATCAGATGAGATGGCCAGAATAATGAGAATAAGCAACAAGGAACAGTGACAAGGAACCAACCAACAACCTATCACTCAACAAATATGCATCGGAAGGAAGTGTAGATGGATTGGACATGCACTGAGAAAGCCAACTGTAGACATCACGCATCAGGCCAGGATATCGAGTGGAATCCAGATGGGAAGCGACGAGTTGGGCGTCCGTGGTGAGAGTGACATGGAGGAGGTCGTGGAAGGAAGAAATGAGAGCTTGTGGACTGTCATGGAGTCAGGTTCAAAAGATTGTTGAGAATAGAGTGCAGTGGAGACGTGGTAGTGAAGCCCTATGTTCTATTAGGAACCCAAGGGACAAATAACAATAAATAAATAACGATGACAATAAAAATAACAACATGAATGATAAGAATAATAACGACCATAGTAATAATGAAAAAACAAGTGAGATAACCGTAGTTTGGCAGACTAGTATTTATACTAGGTGATGATAGAAGGAAGAAATGAAAATTTAGACTGCGACCGAATTTGAAAGCGGCGATTACCAGAGTTTCCAGTCCGATGTTCTACTAACTGAGCTATGAGGTTCAACTACTGACTAGATTTTTATTTCACAATTCAATCACCATAGGTTTTGCCTCATTCTCATATGAATTTGTGATGTGTTACTATCGCTGCCTAGTCAGGACTTCTCATTCTTAGTTCAAATTTTCATTTCACATTCAATCATCACCCAGTATAAATAAAAATAGTAGTGATAATGGTAATAATCACAATAAGAAACAATAACAATAGTAATACCACTTTGATATATTCATACCATTTTGCGATGTATCTCCAGAATCCTGAGCCATTTGTCTTTTAAGTAACCATAATAGACTAGAAGTGACTATTAAATCTTTTTCACGTGAATTATTCATATGCATAAGAGTTGTATCATAATTATTCCCTGTTGTTATCGATGTTGATGTCGTTGTTGAATGTTCTATATTACCACCATGACGAGTATGCATATTTCCTACTGGTGGACTAATAGGTCCTGTTGAGTGTAAATTATCCTCCATACAAACTAAATGTTCTTCAATTAAATGTACTAGTCCACGTAGATGACGTTGTCGTACATGAATTTCTTCCATTCGAAATTGTAACTGATCAATTCTATGCAAGGAACAATGACAATAACAAATACAATACATATACGCATATATATATATATATATATATATATATATATATATATTAGATGAAGATACACTTAGAGAGCATCTATGAATATCATTGTCAGTTCAGTTGAATTATTGGTTTACATGACATTGAATCAAGTTCTTACTGAAAAGTATTCAGAAAAATATCAAGAGAAAAGAGAACAAGAATTTCGTCCCGTATTTCCCCTCTTCATCATTATTACCATCAAAACAAGATATCATATGATTTGCAAATACTTTTCTTTAGAAGTATTATTCATCATGGACTGACATCATCGCTTCACATATTTCCTTTGTCATAATATGTTTATTATCTTTTTATAGACTTACTTCTTGAAAGGATTAATTTACTTTGTTCTGTCACTTTAGTGTGAAGAGTTGCTGAGCTTCGTTTCGTCTCACAAGCAGACGTTAGTGCTCATTAGTGACTTGCTTCCAGATAGATATCAGGAAGCTGTAATGAGAAGCCGTGACCTGTGGGGTCAACCAGTCGGAAGTGAAGTGAATGCTAACTGAACACCTAGGGTGTGAACCGCTGGAAACCGACCCAATGGGTGAATGGTTAACGCGTTCGCTGTGAAACCTGAAGGTCCTGAGTTTGATCTCTAGCCGGGTTGTGGGTGCGTACTGCTCAGGAGTCCCATACTAGGACGAAATAGCTGTACAATGCTCCCAGATTTTCAATGGTTCCCCAACTGATGTTAGCCCACGATGAATACTACTTCTAAATTAAAAAATCCCCATTCATCTCAAAAATGCAATACTTTTCTTATTGAGTTATTCAAAGCAAACACAAAAAAGCATTTACGCAATAAAATGAGCTCATCTTTTTCTTCTGGCTTCCCTCCCCCCCCCTTAACTACAACAAACAACCTAGAAGGAAAATAAAGTGTGTATAGACCAAAATTGGCAACATATTTTTGTGTTACAACAGGATAAACATATCTATAAACCAGAGAAGCGTAGATGAAATATAATCACAGTGATATAGTTTGTTTAGTTTATAAGTAGATGAGAAGATTCGAGTGCTTAAAAACAGGGGATGCAAACATAATGATGAATTGATACAAAATGAGCTAGAATATATTCATAATAGTCTGCTAGAGATGGATTACCCCTCATAGTTTTATAAGGAGACAGATGGACAAAATGACTGTCCGAAAGAAATCATTATTCATACAGTTTCAATTTAATGGGGACCATAATTAGTGAAGTTTCTATTGGAGAGGCTGTCTACAGTCATCAGAAGAACATTCTATGCTATTAACCTTTGCTTATCATTTTCTAGTCGGCCAATCATTGTTATTCAGATAAAAATCAAACTGACCACTTTTACCACTTCTATATGTATTATCAATTCAGCTGCTCTTGTGTAGAAGGCTATAATTGAGAGTACATCTAAGCAGCTTACCAAATGTGTTACTGAACCCTTAACCTTTGTGGCTAAGATAGGGACAAGTGAAGTTAATAAGAAGTTCAATTCCATCACATACCACAAAATCTTTTGAATGGAATTCTCACTCATATATTACATAGAGCTGAGGCTATGGGAATTGTAGAAAGCAACTCTAGTCTCTGTGCAGAAAAATGTTTGTGCAACCTTTACCTCTGCCTTGGACAGAAAAAACTTAGTAGACGACATCAAAGATAAATTATTCTTTTTATCCTTTTTCCTTTTCTTCAGTCCTTCCACATGAATGTCTTATTTACTAGGACTTTAATTACCCACTTACTCCATTCTTTAATATTACGTAACTTTTACTTCTCTATGTCTTCACCAGATTGATTGTTTATGTCTCTACACTACCATGCTATTCTCATTAGTCTTATCACCACTGAGATTATTATTATTACTAATATTATTGTCTGGTTACCTACCATTTAAATATTTCATTTACTAGTTACAACAGTCTAAAGAATTGGCAATGATTGTGTAATGAAAAGTAAAGCTTAATGAGAACTAACTGAAAACAATGTTGTTCGCCTATATATCCTCTTCCATGTTGACAGTGGAAATTTTCAATCTAATGAAAATATTCAACACTGGACATCTGTTTCGTTTTAGTACAGGACTCCTCAGGAGTATGCATCTACGATACCACCCCACCAGAGATCGAACTCAGCACCTTCAAGTTTCACGGGGAACATGTTAACCATTCAGTCAATAGATTTAAATCCAGTGATCAACAGTTTTCCATTTGTCACAGGGTTATGGGTACGTACTGCTAAGGAGTCCAATACTAGGGTGAAACAGCTGACAAGTAGTACTGCTGAATTTTCAGTGGTTTCTCAACTGATGTCAGTTCATGATGAATTCAACCTTAATACTAGTGATATTTAAAGAAAATAAGGTTTAATCTACACATAAAAAAGAGATGAATGTTGAACTATGTAACACTTTTGAAATAGATAAGAAGAAAGGAATAAGTAAGGAGTCATGGAAACAAGGCGTGCTTTACTTAGAACAAAAACAAAGTTAGTTCTAGACTAGTCATTAAGTTCCGTGGTCACACCTAAAACGGAATTACTTCAACATAGGGGAGTAACGTTACAGCTCTTTGTGTATTCATTATTTTAAACCGGACAGATATATACCCATTTATTCATTAACAGCGAAAAAAAATATTTCGCTGATCCATGCCTTCTTCTTGTTAATGGACAGATATATATTTATGTTCTCTCGTGATTGAATCGAATAGTGAGCAATTAAGTCTATGAATAAATGTAAATATTTGATAGGAGTTTGTAAGACCATTTTTTGATAGCTGGCACCAACTAGCAAGCTATATTCGTGAGCTTTAGCAAATCTACACCCTTTAAAAGATTCCTATCCAATTTGCCAATAACTTCTTCTGAGATATTACCGCTATTATATAGTGTGGATTTTGACTTCAGTTGCAAAACATGTAGAGGAAAAAGGCTTTACAGTCTTTATCGATTGCTACCACAAGTCAAAAGCTGAATATGAAGCACGGAGGTTCTGTGTAGTTTACAACTAAGGTTGAACGACATTTAGTAATCAATAAACCGCGAATAACTCCGATTCACGAAAATGACTTACACTAGCGGTATACTACCAGCAACTTGTGAGTAGTATGATTTGTAAACTAAAAAAATTAGTGATAAAGGATGTCATATTGAAGAAAATATAATTTTGGCGTTACATGATTTGTATCATTTTTTTGCACAAAGTATCACTTCACTCAACAGTAAAATCACTTACTGTGGTACCAACAAATGAAGCGAAATATGTCTCAAAATTAACTGCTTGCTAAGTTAACTTATGTTAATCAACAAGATACTTGGAAATTCGTATCTACATATAGACAAACTCTAGCAATTGATTGAACAAAATACAGTATCGTGAAATGTCAATCAATGTGGATCATTGGCTGTCTTGTATGATGTTGTATTATTTAGTCGCTAACTCGGTGATGATTTTCAGTTGAATATCAAAGGTAAAGAGCATAAGACGGTGAAAATATTGACCACAAAGAGTATGAGAATGAATGAAAAAATTTTCTCCATACCTACTACTGGTATGAAAACACACAAATGAGCCCCATACTGGATAACTATCTAGACAGTACATATCTGGTTTCTTCCTGACGTAACACTATCAAGATTTTTCAGGTTGTTATTCATCGTAGACTGAAATCAGTTGGAGAGGAACAAAGGGAACCTGGGAGCACTTGACAGCTGTTTCGTCCCAGTATGGGACTCCTCAGCAGTGCGCAACCGCGACCCCGCAACCTTCAGGTTCCGTGGCCATCACGTCAGCATTGAGCCACTGGGTCAGAATCCAATGATCCATATTTCCAACTTCGGTTAGCTCACGATTGTTAATGATCGCTATGAAAGTAAGCATGACATTGATTACTGCTTAGTGAATAATCGTCGCAGTGGGATTACTACATTAACTAACCAGGATGGAGAAGTCAATGAAAGATGAAGTACACATTTATGGTGTAGTGAATGTTCGAAGTATATTATATGTGCATCCTTTTCAACACCAGTTACAGAATCGCTGTACATCGCTGCATAAGAATCTAATAGTGAATGGAATTCTTATAACAGTTATTGTCGATTTCTTCGCGTTTTTATGTATAACTGATAGAATTTGAAGTCGAAAGTTAATTACTGTTTTATGTATATTTCATGGGTGACTTTAAAGGCCACCTTAGCAACTGTTGAAATAACCAGTCAGGTCTCAGTATTTTAAACTGAGAAGGCAATTTTTCATGAAATCTAGAAATCTAATTGGTCATTTCAATTTTGTTAGGGTGGATGTTAGAGTTACTCGTATTCCATTCATCTCTAAGCTTGAAATGGAGAGAACTAGATTTTAAGACCAATCAGTCAATCACTTAGAACCAGTAACTATTGTATAGACTTTCATTCGGATTTAGATCGTTTTTATATCAATGTAACCATATGAGATACTATGTGTTTCATTGAAAGTAAAGTCTATCACGATACCTGTTGATGCAAAGTAGTGATGTTTGTTTCGAAATAAAGCATTAAAGCTTTCATTTACCACAATAGCAAAGACTTAAAACATGTGTTATCCAAAAACATAGAATCTTCATCTTCGATACAAGTAACTAGGATTTTAATTGGATTTGTAGAATTTACATAGAGGCCAGATTATAAGAAGAAATATTCAAGAATGACTTACTTGATTTACTTATAACGTTTTGTTTACTTCTACAAGCTATATGCTTTTAGATAACAATATTGTTTAAAGTAGTAAAATAGAACAGGAGAACTCAAGGTATCATGATGAAGATAATGGCAAGCTATACCCTAACCCTAAAGAATGTAAACCTTGTTGACTGAAGGCAATTATGCCATTCTAGACATATGGCATCAATGGAGTTCCACTCACTTCAGCTTTATTTGTTGAGTCTTTACTCTCAATACTCTGTTATCATCTTTCTTGTGCTTTTAACAGATGTAAGATTGGGTTTCTTCCTTAAATAAATAGGTAATATTAGGATTAAGTGAAATCGATACAATATATCATAAGTTTTCATATTATGAATGAACTACTAAAACATGAAATTGTCATAAAGTAAGACTGACAAGTTTAAAAGGTTCTCAAAAATAACGTTCAAGGTTACTGAAGACTCCATCTTTGTAATTGAACATTTATTATATTTTAAACTGATGAACAGTCGAGAAGGCAGTTTCTCGTTAATAATTGTGAAATAAAACTCATCTATATATTAATGCAACAAATTTGCTTACTTTTTATTCAGTATTCCAACTTGACCTTCTGCTTTGTTTAATTCAGCTTTTCTTGTGACACGTGTATAGTCTTCAACACATTCTTCTTCGAAATCATGAAGCTTTTCTACTTCATCTGGATTCAAGAAAAGTTCTGGAATAGACAAAGTAATTGTATATAGGGATTTGAAGGGTTTTAGTGATTTTTCAAGTTAGTATTCATCATGGACTGATATGAGTTGGAGGAAGATTGAAGACCTGGGAGCACTAGATAGCTGTTTCGTTCTAGTATGGGACTCGTCAACAGTGCGCACCTATGATCCCGCAAAGGGTCGAACTCTTGACCTTCAGGTTCTTTGGCCAGCACACTATCATTGAACTACAGTGTTGGAATCCACTGGTCCATATTTCCTACTTTTGTCAGTTCACGACATAGTGCAACCATCACCCAGTGTCATCGCTGAGTATTTTTCCTCACGGTTACCGATGCTGAGGAGTCCCATACTAGGACGAAACAGCCGTCCAGTACTCCCAGGTTTTCAATATCCCTCCAATTGATATCAATTTGAAGATGGTAATTGTATCGTATTAGTTTGAGTGAATTATACTACTTTTGTTTAATAGACTGGAGACAGCTTTAAAAGAAGCTGGTTTGTTTAAATGACCAAAATAACTTTTTTTGAACCAAATGGTGATGATAGACAAGAATTTTATTGCATCCCTTCAGAAAAAGACACCTGAACTATAGTCGATAGTATTGATCACGAGGAAGCAACAAAACTACCATGAACATGTATGTGATTACTGAGTTACATTTCTTTTTGACGGTAAAGTTTGCCAATGTGAAAATTCATGGTGCTACAGCTATCAAAAGGCATATTGAATCAGATAGTTGAAGCACATTCACTATCGAACACGATGTGAATCACTTCATATTGGGAAGAATCACTTGGCCCTATAGCCTGTTCACTGAAACTGGAATTCCTTACGTTTAACTAAAGATGAGTTGGCTTTAAGACTTGGATTGTAGAGTTGTTTGAATGTCTTCTGAGTGAAACAAATTGTGTTAGATGTTAATGATTAATCAGAAGTGAAACACATCACATATATGGCCGAGTCGTCTGACCTCTGTTGGTAGATGGGCTTCTGTGCGGATGTTATATTCATCTTGGTTACTAGCAGGGAAATCCAGGACGTGCGTTTCGTCCTATTCGGGACTCGTCGGCTGGATGTACCTGTTTCCCACTTAGTGATGTTGTCCCCAATGAGACTCAAACGGGTAAAGCAATTCGACCGTGTATAGCAACGGGAAATTATAAGTATCATCACAATAATTGACACCCGTTGCATAAGAGGTGGCTATCCTGCCTCCACTGGCCAACTGAATAACGCTCTGGCGTTTGAAGCGAAGAGTTCTGGGTTCAAGACCCGGTGAGGAAAACATCACTCACTGGGATGCAGGTAAATCGAACTGACGAATCCTGAATAGGATGAAATGCGCCTCTTGGATTTCTCTGCTCGTCACCAAGATAAATATAACCCTATAGATTTCATGCAGGTTGGCACCTATCATAGTAAGGTGTATCTGTAATCTCGAAAAAATCCCTACTCTGTTTAAAATAATATCTTGCATCAGTAAAATATAAAGCACCACAATGTTGCATTATTTAGCCAGATGGCCATATTCCAGACTTGATTAGTGCAAAACACTTGGCAATTGACAGCTAAATTGGTTATTATCCGATAATCAACTTTGTGTAGCAATAAATTAAATTGCATCATAGTAAGTAGAAAAGAAGCAAACAAAGAGAATTTAAAAACTTACTTAAACCAGCTGACAATTCAGTCACTGGATCAACTAGAGCATCGTGTGGTTCATGATCTTTTCGATTTGATGTATGCTGATCACTTTTCGATGATGAGTGTGGATTATCATTGTTATTCGGATTAACATGCTTTTGTGCATCATTTGAAGCAGCAGTATCCGAAGAGGTTGATTGAACAGATGTTCTGCGTTTCTTACGATTTCTATCAATAATGTATGCGTGAAACAGTAAATACATTTACAGTTAGATGTAAATATCAAGTAAAATGAATTAGTGTTATTGCTTGTATTACACCGTCGTTGATTGGACCGAATTGATCAGTCTGTGTTGGCATATGGGCTCGTATGCGGATGCCTCGATATTGCCTGTCTTTTAACTATGTTTAGTAATGATGGGAAGTGGCTAGTAGTGGAATCTAGGATGCACATTTCGTCCTATTTGGGACTCGTCAGCTGGATGTACCTGCTTCCCAGTGAGTGATGTTGTTCCCACCGGGACTCGGGAGCGATCGCTTCAAACGCCAGCGCGTTGTCCACTACACCACCGAGCCACGATAGCCACTTCTTGTGTGACGAGTATAGGTTTAGTGTTATTGCTTGTATTACACCGTCGTTGATTGGACCGAATTGATCAGTATCTGTTGGCATATGGGCTGTGTACTGTGTATATATACTACAACAACGTTTGAATAGAATAGTAAACTTGAAAATCCCTATTTTATTCCAACGTTCGACGACTAACTCTCCCTATTATCATTTATATATATCATACATATGGTTATGGAAGTCTTCCTCTCCTTGTCTTACTTTGTATAAAGGTCTTCTTTTCATGGCCTTACTATCTACACTAGATCATCTTCTCTTCTTATAACATATCCACCTACCTTACTAGTCTGACTTTTCATCAATGAACTGTATTACACCATACATCCTGGTTACTCAGTTTTGTTTTACTATCAACAAAACTCTATTTTATCATTAGTTAATTCCTACTGAATCTCCAGAGTTTAAGTTAAAAAAATTTGCGATAGTAGTGTGGATTTATATCTCAGAATGGTGTTCTCGAGACTTTGGTGTTTTCTCTTGGACTTTTTAACCACTTGGCTGGATGATTTTACCAGGATCGACTTCCTTGACAAGTCAGTGAAACATCGAAAAACGAACTTCAAAAACTCAAGAACACAAGAGAATTATCCCTGTTAAATTTGTTGCTGTAAACTGATTAAAAAATTAGAATGTACACGAACTCGTGTAAAAACAAATTAATAACTATACATTATATTCAATTTAACTGTTCCTGTGGAACTAGTTAAACAGGGCGTACGATTAAGCAGGTGAGTCTCCGAATACGAGAGCGTTTACCAGCTTGGTTTAGAAAGTGCGAAGTAAAAGTGAAGAAAAGTTCAGTCCTAGCTCATCTAGTCGACAAAGAGTACCACATAGTTGTTAATAAAGCTTTTTATGTCATTCATTGTGTTCCAAAAATGATACTACATGTAGCTCGCCAATGTCTGATCAACAAAGTGGAGACTGTCGCAATACGATTGATCAAGTCTGAACTCTGCATTCAGGAGGAACATGTCCAAGCGTTACTTCTCTCTTGGCCTTCAGTTAAATAAGAGCCACTCCTGCTACCTTATTCGTTATCTTTCCGTTCATCACCATCATATCATTCTACTGTATATGTATTACCCCGATATAGACTACTTTAAAAAGATAAATCGGTTTTCCTACAGTCCCTAAACCTCCAAGCATTTTGAAAATGTATTATTATTACTATTTGTCCCTTGGGTTCCTAATAGAACATAGGGCTTCACTACCACGTCTCCACTGCACTCTATTCTCAACAATCTTTTGAACCTGACTCCATGACAGTCCACAAGCTCTCATTTCTTCCTTCCACGACCTCCTCCATGTCACTCTCACCACGGACGCCCAACTCGTCGCTTCCCATCTGGATTCCACTCGATATCCTGGCCTGATGCGTGATGTCTACAGTTGGCTTTATCAGTGCATGCCCAATCCATCTACACTTCCTTCCGATGCATATTTGTTGAGTGATAGGTTGTTGGTTGGTTCCTTGTCACTGTTCCTTGTTGCTTATTCGCATTATTCTGGCCATCTCATCTGATCTTCAGTAACGAGTCAGTGTAGGTGACAGTTGTTCATGAATGTGTGTAGTTTGTTGAAAATGCCTTTGGTAATGCGCCAAGCTTCTGAACCATACAGAAGCACTGACTTGACTGAATTGGTGTTGAAAATCTGGATCCGGATGTTGTTGACGCTTTATGCTGAGTGCAGTGCAGTGCAGTGCAGTGCAGTGCAGAAGGTCTCCACATTGATTTCAGGCTAATGAACGCCTGTCTTGCTGTATTTCTGATCCTGTCTGGTTTTGACATCCTTGTCTGTGCGTGTGCCGCCGCCTGTGGTTGAAACGATGCTGCCTGGATAGGTGTAGGTGAAAGAGGCTACTTCCTTTAAGTTTCTCCCTTTGATGGTGATTGCAGCTTGTTGTTGTTGTTGTTGTTAGTGGTGGTGGTGGGGTTGTTGTTAGTTGGGTATCATCATCACCTCTACCTCTGTCTTCTCTACGTTAACTTGAAGTCCCGTCTTCGCAGCCACGCCCTGCCCAGCCCAGCCCAGCCTCTTCTGTCAACTTCTTACTTTTCGTCTGTACATCTTCAACT
This sequence comes from Heterobilharzia americana, assembly GCA_944470555.2. NCBI lineage: Eukaryota > Metazoa > Platyhelminthes > Trematoda > Strigeidida > Schistosomatidae > Heterobilharzia > Heterobilharzia americana. The sequence goes on along the minus strand of OX104132.1, from coordinate 10,367,882 downwards.
TTGTGCCACCAGACATTAGACACTAGTCATCGGTGGCGAAATCCTAATCTTCTAGGTTATTTTCCACAGTCCAGCGTATCCCCCTCTTCTCACAGCTCCTCACTATTTGTTGCATGATCCAGTCCAATGCAGTCGACCACAATCAGGAATACCATGGGTGATAGTAGGCAGCCTTGTTTCAGTATCGTTGTGGTGTTCAGGACTTTGAATGTGGTCGGAAGGATTTTGAACATGTAACTGCTCCTAATATGGCTTGTTTTTACGCTGTACAAATTCATTTTATATTTGTAGAACGTGATGAAAATACTTATCAAATAGAATATTCTTCGTTCAAATTGTTGCTTTTCTTATTCAAAATAGTTGGGCTTCTGTGAAACGAAGTGAATAACCTGCATCATCAGGTTATAAATACGTGTTTGTAACTGATGCATCTGTTATGCCTAAGATATATAAAAGTAAATTATTTCGAAAAATCAAAGAAAATACATTTTTCTACAACTGTTTCGTTTTTTTTTTCAAAGATAATTAAACAATTACTAACTAGACTTCTTTGAAGAAAACTACAATAAAAAAGCATTTATAGGATAAAATGTACACATTTTATCGAGAAAAATAAATCAGCATAGAAGCTGGTGTAAAAGTCCATCGGTTAAAGTTGCCAGATCTCACCACAGCATGAATAAGAAAGGTTGACAAGGAAAAGATAATAATGAAGTAAATTTAAGAGGAGAAGGAACAAATAAATACCAGTCGACAATATGTTAGAAATCATTTAAGGTAACATGGAATGCAAACAATTAGCCTACTGATGGATTTTGATGAATATCACAAAAAATTTTCATCATCTCAACTACCTCAGCTTAATCCTACCCTAACAGTAATGACCTAAATTGGTTAGTAGTAGAATCTAGATCACACGTTTCCTTCTACTTGAAACTTGTCAGATGAATGTAACTGCCTCCCAGTGAGTGGTATTGCTCCCACTAAGACTAGAACCCAGAAACAATCGATTTGAATACCAAAGCGCTATCCACTAGGTCACTGAGTTATGACACCCAACCTTTGTGCAATGAGTACAGTTTTTATATTATCAATTCAATCAAAGATGGGAAATTACAAGCAATAACATACGAATCCTAACTTGGCTAACATTTCGAGTACAGTTAGGTTTTCGGTTAGCATATGCAACATATATTATAGTCAGATAAGTTGATAAAGATTTACAACCTCCACTGTCTCTCCTTACTTCTCTGGAAGGGTACTTTGGTATGGAAGACAAGTCAGTCGATGATTTTATGAACCTCCATCGACTGAAGATGTGGGCTATCACTGGTATTGACGTGTGATACTAGCCAAAGTTACATTCTGTTGAAACAAGGCTCAGAGTGGCTAGATCAAGACGTATCACCAATGAACAAAATTCCTAACCATTGGTGAGAACTTTGAAGGGAGGTTATAGACTGTCTAACTAGGGTCTCGAAGACAATAAGAATTAATGGTTGATGATCGACTCTTGATGACATGATTGGGAATTGGTCACAATGGGGTAGACATATTCACTCCTTGACATCTTATAAAGTTTGAATATTCTCACTAATCTTTATGTTCAAATTGTTTATTATTTCATAAAACTTTATCTACTTTGATGATATCACTTTCTTTCTGTCAACCTATTCTTTGTGTTCTACTGTGAATTGTTGTCACTTAAACTGATACACAAGCTCAGTGATGCTTTTGAAGTGAAGACAGGAGTGAAACAAGGTTGCCTACTATCCCCCATGATATTCCTGATTGTGGTCAACTGAACTGGATCATGCAGCAAACAGTGGGCAGCGAGAAGAGGGGGATACGCTGGCTGGACTGCGGAAAAGAACCTAGAAGACTTGGATTTCGCCCACGATGACTTGTGCCTGATGTCACATAAACTTGAAGATCTGCAGGCAAAAACTAACAAGTTGATAGAAGAGGCAGCGAAGACGGGACTTCAAGTGAATATAGAGAAGACAGAGGTGATGAAGATACCGCACCACCACCATCAACAACAACAACAAACTCCAGTCACCATCAACAGGAGAAACTTAAAGGAAATAGCCTCCTTCACCTATCTAGGAAGCACTGTTTCAACTACAGGCGGCACATGCACAGACGAGGATGTCAAAGTCAGAATCGGAAAAGCAAGACAGGCCTTCATTAGCCTGAAACCAGTGTGGAGATGTTCTGCACTCAGCATGCGGAACAAGATCCGGATTTTCAACATCAATCCAGTCAAGTCAGTGCTTCTGTATGGCTCAGAGACTTGACGCGTTGCGAAAGGGATTTCCAATAAACTACAGACATTCATCAACAACTGCCTACACTGGCTCGTTACTCCAGCTCAGATGGCCAGAATAATAAGAATAAGCAACAAGGAACTCTGGGAACGAACCAACGAAGCAAGAACCTATCACCCAACAAATATGAAGGAGGAAATGGAGATGGATTGGCCATGCACTGAGAAGGCCGACTAGGGACATCACGCGTCAGGCCAGGCACTCGAGTGGAATCCCCATGGGGAGCGACGAGTTGGACGTCCGAGGGTGATATGGAGGAAGTCGTGCGAGGAAGAAATGAGAGCTTCTGGGCTGTCGTGGAACCAGGTTGAAAAGATCTCAGAGAACAGAGCGCATTGGAGACGTGCTACTGAAGCCCTATGTTCCACTAGGAACCCAAGGGACTAATAATAATAATAATAATAAAACTTATACACATATGTGCGATGTTCTATGTTGATTTTACCAGTGTGTCAATTAGTTTAACTGCAATACTTTCAGATTTTTTCATCTTTGAATGTGTTACACAATAGTGAAAATTTGAAAAAAAAAGTATGTAACCACTTTTATTTGCCTAAATTTGGTAGTTAATTTGAATTCTTATACCAAAAGTTAACTTATTACTGAAGAATCAAGAATGTAATTGATTACACAACAGAGAAGAAACTAATGTGAGCAATATACACTTTCACATACCATACATAAGGTTACATATAAATACCAGTTGTAAATACTCTAATTCAGTGAGAAAAAACTTTTATAAAAGTCGATGCTTTACGAATAATTCATCATGGTTAACATCAGTTTTTGAAGAGGTATAATTCTCATTTGTTTACTAGTTGAAAGAGAATGCCTAGCTTATGTTAGTTTAATGTTTTTTTCTATGCATTTTGAGGCATCTGAATAAAGATTCAAAATCTGAGTGTTGAATAAGTGAGCAACAGTAGAAACTTAAAACGAAGTAGTCTCTTTCACCTACCTAGGCAGCATCGTTTCAACTACAGGCAGCACAGATGAAGACATCAAAGTCAGCATAGGAAAGACAGGAAGACAAGCCTTCTTTCATTAATCTGAAATCAGTGTGGAGATCTACTGCACTGCACTCAGCATAAAGTGTTAACAAGATCCGGATTTCCAATACCACCGTCAAGTCAGTGCTTCAATATGGTTCAGAAACTTTGCACGTTACGAAAAGCATTTCCATCAATGGCTGCTGCTTACGCTCACTCCATACTGAAGATCAGATCAGATGGCCAGAATAATAAGAATGAGCAACAAGGAACTCTGGCCGGCTGGCTGGCTGACAACGAACCAACCAACAACTCATCGACCATCAAATAGGCAGAAGAGGAAAGTGGAGATAGATTAAATCAGACATATACTGAGAAGACCATTTGGGAACATCATGAGTCAGGTCAAATCCTCGAGTGGAACCCAAAGGGGAAACGACGAGTTGGGCGTCCGAGGTGAGGGTGACATGGTGGAGATCATATGAGGAAGAAATGAAAGTTTCTGGGCAGTCGTGCAGCCAGGTATTGAAGACTACAGAGAACAGAGTGCAACTGAGACGTGCTACTGAAGCCCTATGTTCCATTAGAAACCCGATGGACAAAAAATAATAACCTAACCTGTTAGCCATTTTAGACGAAAGACTAGTGTAATTATCACAGATAAATTTCAAAACTTAAAATTTATTTAATCTGTAAATCACAGTTGAAATTAGCATACTCAGATGGTTTAAATGAACAGCTTCGATTTCAAGTGATCATATGTGTAATAAATAAGTTGGATGCTGATGGACAAATCAGCTGACTGAATGAGAAAAATGTTTTGTTTTTGACCTGAAACTGTTAAGTAATATCACAATAACTGTGAACTCAGAAGGATATAACCTGTTTAGAAAACTAGAAAGTAATGTAGAACCATTTTGTTGTTGTGTTTACCATAACCAACTCATAATCATGGATAAATCATTTGACTGAAGATCATCAACTGATCGATTTTCCAAACTTTTGTTCAAGTTTTGTCCAAGTTTAAGAGTGATAGCTATAAAAAATTTTTAATATCCGTGTAAACACTAGTGGTTATGATGTTTTTATTAAAGACAGTTCAACTAACCCACAGAAACGGTTCAGTTGCCAGGGATCTAGCCCGAACCTCAATAGGACACAGATGACGGTCTTTCAACTCTCTTCAAAGTTGAGAAGGCTGTTTCAAATCCGAAACGATGCAAAAGCAGCAGCATTTGATGGTTTACCACTAGAAGTTCTTAAGGATAGAAGTAAGAAGTTAGTAATTCGAGTGCTGCAGATACTAGTTGGATTATGAGAATCAGAGGTAGCCGTATCAGGATGGTCTAAACCATTGATCATTACAATGTGTAAAAAAGGAGACATGCAGCGTCTGAGAATAAAAGGAGTGGTGATCAATCATATAACTTTAATCAAAGTTTTCTACATGAACTCATGGAGTCGTTTAAAATCATACAGAGAGTTGTCATGGAAATCGACAACAACTAGTGGTGTCCGTCAGAGATACCTGCTGTCATCGTTTCCGTTCAATTTCTTTGTGGATTTATTAATGGACATAACCTCAAGGTACCTATGACTTTACATGAATTGGTCTACTCCCCGAAGGCCATCTGTTTGACTTGAAGTACGCAGACAATGTTGTTCTATTACGTTGAAAAAATCCAGGGTCTTCTAAACGTGTTGAGCAGAAATCTGAGTATATTTGGTATGCTTTTCGTACAGGTCAACTGTACGATCATGCTGCATAACTGGTCTGCAACTGCCATCAAACTTAAGACGCAGAATGAAGTGGAGGGATGCGTTGATTAATCCACTTACCTGGGAAGTTGCACTGGTCTGAACGGGAGGTCGCTGACAAAATTTCAGCTCGGATAAAGAAGCATTTACCGACTTGCATCACCTGTGGTGCCGGTAAGATATTTGATTGAGACATAGAGGGCGGAAATGGAAGATATGAAGAAACTACAGGTTTTTGACCATAGGAGTCTTCATAGAACTGTTTACGCATAGTGAAATCACCATGTTAGCATTGTTCAGGTCAGGCGAAGGGTACTGGGCAAGTATGACAAGTCGACTGATGAAGTTGTGAACCTTCTGGAACTGAGGTGCCTTGGACATGAGCTGCACACACCTAGTAGCAGTGCATCTTGACGAGTAATGCTAGGAGAAGTCGGATTACGTTGAAAGACGGCTCAGGATGGTCAGTCCATAAAGTCTCTTACTGTTGGTCTGAGCCATATAAGGAGGTATAAACTACCTGGTTGGAGACCCTTAGTAAAGTGGCTAAAAATAGGTCACAATGGTATGATTGTATTCACTCTTTGACGTCCTCAAAAGCTTGAATATCTACACGAACTTTTATCTCCGAATTCATTCTCCTGTCATACACTTTTGTCTACTTCAGTATCAGTCTTTTTCAACTCATTTGTTCTTTTCATGCTACTACCAAACGTGGGAACTTGAGCTGACGTTGTTGTGTACAAAGTTTTATGTTAATTTTGTTTGTCTGTCTCTGTTAAAGATTGAGTGTATTGCATTTCAGTTCGCTCTGTTCTATCATATCGAAGATACAGTACACGAGAAGGCTGCATATGTTTGACCACCATTATCATCTCAGCATAGGCCTTCAGTCATTGGACCACGAGGTTAGTGGCGTAGAGATCAGGCGTAGAGTCCTGCCAACGAGGTGAACAAGTTGGCTAGGTTTTATACCTTCATCGATTGAGATAGTTCCAACATATATTATTCATACCTAGTCACTATACACACAGTCGTATGGAGTTAGCTGAAAATGGTTCAGGATGGAAAAAGGTTAAGAATGACATGATGTCGGCGTATTAAGACCTTGACTGTTGGTTTGAGATGAATAGGGAAAAACATACCTCCTGACTGGAGTTCATGTGGCAAACAAAGTCGTTGATTGGAGACTGTTAGTGATGGAAAGTCCAGTATTGATGCTGACTGACTGACTTAATTCCTCAATTAAATAGCCTCCTATTATGAATATAACACAAATTACGATATTTAATTCTCTCCTAACTCTGAACAAACATGTCAATAGGTTAAAATATAGTTCTAAGACATCATACACACAATTCGACCACAGATTAGTCAAACGATTCGGCATCTTAACCTCTGTTCAGTAAGAGACAAGAGTTAGTACTCGTATCCTGATTAACTGTTAACAACCAGATTCATATTTACAGACATGCATATAAATTACTGGCTAGTAAGACAAAATAATTCATAAAATGATCTTAGGCTTCAAAAACGCATCACAATATCCTCAAAATCATTGTCAACCAGATGCTTCGTTCCAGTATAAGACTTTTTGTTGTGATGCCTCAGTTTTATATAAAGTATTGTTATCCATCTGAACATTTTAACGTGTCATTCCCATACCACTTTTCACCGTATGACTAATAGTCTATTTCATGCCCACATTATTTTTAGTGTAAATCGCTGATTGGTTAACTTACTATGCAAATGCCTCAAATTGAGGACAAGGTCATTTGTCATGTGTGTACTTATTCACGTGTTTTGGATCGATTCATTACTATATTCTCGGAGTTATGCACTCTCCCATCATCCAGCTTCGGTCTTCTCTCTATTCGTCCAGGGGTTGCAGTCAGTGCCTCTGACGTACCAAGTTATCTGTCAGCTGAGCGCACGTATCATATATTCGTTCTGGAATATATATATATATATATATATATATATATATATATATATATATATATATATATATATATATATATATATATATATATATATATATATATATAATCAGGACACGAGCACTAACTCTTGTCTCTTACTAAACAGAGGTTAAGATGCCGAATCGTTTGACTAATCTGTGGTCGAATTGTGTGTATGATGTCTTAGAACTATATTTTAACCTATTGACATGTTTGTTCAGAGTTAGGAGAGAATTAAATATCGTAATTTGTGTTATATTCATAATAGGAGGCTATTTAATTGAGGAATTAAGTCAGTCAGTCAGCATCAATACTGGACTTTCCATCACTTACAGTCTCCAATCAACGATGTACAGCAGTTAAGGATTTCAGTGATAAGAACGTAACAACTTCCTAACCACATGATTTCTAATTACTGTACAATTGAGTTTACAGTAGATGATGATTATGTGTACAGATTTAGAATTTCTAGAAGGATCAGTTATCTTCATAGCACCATACATGGAATGTTGGAACTATCAGTTGATGAAAGACTTTCAGTGTAGAAGAACTTAGACCTTATCCACATTTTATTCGTCAACTCACATTTCGTTTTGGGCTTTATCTCGATTTACTTTCGTCTTGTAATTTTCAACAACTTCTGGTCATCGTGTCTTCATTTTTTGCATCTTCTCTATTTTCAGTTTTTATCTTGTGTGATGACGTGAGTTGTGACAAACTGAACCACTACGATATGATGCCAAATCCTGTTTATCCAACCATCCTTTGGTCTATCTTAATGCTAAAGAAATATTACCTTGATTGTTCAATTTAGTGTGCATCTACATGTTCACCTCCTGCTGTGGACCAAGGTACATAGGTACATCGTGGTCGAGAGCACCTCCCAGTATGACTGAGCAAAGGGGAACATAGGGGCATAAACTCATCAATCTTTCAACATGTAGTCGACTATATTCATACAGTTCGCGAATCATCATTTAACATTATTTACAAAGTCAAATCAAACTTATCGAAGGTGTACGCATGTATGTCGCAGAAGCTTTGGGAATACATAAGCCTAAACCAGAAACAGTTTGTGGTATCCCTTTAGCTACGTTGGACCCAACTTACCACATGTTTTTGACCACATGTTTCAGACATCTAACTTTTCCTTCTTTCGTTCGATTTCTATTCATTTTATTTCCTCATAACAATTTCACTTCTCTTGATCCCCATCGTATCACATTTTGCCTGACTGATATTCATACTTGTTGTCTCATCTAATCTTCACTCAATTACTTTTAAATGAATTCACGCTTGCCTACTATCTTGCATCCAGTGACCTTCATTCTCCTATATTTTTCAAATTGATTTGGTTAGTCATGAAATTCAATATGGGGGTTTGTGGGGATTTATTAATTTCAAGTTGGTGTTCATCATAAACTGACACCAGTTGGAGGAACATAAGAAACCTCGTTTATAATAACGTACTTTACGATTCCACCTTATTGTCAGGGTGTTTATTCTAATTTCCCGTTGCTAAACAAAGCCGAATTGCTTGACCTCTGCTGGCAGATGGGCTCCTATGCGGATGCCTCGATACTGCCCGATATTCATGGTGTTAAATTGATCTTGGTGACTAACAGAGGAATCCAGGAGGCGCGTTTCGTCCTATTTGGGACTCGTCAGTTGGATGTACCTGCGCCTCAGTGATTCAGCCCTGTATAGCAACGGGAAATTAGAAATACCATAACAAATACTGATATCCGTTGCACACCAGGTGGCTATCGTGCCCCAGTGGATAACGCCTCGGTGCTTGAAGCGATGGGAACAACATCAACCAGAGATGCAGGAACTTACATCTGACGAGTCCTAAATAGAACGAAATGCGCGTCCTGGATTCCTCAGCTAGTCATGAAGACCAACATAAAGCTATTATACAGCTTTTAAAGACGAAATCATCGCAAAGCAGAAATTTATTCGCTGAAATCTTCGTTTTAAATCTGACGACATCTTAGCGGTACTTACTTTTATTACGACAATCATGGATATATTAATGATGGATAGTCGCTAGCAATGGAATCCAGGATGAGCATTTCGTCCTATTTCGGACTTGTCAACTGGATGCATCTGCCTGACAGTGAGTAATGTTGTCTCCTCCCCCCGGGATTCGAACTTGGGACCGATTGCTTCAAACGCCACAGCGTTATTCACTAGGCAATCAAGTTACAATAACCACTTCTTGTGCGATGGGTATAGTTTTAGTATTATCGTTTGTATTATACCGTCGTTGATTGAACCGAATTGATCGGTCTCTATTGGCATATGGACTCCTGTGCAGATACCTTTACATTGTCAGCATCTTCAATTATGATACTGATTATGGATAGTGGCTAGATATAGTCTTCTATAGGTAAACTAATCGCCTTCATTATAAATTTAGGGTGCCGAAGCTAATTATGAAAATGTTATCTTTATAAAAGTAAAGATTATAAGTCAACTTTGAAAAAGGTCAAGAACAATAAGACAGTATATGAAAGTACGTTAGCATTAACATACTTGCATACAATAGTTAGCACAATACAACCCTTATCAAATGATAGAATATTTGGAACCAATTAGGTTAGTTCACATAAAAGAACATAAACTCACGACAGAAAGAATAATACTATAATGGATATAGACTAGGTTAAAAGCAAAAACCTTGAAGATGAGAGTAAGCAAGGTTATTTGTACTAATATGACTTGCCAAGTTAGCTGTTCTTTCATTTCGAAAGTTTGTGGGGATTCATTTATCGATTTCAGGTTGGTATTCATTGTGAGTTGATATCAGCTGGAGAAATATTGGAAATCTGAGGGCATTGTTTTGTCCTAGTATGTGACTCCTCAGAAATGCGCACCCATGATCCCACCCTTTCAAAGATTCAACCCAGGATCTTCAGGTTTCACGGTCAGCACCTTACCATTCAACCACTAAATTATCATCCAATAGTTCATAATTCTAGTGCTCATTGGTGTCTAGCTTCGAGAGATGATTCGCGAAGTTCTAATGAGAAATCCTGACTGGTAGGGTCAAACCAAGTCAGATATGTAGAGAGATACTTAACGACAGCGTTGAATGGAGATGGATGGATTACTGAATTACAACTCAATGGCTCAGTGATAACACTTTAGAGGAGGAACCTGAAGGCCGCGGGTTCGACCCCTGACGAGGTCGTTGACGTGCACACTGCTGAAAAGTCTCATACTAGGGCGAAACAGCTGTCCAGTGGTCTCAGATTTCCAATGCTTCTCCAACTGATACCAGTCCATAATGAATACTAACCTGAAATCAATCAGCTGTAGTTTGGAGATGTTATATTTTAAACAATTTTAAAATAAACTAATAATTTATTGAACAACTTACCGATATACATAACGAATAGACATATAAATCCAAGAGATAATTATAAACGGTGGCGGTAATAGTGGTCTAGACTCATATTCAATAATCACAGCATAACGTAGATAATTGTAGACTAATTCAGACTGTTGGCGTACACTAGCAAATATATCATTGAATACAGCGATAACAACATTAACAAATAGAATGATAGAATATAATAGATAGATTACTGTTGCAATTGGGACAATTTCTAAGAATGGTGCAGTTTGTGATTCCACTGGCCAGTCAACAGCTAAAAAATTAAAATAAAGTATATAAAAACTGTGTGAATAAAAACGAAATTACAATATTACAAACTGTGAGTAGCGAGAAGATAGGGATACACTAGTTGGACCTATAAAAATACCCTAGAACAAGATATGGATTTCACCGATGATGATTTATGTCTAGTATCTTGTAGCACAAACTCGAAGATTTGCAGGCAAAAACAAACAGGTTGACAGAAGTGGCTGGGCAGGGCAGCGAAAACGGGACTTCAAGTGAAGACAGAGGTAGAGGTGATAAGGATACCCCATCAACAACAACAAGAACAACAAGCACCAATCACCACGAATGGGAGAAATCAAAAGGAAGTAGTCTCTTTCACCTACCTACCTACCTACCTACGTACCTAGGCAGCATCGTTTCAACTACAGGCGATGACACAGGCACAGATGAGGATGTCAAAGCTAGCCAGCCAGCCAGAGTTCCTCCCTGCTTATTCTCATTATTCTGGCCATCTGATCTTCATTATCGAGTAAGCATAAGCGGCAGCTGTTGATGAATGTCTGTAGTTTGTTGGAAATGCTTTTGGTAAAGTACACTCTTCTTCACTTCTTTGTTCAGTGTTTTATAGGTTGAACTCAATCCCTCTTTCCTTTGTTCATCTCCGCACTCCACTGGTTCTTCTTCTGCTTCACTATCTTCCTCTCCCTTCTTTATCAGCTCCCATGTGTCCGTCAAGATCCATTCCTTATTTTCTTTCTTCTTCTTCTTCTTCCTTCTTAACACTTTTATGCAGGTTTCCTTCCATGTTGCTTTCATAGAGTTCCAGTGTTCTTCCACGCAGGTTTCCTCAGGGATGTTGCTTAATATCTCCCATTTTTTCTTGACGGCTGACCATGTGAAGATGTCCTTTGTAGTTTTGTCCTTCAGTTTCTGTTCTGGGTGTTGGGTGTGAACTTTGGTCTATCACCAGGTTCTCTGAAGGCTTTCAACTTGATTTTGAAGGTAGGTTCCTTGCACTAAATAGTGAGTGGTATGAACTTACATCTGCTCCTCTTCTTGATCTTGTGTCCAGTAGGCTGACTGCATCTCCACTTTTTTCAGATTGAAATGAAGTCGATCTGATTTTTAGTGTGTCCAGTAGAGTCATACTGTTTGATGAATTATTGTAAAGAGTGATCACATCAAAATTAATCATACATTTCATTGCATATCATCCGGGAGGCATCTAATTTTTATAGAAGTTAGGCAACCACTAGATAATAACAGAAAAAAGGTTAGTGTCGATGTAAATGACATCTACATTAAGCTAACAATCGATATGGCTTTAGTGGCAATTCGGAATGAGTCAAATTCTGACCAGGAACTCATGATTAAGACTAAATGTATCAACTGAAGAGATCATGTTAAATTTCTCTACAGTCCACGCGACCAGTGTGGTAATATATTCCTAATCGTTGCAAATATATTTTTGAAAAGTCGGGGACAAATACTTCTTGTAACATTTAGTCCTGATTCAACAGTATGTTGAAGATTCCGTCACAGTATTAAAACCATAATGGATACATAGATTTTCTACACACTTAAATTACAAAGTACATGCGATTCAGTTTACTTAGAAGTTAGAGAAGAATGAAGGGTGTACTAGCTATCTTTGATAACGGCATAAAAAAGACGTTAATGTTCGCTTAAGACGGATAGATTCGAAGCGATACTCATATATTACGTCATCTTATATTAGTTACAATCGGTTAAGTAAATTTCTACATGTTTCACAAGTAAAACAGGAAAGCCATGACAAGGAAAGGATACACCGAAGAAAAATTGTCTTATAAGGAATTATTATTATTATTCAGCCCATGGATTCCTAATGGAACATGAAGCTTCAATAGCACATCTCCATTCCACTCCCTTCTCTAAAATCTTTTGAACATGGCTCCACGACAGCCAACAACTTCTCATTTCTTCATCACACAATCTCCTCCATGTCACCCTCAACTCGGATGCCCAACTCGTCGTTTCCTATCTGGGTTCCATTCGAGTGTCTGACCAGGCGCGTGATGCCTCAGTCGGCCTTCTCAGTGCACGCCCAATCCATCTACACTTCCACTTCCTTCCACTGCATATTTGTTCAGCGATAGATTCTTGCTCCGTTGGTCCGTTGCCAGAGTTTCTTGTTGTTTTTTCTTTCTGGCCATCTGATCTGAGCCTCAGTAAGAAGCCAGCGTAGGCGGCAGTTGTTCATGAATGTCTTTAGTTTGCTGGAAATTTCTTCCGTGACGCGCTAAGTCTCTCAACCATCACATGGAAGCACTGACTTAACTGACGTTGGTGTTGAAAACCCGAATCCGGCTGTTGTTCACGCTTTATGCTGAACACAGTGCAGTTCAGAAGGTCTCCACGCAAGTTTCAGGTTAATGAACGCCTGTCTTGCTGTCTTTCCTATCCTGTCTGGTTTCGACATCCTCGTCTGTACATGTGCCGCCTGTAGTTGAAACAGTCCTGCCTGTTTAGATAGGTGTATGTTGAAGATGCTAATTCCTTTAAGTTTCTCCCATTGATGATGATTGAGGCTTCTCGTTGTTGTTGGCTGGGTATCAACCTCATCTCTAACTTCACTCTGTTAACTTGAAGTCCTGTCTTCGCTGCCATGCCCAGTCCAGCCCACCCTCCTCTGTCAACTTCTTAATTTTCGCCTGTACATCTTCAACTTTGTGCCACCAGACATTAGACACTAGTCATCGGTGGCGAAATCCATATCTTCTACGTTCTTTTCCACAGTCCAGCGTAACACCCCTTTCTCATAGCTCCTCACTGTTTGCCGCATGATCCAGTCCAATGCAGTCGACCACAATCAGGAATATGATGGTTGATATTAGGTGGCAGCCTTGTTTCACTCCTGTCTCCTGTCTTCACTTCAAGAGCATCACTGAGCTTCCCATTGTGAATTACTTGGCATGTGGCGTCTTCATATAGTTGTTGAATGAGATTGATAAAGGTTTGCGGCACTGGAACCGTAGTGTTGAAGCAGCTGCCTGGCAAATGACTTGTCGGTTGACTCTGTCAAAGGCTTTTTCAAAGTCGATGAAGTTGAGGTAGAGTTGAGTTGACTGCCGTTTCATACTCTGTTCTATGATGATGCGTAGCGTCACGTTGCAATTCGGTTTGCACGTGATTTGTACTTCCTGAATCCAGTCAGCCTGTCTATTACCGTCATAGTTTTGAATCCAGAGCATTCCTTAGCCTCTCTAGGATGATGAGGCATAATATTTTGCTTGCTTTGGGTGAACAGGAGCGTGATTCCATACCAGTTCTTGCAAAGACTTTCGCATTATGGTAGAATGTAATTTCATTTCAGTTGATTTACTGGATTCACTACACAGTGTAACAGTATTATCATTTACTGGATCATGCTTCGGAAGTAATTTATTGTCCATAGTCATACCGAGATAACTATACGACTCTGAGACATATTTTACATAGTTCTAATTTCTCACCTTCTTCTCTGTGATACAGACAGTAGGATTTCCCAATTATATGAAACAGAGGCTGACTCATTCCTGTTGTGCGTATTTGTTGGCTTCATTCAATAGACAATGATTGGGTTATCATTTTGACTATCTAAGATAGCTAAGGTTCGGCAGACTAGTATTGATACTGGGTGATGATTGAAGGTGAAATGAAGATTTGGATTAGTTGAGAAGTCCTGAATTGACAACCAGTGTGAGTATGATCAAGTGATAGCAACGCGTTACGAATTCACCTGGTACTCGGGAGAAACCCTTTGTGATTGAAGTGAAATAAAACTGGGCTCAGCAGTCGGACTTTGTAGCTCAATTGATAGAACACCGGGTAGAAAACATGATGGTCTCTGGTTCGAATCTGTTGTAGTCGAGATTTTTGTTTCACCTTCACTCATTACTCATTATTCGCTTATGAATTTCTCCCTCCACCTCACTAAGTAAACTTTAAGGATTATTATTCTGTCTTATTCTGTCTTGTGGTTGTGTGTAATTTCATGTATGGGTATGACCGAAATTTTTTCTAGATTCCTTATCTGGTTCAATAAGGTTTCTTTGCTTAGACAGCCTAAAATTGGTAGATTTTAGTAAGATAAAGAATCTAGAAGAAAGTTCAACCATAGCTATCCTTGCAGTTGCTCACAACCACACAATAGGATGCGACGAGGAAATTTAAAAGTGATTTTAGAAGCCACCTTCAACAACTGATGAGATTAACCAATCAGATTTCGATACTCCGATGAGAAAGTTTTCCATAAAATATAGAAAGGTAGTTGGTGGTTACCACAGAAGTTTTCAGGGTGGCCTGTAAAGTCACTCGATGCGACAGATATACACTCCCCATAACTAACTTCGTGGCGCGTTCATTATTAGTAGATTCGCCTAGAAAGTTTAAAGAATAAAGGACTACTTTATAGTCTACTAACAGTGGTATCCATAGAACTCTTCAGTTGGATGTACCTACACTCCAGTGAGTAATATTGCTCCCACTGATGAAACTTAAACCCATTACTCATCACTTCAAACGCTAAGGATTACTTGCTATACACTAACTAGAATGACTAAAGCAAGTGACTGATCTCTTTAAATTGATTTTCGTAACTCGTTTCAACTCTCTTCTTCAGTTGAATTAAATACTGATTTATTCTAAGAAACGCCCTAAACTCGATTAATAGTGATAAGTTAGTGTTTATATTCAAGTTTAATATGTGACACTTAGATTATCATACAATAAGCATAATAGACATTAATTGTACACAATTTATACACCTATCATTATTACATGAAAAAAGTATTTCAAGTAAACTCCCTTCTCTTCCCATTTTTGTCAACTCAATCCAGGCGGGAACAATATCACTTACTGGAAGTTAGATACATCTAGATGATGAGTCTCAGATAGGATGAAATGCGCATCCTATATTCCACTGCTACCTACTATCCATCTTTACTATAACTAGAATTACACAGGTAATATCGAGGCATCCTCACAGGAGCCCACATGCCAACAGAGACCTATCAATTTGGTCCAATCAACGATGGGGTATAGTACAAGCAATAACACTAATAGTTATCCTAGTTACTGGATGTGTAAAATTTTTTCAGTCAGTTATTATAATAATATTTATTATCTAACTTATTATTACTGTTAACCCCGCCCTACAAACGAAATTAAGCAAAGCTAACTACCAACACACATGTAAAGGACAATGAATAAATTATATGATTCTTTAAAATTTGAAAAAGTTATCGAAAAAGCTAACCAGAACATTATATTTCTGAACATTACTTGAATGGAACTAAGTACTATACAGTAGAAGAAAACAAAAATCTTGAATACTTTCAACATTAATATTATTATTTTTCCCTTGGGTTCCTAATGGAACGTACAGCTTCAATAGCACATCTCCATTCCACTCCCTTCTCTAAAATCTTTTGAACATGGCTCCACGACAACCAACAACCTCTCATTTCTTCCTCACACAATCTCTTCTATGTCACCCTCACCTCGGATGCCCAACTTGTCGTTTCCTATCTGGGTTCCACTCGAGTGCCTGGCCTGACGCGTGATGTCCTCAGTCGGCCTTCCCAGTGTATGTCTAATCCATCTCCATTTCTACTTCCTTCCACTGCATATTTGTTCAGCGATAGCTTCTTGCTCCGTTGGTCGGTTGCCAGAGTTTCTTGTTGTTTTTTTCTTTCTGGCCATCTGATCTGAGCCTCAGTTATTGATGAATATGTGTAGTTTGTTGGAAATGCCTTTCGTAACGCACCAAGTGTCTCAACCATCACATGGAAGCACTGACTTGACTGACGTTGGTGTTGAAAATCCGGATCCGGATGTTGTTGACCCTTTATGCTGAGTGCCGTGCAGTGCAGTCGATGTCCACACTTGTCTCATGTTTAAGAAGCACGCCCGTCTTGCTTTGTTTCCGATCCTGTCAGGTTTGGACATCCTTGTCTGTGCCTCTGTGCCTGTCCCACCTGTAGTTGAAATGGTGCCGCCTATATAGATATAGGTGAAATAGGCTACTTACTTTAACTTTCTCACGTTCATGGAGAATGTTTATGCTGTTTTTTTAGAAAGCTATTGATCTTTATTCAATACTATATCCTGTATTTTGAGATTTCATATCTGATCGCAAGGATCTTTTACATCACTGTATCAGCTAACGTATTCCAACAGTACACGCTTATAATCATTGATAGTAAATGAATTGGTTACCAATAGGTAATCAATTCAGTTTTCTAGTCATTAATACATAACGCTGTATGAAGTCTATTGTAATGTAGCCATCAAGCTAAGTAATTGTTTGGCATTATAGTGTATTGTAGTCTAGCAGCAAATGTTGAGAGTCAGTCAGTCGACACGAAACCTTAAATCTAGAGTATTCTACCAATTCGTTCGTAACACTTGATAACCAGTTATAAATAATAACTTTAGTGTAGCTTTTACACACTAGTAGACTTGCCTGTTAGATTCTATCATGCCTTATGCCTTAGAAGTATAACTATGGTCAATTATAAGTATGATTTACAAATAAGCAAGAAACAGGAACTGCAAATTTCAATATTCTAATTATTTCTAGAAATCCTGTTCATCCTTAGAGAATTATTCAAACTTAACTTTCTTTTACTCTGTACCTGCCTGTAAGCTTTATTGAATGAAAAACCTGTTCAATATTTTTTGAGCTACAAATACGTCTGTAAATTTTTTTACAGTATAGTTCTAAATTATGAATTAGACAGCAGTTCTTAAAGTCATGCTTGGTTTTAACTAGTTTTTAGCTATTTTTTTGAATGCTATCCTTATTCCAATTCTTGTGAGAACCATACATAAACTTTACAAGGTTCCTTCCTGTATCATAAATGCTTACAATTTTCGTGTACGTTTCTGGACCGACTGCCTACGTTCGTTACTCAAGATGAGATGGCCAGAATAATAGGAATAAGCAACAAGGAACTCTGGCTAGCGACGAACCAACCAAGAAAGTATCGCTGAACAGATATGCAGAAGGAAGTGAAATTGGAGATTGATTGGGCATGCACTGAGAAGGCCGACTGAGGACATCACGCGTCAGGCCAGACACTCGAGTGGAACCCAGATAGGAAACGACAAGTTGGGCATCCGAGGTGAGGGTGACATGGAGGAGGTCGTGAGAGGAAGAAATAAGAGGTTGTTGATGATGATGATACCCAGCCAACAGTAACCTGAAGAACAAGCTCCAACCACCATGAATGGGATAAACTCAAAGGAATTAGCATCTTCAACATACACCTATCTAAACAGGCAGGACTGTTTCAACTACAGGCGGCACATGTACAGACGAGGATGTCGAAACCAGACAGGATAGGAAAGACAGCAAGACAGGCGTTCATTAACCTGAAACTTGCGTGGAGACCTTCTGAACTGCACTGTGTTCAGCATAAAGCGTGAACAACAGCCGGATTCGGATTTTCAACACCAACGTCAGTCAAGTCAGTGCTTCTGCATGGCTCAGAGACTTGGAGCGTTACCAAAGGGATTTCCAACAAACAACAGATATTCATCAACAACTGTCACTTACGCTCACTCCATGCTGAAAATCAGATGGCCAGAATAATAAGGAATACTGGTTGGCTGGCGAAGAACCAACGGATCAAGAAGCTATCACTCAACAAATGTGAAGCTGGAAGTGGAAGTGAAGATTGATTGGGCATACACTGAGAAAGCGGACTGGGGACATCACGCGTCAGGCCAGGCACTCGAATGGAACCCAGATGGGAAACGACGAGTTGGGCGTCCGTGTAAGGGTGACATGAAGGATATCGTGCGAAAAGGAAATGAGAGCATGTAAGCTGTCATGGAGTTCGGTTCAAAAGTTTTCAGAGAATAGAGTGCACTGGAGACATCCTACTGAATTTTTATGTTCAATTAGGAACTCAAGGGTCAAATAAAAATGATAATTATAATGCCAAAGTTTTACTCTTACTATAATACGATAAATTATTTTCAATTTTATTCTGTATATTCACTTATTCTTAAGTGTTATTTATTCAAATAAATTTATTTGATGAAGGTATATTTAAAAATGGTGAAATATATTTTAAACAGAGAGAACAACTTTTATATTGGTTGGTTTTAGTAACTCTAACAATGATTTACATTTATATTGATTTTATTCAATTATTTATTTTCTTATATTTAGTTTCAATTGAATATAATCATTTCTTTGTCTGTAAAAGTACACGATCTTACAATATACAGTGTCCGTAGTAAATATGAAGCAGGTACATAAACAATAAAAGAGAAAAACTTGAGATATGAATGAAAACTATACAAGTTTTTTTTAATGAAACAAGTATTGTTCCTCCAACTGATGTCAGTATTCGATGAATAACAACTTGAAATATTTCCAAATCTCCACAACTCCCTCAAAATTTAATTGAACTAGTGCTCGTTGGTGACTAACTTCGAGAAGTATTCCCGAAGTTCCAATGACAAGTCGTGACCGGTGGAGTCAAAGCCTGATGGCCATGAGGACAAATAATCAACGATGACATTGGGTGGCGGTTTGCCCTATATCGTGAGCTAACAGAAGTTTGAAATATGGAGCATTGGATTCTGACCCAGTGGCTAGCTCAATGGAAACGCGCTGGTCGCGGAACCTGAAGGTCGCGGGTTCGATCCCTACTGGTGGGGTCGTGGGTGTGCAGTGCTGAGGAGTCAGTCCCATACTAGGACGAAACAGGTGTCTAGTGCTCCCAGGTTTCATTTGTTCCTCCAACTGATGTCAGTCTTCGATGAATAACAACTTGAAGTATTGAAAAACAAATTGGTCAGGATATAAGTAAATCAAACATGTAGAATCAAGAAGAAACTATGAGAAGAATATGTAATATATAGGACATTGTAGATAGTCGTTGCTAAATAAATAGAACTTTTCTAGTTAAATGAAAGTGAACTTTTTGCTTAAAGGTACCATAGGCAAATATTTTGCTTAAAATCATAGTGAAGGCTTGAAATTATTGATTAGCAGTTTATTCACATCTTATTCTCGTTTCTTATAAACATGTCGCCTGAAGTTTATGGTTTTCTAAAGAGTCTGTTAAGAGCTATCGACTAGAAATTCATCTCAGGTATAGTAAGCTTGTCTTGGATGTTCACAAATGTGTAGTTACAAAAGTGAACTGAACAGAAATGTTTATTCTTTGCCTTCATTCAATGTTTAGTGATAATCGTGCGAATCTGTCAGCGGACCACATCGACGGTATTTATAAAGTTCTGGAGAAGTCTAGAACATAGTAACAACAATGATTCACTTTGTGTACGAAAAGAAAACTTCAGGTCTTTGATCATCGTTGTCTTCGTGGCGTAGGTTGTGTTTCTTGATGTCACCATGTGAGCAACGTAGAAGTGAGGTGTAGAATCTTAGTAAGGCTTTCCTCAGTTGATTTGGTTGTGAACCTTAATCGGTTGGGATGGCTGGGACATGTGTTACGTATGCCTAACAGCCAACTTCCTCGTCAAATAATGTCGACTGAAATAGGTTAAGGTTGGAAAAACGCTCTGAGTGCCAAATTAAAACATAGCATCAATGCATGAAGTTCTTGATTGTTAGCTTGAGCCATGTAAGGCAAGGCAGACAAGTCGCTTGGGGTTCGCAGGACAAGATAAACCAGAGGTTAGAGACTCTAAATGATATGACTCAGAAACGATGTCAGTAGCATCATCATCAACAATATCAATATAGGACTAGGCATTACTGCGTAACCCTCCGAGTTGCCACACCTCATATCAGTACATCAAGTAGAAAGGTAGTTGGGTGAAGGATGAAGATAAGAGAATCCTGTCAAAAGAAATATAAAGTATCAGAAGGAAGAAAGGAAGAATGAAAAAGTGGTGAGATTCGGTATAGGGTCGTTAAGATGAGGATAATGTGTGTGGGGATACATCTGCGAAACTGGCATCGGTTCTCAGCCATATCATCCAGAGTCAGTCTCCAACCACTGGTTCCTCTTGTCCCGTGGACCCCAACCACCCAGTCTGCATCGCCCCACAGGGCTCAAACCAACATTCGGAGACTTCACACCTTGATGGCATGTTTTAGTCTGGCCACCTTGGGCCAGATGTATAAATACATTATCCTCATCATAACCACTAAACTTAATCCCATCATTTTCTCATTCCTCCTTCCTCGCTTTTACCACTTTCTACTTCCTCTGGCCTATTTTTCTACCATTCCTCATCTTTCATTTTATTCCTTGTTATTTGATGTGGTGATATGAGATTAAGTGTGGCAACTTTGACCGCTACACAATAATGCCTCGTCCTATTTTGGTCTTCATGATGATGATGAGTGGTGAATATATTTCCAACTTCAAATCAGTTAGAAGACACGGACCTAAGCAGTGTAGATAACTTTTATTACAGTTATTTAAAGCCTGATTTCTTTAAGATTTTGAAATGAAAAACACAGAGTAAATATATTGATGGATAAAGTCAAGAATGGAACACTGGGATTTAGATGTAACTATAGAGTGGAGAGAATTGTTAATCAACACTTCATACATGGAAATACATTCGTCCTATGTATTTAGTAATCCAAGCATCCACAACACCTACAACAGTGTAAGAGGAGATCAAATGATTTCTTATACGCTTAGAATTGTTTAATATACAAATTACCAGTTCATTTTTTACACGTCCCTTCAAATATCTCAGTCGAATTGTGAGAACGAGATTGGTGAAGCTCAATGGTTTTTTTTTATTAAGGAACTATAGAAAGTACTGATAGAATATTACAACTTTGCATTCAACGCGTTTGATGCAAATAACATCTGGATTCAATTTTTCAAATGAACTATCCGTCTCTTCCTGTTGGTTCTTCGATTATCATCAAATGTTTATTGTTTCCCTCTTGAAAACCCCTATCGATTGATTGAATGTCAACTCTAAATACTTTTATCAGCAATATCGCAGTGCGTACTTGTTGTGATGCTTCAGTTTTGTGTAATACATTATTATTGATCTGAACATTTTAACGTGTCATTCCCATACCACTTTTCACCGTATGACTAATAGTCTATTTTATGCCTACATTGTAATGTAAATCGCTGATTGGTTAACTTTTACTCTTACTATGCAAATGCCTCAAATTGAGGACAAGGTCATTTGTCATGTGTGTACGTATTCACGTGTTTTGGATTGATTTTATTTTATTGCATTCTCAGAGTAATACACTCTCCCGTCATCCAGCTTCGGTCTTCTCTCTATTCGTCCAGGGGTTGTAGTCAGTGCCTCTGACGTACCAAGTTATCTGTCAGCTGAGCGCGCGTATTATATTCGTTTCGGAATACATATACCATTAGCCTTCGAAATCATAACAATACAACTTACAGATGTTCTTATAAGTAGCGCACAACACTAAGCTTGTTATATTATTTCAGTTAAGATACTTTACATAGATATCATATTAACCACATATATCATCATATCAGTTTTAAAGAAAAAGTGCATACCAACTAAAACTTAGCAACGGTAGCAGTAAAAGCATTTGTATAGTCAGTAACAGCGTGGTGGGCGTTGCTGATAACAATGGATATAAGTAGTATATATCGAGAGGGTGGCAGGAATCATAGGGGATTACCGGCAATAGGTAAGGTTTCTGCCAAAAGCAACGCAGAGGACAACACAGGCGTATTACAGGGGATGCTGCTGATAAGTGTATGAACAGCCGGTCAAGAGCAAATCAAGACAGGAACGGAGAGGAAACGAAGACATTTGCAAATGGCTGCGTTAGTGCAAGGAGTACATATGTAACTACTACCATTCCAACTGTTCTTAATAAACACTCTCTCGTCGAGTTGTCTTCTGTTTCTTCAACAGTTAACAGAGGGGAAATCTATGACCGACAGGAAGTGTGTGTGTGTGTGTGTGTGTGTGTGTGTGTGTGTGCGTGCGTGAGTGGTGAACACCGCCAACTGACCTTATTAGTACAAGTAACGGTGGCAGATAACTATTTGAAGGTAACGGTTGAAATATAATCCTTTCTGTTTGGACAGAGAATATTTAAAGTAATTTTGAAATAATTTAGTCAGTCAGTTAACATGAAAAAGGAAACCGAAATTATTGCGTAATGGTCCAAGATGCTAGACATTAAGTTAGTACATTCAGCGAGAATGGAATAACAGGAAAGACGGAAAAGAAGCAAGTGAAATGGTAGAAAGTGAAGAAAAGAAAAGAAAGAATGGACAAGAATGAAGTTCGATATTTTGATAAAGATGAAGATATTGTATGAATATATCTGTGCCACATATATAGGAAGAAAAACAGACAAAATCAGTGTTGAACGTCATACAAAAGTGCATCGGTTCAAGTTGCCATACTTCATAGTTGCACGGGAAGGATATGCAGATACAAAAGGACAGATATCAAAATAGAAGCTGTGTGAGTGAATGAACAGCTTAATGATAAAGGTTAGTGTGAATATTCAAACTTTAGATGTCCATGAGTGAATACATCTGCGCCATTGTGACCCATTTTTAGCCATATCACTAAGACTTCCCATCCACTGGTTCCTAACGTCTCTGGAATCCAAACCAGGCAGTCTACGTCTCCCTACACGACTCAGACCAACAGTAAGAGACTTCATCAACTGGTCTGTCTTCCAACCTAGTCCGGTTTTCCCTAGCAAGGCATTAAAGTTTTCTGATTTTTCTTCAAAAGCGGGGAGGTGTTGTGATGCCCCAGTTTGTATCAAACATCGTTATCCATCTGAACATTTTAATGCGTCATTCCCACAACATTTTCTTTACAGCATGACTAATAGTCTATTTTATGCCTACATTGTAATGTAAATCGCTGATTGGTTAACTTTTACTCTTACTATGCAAATGCCTCAAATTGAGGACAAGGTCATTTGTCATGTGTGTACGTATTCACGTGTTTTGGATTGATTTTATTTTATCGCATTCTCAGAGTAATACACCTTCCCATCCACCATCTTCGGTCTTCTCTCTATTCGTCCATGGGTTGTAGTCAGTGTCTCTTGCGTACCAGGTTATCTGTCAGCTGAGCGCACGTACCATATATTCGTTCTGGAATATATATATATATATATATATATATATATATATATATATATATATATATATATCCATTAGCTCCTTCGAAGCCATAACAGTCTTACTGAATTTCTAGCTCTTACAGCCTACCAGTTACCAAAGATGGGACGTAATGTTTTGAATGGAACACTTCTAGAACACTATGTCACTACTTTATAAATGATATCACTTCTAGATTCAAGTTCTTAGAAGAGCAGCATTTTAGAAACAGCAAGCATATTTAATTAGACTTTTTTTACATTCATACGCTCACTGACAAACTCAATTGGATATCTATCTCTACTAATTGCTTTATAGATAATAGTCAATTCTTCCTCCATGGTATTATCAGAGGAAATGTCTCTAGTACGATGAGTCAGACATCTTATCCAAAATCCATACTGAGACACTGCATAAAAATGAACTGCTTATAAAAAATAAAAGAGAACACTGAGTAAGTATCAATTATTTTGATACTTGAGTAAGTTTATTACACAAGTACAAGTACTTCAAGTGTATTTTATAGCTCTGAGGTAATGCCCTCTACCTCAACTTCATCGACTTTGAGAAGGCCTTTGATAGCGTCGACTAAGAAGTTATTTGGAAACACTACGGAATACCGAAAACCTTTATCAATCTCATCCAACAACTATATGAACACGCCACATGCCAAGTAATTCACAATGGGAAGCTCAGTGATACTTTTGAAGTGAAGACAAGAGAGAGGAGTAAAACAAGGCTGCTGCCTACTATCACCCATCATATTCCTGATTGCAGTCGACTGCATTGGACTGGATCATGCAACAAACAGTGAGGAGCTGTGAGAAGAGGGTGATACGCTAGATTGTGGAAAAGAACGTAGAAGATATGGATTTCGCCACCGATGACTTGTGTCTAATGTCTGGTAGCACAAAGTTGAAGATGTACAGGCGAAAATTAAGAAGTTGACAGAAGGGGGTGGGCTGGGCAGGGCAGGGCATGTCAGCGAAGACGAGACTTCAGGTGAACATAATGAAGACTGAGGTGATGAAGATACACAACCAACAAAACTACCACCACCAACAACAAGAGGCACCAATCACCATCAAAGGGAGAAACGTAGAGGAAGTAGCTTCTTCAACATACACCTATCTAGGCAGCATCGTTTCATCTACAGGCGACACAGGTACAGACGAGGACGTCAAAACCAGAGAGGATAGGAAAGACAGCGAGACAGGCGTTCATTAAACTGAAACCAGTGTGGAGATCGAATGCACTGCACTGCACTGCACTGCACTCAGCATAAAGCGTCAACAACATCCGGATCCAGATTTTCAACACAAACGTCAGTCAAGTCAGTGCTTGTATGTGGTGGTTGAGAGACTTGGCGCGTCACGAAAAGCATTCACAACAAACTACAGACATTCATCAACAACTGTCACCTACGCTCACTCCATGCTGAAAATCAGGTGAGCTGGCCAGAATAATATGGAATACTGGCTGGCTGACGAAGGACCAACGGAGCACGAAACTTTACGAAGGTTAGCAGTAAGTATTTGAGAATGAGAAGCAATAGAAGGATATAGTGAGTACGAATCTATGATCCAATGATTGAAGAATGAGTAATCAGTCCAGAGAGTCACCATAGTTAGCGATAAACTGCACTGAAGATCGATAGAGTGTATGTATGATAATTGCATGATGTTCTCCGAGCTTTGAGGTTTGTTGTTTGATGTTTCATCGCCAGGCTAGAAAACTGCATCAGCACTTACTTCATAAAAAAGTGAAGCAGTTTCAAGGTGTATGAATGTTTATGAGGGATAAACGCCAACCTTGAACGTTATCGGCATATCATTTTAGGCTACAAGTATGTCAGATAGGCTCCTAAATGCAATAGAGTAAACATCCTAGTTGTTTATAGAAGAAAACAATAACAACAATGGGATAATCTTATTTTTTCGCCTTCTATGAATAAACAGAAAAGAGGAAATCACTAAAGTAAGACGGATACAACTTACGATCTATTTCACCAGCGTATACTTCTCCATATAACATGAAATATGGTTTCAGCATAATGCCTTTAATAGATTCAAGATTGACATGTGTATGCATAGGATACATAATCCCCTGACGAATTGTACCAAATGCCAACAATGGAAGAAAGAGTAAAGTGAGCATTGGAATCATCAAGCGAACCTAAAGTGAATGAAGTAACAATAGAATGTATTATAGTTTCACATAATTATAAGTAAAGATATATATAAATGAAGTACTTGATTGATGTATTATACAATCTGGTTCAATTATTTGATTGAGGTCGAGTTATTGGGTTATATTTCAGAGAAAAATGCATTTAGGAAGAGAATGTAATGTGGTATCAAGAATCATGCAGAAACGCATGCACTTGATGATACGTAGAGACAAAAAGGCAGCCAATAGGGGAGTTGTTTTCAAGTCATGATCGTATCACGTTCAGGTGGTGATTTATACATGCACTGACATGAGAACCTGATTGGAGAAATTTGACCTCATACAAGAAATCGGATTAGTTCATTTATGGCTTCACTTTCTGAGAGTTTTGTAAATACATATATGTCATGTATTTGACTAATAAAAGTTGTTGTCGCTGTTTTTGCAGTCGCAGGCTGTCTTTGTCTTCTGATTTCTCCACGGCTCAGTGCAGCAGAAGGTACTGAGGTGGGTCAGTCGTAAAGGTATTCGGTTGAGGTGTCTATTGAGTCTCAGTATTCATTATACCCACGCGCGTAACCCCACCACTCGGTCACAACACTTGAAAACTTAGATCCACAAACTGTTGAGGGTAACCTTTGTCGAAATGAAATAGAACCAAGGTGAGAAATAAATAGCCTTAGAATGATGGATCAGATATTCAAGCTTCAGAAATAGACAAGAGGTTAGTGTTGCTAACATTTATGTTAACTGCTTCATAGGTATCAGCCAGGAATATTGTATTTTTTCACACTATTAAAACCTACAGAAAGTCAATATTTATGTGCATTAACCATGAGAAGAGACTTCATTTGCATAAACTATATTACTTCTTCATTTAACCTGATTGGTCTAAGTCACTGATTATCCCAGTCTTCAAGACAGGAGAAAAGTCCTCTTGTGATAACCACAGAGGAATCAGCCTGACGAACATAGTATCCAAAATCTTAGGTTCTATAATTCTCCGACGCCTGAGTGGAGCTCGAGAACAGCAAGCCCGAGATAACCAAGCAGGCTTTAGACCCGGCCACGGGTGTATCGACTAAATATTCACACTGCGACAGGTCCTGGAACATAGGCACACTTACAGACGTCCGACAATGGCTGTATTTCTCGACCTGAAGGCGGCATTTGACTCTGTTGATCGAGAAGTCTTACGGCAATATCTGTTACTGAAACGCGTGCCGGGCTAGTACATTACCTTATTGAAGGCTCTCTACTCGAACACATGTGGGCGTGTTAGAGCCTATGGCGAGTTGTCCAGGGAGCTGTTCATCGAGTGGTGTCTGTCAAGGATGCCCACTATCTCCATTATTATTCAATTTCATCATAGATATACTTATGGAGGTCTCCCTCTCGTCACCTAATTACACACACTTTAACCTAATCACAGGAGAATTTTCGTCAGACCTAGAATATGCAGATGACATAGTCAGTCCTGTTAGGTGAAGACGCTGACTGATGAGATGCAGAGTCTTCTGAAAACTTTGAGTGGGAATTTGAAAATGTTTGGGATGCGGTTCTCACCACTCAAATGCAAATTTGCCACGGCTAACAATAGAGAGTGTAGTAGTTGAGTGTATCGAATACTTCCCTTACCTGGGAAGTAGGGTCAACCCTGGTGGGTCAGTTGCCCATCAAATCTCTTCACGGATATAAAAGGCTCATTTGGCTGTCGCCTATTTACGCCACCTATGGCGCCGCCCTGATTTCCGTTTGTCCATTAAGGGTCGCGTGTACTTCACAGCAGTCCATTTTGTTCTACTCTGTGGCTGTGAAACAGTGGTCATTGAAAGTGGAAGATATGAGAAGGATTCAAGTGTTTGACCACCATCGCCTTCGTAGTATAGGCCATATTCCGTGGTGTCAACATGTGAGTAATGCAGAAGTTAGGTGTAGAGTTTTAGGGAGAAGAGGTAAATCACTTGACGAGGTTATGAACCTTTATCGATTGAGATGGTTGGGACACTTACTACGTCTGCCCATTCACCGATTGCCTCGCCACACAATGTTGGGTGAAGTAGGTCCAGACTGGAAAATGATCCGAGGTGGCCAGACTAAAACATGGCACCAATGTATGAAGTCTCTGACTGTTGGTTTAAGCCATGTAGGGCGATGCAAACTGGGTGATTGGGGTCCACGGGACAAGAGGAACCAGTGGTTGGAGACTGACTCTAGGTGATATGACTCAGAGCCGATGTCAGTGGCGCAGATGTATCCCCACACACATTATCCTCATCTTAACGACGCTATACAGAATCTCACCACTTTTTCATTGTTCCTTTCTTGCTTCTCATAGTTTATATTTCTTTGACAGGATTCTCTTATCTTCATCCTTCACCTCACTACCTTTCTACTTGATAATGATAATATTTTGCGTACTACACTATGAGCTAGAGTAAATGTATGAAGACTCATGATACTACCTTGGTTGCACCCCAGATGGAAGTAAATGTAGTGAAATTTGAACTTGGAATCAACTGTTTGAGAGTAGTCAGTTGATAGTGTCCAAGCCCTGGGTCAATAACTCTACACTTTCTTGTCTACGACATGGTAAATAACCCTTACCTAATATGTATTCCAAAATCTATTAATTTATGCATAACTTAGTGTGATATACACGATGGCTAGAAATTTAGTATTCGTAGATATTCCTATGTTATGTAATATTAGCAAAATGTCTTTTTTGTGAAAAAACTCAAATCTCATTTGTTTTCAATGAAATAGAAAATCGGAATAAAGATAGATGTAAAGTTTAGGCACTGTGATGGAATATAAAATTCCATATTCAATTTGTTTATTTAATAAATAGCATACAGATCATATCGGATGATTTACTTGATGATGTATCCAGCATAAATTAATCTCTGCTATAGGTGTTACGTCATTCTTATTATATGTCTTGGATGTTGACTCGATGACCAAAGATCCAGTAACCTTATCTTATCGTATTATATGATTCTGTGTTAAAGCATACATTGCAAAAGCCGAGTTGTTTTTTCTTCTTCCAGATTATTGATCTTCTTGAGGTTAATCATTCTATACTTAGATAAATTCCTATGTTCAGCTATTTTAACTAACCTTGATTGGTTAGTTTGACCTCGTATTCATTGCTCAAAATTTGATAAATCAATACTAGTTTGCTTAATTGATTCTATTAGATCTTTAAGTCAACCGACAAAGCTTATTTTTGAGTTTATAAATTGGATTAGCAAAACATTGTACACTGAAATAGAAGGTAGATCATCATGCAAAACATATATTTAAGCCAGCTCAGTCAATGAAACGTTATAACATTATCGATTGACTTCTTTAACTTGACTGAGACTCTTCGCCTGACCTAAAGATTACTCACACGGTGATTTCACCATACATGAGAATTATTGTAACGATGTATGTATTACAATCTCTTTAATATCTTCTATTCAACCGAACGTAGAGAAGACAGAGGTAGACGTGATGAAGATACACACAGCCAACAAAACTACCAGTACCAACAACAACAACCTCCAATCACCATCAATGGGAGGAACTTAAAGGAACTAGCCTCTTCCACCTACATTTATATAGGCAGGCAGCACTGTTTCAGCTACAGGTGGCACAGGCATAGATGAGGATGTCAAAGCCAGCCAGCATCGGCAATACAGCAAGACAGGCGTTCATTAACCCTCAAACCAGTATGGAGAACTTCTGCACTGCACTGCACTCAGCATAAAGCGTCAACAAAATCTGGATACGGATCCGGATTTTCAACACCAACATAAGTCAAGTCAGTGCTTGTATGTGATGGTTGGGGACTTGGCGCGTTATGAAAGGCATTTCCAACAAACCACAAACATTCATCAACAACTATCACCTACGCTGGCTCCTTACTGAAGCTCAGATGAGATGGCCAGAATAATAAGAATAAGCAACAAGGAACTCTGGCTGGTTGGCTGGCAACGAATCAACGAAGGGAGAAGCTGTCGCTGAACAAATATGCACTGGAAGGAAGTGGAAGTGGAGGTGGATTGGGCATACACTGAGAAGACCATTCAGGGACATCACGCACCAGGCCAGGCACTCGAGTGGAATCCAGATGGGAAACAACGAGTTGGGCGTGGGAGGTGAGGGTAACATGGTGGAGATGGTGTGAGGAGGAAATGAGAGGTTGTTGGCTGTCATGCAGCCAGGTTCAAAAGATTTCAGAAAACAGAGTGGAATGAAGACGTGCTATTGAAGCTGTATGTTCCATTAGGAACGTAAGGGACAAATAATAATAATAATCATATAATAAACTCAACCGAAGAAAAAACTTTGGGATGAAATAAATTCTTCTTACTCTGTAAACTTGGTTAGTACTACTTTTATGAAAATGATATAGGGGATATGTAATTTGAAGAATGCGGTTTATGGATGCACACCAAGTACCTTCATTGTATTAAAAAACGAATTGTATGGACAAAAATCTAATTAGTTATCTGACTAGTTGTTAGAATGTTTTCTTAAAAAACACTTGATTAATATCGAGATTAATTATTAAAGGATGCCAAAAAGATAATTCTGTAAATGCAGTCATTAAACAGACATACCATCTTCACCAACATATAAATATACGGTCCAGAAAATCGCCAGATTTGCATCAATTCCAGAAAACGCATTTGCCTACAATAAAAACACGAATAAAAATATATAAGGTATAGCATAAAAGCAGAGTGATAAATACTTCATATATTCTTCTGGTAATTAGTATTGCAATTCAAGTTTTATACATTGTAAAATTTAATTTTAATCGTAAACAGTTAAGGTGTATTTAGCAATTTGTTTGACCAAAGTATTTTACATCAGTTGGAGAGGAACAAAGAAAGCCTGGGAGCACTGTACAACTGTTTCGTCCTAGCATGGGACTCCTCAGCAGTGCGCACCCATGACCCTGCGAGGAATCGAACCCGCGACCTTCAGGCTCCGTGGCCAACAAGTTACCATTGAGTTACTGGGTCAGAATCCAATGATCCATATTTCCAACTTCTGTTAGCTCACCTTATTCATTTGAAAGATGAAGACAGATTTGAGACTAACAGTCACCTGATCGACTATTGAAACAACCAGTTAGATTAGTATATAATTGTTTTTATATTATACCGTCGTTGATTGAACCGAATTAATCGATCTCTGTTGGCATATACGATACTGTGCGGATGCCTCGATATTACATGTGCTCTTATGATAGTAATGATGGATAGTGGCCAACAGTGGAATCCTGTCAGGTTTTTGGTTGGAATCCAACATGGACTGAAACTTATTTGGCGAAACATTGAAAACCTAGGAGCACTGGAAAAGACCCGTCAGAGGTTGAACCAAGGACCTTTAGGTTCCATGACCAGCAGATTAACATTGAGTCACTGAGTCGAAATTCATTGGTCCATATTTTTTACTTCTCTCAGTTCACAATATAGCGCAATCTACATGTAATGTCGTCGTTGAGTAACTGTCCACTTGTTGGACTTGGTTAACTCCATTGGTCACGACTTTTTATTGCAACTTCCAGAATCACCTCTCGAAACTAGTCCCTAATGAGTGCTAGATTAATTCTATCTGGAGATTTGTGTGGATTTATTAAGTGATCCCTGACGGGGTCATCAGTACGCATTGTTGAGGATTCCTATGCTAGGACGCGAAACAGCTATCCAGTGCTCCCAGGTTTCTAATACTTCTCCAACTGATTTCAATCCATGTTGAATTCCTACTTAAAATCATCTGTTTAGAAGCGTTTCAGGTAAAAGGTAGCCTGCTTAAATTTTAGGCTACCAAAAAAAACTTTCCATCGAATATATATAGCATCAAATTCTTCCATTTTCAGTTTGTTTTAACCTTTTCAATGTCTTCTAAACGCATGATGTACTCTCGCATTGTTTTTAAATTGTTTTCGAACTTTCGTTTCTCAGATTAAGAACAAAAACAGGTGAAAAACGTTTATACATTTGGAAATGGATTTATCAATGCTCAAAAATACACTAGATTACTATTTTCTTTCTAGGATAACCTGTGTATGGGGATTATGAATTTCTTTGCTGGCTAACTAATCCTACCACCATCATAATGACACTCAACTTTGTGTTAATTTCTGAATCAAGAACAGATGTTAGTGTAACACTAACTATCCGTTTCACTCTTATTCCCTGCAATACTGTCATTGATAACAGTTATTTCTTTTGAAAATATAGTACGGAAAGTAAATTTATTGGGAGATTCCATGCAATATCATATATGTTGTTTGTAATAAAGTGATTATTATCATTACTAGTAGTAGTAGTATTATTATAAATTTACGTGATATTGGCGTCTACGAAGTAATTTCATGAAAATTCTGAAAAGACTTTCATTTAAATGAATCCTGCTAAAAATTCGATTGGATAATTTCACAAATACTGATCACTGAGTCAAAAGTTGACGTAAGACATAAGCTTTATTTATATAAATCTCAGAGTGTTTCAGATAAATAATTGTAACATCTCGCATGGAAGAGGCATGAAGAAGAATTTTGTACAAAACACTGGAACTATTTATTCCATATATACTGAGATTTATACAAATATAAGTTATTAATGAAGGCTAAAATATCGGAAAATTTGAACATAAACTTTTATCGTATTCTCAATCTAGCTGCATTGTTTTCTCAAGTCAAAAACTGTTTTGAGGGTGAATCAGGGATAAACTATCACTTTGAACTACTTCCTAGTGTGTTTAACAATTCACCAGCTCTTGTGGAGCTGGTTATACAGGTCACACAAAGTGTACTCTATCCAGACGTATTTCTGGAAACTATTCTGCATGGTTGTCTAGTGTGGAGTGTAAAGCGATTTACAGCTCGATTCTTGAGTATCTGGTTAATTTCAGTCATTCAATACTCTCAAAGTCTTCCTTCACAGTTAAATCAAACATTTGGATAGGTAGTAGCGATTCACCCTTGAAAACAGCAGAAGCCGTAGAGATTCATGAATTCAAGTCTGATCTCTGTGTTCAAAACAGGTATGTCCAATCTCTAAATTTACCTTGGTCATGATCCTATCTCGTGGCTCTCGCGCCCCAGTGGATGACGCTTTGGCGTTTGAAGTGATGGGTACTGAGGCTCAAGTCTCAGTGGGAACAACATCATTCACTGGGGTACAGGTTCTAATTGGGACGAAACACATGTCATGGGTTCCACAGCTAGTCAACAATATGAATACATCATGAATATCCGATATTATCGAGGCATTCGCAAAGGAGCTCATCTGCTACTTTTCATTTTTGAGTCAGAAATAGTAATGGAATAAATGCAACGTAGATTGTTGTTAACAAAGCAGTGAACTGAAAGCAGTAACTTTGAAGACCACATCAGTAACTTTTAAAATAACTTATCAGGTTCCTTTACTTTGTCAAAGAGAGTAGTTTTTTAATACAGTATTTCAATAGTTGTTAGGCTGATTTTACAGATAACTGCATAAAAAAGCCACTGTAACACCTATTCATGTTGTGGTCTGGGTAATAATTAGTAAAATGTTGAAAACTTTTGTTAAACATTCAAACCTGTAAACAGATTCATCATACTCTTCATATTGTTTAGATAATGCTTGAAAACTGAAAAGAAATTTCCAACAAATTATTGAGACTATGGTAATCATATTTAGTGAAGTAGTTCTGAGTATCTGGTATAGTTCAACCTTGTTCGTTGAATTCCACTTCTGTGCGAAAGTATTATTGGAACAGGTTTTTGGTGTTCATGTGGATTTTTTTCTTTGGATGACTATCGTTTTCAATATTTTAAGTTATTAGTCATGTTTCTATGGTTCATAAAAGGGTAGATAAATATAAGAGAGGTGAGGTTAAACGTTATCCTCCGGTGTTCTGTGCGGAAATACATATCTCCTATGAAATGAAAAGTGAAATCATAAATCATTTTTAGTGATGATGCATAGTGGTTAGTAGTGGAATCCAGGATGCGCATTTCGTCCTATTTGAGACTCACCAGCTGAATGTACCTGCCTCCCCCAGTGAGTGATGTTATTCTCATCGGGATTCCGACTAGAGAGCGATCGCTCCAAACTCTAGAGTGTTATCCACTGATCACCGAGCCACGATAACCACTTCTTGTGAGACGGGTATAGTTATAGTACCATTGCTTGTATTATACCGCCGTTGATTGGACTGAATTGATCGGTCTATTGGCATATGGGCTTATGTGCCGATGCCTCGATATTGCCAATGTTTTAATTATAGTCCCAAATAGGACAAAATGTGCATCGGGATTCCACTGCTAGCCACTATCCATCATAGCTGTAATTAAGACACAAGTAATTTCGAGTCTACCATGCAGGAGCCCATATCCCAATAGAGACCGATCAATTTGGTCCAATCAACTATGGTATAATACAATGAATAATAATAAATTCTTTTTGATGTTATTTGAAGGCTTATTTAGTTAACTTTGATTTGTGAGCATCATTCTTCATGAGTAAATATACTCATATCTCAGCTAGACGGTGGAAGCGGAACCAATAGTTTGCATATGAATAAACGGTAGGAAATGTACACAGAATTAAATAATCCATAACAAGTACAATTACAACTGGGGATAACTTTTAACCTTATTCATATGAAAACATTGTGAACTGGTGTCATTGAATTGATAAACTATTCCATCCAGTAAACATTTTCTCTACTCATTAGAGTTGAGAAGAGTTGACTATCAAATATCCCTAGTTGACAATCGGTATCTTGACACTGGATGATGAAAATGAAATGAAAATATGAATTATAACAAGATTTGAACCAGTGACCTGAGGGTATTTTATATTATCAAGTGACTCATATATTTTAGATATTTTCTAATATATTACCTATTTGTTTAATGATAATTAAAAGCAAATAGAATAAATAAACAAACAAACAAATAAACAAACAAAATATAACTTACCATAGTGAACAACATATAATTAAGAGATTTTTACCCCACATATAATAAGTATGATTAACTATGCCAACATAACGGATAACAATACCAACTAAAGATACAAAGCACATGATCATATCATAAATATTCCAAAATGCGGTTAAATGTACCGCAAACTTTTGAATATAACTAGCACCTGGATTAAGTGTTACCTATATAAAAAAAAAAGAATAAAAACGTATTAGTTAAGCAATTGACGATGGAGTGTATAGGCGTAAAATAATCATAAGTCTCTTTATTCATTACATACGGATATCGAATTTAAGATATTTAGACAATGCAGCACATTAGAAACAAATAATAATGATAATTGTATACATAAGGTATTCATGGAATTATTGATGGATTAGGCATACACTGAGAAGACCATTTCGGGGACATCACGCATCATGCCAGAATATCAAGTGGAACCCAGATGGGAAATGACGATTTAGGCGTTCGAGGTGAGGGTGATATGGAGGAGATGGTGTGAGGAAGAAATGAGAGCTTGTGGGTTGTCGTGGAGACAGGTTGAAAAGATTTCAGAAAATAGAGTGGAATGAAGACGTGCTACAGAAGCTCTATGTTCTATTATGAACCCAAGGGACAAATAATAATAAAAACAATAGGTATTCGTTGTTTTGTCTCGATGAATTACACAAGTACACAGAGGGAAGTAAATACAGGGCATAGATTTACTATGTAACTGTTCGACTTGATAAATGTGTATAGAGGTCATTGATGCTAAAAAGTTACTTGATACTGTTGATCCATTCTAGTATAATTGTTTTTATGTCATACCGAATTGATCGGTCTCTATTGGCATATGGGCTCTTGTGCGGATGCCTCTATATTCCCTATGTTCGTGGCTAGCAGTGGAATCCAAGATGCACATTTCATCCTATTTGGGACTCGTTAGTTGGATGTACCTGCTTCCCATTGAGTGATATTGTTCCCACCGAGATTCCGACTCGCGAGTGATCGCTTCAAACGCCAGCGAGTTATCCACTACACCACTGAACTACGATAGCCATTTCTTGTTTGGCGGGTATAGTTTTTAGTATAATTGTTTTTATATGATACCGTCGTTGATTAGACGAAATGCGCATCTTGGATTTCACTGCTAGCCATTACTCATCATTAATAATGTATATTGTTACACTAGAGTTGTAGTCAATAGCTAGGAGATCAGTGAGTTGCCAAACACTGAGTACATTCTTGAACCAGTTACTTTTGACAAACATCATTGATTTTTTAGAAGTCTTGTCCGCCTTTTTTTTTTAATAACAATTCATATATAAAAGAATTATCATCTGAAGGTAACATCCACTTTTCCAAATTGATCAATTTTATCAATTAGGTTAGGGATACAATTTCACATGAATTTCTCATGAAATACTCAGCAAAGATTCTTATGATTCCCTTGTCCACTATGAAATCTCGCCTTCAATTACCTGTTCTTTAATGTATTAATTTCGATTCCCATCAAAATTTAAACATATCTACAGTCGTGTTTTTATATGAGTAATATATGACTGATAGAGGATAGTGTGCACATGTCCTAATTGTGCTTCTTTTTACCATTTCCTCCTCTTCCTCCATCCATATTCTGTTACTTAGACTAGCTTTCCTTTGGTCTATATTACTTCTTCGGTTTTCTTCTATTATTTTCACCTTACCGTTTTTTGTTTATTTCTTTATGAGATTTATCATTTAAAGGCAATTATAATTTCAACTTGTTATTCATCGAAGACTGACATCAGTTGGAGGAACAAAGGAAACCTGGGAGCATTGAACAGCTGTTTCGTCCTAGTATGGGACTCCTCCCCGCCATGGATCGAACCCGTGACCTTCAGGTTCCGCGGCCAGCGCGTTACCATTGAGCCACTGAGCCAGAATCCAATGGTCCATATTTCCAACTTATGTTAGCTCACGATATAGAGCAACCGTGCTCCCAGGTTTCCTTTGTTCCTACAACTCATGTCAGTCTACGATGAATAACAGCTTAAAATATTTCCAAATCTCCACAACTCCCTCAAAAATCCAATTCAACTGGTGCTAATAAGTAACTAGCTTCGATAAGTATTCCCCAAGTTCCAATGACAAGTCGTGACCAGTGGAGTCAAAGCCTGATGGCCGTGAGGACAGATACTCAACGATGACATTGGGTGGCGGTTGTGCTATATCGTGAGCCAACAGAAGTTGGAAATATGGAGCATTGGATTCTGACTCAGTGGCTCAATGGTAACGTGCTGGCCGCGGGACCTGAATGTCGCGGGTTCGATCCCTGCTGGTGGGGTCGTGGGTGCGCACTGCTGAGGAGTCCCATACCAGTCTGACGAAACAGCTGTCCAGTGCTCCCAGGTTTCCAATGTTCCTCCAACTGATGTCAGTCTTCGATGAATAACAACTTGAAATATTTCCAAATCTCCACAACCCCCTCAAAAATGCAATTATAATTACTTGTTCCAGGCGATATCGTACAACATACTACTTATATATCTCCTCATAAGTAACACACACCAAACCAATATCATTGATATTAATAGTAATAATAATAATAATAATAATAATAATAATAATAATAATAATAATAATGTGAATTCATTCCTTCATTGCCTATAAGAATGGTTTTTTCTCCATATACATATTCGCTTGTAAAGTCACAAGCAAACACAGGTGTATGACATAGATGGTTTAGCATTAGAAAGATAAAATAGGACACTACTTCAACAGCACCGATTATTTTGATTGTAGTTGGAATTATAATACTAATTGTAGCAGTAATAACATAATAGAAAATTATGTCTTCATTTTTTGTTTTGTTTTATTTACCCTTGCCTTATCTTTCCCTTTGAGGAGGAAAAATCATGAGAATTTTTCAATGCATGATTGATAACTTTGGTGAAAACTATCACATTTACTGATAAGAAATAATGTCAATAAAATATTTTTCAACTGTTTACTTTTGTTTTCTGACAACATTCCGACACAGTTATTCGACTGTAATCCACATACAATACAATACAATACAGTAAAAGAAAAAAACCCATATAATAACTATTGATTGTAGAAGTACATAATATTCAACTGATGAGGCTTAGATTCGATGAAATGTACACTTCAATTGAAAATATTTATTTAGCAGAATCGATTTTATCACTAGTGTTATGATTATTACTATAAAGGGATATGTAGCGTTAATACTTGCTGTTTTCAAATGATATTTTGAGCGCTCAATTACAAATTATATGAAATTAGGATGGTAAATATTTCAAAACACTATATAATGGTGTAAACATTTAATTTTGAAGATAATTTTTAGGATTAGAAATAAAATTTAAGAATTGGTAACCTCTGTAGCTGTCAATTTTTTTTCTACTGATTGAAGTTTGTCTATCAATCAAGTTGATAATATGATCATTAAGTTAACTGATATGATAATGAGAATGTTTGGGATGCGATTTTCACCACTCAAATGCAAATTTTTGCTCCAGGACTGGTCAACCCTGGTGGGTCAGTTGCCGATCAAATCTCTTCACGGATATAAAACGCTCAATTGGCCTTTACCCATTTACGCCACCTATGGCGTCGCCCTGATTTCCGTTTGTCCATTAAGGGTCGCGTGTACTGCACAGCAGTCCACTCTGTTCTAATCTATGGCTGTGAAACATGGCCATTGAAAGTGGAAGATATGAGAAGGATTCAAGTGTTTGACCACCATCGCCTTCGTAGTATAGGCCATATTCTGTGGTGTCACCATGTGAGTAATGCAGAAGTTAGGTGTAGAGTTTTAGGGAGAAGAGGTAAGTCAGTAGACGAGGTTGTGAACCTTCATCGATTGAGATGGTTGGGACACGTACTACGTATGCCTGCCTAGTCATCGATTGCCTCATCACACAATGTTGGCTGAGGTGGGTCCAGACTGGAAAAAGGCTAGAGGTGGCCAGATTAAAATATGGCACCAATGTATGAAGTCTCTGACTGTTGGTTTGAGCCATGTAGGGCGATGCAGACTAGGTGATTGGGGTCGGCGGGACAAGAGGAACCAGTGGTTGGAGACTGACTCTGGATGATATGGCTGAGAATTGATGTCAGTGGCGCAGATGTATACACACACACATTATCCTCATCTTAACAACGCTATACCGAATCTCACCACTTTTTCATTGTTCCTTTCTTGCTTCTCATACTTTATATTTCTTTTGACTGCATTCTCTTATCTTCATCCTTCACCTCAATACCTTTCTACTTGATGTGCTGAAATGAGGTGTGGCAACTCGGACCGTAACGCAGTAATGCCTGGTCCTATGTTGATAATGATGATGATGATATGATACTATTGTATTGTATTGTATTGTATTGTATTGTACTACCGTATACTATTATATATATATATATATATATATATATATATATATATATATATCTTCAATAAAGTTTTGTTTTATCTAAATAAAAGCGATAAGTTGCACCAACCCTGACTTTCATTTCATTGGCGACGTGCGTTTAGTTTAAAGTAGCATAAGCATACCAAACAATTCAGTTCGACTTTGATTATGACGACGAGGAAGATACATAAATGACCGAAGTCAAGGTTAAATCCAGTAACCAACTGGATCTCACAGGTATCTTGATCCTGTGTCTATCCACTAGTTCGAATCCTAATGTGATTTAGTTTGTCTCTTTAATCTCAATTAAAGTTATTTCTAATGACAATAA
The DNA here is from genome assembly GCA_944470555.2 of Heterobilharzia americana. Lineage (NCBI taxonomy): Eukaryota > Metazoa > Platyhelminthes > Trematoda > Strigeidida > Schistosomatidae > Heterobilharzia > Heterobilharzia americana. Next base: position 10,328,233 of record OX104132.1, on the reverse strand, counting down.
TAGCACACTACTTAAAGTAGTCAAGATTTATGCAAGACAAAAGTATATAACTTCAAAATTCACTTATGCTTACCTCACGAAACTTGTCCAACCAATATGTTAGTATATGCAAGTAGACATAAAGTTCCAGAAATGAAAATGAATCCGGTGGTATAGTGTGTATACACAGGCCAATGAATAGGATGAGAAATACAAGATACAAGAGCTATAAAAACAAACAGAAGAATGAACAATGGTAAATACTGTCTCAAACTGAATTCACTGTATACCAGTTTACCAGAAAACTATAAACAGAGTAAAATCCAATGCGAATGAAATGAGAATTCATCTTTTGGAATAAATAATTCTGTTACACTGTACTTATAGAGTTCAGTTAATACCGATTGGTATGATTGGTGAGTTAAATGAATCAAAAACTGTGTCAATAAAAGAAACAGAGTAAAGAAATAACACTGTAGACAAAAAGAAGTCAGAAGTCTTTGACCATGTATTTCTTCATCTATATGTGGTGAAATATTGAATAATAAGCAAAGAAATGAGTTACGTGCACCAAGCCATTACATATCTCGGTTTACAATGTTAGATAACGTAGAATTAGGCTGGTAGACAGACAAAAATGGCCATACCGAACTAGACATCAGTTCATAAAGCCTCTTAGTATGAGCCACATAGAGATGAAGACTTCATTCGGGAAGTACAAATTATATACGGACCAAATTGCAACGCGACGCTACGCGTCATCATAGAACAGAGTATAGAATGACAGTCAACTCAACTCTACCTCAAATTCATCGACTTGGAAAAGGCCTTCGACAGCGTCGACCGACAAGTCATTTGCCAGACAGCTGCTTCAACACTTCGGTTCCAGTGCCGCAAACCTTTATTAGTCTCATTCAACAACTATATGAAGACACCACATGCCAAGTAATTCACAATGGGAAGCTCAGTGATGCTTATGAAGTGAAGACAGGAGACTGGAGTGAAGGAAGGCTGCCACCTAATATCACTCATGATATTCCTGATTGTAGTGGACTAGATCATGCAACAAACTGTGAGCAGCGACAACAAGGGGATACGCTGAACCAGGGAAAGATCCAAGGAGGTTTGGATTTCGCCGATGGCTTGTCTCTACAGTCTTGTGGCACAAACTCGAAGGTCTACAAGCAAAAACTAACAAGTTGAAGGAAGCAGCAGGGCAGCGAAGAGGAGACTTCAATTGAACGTCGAGAAGACGGAGGTGAAGAAGATATTCAACCAACAACAACAAACTCCAATCACCACCAATGGGAGAAACTTGAAGTAACCTCTTTCACCTACACCTATATAGGCAGGCAGCACTGTTTCAACTACAGGCGGCACAGGCACAGACGAGGAAGTCAAAGCCATAAAGGATCGAAAAAACAGCAAGACAGGCGTTCATTAACCTGAAACCAGTGTGGAGATCTACTGCACTGCACTACACTGCACTCAGCATAAAACGTCAACAACATCCAGATCCGGATTTTCAAAAACCAACGTCAAATCAGTACTTGTGTATGGCTCAGAGACTTGGCGCGTTATGAAAAGCATTTCCAACAAACTACACACATTCATCAACAACTGCCACCTACACTCACTCGTTACTGAAGCTCAGATGAGATGGCCAGAATAACAGGAATAAGCAAGAAGGAACTCTGGCTAGCTGGTTGGCTGGCAACGAACCAACCAAGAACCTATCACTCAAAAAATATGCAGCAGGAAGTGGAAGTGGAGATGGATTGGGAATACACTGAGAAGGCCGACTAGGGACATCACGCGCCCTACCAGGCACTCGAGTGGAACCCCGATGGGAAACAACGAGTTTGGCGTGGGAGTTGAGTGTGACATGGAGGAGATGGTGTGAGGAGGAAATGAGAGCTTGTGGGTTGTCGTGGAGCCAAGTTCAAAAGTTTGCAGAGAAGGGAGTGCATAGGAGACGTGTTGATGAATCCCTATGTTCCACTAGGAACCCAAAGTACAAATAATAACATCATAATAAGTTTTACTGCTGGTGGTGCATGTCTACAACATAGGACTCAAAGCTAGAATCCACTTGCCACCTTCTATAGTTTTTCGTTACAACTTCATTGATAATTACTATGCTTTAAAAGACAAACTTTCTGAAAAATAACATTATTATAAGGAATGTAAACAACTTACCACATGCAAATAAAATCGTGTAACAGGAGCACTGAAAAATTCATAAACTTTCTTACGCCAAGATAATTGTAAACCATGACTACTTGTTGGTTGATAGTCATATCCTAATGGTAAATCACACGGGATCCATTGTCCATTATGATGATAACTTAATGATGAAAATGAATTATCCTTTAATGAAGGATTAAATTTATGCTGTTTATGATGAATATGTGTTGATGGATTTACAGTTGATGTTGGATCATAGCTATCATAATTAATGGTTGATGGTCTTTGTTCACTGATAATTTTTTGTGCTATTATAGTAGGATCTTCATCTGTGCTAGGATTGTAAACTCTCCTTCTTTTACGTTCATATCGTCTTCGTGGTAGACCACTAGAAGCAGCAACTGAAGCATAATGATTTGATGGAATAAGTGAGGCTAGATTCGATCTGATATGTAAACCAAAATAATAGTAAAACGTTTTAAGCAGTAATTCTATTGTCATATATTTAAATGTTTGCAAGATAATGAATATTTATGCCGAATTTTCGATAAATATTGAGAATTATCATTTGACTATCTGAGATAGCCGCAGTTTGGGTGAGGATATAAGGCAAAGTGGAAATCTGAACCGCGGCCATATTCGATCGAACCAACGACCACCGGGTTACCTGCTCAACGCTCCACCAATCACCACCTAGTATAAATATTAATCTACCAAGCTACGACTATCTCAGACAGTTAAATGATAATCAGTATGATACTCCCCCTCTCTAATTCAGTTACGTTTCAATTGGATGAAAATTCCTGACGCGGTAGCCAGTTTAGATACCATCTAGCAGTAGTAACGCATCACGAACTCTCATGATAGTCGAGAAAAACTCTTTGAGATCGAAGTGAAATAAAAATCTGGTCTATATTTGGACCTCGTAGCTCCATTGGTAGAGTATCTTGCCGGAAACTTGGTGGTCGTTGGTTTAGATCCGGTCGTGATCTAAATTTTTCATTTCACCTCCAATCATCACCCAGTATAAAATATTGAGAAGATGGACACGATGAACTAAAAGAAAACAACAGTTATTACAAACAAGAGTGGTAGACAAACGTAGCATTAATTTGAAAATCAACAACACTATTGATAACGAGGTATCCCATTGTAGGGATTATGCTAGAAACGATTATTGCGAAATATTGTACACTATAATCTCTGAAATGATATGTAACCTGAAAGTCAGCATTTACAAGTTTATGTAACAGACTATGAACCACACTGATTTTGTGACCAAACAAAAATGGAGAACTAATTCATGAGTTATCTTAAAGCCAGTTTAGAGTGTGTGTAAAGGCGTAGGTTACCTGGCTAGGAACCATCAGATAATTGAAAGAAAATATAGCTCAAAGTTGTCCATAGCAATGCAGAAACCTAGACACACTTTATCATCTTCAAATTCTTCAATATTTACATTAGTATTCACTTATTCATACTCTGTCCACTCATACACTTATCAAGATATATGTTATTCGTTTTCTTCCACTTCTTCTTCACATGTTGCTTTTAAAGGTGACAGGTTAAACAAATTCACTTCTATGTAGATTTCTATGTTCAAATTGTCTGTTAGTTTCATTTAGGTACTACTCGGTAATTCAGGCTGAATTAAGTGGGTAGAAGTTTGAAAATTTGACGCATTGCTTAAAAAGTTAGATGAGTTAGTCAATATCTCATAAATCCGCAACTACGTATGCATTGAAATAATGGAAATAATTTATAGCTCAGCATGAGGTTGATGGTGGTTTAGTGTTCTTTGAGCTTTGGTATTTTGTTGTGGACGTTTTCATCACCAGGTTTCATGATATCCTCAGCATTAAATTCATTAAAAAAGTGAAGCATATTCCAGTATTACATGAATGTATAGGTAGTGGTTTTGCTGACTTAGAGGGTTTTTCAGCCGTAAGTTGAGGCATTCAATTACATGAAATTGAATAACCTTGGATTTACATATCACATTAAGATGCCTTCCATTTCTTAACATCTGTTAAGTCCCATTGTTGTATACTTCACACGTCATATGCTTTTGTTGTGATGCCTCAGTTTTGTATAATACATTGTTATTGATCTGAACATCTTAACGTGTCATTCCCACAACATTTTCTTTACGGCATGACTAATAGTCTATTTTATGCCTACATTGTAATGTAAATCGTTGATTGGTTAACTTTTACTCTTACTATGCAAATGCCTCAAATTGAGGACAAGGTCATTTGTCATGTGTGTACTTATTCACGTGTTTTGGATCGATTCATTATTATATTCTCGGAGTTATACACTTTCCCATCATTCAGCTTCGGTCTTCTCTCTATTGGTCCCAGGGTTGCAGTCAGTGTCTCTTGCGTACCAAGTTAGCTATCAGCTGAGCGCACGTATATATATATATATATATATATATATATATATATATATATATATATATATATATATATAACTATTAACGCTTTGTAAACCGCAACAGTGGTGACGGGATTGCATAAAAAGTGGACTTTTCGAAGCTGGACAAAATTCTTGAACTACCAATGAAGATTATGGAATAATTAACTCAGTCCAGAATTCCTGCAGCTGACTCATCGAATCCTACGCAAGAACCAACTCTAACGTTGAGTGATATCGCTGCTGGATGTCAACGATCGGTGAACCTACAAAGGGATACAAGTTTAGTCCAATCCAGACACCAGGGTGATCATGAAGTGCATGCGGTTCGCCAGAAATCGAATTCCTCTGCATCCTTCTCTGGTCCAAAGACCCCTGGTCCTCGTCTCCTGTTCGACATCCCGGCAGCCCATACAATACTAGAAGAAGTATGAAGAAGACCCCACCGTCCCCCTGCTGGCATTGTGGCACATGGCATTTCGTTAAATCTTGTCCTTATAAGCAGAATAAAGGCAGAGATTGTAATACTGTGGGTCACAAGGACGGATTTCGCAGGCAGCCCCTACCACACAGAACAGGCAGATCACAATCCAGTCACCGTCGAAGATAGAAGTCTCGACCAGTCGGCAAATCTCTTAGTCTTACTGCTACTTTTCAAGCACAAGCACCAGCACGGAGAAAACATATCACCGTCCAGACAAATAGCCATTCGGCACGACTACAAATCGACACAGCTTCCGATATAACGATTATTTCCAAGAAGCTATGGTGGAAGACTGGTCAGCCTCCTTCTCAGAAGATGCACGGATCGAAAGCGGTCCCCAACAGTTCAGTTACATCTGGATCCCAAAAGCGAAGGTATAAAAGTTTTCTGATTTTTCTTTCAAAAAAGGGGTGTTGTGATGCCCCAGTTTTGTATAATACATTGTTATTGATCTGAACATTTTAACGTGTCATTCCCATACCACTTTCCACCGTATAACTAATAGTCTATTTTATGCCCACATTATTTTTAGTGTAAATCGCTGATTGGTTAACTTTTACTCTTACTATGCAAATGCCTCAAATTGAGGACAAGGTCATTTGTCATATGTGTACTTATTCACGTGTTTTGGATAGATTTTATTATTATATTCTCGGAGTTATGCACTCTCCCATCATCCAGCTTCGGTCTTCTCTCTATTGGTCCCAGGGTTGCAGTCAGTGTCTCTTGCGTACCAAGTTATCTGTCAGATAAGCGTGCGTATTATATTCGTTCCGGAATATATATAGATAACCATTAGCGTTCGAAACCATAACAGCTTTAAATATGATTATCATCAATATCCCTGATAAATTCTTGGCTTTACACTGTCTTTTCATTCATGAAATTTTTTATTCTTCTGACTGGACTGTAGTTTCAATTTTATTTCACAGTCATTTTATAATTAAACTGAATTTGGCTAACTAAAACATATACACCCACACAAGTATCAATTCAGAGTTGGAGTTAAGCGTTTTTCAAGAATTAGCAATGCAAAGTGAAGATGATACAAATTGAGTAAGATTCCAGAATGATATTCTGTGACAATAATAATAATAATAATAATAATAATAATAATAATAATAATAATAATAATAATAATAATAATACAATCTTTAGAGTGCACTGTATGACGTTTTAGATATTAATTACGGTATTAAGATCAGAAGGAGGACAATTCTCACCCATTCAAAGTACTGTTTGTATATGTCCAAGAGGTAAGGAGTTCACGACATGGGTTTCAAAATTTGTAGTATTCATCAAAAGTGTGAGTTATCCAGTACCACCAAAATCAAAAGGATTATCATGTTTAACCTTCTCTTAGGGTATATTCGTTTTCTAACCATTCAAGTAGAGATATTTAACCAAAGTTATAAGTAGTCTTTATTTGATATCCTTTTGCGTACTAAAAGTTCAGCATACTATACAGCAGCTAGATCTGTCACCGTATTTGAGTATGAAACATCATTATCTTTGTATGATAGATCATGCTTCGTGACGTCAGTAAGTCACTAACACAGAAGTCTAGCATATAGGTTTAGGTAGCAGAGGAAGATTTGTGAACTTTCATCAAGTCGACCAACTGAGCTACGAGGTCAGACTGCTGAGCACATTTTTATTTCACTTCAATCCCATAGAGTTTTGTCAGACTATCATGTGAATTCGTGAAGCGTTACTACTGCTTGATCGTATTCAAACTGGTTGCCTCGTCAGGAATTCTTATCCCAATCGAAATGTAACTGAATTAGAGAGGGGGAGCATCATACTGATTATCATTTAACTGTCTGAGATAGTCGTAGTTTGGTAGACTAGTACTTATACTAGGTGATGATTGTAGGTAAAATGAAAATTTGAATCGCCGCCTGATTCGAGCCAGAGAGTGTGAATACGATCAAGCAGTAGTAACAAGTCACGAATTCACATGGTTGTCGGCCAAAACCCATAGTGACTGAAATGAAATAAAAATCTGGCCAGCATTTAGACCTCGTAACTCAGTTGGTAGAGCATTGGGTCAGAAACCCGGCTGTGGTCCATATTTCCATTTCGCCTTATATCTTGACCCAGTATAAATACTAGTCTGCCAAACTATGGCTATCTCAGATAGTCAAATGATAAAAAGTAGATTTCTCAGTTCGGGATCCATGTGATAGCTGAAATCGGTGGTTGCTGTCTCTGGATTATATAGCTTATAATCGATCTCAGTGGTTCAGATGCATCTAGACATTATCTTAATCACGATGCCAAATTTCATTGTTTTCCCACTACATTTTTTCTTTTTCACAGCCTTCTAACATCTTGGTTACTTTCTTGCCTCGTTATTTCTCTTTTTACTTCTAGCATTTCCTTATTGATTAGTTGATAGGGTGTGTGTGTGTGTGTTGTGAAAACATACTCTTTTCCTTAAATTCTGTGCACAACAGCAATAAATATCTTGAAACCAATGGTACAACTATCCTGGTGTTGGTTTGTTCATTTATGTAAAAATGATAAGGATACAAAATATTCTGCCACTATATTCATTGTCAATGAATAGAATTTTACTGTAAACTCTTTAGCTAAGCAGCTTGCGAATTTGTTTTTGAGTAATATTTCCAAAAAAATGATCTGAAGAAGAGAAAATGTAACTTACAAGGTGTTTAGACGTATCATTTCATATCTTAGCGCATTAAAATCAATTTCCTGAGGTTTCTGATCCTAAAACAATGTCCATTGAACAAAAATGTCAGACTTAACCTGCAGGTAGATAACCTCCAAGGCTCAAATCAATGGCTTCCATACACTATCGATTTACTGTCTCGAAGACTAAGGTATTAAAATTCAATCGCTAACCACTTTTCATTTTCATCCTAGTTACAATGTGTGTTAGTTATCTATTTTTTGTGAATATCCAGCAAACACTTTGTTCTTCATTATAATAGCTATGTTATGACCGAATGGTAGGGTTGCGTGCGTGGGTATAGTGAATACTGAGACTCAATAGACACCTCAACCGAATACCTTTACGACTGACCCACCTCAGTACCTTCTGTTTCACTGAGCCATGGAGAAATCAAAAGATAGAGACAGCCTGCAACTGCAAAAACAGCGACAACAACTCTTATTAGGCAAATACATGACATATATATATTTACAAAACTCTCAGAAAGTGAAGCCATAAATGAACCAATCCGATTTCTTGCATGTGGTCGAATTTCTCCAATCAGGTTCTCATGTCAGTGCATGCATAAATCACGACCTGAACGTGATACGATCATGACTTGAAAACAACTCTCCTATTGGCTGCCTTTTTGTCGCTACGTCTCAAGTTACCTTGTGGCATCTTCGTATCCTGATGTAACGCTGGCTGCAGTAGACAGGAGTAACTAACTGCTTATTAGTTAGACTACCCTATATCAAACCAGACTACAAACTATATAATAGGTTTCACTAAGTGATTAGGGACATAGGATTGTAATGTTTATTTTTTTATAAACAAATCACTCAGTAAAATAGTTATTTACACTCACCTTAGTAGAAATGCGTGTCTAGCTAAAGCTGCATTTTGTGAAGAATTTAAAGCAACAGTTGAATATGGATGAAAAGTGAAACGTTGTTTACGCATATGATTTCTTGGCTCACGTTGTAGATCATTTAAATTATGACATGGGATATTGTGTTTCGGTGGTGATAATGACTGCTCCTGTTGTTGTTGTGGCGGTGATGACAATGTTGAAATACATGATGTGCTCATAGTTTGATTTGATAATTTACAATTTTCAACAGTTATTGGATGAAATGATTCAAAGTCTACCGATTCTATAAAGGATAGGGAGAAGGAGAAGAATTTTTTCCTGTTATATCGTTGTATTGCATAATATCGAATTAGCATTGTTACGTAACACAGTGCCTAAATATGCTTTCAAGCCTATGCTTATGATTAAAAGGGGTGAACAGTTGGTTCACTGTAGTATGAGATTACCTCACCAGT